>CAWUFW010000543.1:2922500-3522500 GCA_963921515.1 Calotriton arnoldi | reverse complement strand
GCCTGTATTTGCCATCTGCAGGTTGTGCAGAATTCAGCTGCAAAACTCCTTTTTCGACTTCTGAAGTATGCCCTGGTTTCTCCTATTCTTCGTGAACTGCACTGGCTTCCAATTGAAAGGAGAGTGCAATTTAAAAAGCTATACCTAATTTTTAAAGCTAGAGCTGGACTTCGCCCTCGCTATGTACAGGATCTGGTCCCTCCATATCAGCCCACCGAAGACTGAGATCTAAGAATCAGGCTTTATGCCACGTACCCAGAATTCGCCTGGCACGCACATGAGGTCGTTCCTTTGCATACCTTGGTGCTAAACTTTGGAATGCCCTACCGCAATTCTTAAGAGACTGTACTTCTCTACTGATATTTCACAAGCACCTTAAAACTTTTTTTTTTTTTTCTCACTTGGACACTTCTACCTATGTTTAGCGCCGGGAAACCTGTTGGGTAGCCATGCACTCTAAGTGGAAATAATAATAATAATATTAGTCCTCACCTAATTTGAAAGCAAACATTCAATCTCCCTAGTTGTATTAGTTATATAGTATCTTGTCACACTTTCTACTATATGCTTCACACTCTTATTGGGCCTTTATTTACTTGATAGGGTATTTCTGGACTTCACATAAAGTGTTGTTAGGCCGTGAAAGTGGACATTGGACATATTTATCCCTACTCTCTGCAAAACTTCATCCATACGTATGTCTTGGGCAGGTGCATTTATGGGTGGCATAAGTGGATTGTTAAATTTGAATGATGCAAGTGCTGCACACCGCAAATACTAAAGTCAAAATAGAGTATTGATAAAATGACAGTTCACTAGCTGAACTACTAATGTGTGCTACACAGTATTTGTGGGCTGCCCATCCCACATGTAACATAGGTATGAAAAGAATCAAGCAAAGTAGCTTGAATTACCCGTGTGCACTACTAAAGAAAATTTTCCCAATCCTTTGCGCGGTTTAAACTCCAATTTATTAAGATCTTGTTTCACTAGAGATTCAAATGTATCAATCATTTTATGTGATACTGGTGCTGTAAAGGTGCTTTTGGGTCTGAATTCCAAAAATTTGTGTTGTTCTTGGGGTCTGTAGTTCGTTACAACTATACTACGCTGTCCTCGTTTGGCAGTAAGTTTATTACTGTATGCACACGAGTTTTGAACACTGGCAGCATACGCACTGAGCACGTTTTGGTTACGGCACTTTCCTACTGTTCACCGGCTTTCTGGTTTTGTAGAGCAGTGGTATTTTCTACATAGGTGGTCATTATTCTGGTGGCATTGGTACTCAGTCTGTGGCAGGTTGCACTATTTGAGCGACAGTTTATAGTCTGCGACCATTGGTTTTTTAGCGATAATCATGGCATTTTGCATGCCTGTTTTCATTTCTGCTCCACGTTTTTATTTTATTCTCCTGGTAGGGGGTGTCATTAAATAAGGTAGCTGTTGAGTATGTTTTATAAAATTCAGTAGCAATTATTTGTTATCTTTGTTTATGTTACAGTGGCCCCTGAAGGGACGAAGGGTTCCGAAATGCATAGGGCATTGTGCTATTGAGTGGAACTCGGATGAAGAAAACTGTGGGCCATATTAGCAACAAAATGCGATAAATATCGCAGAGCGCGCTTAGCGCGAAATATTTTATCGCCAGCTATCGCTGGAATATATCGCCACGCTAACGCTGTATTAGCAACAATTAGGGCTATGGCGATGATTATTCCAGCGATAGCGGCATAATGCGAGAATATCGCTGGAAAACCAGCGATATTCTCGCATTAACGCTAAGGTGGATTCAGCATTAGAATCCACCTCCTATACCTTAAACAGGTAAGTCATAGTCAATAGCAGGTGTTAAAATCTAGCGATAAACGCGCTTAGCGCAATTAATTTTATCGCTTCGCCTGCCTTGATAATAGGGGTTAGTGGTGTTAGCGACTGTTTACAGTCGCTTTTAGTGGGGAACGCCTACCTTGCATGTAATTAGCGATAAATATCGCTGACATGCAAGGCGATGTAATGCCCGGCCTCTAACGCCTGAAAGCTGTCGCTAACGCCTGTTAGCGACAGCTTGCTAATAGGGCGTTAAAAATATCGCCGATTTAGCGGCAAAAAGTGCCGCTAAATCGGCGATAAAGCCCTTGATAATATGCCCCTGTATTCCACATTTATGTTTTTGTCGTATTATGTACAAATTGTATTAGAATCATCCACATAATTGGATTGTAACCATTTACTCTTCGAACAAAAGTTTGTTCTGAAAAATAATGAAAATTTTCATGGATATACTTCTCTTGACCACTTTGTTTTTTGTATGAATACAGGGTCACATTGTGTAATTCAGTTGAAATTGTGTAAAGATTGGGAAAATAAGTGGATTGTTGCCTGATGCTATGGATACTATATCGTTATCATGAATTTATACAACTATTTGTGGCATTTGTGGGTTATTCATATCCTAAATTGCACACTGGAAGGTCCCTCACAAATGCGTACATTAGGAGGTCTAATATTATGGACAAGCCCTTTATTATTTCAGGGAAATCATGGGATGGTTGCACGTGGTCCCACTTAAATGATGAAAATATTTCAATATAATCTGTTGCTGGCCACACGGTGGCACCAGTGTCACACATGAACAGTTGACCTAAAAATCTGCATAAATGACTGTTCAATTTGTGCTTGTCCTGTCCTGTTTGTCAGGCAGAACGTTTTCCAACTTCCAAGATCTTTTAGTCCTTACTTCAGATATGCCAAAAATATTGATATCTTGCTGTGCCTCTTCTTTGTCCGTATTTGTAAGTGTTGGGGTCCCTGGTGCATTTAACAATTTATCACTGTCTCTCTGTAGTTGATGGTTATGATATATTACCCTTAGGCCACTTTCCTCAATATTCATAGGAGGGATAATACATTTCCTTTGGGGGTCTTCTCTCTTCTGAAGGATACTTCGCCATCGGTTGCACAACAGCGACAGGTTTCGTAGATTTTGAAACAAACTCCTCTATTCCAAGTGTCCGAAGGTCCTGTTTGAAATTACCTGAAAGGTGGTTAATTACATTCCTATCTATGCTGGCTGATAATTCTTCTACTGTCTGTATATCCATAAGATATTTATCTATATCGCTGTCTATACTGTTTGATAATTTTTCTAGTCTCCAGTTTCGAGGCTCTAAAGTTTCATCATGGGGATAAAAGTTGGTAGTGTCAATATTTGTTATGGGGTTCATGAGGCTACTACACTACTCTAACCTTCTGATAATGAGGACAATGTCCTTGTATTAGTTCTTTGGAGGGCTCTTTTTAATTGCCTGACAGAGGTACTTCTGTTACATCAATGTATGTTGTCCTAAGACCTAAAGGTGATGTGGTGTCAATATCAAGGCGTTCATACATTTCTGCAATTAAGGGATTATTAGATGGTATTGCTATAACTGGTCCACTAGGGTCAGTACTGTTGGAGAGGGCAACAGCCTGACAGTTATAAAAATGGATAATTAATTTGGGGATCTGTTGTGAGTGATTACGCATGGTCTGTTGAGACATCTGCCTAACTCAATTACTTACTTTAACCTGTTATGTATAATGTTGTGACCTCTCCCTCATAAACTAGGAAGTCTGATACTTAGTCCTAAATTATACACTAAGTGACATGAAATTACACACTGATGTTATTTTGTGGCCATATTTCTATCTACATGTACATATACATATTTATCAATTCTAAACTATATACTAGGGCAATAATTATTGGTCACTTTCCTCCACATTCAAAAAGGGGTATACTCTTCCGTGTTCTGTGTTTAATGAAAGGTGGCATCCAGACTTATGGTCTGGGTAGTATGCTGATTCAAGTGGTCTGCTCTTACTCGGGGTAAAGTTCTAGTGAACACTGGGTTTTTAACTGTCCCTTTGCCTCAAAGTCGGAATGTACGCTGTTTGCCCAGCTTTGAATCACCTACTCGATTTTGACCGCTCTCGACTATTTAGTCGAGTTCCCTGTATCTTCCCGACTTACCACTGGGATGATAAATATTGTGTTATACAAATCATACACAGTTTTGCATGGGAATACCAACATACTACATTGTAGGAAAGTCGCTCTTTTGACATGGTTACCCCCACTTTTTGTCTGGTATCTGATGCAACTTGACCGAAAGTGTGCTTAGTTCCTGCTAACCAGGTACTCAGCACCAGTGTTCTTTCCCTAAACTGTGTCATTGTTCCACAATTGGCACCCCTTTAGGATCCTTGTAAGTCCCAATTAAGTGGTACCCCTGGTACCTAGGGCCTTGGAACTGAAGAGGGTTTCTAAGGGCTGCAGCACAAATTGTACCACCGTAAGGAACCCCTCACCAAGTCCATGCAAACTGCCATTGCAGCGTGCTTGTCTTGGTGCAGAGAAAACCGAAGAGATGACATGGCACACACCTCTGTGTGCTATACCAGTGAAACACTGCATGTGGTATAGGTAAGTCACCCCTGCAGCAGGCCTTACAGCCCGAAGGCAGGGTGCACTATACCCATGTGTGGGCATAAATGCCTGAGTGGATGTGCCCCAGTGATATCTAAGGTTACCCTTAGATATTACGAGTGCACAGGGAAGTCATACCGAGTGCATGGACAACATACCTGTCATTAGGAACTCCCCATCTACATGACAGCTTTACTGTACCCCAAGGTGTTTGGTACTGATGGAGCGTAGATGTTCTCGGGCATCTATCTTTACCAATTACTACCTGGAAAAATCATTTACGACATTTTTTACTGGATAAGAGATAATAGCCTACTTGTCGAGAAACATGAGTTTGCATACTGCATCATAAAAGCATGCAGAGTTTCAGACAAATGATGTTGCGAAAATGTAAACAGAAAAGAGAAAAAGCAAGAATTTTAAGCTGATGCATTCGTGTAAAGCGAGAAGAGATAAAAATGAAATGAATATAGAGGGTTTTGTGAATAATAAGCAAATGTGCATTGAAAGAAAGGCAATATATGCATAGTCGTACTAGGGAAATGTAGAAAATGTTCTTTGCTGAGAAAAACTGACATAGAATGATTGTGCCTTTTGAAACGCAAATGAAAAAAAATATATGCACTGAAAAATGTCATGTTAAAATTATGCTTGCATGATATGTGCCAAATAAAGATGAGGAAGAAAAGTTTTAGTACCGCTTAATACTGACATGTAATTCGTGAAAATAGTCATTACTTAATTAATTGAAGAAGATTAAATGAAATTGCAAATGTATGATTTTTACTGAACATTAACGCGATAGTGATTCAGCTATTTTTCATGTAGGCCTCTGAATTCCTTATTTACTCTACACCAATGTAAAACCATGTGAGGCAGTCGCCTAAGCACTATGAGAACTTTCTGCAAAGTTTCACTTCTGTTCTGGTTAACAGTTAATTCGCTTCTCACTAGAAGCATATTCCATAGAACTGTAGCAAATAATGTTGCAAACCCAGGGAAAGGCACCTGGGAACGAACTGACTATGGACAAATACATGTACCTCCTACTTCCGTGGAAGTGACGAAATGCTAACTAAATGGAGTAAATGAATATTAATGAGATTTACAAAACTGATGCACCCAGAGGACACTTAAGGGGTGCCACCTGAAAACCTACCGACTACTAGTGTGTTGACTGACTAGTCTCGACCAGGCAGCCACCATAGACCGGTTTCTGATCCCCTGAGGTGGGAGCCTTTGTACTCGGAGGTCAGGAACAAAGCCTGCTCTGGGCAGAGGTGTTCACACCTCCTCCAAGCAGGATGGGCATCCCAGGGGGGGAAGCTTCAAAGGTCCTGGCGCCTTTGATATGCGACCCCGGGCCACTCCAGATAGTGGAGGTGCCCACATCCCTGTCCTGTCCTTTTTGACAGCAAGACAGGTGGGAAAATTAGTAAGATTAGGAGGTATATCCACAGTCAGCCAGCCAGCACCACCCCTAGGGCAGGCCAGCTGATGTGGACCCCACTTTTCAGATTCCTCCATGTTGTTTTTGGAAGGAATTAGCCTTCTAGGGTCAGAGTTATGCCCTGTTCCCACAGGAAGTGGACATATAGAGGGTGTAGACACCCTAAGGTAGGTAGCCCATTGGCTACTACCTGTCACTCTCCGTAAATGCCCCTAAATTGAGTATTTAGGTGGCGCCCCTGAATCCAAGAACTCAGATTCGATAGATCAACAGAAGGACAAGGAAGAGTCACTGCCTGGTGAGAACTGCTGCAGAACTTTGAACTTTGGCGCGAAACCCTGCCATCCTCAGTACTCTCTCAACAATCACGACGGAGTGACTCGTCCTGCAAGCTGGAGAACTACCAAAGCCTTGGTTAGTCTGCCAGCGCTTCGACAAACACCGAAAGTCTCCCTTGGAGTAGAGGAGCTTCTCCCCTGCAGTCCACAGGTGCCGATAAGCAGAGTCCGGTCCACCGCCTTGCAGCTCCCTTGCCCGACCGACGCTGCAGAGGACCAGGAGAAGGTACTCATGCTCTGGAAGATCAGATCTGTCTCCCCACTGAGTGTGAAGACACCAGGACCAGCCGGAGACATGCAGTACCAACGCCTGGGGTACCAGACACCCTGCACCAAACATCAACAGCACCAAGGCCAAGCAGCCATTGAGGGATGTCAGCATCACTGAGAGTCACTTTGAGAGGGGCTCAGCTGCTTTGATTTTGCCCCTGCCAGCTGTTTGTCCCTGACCGTGAGGTGCATCTTTGCTCACACAGCCAGCCAAACAAGACCTCTCTGCTTCCGAGCCCCCCTGCCCGGGTCCCAATGAACCGGCTGTGCCCCATGCTCCAAGACCCCTTGCAACATGAGCCCCCATTTGGGAGCCCTCGGACTTGCTCACAAGTCTCCCAGTGCAGCCTCTTTTCAGGTGGCCCTCCTTCTCCTTAGTGTTCCACCTACCAGCCTCACCAGAACCGTGCTCCCTGTAGAACCATGGTGGTTCCCAAAGAACTGCTGGTAGTACTTTGAACCATGGCCCACTACTATTCCTATTCCAGAAGGTAAACCCCTGAAACCGACTGTACTTACTGTTAAGCATATACAACTTTTCCTCCCATAGGATTGTATTGTGCGTAAAAGCACACCGGTTTGAACACTGTACTTACTTGTAAGTATTTATAACAAAAACTCAGCTAACCTTTGAACAAAGTTCTTGATTTCAAAATATATTTAAAAGAAGTGTTATTTTTCTAAATTGGTCTCAGATTTATTCTTTTATTGTGTTTGTCATCTAGTACCTCTGTGAGTATAATAAATGCTTAGCACTACCCTCTGATAAGCCTAACTGCTCGCCCACACTACCACAAAAGAGAGTATTAGTATTATCTACTTTAGCCTCTGTAAACCAATTGGGGACCCACTGGACTTTCTGCACAGTGTGCTTCATTTTAATACAATATATAGAGAGCCAGCTTCCTACATACATATTACAATGTCAAATGTTACTTTTTTGTTTTAATAAAAAGGAATGGAGTTTGCACTGTTCTCACCTTAATGATGCCAAACTCCTGAGTCCTACCCGTCCAGAAAAATGAGGAGACTTCAATAAAATCGGTGTCCCTTTGCCTTATTTTAAGTTACGCAAACTCACTCAAACAGGGACAGGCGGTATTCTGGATGGTGGCAATTGGTGAGGTTAAGGAGAACCCCTGGCGAGTAGCTCGCCAATATGTTGGAGGGAAATCTGTTAAACAAAAATTAAGACACAATTTGACAAAGTAATATGGGTTTAATGCATTTTAACAGCTGGGGAGATCAGCCAGCTCCAGAGAGACTGAAACCTAATGTCCTAATTACAGCTCAAAAACAGCAGTATTTATGATTTAAAACCGCAACAGAAAAGGTTACAAGTTCATCATTAGCGTAAGCGACATACAAGACCACATCAGCAGATGTAGCAATTTCTCGGAAACAAAAGTGCATGTATGTGGGTCTCGCCTGGCATGATTAGTGGAAAGGGGGGTTTCTGTTCTCGGAATTTATTCATTATTAAAGATATATTTATTCAACTGCACAGTGCATGGTTATATCTTGCTCAATGCTGATTGGGCCAAGCTATCTGACCTTTTGCACGTAGTTTCTCTCGCTAAGCTATCTAGCTTTTAGGTGTAAAGTGTGGTTTCGGCAGAAGCTGGCATGTGCGTTGCGTCCTATGTCAGGATGCACACCCGGTGTCCCATTCTATGCACGTGCTTAATCAAGGGGTGTATGTGACAGCAGCACATCTAGAAAGGAAACAGGCTCTAATGGTTTTGGCCCTTCTCGGCTCGTCCTTCTAGCAGATGGGGATGGCGGTGACCTATTTCTGTGACATCTGTGCTAATCACCGATGTTCTGTCAGGTTTCCTGAGTCTGGAGGGAGATATGATCTATTTTTTGTGCGGCAGCTCAGCTAACTACCCACTAGATATTTCCTGGCATTAGCATGTGATTTGACCTACCATTTCTGCTGAACCCATTGTGCCTCCTCACGTCTCTGCTTCTATACACGAGCCTGTCATTACTTACAGGGGCTTAAAACTATCTCTAACCTGAAAAGTCCACATGGGGGGGGCTGGGTCTGGGGTCTTATATCTTTGTGGGTCTCTACCTTATACATCCCATTCTTCCCTGAATCAGAACGAACAGACACAAAAAGAATTCCTAGGGGAAAGAAGGCATTGTCAGGCTATGCCTCCCCATTTGGTCCCCAGCTGAAAAATCGAGACAGCTTAACATTCAGCCTGGGAGCAAACCGATCCAGCCTGAAAAAACGCCAAAGACTGTTGAAATAATGGAACACAGCTGGCTCCAGAGCCCAATTGCCCCTGTCCTGTAGTAACCTGGAGTCCCAATCCTAAATTGAATTGACTAGGCACCAGGAGATATTCCGCATGAACCACAATTCCTCTCTCTAGGCACAAGTGCCCAAACTTTCTAGCCTAGAACACTAAACGTTTTGATCGGGCACTACCTAGCTTGTTTATATGCTTGACTGATTTTCCGTACACAACAGAGTACAACAGTTTACTTCATCCTGCATTAATTCTTTTAATGCAAAAGAACCTGCAAGCAGTTGTCAGTAGTCTATATGGCATTGAGCTTTTTTTAGAACACTTGCCTCAAGTCAAAAGGGCTAAGCATGATATCAGGGACAGGGCAAAAAAATTATCATCCATTAAAGACCGCCATAGGGAAGAGCTACAATTCCAACTCCCCCCTTGCAACTTCAGAGAGGGGACTACTGCAGAGTATGGGAAGCCTTTCTTTAAATACTGGGCCTTCAAACACAGAAGTGCCTTCTAATGAAGGAGTGCAGATAGAATTGCCTGAATGAATGCCGCCAAATGCAAAACAAGTACGTTTGCAATTCTACCCTGAAAACAAAACAAAGAGTGTTGAGATAATGGAACACAGCTGGGTCTAGAGCCCAATCACTCTTGTAGGAACTTGGAGTCCCATTCCACAACTGAATTAGCTGGGTGCCAGGAGGTATTCTGCTTGAACTATAATGTGCCCAAATTCTTTAGTCAAATCCACTAACCCTTTTGATCGCACACAACCTAACTGGTTTATATACATGACTACTAGTAGACTTTTTATGCACAATAGAATACAATAGTTTACTTTGTCCTGCACTAAACCTTTTACTGGAAAAAAAACCTGCAAGTAGCTCTCAGTAGTTTGTATGACACTGGGCTTTTTCTAGAGGCAACTAGCCTCATGTCAAAACGTTTCCGCATGATATTAGGAACGAGGCAAAAAATACATTATCCATTACACACATTCATAGGAGAGAGTTACGAATCCAACTCCTCCCTGAGAGGAGTATAAATGCAGAGTATGGGAGACCTTACTTCAAATACTGGGTCTTCAAACATTGAAGAGCCTTCCAATGGGGAGTTACAGGAAAAGTTGCCAGTATTGATGCGGACAATAGTGCCACAATTCTGGCCATTCTCCTTAGTGAGAACCTTGCCACTCTAAATACAGATCTAAGGGGGTCATTAGGATGGCGGGTGGGTTTGAGTCCGCCCGCCATCCTAGCGGTAACGGGACCGCCCGCCTGTCATGCGGCGGTCCCGCACACCTAATTATGATGCGACCGCCACCGCAGCGGTCGCATCTGGCAATTTAACATTGCGGCGGGTGCTTCTGGCTGCAGCACCCGCCGCAATGTCAAATGGCCATGTTGTGCATTTCTATGCACAACATGGCAGGAACCGCGCAGTGCCTGCCACATGGTGCATGGAACTTCAGGGGGGTACCATGGGTACCCCCCCAGTGCACCCTCCCCACAGAGGGGGCCCGCAACGGGCCCCCAAAGCCAGTCTCTGCCTGTCTTTTTGCGGCGGGATATCCGCCGCAAAAAGACAGGCTGAAGGGCATATCATAATCACTACGACGGCCTGCACGGCACCGCGGCAATGTTGCCCTGGTTCCGGGTTCCGCAAGGCGGGCAGAAAAGGACCGCCTTGCGGAACCATGGCGGACGGACTTTCCGTCCGCCACGGAACCTTTGTGATTCCCACCGCCATCCTAATTTTGGCGGTGGGTAAATCTCATTCTGATGGCGGGTGGATCGCCACCGCCGGGCCAGCGGTGGCGTTCCTCCCGCCATCATAATGAGCCCCTAACTTCCTTCTTTATGTTTTTGATCTTTGGGTTGTAAATAAAAAGCAACCCGTCACTGAATCAATGACAAACCCCAAAAACTGAATAATTTGAGAAGGAGCCCAAATTGATTTCCTCTGGTTGATTACAAAACCCAAATTCTGTAATAGGGATACAGTATCCTTATATAAATCTCCACAACACCTTGTTGTAAGACATAATCAGCATACCATTCAGCCATACCACAACTCGAACGGCCCGAGATCTGTCTTTAGAGCTTTGTAAAGCACCCCAGGGTCAACAACAGCCTCAACGGGAGAGTTGTGAAATTATACTTTTTTCTTTTCCCAGCAGAACTGAAGAAATTGTCTGTGGGAGTGGTGTTTGGGAATTGAAAGATATGTATCTTGCATCTCTATATTCACCATCCATTTCCTTTGCTGTAGGGACTATCTCAAACAAAGAATACCCTCCCCTATGAAATGCCTGTATATTACAAAACAAATCAACAGCTTGAGACTGATTACGTCAGAACCTCTCCTCTCCTTTCATGACCAAGAAAAGGTTGCTGACAAAGCCTTGAACTTGACAGAACACACACACTCTATTGCTCCGTTGCACAACAGTTCCTGAATTTTCTCCCTTACCAGGCCCCTCCCTAGTTGGAAAATAATTCTGTCGAAGACAGGCTAACTGAAATGTAGGAGAGTAGAACTCTGGGCCTGATTCAGAGTTTGGCAGATGGGCAATCATTCCTCCGTCACTTAGGAACTGATCTGTCCATCAGGCGGACTGAATTCTGTCAACCATATTTAGGGTTTAGTCTGAACGACTACCATCTGTCATGACAGAAGACAGTCCATTGGCCGATCCACAGTCTTTCTTCGTCATTCTTACCATCCACCCTTAACGGACACAAGTTCATCAACGTTAGTATATGTTCGCCATATTTAGAGTTGTCTCCCATTACAATGAGATGGACAAAACTTCATGACAGAAAACAGCAGTGTCAGACAGGGTTTCCAAATGCAGACACATATGTCAAGCTGCCAAACATGTCTGTCAAAACACAAGTGCTCTGAATCAACTTATCAACGACACCTGTACCTCACATTATAGAACACAAATCCTCAAACCATAGAAACAATTTACCATTCACAACATGAAGCACCAGAAGTATACCTACAACAGCTTCTCTTTTCATAATGTCTGCAAGAAGACAACTCAGGTTCTCAGAAAATTAATTAACTGTTATGGTGAATGAGAAAAATAGGACACAGCTGGAGTTGTTTGGAGCACTGCCAGTGTTAGACCTGTCAGCCTTAGGATGGTCTTCCTCAAACATTTTGCCTTCCTCCTCCATTTTTATTGACCTTGTTTTGCTGACCTTAGGACTCTGTGCACTTTACCACTGCTAACCAGTACTTAAGCCATTGTGCTTTCTCCTCTAAACATGGTAACATTGACTGACACCCAATTGGCATATTTAATGTACTTTTACGTCCATAGTACACTGGTGCTACATGTGCCCAGGGCCTTTAAATTACATGCTACTAGTGGGTCTTTGGCACTGATTGTGCCACCCACTTAAGTATCCCATTAAACATGACTCAGGCCTTCCATTGCAGAGCCTGTGGGTGAAGTTTTAAACTGCCATTTCGGCCTGGCAAAATAAACCTTTTGCATGGCCCAGACCTTCCTTTTTAATACATATAAGTCACCCCTAGGGTAGGCCCTGACAACCCACAGGGCAGGGTGCAATGTATTTAAAATGTAGGACATGTACTTTTAGGTTTTACATGTCCTGATAGTGAAAAGCTCACATATGTTTTTTACGACTGAAAGGCCTATCGCTCCCATATGATAATATTGGAGTTGCACTATTACATTTTATCATTTTCAAATGGGAGTAGATGACCAGTTCATGTTTGGGGTCTCTGGAATCACAATTTAAAATCCTAATTTATGGTGAAGTCGGATTTTTAAATGTAATTCTGAAAATGCTTTTTAGAAGGTTGCCATTTTCTTGCCTTAGTCATTTAGTGCCAGTAGCCTGTCTCTGGTCACATGACTGGGTGCAGCTGACATTTGGGCTTTGTGCATTCCTTATAGACAGCCACACACAATAGGGAGCTTAGGTGTGCCTGAATGGGCCATCACTGGCAGGAGGCAGAGAGGAACTGGGCACTGCCTCACTTGCACCTGAATAAGCTGTGTCCTACATCCACACAAATGGCTGCATGGCCTCTGTAGTTAGTCTGGAGCCAGGACAGGGCAAAGGGCTGCATGTCCCCTGTAGTTAGTCTGGAGCCAGGGAAGGGAAATGCCTGGGGACTTCAAATGGAAACCCTAGACACTTCTGCCCCACTTCAAAGGCACAACTGGGTATAAATACTGGACCTCAGACACCAACTCTTCAGTACACTTCTAGTCTTGTAAATACTCTGCCAAGAAGAAGGCCTGCTTTGTTGCTAGAAGGACTGCCACATTGCTGTACTGCTCCTCTGAAGGAACTGCTGCCCTGCTGTGCTGACCTGCTGCCTGCTGCTCTCTTGTCTGGGTAAGAAGGACTGGACCTGCATCTCTTGAACCTAGAACCCAGAGTTATTCCAAGGGCTACTTGGCTGGCCTCCTGATCTGAAGCCTCAGGGACATAACAAGCTTTCAACACCCTTGCATCTGCACCTGGACTCTACCATCTGTGAGTCTACCCTGCCAGGTGGCGCCACACTAGCCGTTGACCCTTGAATGTGGGCTAAAGGTGCTTTGTCAGCCTCTGTGGAACCAGTGGAACCGACGCATCTCCTCTGCTGCACAGCGCAAATCTCGAGCATAACTGACGCATCTCCTCTGCTGCATGGATTGGACCCGTTGCAAAGACCCACATAGCAGCTCTTCGGAACCGTCGCATTGCCCCAACTCCGCAACACATCCTTGACGCAGGCCCTCGCTTCTCTCGTCTATAGCAGCCTCGATGATGATGCTGAACTCCGCATCACAAACACAACAAAATGATGGACGGAGTGCTAAAACTTTTCAACCATTCACCCCCAGTCATGAGATCTGGGATTAATCCGCATCGCAGCCTCGCAGATCTTTGGAACTGATATATCGCTCGACTGTTCTGCGAATTCTCGACGCCGGACTTTGCAAAGCAAGCCCCATCAACATGATTCTCAATGACGATGCAGGCCCTCACATCGCAGCCTTGCCACATTTTGGAACTTACACATCACTTCAGCTGCTCAACGCATCTTCGACAAGGATCCACGCAACGCTCAGCAAGCCAGGATTTAAGGTACTTTGTTCAGCGGGCCTAACTGGGTCCCTTTAGCCGGAATGCACTCCATCGTGGTCAGCCTGAACTTGTGACTTTGTCCCGGTCCGGCGCAACCATATATCCACAGTTGGCGCTTTTTACTTTTTAGTGCTATTTTTACTTAAATGTTTAAAATGTAATATTTCCGGTTCTACTGACTGGATTTTTGTCATTTTAAATTCTGCTCTGCTTTTCTAACCTAGTCTGGGATTTTTTTTGTGTGTTCTTTTCACTCTTTTACTGTTTGAAGTGTTGCACAAATACTTTACACATTGCCTCTAAGTTAAGCCTACTGCTCTGTGCCAAGGTACCAGGG
This sequence comes from Calotriton arnoldi, assembly GCA_963921515.1. Taxonomy (NCBI): domain Eukaryota; kingdom Metazoa; phylum Chordata; class Amphibia; order Caudata; family Salamandridae; genus Calotriton; species Calotriton arnoldi. The sequence goes on along the minus strand of CAWUFW010000543.1, from coordinate 3,508,256 downwards.
AGTTGAGCAGTGGATAATTTGGGGTTTGCTTGTGTTTTACCCTGACAAGGATTGTGGTTGCTGCTTGACCTGGGCTCACACCCCAGTCAACAAGTAACCCAATTTCGTACAGCCAGACAACAAAATGACCCAGACAAGGCAATGTGGGACAGGATAGTGCATAAGGTGAATGCTGTCTCTCACACCAGATGCTCATAGGAGGACACCCACAAGTGGTATAATGACCTATGGGGCACAATATGTTACCATGCTTCCAGGACATACAAAGAGGCCCTGCAACTGATGGTGGCTCTCCTAGGCCCCTCAACCTTGTACCCTGGAAGGAAAGGGTGTTGTCCATTCTCTACACCGAAAAATGTCCAGGAATTCCAGGCAGAGTAGCGTCTGTCAAGTACAAACACTGTCTCTCTAGCACTAACAAATTCATCCTCACTGCACTCTTTCACCTTTATTCTACAACACAAATATCTCCACTAATGACAACCTATTCACACAAGTTTGAGACATGATGTCTATCACAACCCACTACAAATGCTTCCTAGCCACTATCTACCATTTAATCACTTTGTTACACCATTTATTTAATACAACTAATAACAGAAACCTATTCAAACAGGTATGCCATTCTAATTTGAGCATAATTTACACCCTCCCATATGTTACACCTAACATTTTAATCTTAACACTGTGAAATATATATAAACAAGCAATGCGTGGTTAGTTCGACCACTTTGTTTAGTAATTTTTTATCATTGTTGCCTCTCTGCATTCTCTGCCAGTCTCTGGGAATTTTATGATAGTTTAGGTTAGTTGGTCTCTTACCTCCGTTTTTGCAGGCGAGTATTGTAGACCTCTTTGTTTTAACTCAATAATTTGCCCTGAGTGCTTGTGTTCAATAGCGCGCAAGTGGTTTTACTCTGTGTGGGAGGCATTTTATGGGGGCGGTGACTTTAAAGAACACTAACCTGGGCCGCACTACGGTATACTAAAATCTCCTTCTATTGGCTTCTTGCACATTTACTTCCGCTTTGTTCTGTTAGAGCCTCAATTTTGTTGAGGCTGCGCTCTAGTCTTTCCCTCCACCTTAGCTATTTAAACAGGCTCATGCACTGGATGTGCAGCGGAAGTGCTACTGGCGCGCTGAAGGCACGCCTAAGGCATGCACGTCTGCACCCGTCCATGTCCATATTGTGGCCAGCGTCAGTCATGCTGCCCGGAAGTCTTCACATGCAGCAGCTTCTATTAAGTATACCAACAGGGAGTTGTGGGCACAGCGCAACGCACAATGCACTCATTTAGGATACCCTTATGATGCAAGTTCTGACACAAGTTTTACTTGTCCTAACTGTAGTTTTACTGCCACATTGTTGGGCCAAGTCTCGCCCTCTCGCCCGTTCTTTGGGAGCATCCTCAATCTCAAAAAAGAGATCGTTTAGGGCAGGCTTGTTAAATTGCGGCTCCCTACCAAGGCGTGCCCTGGACATTTTTAACCTATTAGCTGATATACTTTGGTATCAATGCCAGCTTCCTGCATGGCCCATCGGACCCACCTGGCGAGGATAGGTGCAGTGGCGTAGCTAGGCCTTTTGCCCCCCATGGCGGTCCCAGCTTTTGCCACCCCGTGGCAGCCGTAAGAGTGGGGGGATGCTGGTGATCGATTCCTGCTTTTGCAGCCAGCGCAGCCGCAGGTAAGAATGGTGGAGGCCCCCTCCCCCAAAACTCGTGCCGCCCGAGGCGGACTGCCTCCCCGCACCCCCCTTGATACGCCACTGGATAGGTGAAGAGACTGCCTTGAATAGTTTTCGCAGGGCTACCAACAATTATTGTTCTCCATGGGGGCGGTCGTCTGCCGTCATAGCCTCATAACTCTCTATGCACCTTACCACACATAGCTTTTGGGGAATCTGGAAAAGAAGAGTAAGTCAATAGCCTAGAATTGCAAATAGTACGTCTTGAAATATGGAAAGTAACCCCCTCTGGGGTAAATACTCTACTTGATAGATTTAGTGCTCTGACATCAGAGGCAAGCCAACATGAAATTAGACACGAGAGTGGCTAATTTGGCTGACAACTCCTTTCGGAAGAGATACTTGTTGAACTGCCAAGACAAAAACAAGAACTTTGTTGACATTCCATAAAACAGAGTATCCAAGAGCCGGAGGAAGGGAAAGACGAATGCTGTGCAATAACTTACGCACCAAGGGGTGCTCTCTTTCTGGCTGGCCAGCAATTTGGGCATGTCCCACCAAAATCGCGGACCTGAATGTATTAATGGACCTGTATGCAAGCCCCCCCGATGCCAAGGAGGCAAGGAAATTCAAGACGTGGACATCCTCTGTCCCCACAGGATCCAAACGTCTTTGATGACCCTAGCCCAGCCATTGAGCCCATGCTGACTTATAACGTTTAATTGTGCTGTCCACTCATGCCTTGGAGAGGAGGGACACAGCCTGTCACAAAAGACCTGGGACTTTCCATCATTCCCTGTAATCCTCCATGCCATACGAGACAGAGATCCCTCCAACACTAGATGATGTGATTCCCCTCCGGGTCTTTGAGGAGATCTGGAAAGTGGGGTAGAAGGATTGGAAAAATGAAGAAAGTTCCAGAAGAACTGGATACCAGGCCTGCGATCTCCAGGTCGGGGTCACAAGAACAATGTCTGCCCCCTGTCATCTTACCTGAGTTGAGAGGTGCATGAGCATCACGAATGGCGGGAAAGCATAGCCCTGCTCTGACTGCCAGTCCTGGAGGAAAGCATCTGTGGCTGCTGCAGGCGGGATACAAAAATGTCCACTGAGAATGGGCCCCATCGCTCGTTGAGGGCTTGGAACACTGTTGGATGTATACGCCAGAGGCTCGCGTTGTGGAGGTGACGCGAGTGCCAATCGGCTACCTAGTTAACCACCCCTGGAAAGTGTTCCACTGACACCGAGATTTGGTTCGCTAGACAGTAGTCTCAGAAGTCGCGAGCCAGGTCCGACAGATTCTTGGAACATGTGCCTCCCAGGTGTTTTTATGTAACGGACTGCTGCCATGTTGTCCATATTGAGAAGGACACAACACTAGGCTTGGTCCTTGGTCCAGGAACGGACCGCGAATGATCCCGCCAGTAATTCCACACAATTGATGTGCATGGATCATTCTCTTGAAGTCCAACGTCCTCTTGTGGGGAATTCCCCACATCTGGTCCCCCCAGCCCATGGCGCTGGTGTCGGACTCTATGACCAAGTCCAGAAGGGAGCCAAAGATTGCCTGGCCGTTCCAGGCCTCCATATGAGCCATCCACCATTGGATCTCCTCACGCGTGTCTTCTGACAGAGGAACTGTTTGCAAGTATGTGAGACCCCCTCCTGAGATGACCGTTGAAAGGCCTGATAATGCAGGGGCTCCGAAAAAATAGCTTGAATCGAGAAGGATAGAAGCCCCACCACCCTTGCTAGTTGGTGAAGGGAGGTGAAGGATTGGGCCACCAGGCGCTGCAGATCGTGTTTGATTTTGGTCAATTTCTGGGAGGGAAGACTGAGGGTGGCTCAGACCGATTCCACCACGAACCCCAAGAACACCAGGGATTGAGAGGGTACCAGAGCTGATTTATGTTGAAGCATAGGGATTCCACGACAGAAACGGCAATCTGGAGGTGCAACAAGAGATTCCGAGGGCACTGATCCATTAGGGGGATGTCGTCTAGGTATATAATGAGACGAATGCCCTGGGCCCTGAGGAATTCCACCACTGAGCGCATAACGTTCGTGAAGCACCACAGGGCGGAAGACAGACCAAAGGGAAGAGTGGTGAATTTGAACATATTCCCCCTTCACTGAAACTGGAGGAAATGGTGGGGAGAAAAGATGGGGATAGTTAAGTATGCGTCCTTGAGATCCAAGTGTCCCATCCAGTCGTTGGGGAGGAGGAGGTCCCGTAACAGGTGTATTCCCTCCATCTTAAAGTGGCGGTAAACTAGCCACTCGTTGAACACTGTTAAGTTGATCACCGGCTGTTGGCCACCATCCTTTTTGTCCACTACGAAGAGATTGCTTAAAAAAAGCCAGTGCATGAAGAGAGGTCTGTACTATTGCCCCTTTGTGGAGCAGTTGTGACCATTCCAAGACCACAAGCTCGGCTTGAGCAGGATAAAAGACCAAAGGAATAGGGGAACTTTCCTGAACTGGGGAGCCATAGAACTCTATGTGAAAACCCCGGACTGTCTGAAGGACCAATGTGTTGGAGGTAAGAGCCTCCTACTTGTGGGCAAAGTTCTGAAGCCAGCCCCTCAGGAGTTGGTGTGGAAGATTTGAACGCTCACCTTGAGTGGCTCCATAGTTACCACTGCCTCGGTGTCCTCCCCTCACACTCCTATGATGGGGGTAACCCCTGGTGGGGTAGAAGTTGCCAAACTTGATAATGTCTTGGTACTGTCCCCTGTTGGTGCTGTATCCCCTTCCGGAGGCTGAATGCTGTGCGTGGCCAGTCGAATGCACCCTACTTCGGTCATCCATGGTGAAAACCAGTGGCGTAAAGATGAGTTTCGCTAGGCCTAGGCTTTATCAAGCGAATTAAAGGTCTGCACAAATTTCCCAAGTTCCCGAATGAACAGGTGGCCAAACAACCCCCCTTGCGCAACAGGGCCAGCTTCAGAGGTGGTGAGATCCTCCAGCTTGGAGTCAATCTTGAAGAGGAGCTACCAGTGCTGTTAAGTGGAGATAGCGCAGTTTGCGTTCCCCAAGAGTATAATGGCTCGCTGAGCCCAGCCAGAGAAGACCTCGGGGGAGATCAGAGACCCAGACGCCTTGACATCTTCTGCCATACCCAGGATACGGGTCAAGGGGCCTGAAAGATCCAGCAGTTTATCCTGGCAAGCCCGCCAAGACCAGTCAATTCCCTTCTTAGGATTGCACATATATTTATTCAAGAAGGTGGCCCTGCATTCATCAATGTCGGGGTACATGCCACCTTGTCACCCAGCGGCTTGTGAAGCCGTCCCACAACAAAGGTCGCAACCTTGTCTGTGGGAGCCCATTCCGAAGAACAGGGATGTATCAGGCTTTCTGGATCCAAAATATCGGAAAGATCCTGTGAGGCCTCCTTTCCTGGCTCATCTGACATTTGACGGGGAAAGGTACACTATGGGCTAGACCCCTGAATCGGGCTTGCATCTGACCCCGAGGGCGAGTCCACCCCTTGTGGAAGTGAGGGTGGGCATAGGGTGAAGAGAATCCCTGATGTATTAAGCCCCGAAGTCTCGGTTCCGGGGTATCCAGGGGGATGGATTGGGCACGGTCCATAAAGGCCCATTTCAGTCTACTAAATGTGTCAAGGTCGATGCCTGGCGCAGAGTTCCTCTTGCACTTGGGAAGCAGTGCTAGTGAGGTGGGCCCCTCTGGAGGTGCAGGGGGTAGAAGCCCAAAGATGTCTTTCCTCACAGCGAGTGGTTTAAAGCAACATTCTGCGTATTGCAGCAATTACCTCTCCAGGGGAGCCATCGCCTGCAAGACACCTTTAGAAATGGAGGCGTCCATCACCTCATAAAACCGGTCGTCAATGGGGAGGAAAGTGACGCTGTCTTCCTCCTGATAGGTTTCCTCGATGTGACTCATTGTGAACTAGACACAGGGCAGATACAGTAGTTAAGGGGTATAAAGCTGGGGTCTCCCGCAGTTCCGTGAGGGTTTATTTAGTAAGGTGGGGGCTTCCCAACCAAGTATTGTGGCCCAGAGGACCAATAACAGGGGCAAGAACCCTGAAGGACACCACACGCCCTTAAACATTTAATGGGCACTGGACACACCTGGGTGGGTATCTGCTCACTTCTGTGTGTTAAATCGCGCTAAGCGCTTCAATATACAGGCCCCTGCTGGGCGTACTGCTCCAGGCGTAGGGGCACCGATCACAAAGCTGAGGACCTGGCCGGCCGCGCTGCACAGACTGACGAGATTGTGCGCCGCCCCAGGTCAGCGAGACGTGCTGTGCGTGTGAGATGTGGCTCCCTCTAGCGGCCGGAGGTCCGCGCCGCAATGGCCCCAGGCACCAAAGCGCGGAAAATTAAAGGGTAATGGCCACGGAAGAGTGACTAGCATTCCTGCAGCCGCGCAGCAACAATAAATAATACAGAGCCAATAGTACAAAGAACAATACCACAATAAGTCTGAATAACCAGAAAGAAAGGCTCAGAGGCCAGAGACACTTAACTCGGCTGCTGAAGCAGCGAAGAAGGAGGAAGAGGCAACATCAACAGAGGCCTATCAAGGAGTCCTGATCTGACTGGACAGTGTATATTGTTGAACTGTTGACTCTTTCCATAAGAGTTATGGGAAATTAAGTTTTTTTGTGTTTCTTCAAAAAAATGGGTGCTGTTTAATAAAGTGAAGAAAGTACAGATTAATCCTGGCCTCCGGTCCTGACATAGAATTCAGGAGACTTGCATCATTCATGGATGAGCAATATCAAGCATACTAGTCAATTCACCCTTAGCTTAGCAATTCGGGCATGACTTTTTCCATTGGAGCAGGACCAAGGTTGATTTGCATATGGCTGGGTCTAATCTAAGGAGGCATAGTGGGAAAAAAGCGATGGACTGGCTGCAATCCTGAGTAATTGCCCATGGCTGAGATTAATTGAAGTATTTCATCCATCAATTTTATTTCACTTTTTGTGTTTTTCATTGTGACACCCTATGTGCGATGGGTATGCCCAGATGTGGGTCCCATGCTCGCTGTGCCATTGGAACAAAGCTGCACTCAACTGAAGAGGCCCAATTACACTGAAACTGGTCTTGGTAAGTAAGTAAGTAATGCTTTATTGTACATGGTTATTTAAAACCTTTACAATGTAGACAAGAATTCAATTAATAAAACAAAGGTCAAGTTCATACATATTAAGACAATAAATCCATCAGTAAAAAGCATACTAAGACAGCAGCATCAAAGTTAAAATAAAGTATGAATTCAGTTAGACAGCCTATTTTGCAATGCAGTAAGTTGATACTTGTTGCCAGCAGAGTGGTAATGTAGTAAAGTGCCAGTGCAATAAAAACATTTTAGAAAGTGCCACTTCAGTAAAAACATATTTGGGTTAAAAAAGAAAAGGAGATTAGTCATGTTGACAGTTCGGGATATCCCTGTGATGTGGTCAGTGTTATTCAGTATAGTTCAAAGTAGCTGTTTGCTTTTCTGCACTGTCCTCCACCTAGTGAAAATCAAGACTTGGCGGGTGGCAACATGAGGTTTGGGTAAAGTTCAGAGGCCTAGATTATGGCCCTTCTGCTTGAATTGGACCAAAAGATGCAGCATGTTATTCATCCTCACCAAATGTCTGGAGCAGGCTAGACCTTGGTGCAAGCGCGCTTTGAATCTCGATACTCAAGGGGCTGATGCGATTAAAAGCGGTGCGGTGTTCCTGGGCGTTCCAACAGATGGTTTTGTGAAGACTGGATGGTCCATCTGTTGGGTCCATGCCCGCTTGCATCCTAGATGGGCTGCTAGTATGTTCCTCTCTCTCGGTGCTACTGTTGTCTTTCCTGATGGTTAAAGCAGTAAATGTTGGTGCCTGTCAGTTTCCCTGCCGGGGCCACACTCTCCTAGAGTTGGTTTGTGGTCGCTTAGGGGTATTTGGACGCGCCTCATGCCGGCATAATGCCACCTGTTTCTTTGCCAGTGCCAACTGGTGCTTACTCTTTGAGGGTTAGAGTGGATTGATCCTCTCGTCCTTCGCGGTGCTGCTAGGTTTTTGGCTATCCTTCAGGCTTTTGAAGCGGGTTTCCGCCGTTTCAAGGAGTTTTACCATTCGGCAGCTCAGTTGGATGTCGTCACCTTTGAAGCAAGCCAGCACAGCTTGTCTGCAGGTCCGTATCCTGCGGTTGTTAAAAAGTGGTCTCAAGAGGGAGCGACGTTCTTGAGTAAGTTCGCTGCAGATGGCGATGAGATGTACGGTGTTCTCTTTGCCGTTCCCGCAAAGTCGGCATTTTGTTGGTAACTGCGGGCGTAACCACGGTGGTAGGTGGGCCGCGGACGGCAGTAACCCTAGGCGAAATTTCAGGAACTTCTCTTTTGTTTTTTTGGAGAAGCCTGTCTGTAGATAAGCTTGGGGCGAGGGCTTGATGTACGATTGAACTGTAAGCCAGCCGTGACCACGCTCTATCAAGGCGGCTTTGTCCTGCAACAATGATTCTTTTCGGACTTTCTTATTGACCACCTTTTTAAAGCCTGCTGGCGAGCCTGGGAGTTCCCATAATTGCCGTAAGCCAAGTTGATCGATAGCGGCCTCCAGGTACCGCCTTGCCGGGCAAGTTTCTTTATCTTGAAGTTCCTTCCACAGGAGAGCATTTAATGTTTTCGGATCTCCCCTGCTTACTTTGTGCCAGCTTTTTATGTAGGTTCCTTTACGTGCCAGCTCTTCTTTTGGTAGCCCAAATTCTAGTCTCATCTGAGCGGGCGATGTGTACCTCGGAAGGCCAAAGATCATGCGTAGCGCCTTTGCTACCGTTCCATCTACTGAAGCAGCATCCCTCCCCTCATTGCTTCACTGCCGTAAGTGATGGCTGGGATTAATTTTGCCTGGATCACCTTTATGAGGGGTAATAGGCTTGGACCAGAGACCACGTTATTTAGGTTTCTAAGTGCCACCGCAACCATTAATCCTTTCCTTTTTATGGCGTCGCATTGCGGCTTGAAGTTGCCCTTGCAATCTATGATGACCCCCAAGTATCTATATTCACAGACCGTTTCCAGCTTCCTTGATGCCAAGAGCCAGTTCCGTATTATTTTCTTTTTGGGGAGATTAACGCACATAACTTTAGATTTTTCTTGGTTGATGCTAAGCCTATTAGCTGCAGAGTATCTTGACGTAATGTCCAGTAGCCGCTGTAGGCCTACAGGGGTCCGGCTAATAAGTAACAGGTCGTCTGCGTAAAAGAGGTGCGACAGCTGGGAGCCCCCTAACTTTGGTGCATGCGAGTTGCTTTCATTTAGCAGCGTTGATAGCTCTCCCATGAAAAGATTTAAAAGTATTGGAGCGAGTACGCAGCCCTGTTTTACCCCTGTGCTTGTTGATATCTTCCTTGTTAGGTATTCGCCAGAGCCTAATTTGACTTGCACCCATGTCTCGCTGTGCAGAAGAATTAGTTGTTTTAAGAGCAACGGGGGGATATTCAGCTTTTTTAATTTTTCCCACATATGGTTTCTGTTGACATGGTCGAATGCAGTGCTGTAGTCAATGTAGTACAGATATAGGGGTTGCTTCGCTTCGAGGGCAGCATCGATTAATAGAGAAAGCGCTAATATGTTGGTGGTAGTCCCCATACCTTTGCAGAAGCCTGTTTGGTTGTATGGAATTGCTGAAACCTCAGCTGCCCACGATGTCAGTTCCTCTAGTTAGAGGCCCGCGAAGTATTTGGCCTCGTTGTCAAGCAAGGCCACTAGCCGATAATTTTTTGGGTCGTTTCGGTTTGCCTTTTTGAAGATAGGTGAGATGATGGCTCCCCTCCATGATGATGGAATTATTGATGCCTGTAGGATTTTTTCGAACATTGGTTTGAGTGCGGCGGCCCAATATTCTGGCTCTTGCTTGAACAGTATGGGGGGAATCCCATTTGGTCCACGCGCCCCCTCGCGTCTTCCCTTTAGCAACAGAATCTCAATCAGTGCATTCGTGATTACGATTGCCTGATCTGGCTGCTGAGGATCGTAGTGTTTGCAAAACAGCATTAATCGCCCCTCAGTGTCCTTTGCGGGATTAGGTATTCTTTGACTGTTTGTGTCGGTTTCATTAAAATGCGTACTAAGAAAGATTGTCCAGTCATCTTCTGTGACATAAGAGTTAATGCCTTGACTCCGCTCCTTGATCAAATTGTTGATCTTTTGCCAGAATTGAGCGATGTTGTTAGTTTTGGCATCTTGTAAGAGTTTGGCCCAGAGAGACTCATCTGCTTCTCGCTTAAGTCGCCAGATCAGCCTCCTGCGGTCGCGCTTTAGCCGCCTCAACTCTTCTTTGGCGGCAGGGTCTGCCCTCAGACTTCGTAGTGCTTGTCTGATGAGAGTCTTTAGGTTTTTTAGATGAGTATTGTTTCTGAAGTTGTGGTACCTCATGTGCTTCTCGGATTTACCAGCTCCTTCAAACCAGTTATTCCCCTGTTTTGTTCCCATATTGTTGCGTAGTGTTTCTACAAACTTCTCCCAGCTCTCGATTAGATCTATTGTTACATTTTGCGCTTCGCTGAGTGCTTGCTTAGCGTGGAGCAGAAGGCGCTGAGGGTCATCTGTTCTGCATTTTATCCGCCTATCATTCGCGGCGTAGACTGAATTGTGCCCCTTAGCACATTCAGGGTTTAAAATTGTGAAGGCCTCTATTGTGACTTCCTGAGGTAAGTGATCACTGAAATCTAGTGAGCCGATGTGAAAATCTCTTGCCGATTGAAACAAGTTACTGGAGAGGAAGGTGAAATCAATTGTGAAACTGGTCGTTGTACTATGGAACGTTGCCGCTTGGGGGCGGTCCCCTGGGAGTCTTCCGTTAAGTGCTCGGAGGCCCAGTTCTTCTAGTGTCACTAGAAGTCGCTGTGCTGTTTTTGTGCTTCTGCCTCCGGACGAGTTATCTTGAGGGCTTGATTGCCATGCGAATGGGTCCTCATCTGTGGGGATTTCTGTGATAGTATTGTTGAGCATGTTCAGATTAAAGTCGCCACTAATGATCAGACTGTTTGTTTTCTCTATGGTTAGCAATTTTGTGAGCTCTTCTTTCAGCTGTTGGGCTCCTTGCTTCTTTCCTCGGGGGTGTAAGTAAAGATTTATCAGAATTATCTCTTTTTTTAACCTGTTCCCGTATGGAGATTCGTAGTGCTTGCATTGCGTTCGGTGGGTCTAATTTGTGTGCCAGTGGCACTACCGCGAATATACTTCTTATTGAACTATATATAGCAAGGCCTCCCTTTTTATGACCAAATATTGCGCTCTGTGTAGGAGAGATGAAATTCAGGGTGTTATGTTATGTTATGTTACTGCTATTTGTAGAGCGCAACTGTTATCCAAGGGTGTCCTGGCGCTGGGAGAAGGCCTACAGAGGAATCAAGCCAGATGGAGAGATACGCAGGATCAATTAGTGAAGAGCCAAGTTTTTAGTGTCTTCCTAAATGCAAGAAGATTGGTCATGCTTCTTAGGGATAAAGGGAGAACATTCCAGGCTCTTGCCGCGTTAACTGTGAAGCTTCTGCCACCCCAGTTGGCCTTCTTCACCCTGGGTACTGTCACCAATTTGGCGTCAGAAGATCGTAAAGTTCTATTTGGGATGTACCAGTGGATTCGTTGTTTTAAGAATTCAGGCCCGGTTCCATGAAGGGATTTAAAAACCAAACACAAGGCCTTGAATTGGGTACGTTTCCTCACTGGCAGCCAATGCAGAGCTTTGATTTGGGCAGAGATGGAATCAGTCCTAGGTGTGCCTGTGAGTAGTCTAGCGGCTGCGTTCTGCAGAATCTGTAGTTTGTTTAGGGATCCTTCATGTATCTTCAGATAGAGACTGTTGCAATAATCCAATTTCGGCATAATCAGTGCAGTGACAACTGTTTGTTGTACCGCTTTGTGGAGTAGTGGCATTCTTTTTTTGCAAGATTTAAGAATGTAGGTGGTAGTAGAGACCACTTTATTTACCTGGTCCCTACAGCTCAGTTTGTCATCTATCCATACTCCCAAATTTTTCACTTTCCCAACTGGCATGGGGAGCTGGCCCAGGTCTTCCGGCCAGCAATCTGGTGTCCAGAGATTGGGGTTATTGCCAAACAAAACCGCCTCTGTTTTGCTGGAGTTGAGTTTTAAACAGTTTTGGGCCATCCAACCCCCCACGGCACTCATGCAATTTTGCAGCCTCAGCGAAGTATTCTGAGAGCCGCCTGGAAATAGGTTCACCACTATTTGGGTGTAGCCTGGAAGTGCTGGTGGTGAGTCAATCCATGTTTCTTGCAATGCAATAAGGTCAAATATTTGCATGTAAAGGTTTAGTTCCCTATCCGTGAGCTTATCTCCTAGGCCATTAATATTCCAGGAGCACAATTTGAAAGTGTTTGAGGATTTCCCGGTATCGGACCTGCTTTGTCAATGTTTTTCCGATTTGTTGTTTATGGTCCTGGACAACCAGCTCCAATCTAAATGGGTCGCCTCTTTCATGACGTATTGCTTTCTAATGCCTTGCTCTTTTCGATCTGAGTTGTCAGGGGTATTGATGCGAGCCCCTCGCAGTACGGAAAGCGATTGAGAGTCCAGGTTGTATACATTCCGTTGTTGATAATCGGATGCCAGAGGGTCTGGATATCTAGGTTTTGCAAATGGTCGGAGCTTTATGCCCCAGCTATTAAGCTTCACTTGTTCTTTGAGCACTCGCTCAGCTAGTTCCATTGTGGCCCATACTGTTTTTGTGGCTTCTACCCCTGGATGTTCTGGTGAGGCTATGAATTCCACTGACTCCAGATCGTTGGTAGATATATTTTTTAAGCTGTTAATGGAGTTCAGCAGGCGTAGTATGTTACCCCTATTTAGGATATCGAAAGCGCCCCTAGATGTGTATTCCGGAATAAGAGTAATTATGGGGTTGCCTAGATGTCCCTTTTTGATGTTTAGGCTGTTCTGTGAGGTTATTGAGATGTTCTCTAGCCTAGTGGGTTCCTCTGCTGTCGTTCTTTGATCCTGGGCCCTCGGTTCGTCTTCTCCCATTAACTCCTGACCTGCGGTACTTGCTATTGTTGAGGCCCCTGGGGAATGGCCTGTTTCTATCACATTATCTGGGCTGGGGGGAGGTTTTTTATTTCTGGTGGTGCTCAATTTGATATTTAGTCTCTCAAACTTATTCAAGCCTTCGCTGGCATTAGGTGTTGTGGCTATTTCATTGCTCGTCTGGGCGGGGTCAGCTTCATTTTTGGGAATAACCCTGGTGGAAGTTTTTCTTTTTCGATTGGTTTTCCTTTGGATCTTATGCCACTGTTCCTAACTCGAGGTGGATCTCGAGTCCTGATCCGTATCAGTTTCACAGCCCATTTGGGCCGACTTTTCATGTGTTGGTTCCGGTGACAAATTCCTAGCTTTGTTGTTCTTGCCCTTAGGTTCTACGAAGATGTTTAGCTTTTGCTTGCGGCCCTTCCTTCTCTGCTTTCTCCCCTGCTTTACGGAGCGGCGATGTTCCGGCAGTTCATCCTTTTGCAGGGGTTCCCGTGTCGGTGTAGTATTACTATTTGGTGGCGTTTGGCATTCTCCGTCCCTCGGATGACCGTTTGATCCTGGCAATGTTATATGCTCGATTTCCCTTGTCCACTGTGCTTCTGGTACTTGGACTGAGGGCCCCTCGATTGATGTCAGGGTTCCCTCGTTGTTTACCTGCCATGCTTTGTTTTTCCTCTCGGGTAGACCGGCTGATGGACTTTTTTTTACGGCCTCCCTGATGTCTGAGAGAAGATTGTCCATTGCTGCTGGGAGTGTGGCCAGCTTATCCACAATTGTTATACAGGTGCAATTCGATTGTATAAATTTTGTCTCTTCTTGTGCCCTTTTGACCAGGCTGTTCAGCTCGGCTAGTTTGTCGTCAATGTTGGCGACAAAGATTGAGAGTGAATTTAGAACTGACAGCTGGAGGTCCATCTTGTCCGATTGATATTGGATGGCATTGAAAGACATTTGCATTGTGTGCAGGAGAGATACCCAAATGTCTTCTTTGGCTTGCGGTGTTGTATTACTGGGGATAGGGTGTGAGACATTGTTGTTCGGGCCTGTTAGCACCTCTTGGGGGACCTCGTGAGAGGTTGCTGTGTAAGAAGCAACCAATTCTTCCCACTCCTCTTGTGTGAGATACGAGGATTCTGGGTCCATGGCCTTCGATGGATTAGAGGCTGAGTTGGCTAGGACTGGTGGGAGGCTTCGAAGGATCTGAGGTTAGCCCAGAATGCTCAGATTGTTGGGCATTTGCATAGAGTTCGGGTCAGTCCTGTGCAGTAGTGTGCATTGCGGTAGGAGTATATGGAGACTGCCCCTTTGTTTTGTCTCCCTGATCCGTAGGCTTACTCGTTCCCTTGTTGAGCTCTGGTCGCTCCTGCCTACAATCTTGTGTTGAGAGAGTTTTTCTCGCACGCGAGATCCTGTTGTAATCGGGGGGGCCCCCTGTTCTGCCATTATTTTGGGGCCCGTGTTCCGCGTGTTAAGATTGCTTGATGCGCTAGGTACTGATGCTGGTGTCTCGGGTGCCTCAAGTGCGTCGGGTACGCCAGAAGCCTCGGGTACCTTTTGCCTCTCTGTATTTTCCTCTGTATTTCTAGCTGTGTCTTGTCTATCTTCTAAGAGAACTTCCACTCCTGTGGATGTTGATTTTGGGATACTCTTCATGCTCCAGTTTATTATAGTTCCGGTGTTCAGGGCACTCGGAGCGCTCTGGATGGGGTCTTGGTGTTCACTCTTGTTTTCCCTTGACTTTGTCTTTGACAACGGGTCCAGGACCAAATCCGAGTCCCGCGTTCTAATATTCGTAGAAGTCACCCTGCTGTAGTGATCTCTGCACTCTTCTATCGATGCGACGTCGGGACCTTCGGCGCCATCCCTCCCGTCGCTAGCTTCGTCATCTTCGTCCTCTGTCTCCTCTGCGGCAAGCTCTCTCTTCAGCCCTCTCGTCAGCTCTTTCATTGGCTCTGGCTGTAGCTTTTGTTCCAGTGAGTAGGTTCTGGGCTGCATCGGAGTAGGCAGGTTATTTGCATTCCGGCTGTTCAGGCATAGAACTGAGCCGGCGTCCTTGATGAATGAAAACTTCGTGTAAATTTTCGGTTGGTAACTAGTTTTGCTCGATGTGGCTGCGCTCGCAGCTGTGCCTGCTATGCCGCTTGCTTCCCCTCTCCCTTTGAGGTTTAATAAAGGTTTTGGGCTTGGGAGGCCTGGGGGTAGGGGGGTCAAGGAGATCAACTGCGCTTCACCTCCTCCTTCCTCTCCTTCCTCTTCCATCTCCACTTTCTTCAGGTCGTTTTCGCTGGTCTTCTTGGGGTCCTTACTGAGTTTCTCTTTACCTTTGTTTGCTCTCCTGGCTCTTTTAGTAGGATTCAAAGGTACCGGTGGGTCCCTTGACCTCCCGGATCTCATTGTGCCCCCCTTTTCCTTCTCTTTTTCTTTTGCCTTTTCTTCTCCTCCCCTCGCAGAGTGCTACACTTGCGCTAGTTGCCCTGGTTGCTGGGTGCAGGAGGCCAGAAGCTAAGTCTGGAAGTTGAGAGGGGGGTCAGTGTCTACGGGCTGAGTCAGGAGCTAGCTCTTGTATGTTTTATTTCTGAGCACTTATTGTTGTCGATGCATGTCCGTTAAAGTCGATAACTGCTGGTTGCCTGATGCCAACAGGTTTTCTCAGGGTTTCTCAGGATTTCTCAGTGAATAACTTTGCTGTGCTTCAATGTCCGGTCACGTGGCAGTAGAGAGGGGCTGTCCAACAGGATCTTTCAGTGGGTAGCAGTGGGTAGCGATGGGTAGCGATGGGAAGCTGTAGGTAACTATGGGTGGCGATGGCACTGGTGCTTCAGTAGGCCAGATTTAGCTGAATTCTATGGAAGCGCCCTTCGCCTGGCTCACCTGACTTAACATTGACTTGCGCTTTTGCTTTGCTTTACTTCGCTTTGCTAGCCCACCTACCTGCCCCCTGTTAAGTGATTCTCTGGCGGTTCTCCGTCTCGGTTCTCGGTTGGGCACAGTGTTGGGCGGCTGTGCTGTGCCCCTGCCCAGGCCGACCTCTACGAGCTCCTCCTGCCTTGTGCTTGTACTTGTACTTGTCTGCTTTTCAGCACCGGCTCTGGTTATGTGAGCTCCAAACTCAAAAGGAAAGAACCAGGGGCTTCTCCTGCTACTGCGGCTTCTGGCGCTTTAGGAAAGAGTTTTGTCTGCTGCTAAAGTTGGCTCGCGACTCCTGCCGCCACGGAAGGCTCACACGGCTTCAGGAGGAGATTTGGTGGCTGATTGGCGGCTCCTGCTGCTACCTGCTGCTACCGGCCCCTGCCACCGCAAGGAAGGCAGCTGCCAGACAGCCAGACGGCTCTTGCTCCTCTCCCCCGCTCCCGCCGCCACGGAGAGGCACTCTCGGCTATCCGGCGACCTCTGGCAGCCTCAGGGAGCCTCTGGCGGCCCCTCGCGGCAGCAAGGAAACAAGGCACCAGCAGCCTCTCGTGGCCGGACGACCACCGCTGCCCCTGCCGCTGCTGGAGGTTTTCGCGGCTCTCGCGGCTCCTGCCGCTGCGGGGTGACTTTTGCGGCTCCTGCCGCTGCGGGGTGACTCTCGCGGCTCCAGCCGCTGCGGGGTGACTCTCGCGGCTCCTGCCGCTGCGGGGTGACTCTCGCGGCTCCCTGCCGCTGTCAGGCGGTTCCCGCGGCTCCTGCCGCTGCAGAGAGACAGAGAGGCCCTCACAACCACAGCAGCCCCTCGCAGCCTCCGGCCTCCGGCCCACGCAGCAACAAGGAAACCGCACCGGCAGCCTCTTGCACCAACGGGGGACAGCTTGGATCGGGTGAGCAGACGCGCCGGCGGGCTCTCGCACCAACGGCCTTGTCACGTGAAAAGGCAGGGGTCACCAGCTTCCTCGAGTGATTCAGTTGGATGGGTTGTGACTATCTGGTCTTGGGTTACTAGTGTTCTGGTTCAGAGAGGTATACCAAGGTATAACAAGCTCCATAATGGGGCTCAGCCTCTAGTTGCAGGTTGTCTTACTCTTCGTTTGTCCGCTATCTGGATGGGAAGATGGGGTCCCAAACCATAGCTGGTACCTGATGGTCTCTTTAGGTGAGAGAGCGGAGACATATTTGTTGGAAGTAACGGTTGAGCTTGGGAGTGTCACAGCGAGGACAAGGCCCATCCCTGACTGTTTTGGATCTTTCATTGTGACGCCTTAAGTGCGACAGATATACCCAGACTGGGTCCCGTGCTCACTGTGCCACTGGAACCAAGCTCGACCCAACTGAAGTGGCACAATTCGACTGAAACTGGTCTTGGGTTGCTTGTGTTCCGTTTCGGAGAGGACCTGGCTTGGCAATCCGGACTGGACTGTTCTCTCTGGAACATGATCGAGGCTGATTTGCATATGGCTGAGTCTAATCTGAGGAGGCACTGTGGGCAACAAACCACTGTCTGGGATGGAGCCTTGAGTATTATCAGTGGCTGAGACAAATTCAAGAATTCAATCCATTTTTTTGTATTTTTCTTTAATGGGATCATGCACTGACCAAACCTATATCACCGTTCAAAAGAGTTCATTTTAAATTCACCTTATTAAGATCACCCTTTTAAATGCCTGAGTTACGAGGCACTGAGCATAAAAGTCTCTGCATCCCAGGTAGGGATAGGGTTGCCAGTGCCACCTTACCAAAAGAAAAATACCGGTCATTTGTTGTTCTTCTAAAAGTCTGCAAAGGCTTGGAATAATACTACATAGGAACCTAAAACAGCATTGAATGTATTAATTCGTACATTACTTGAATCATTTACACAGCTCTAAAACACATTCAAAAGTGTTTTCTATTTATATTTGCTGTTTTAAGTATGACCAGATAAGGGCTAAATATACCAGCTTTAAGTAATTTTGCTTATTTTCGTTCAGGTGGAGACATTAAAATACCGGTGGTGCTGGTAGAAAATCGGTCAGAGATTGTGTGGTATTTATTACTGTTTCTTTAATGTACTAGAATGTTATACTTAGAACACTGTTATGTCATTATTGATTCTGTGCTAGCCTATTCAGTTGCTGTTTGGTTCCTGCTCCTGCAACTGCTTATGCCGTGGGCTCTGTTTTGCATACTACTACTTCTATTCTACCAATAAATAGTAGTTTCGATTTGTACCAGTGCTTCCTGGAATTCTTGGCATTCCCCTCCTCTACATATTGGTACCAGGAGTGAGGCAACATTTTTAATTCGCCTTTTCTATGCTGTCCTGCATCTCTTCTGGAGCCCACCGGACTGCTGTTACTGAATACCTGGCACTCTGACGACCTCTTGGGAAAAATTGAGGTGGGTCAAAATTTTGCCAATTTCTTCTTCACTAAAGCTTCCTTTCCGTTGGGGCGTGTGCGCCCATTTTAAGGCGCTTATCTGGCTCGCTCCTACCTCGTTCCAGATTCCTGCGGTTCTGGAATTTCGTCTGCCATTTCGCTCTCCCTGCTGCCTCTTCTACTGCCGTCACAGGAAGGAAACTGCCGCAGTGCATTCTGGGGAGACGTATTGACATCACACGTACGGCGGCGGCCATCTTGAGTGAGTCAGGAACTGCACTTCTTCATCCAGCTTACAGCTATTACCTGCCTCTACTTTGTGCGACGCTACGATCGGTGATTCGCACACCATATTCTACTTACAGCAAATACTTGCTTCTACCAAATGCGATACTGCCATCGGTGATTCGCACACCACGGTCAGTTTAACTACATTCATCGGCTGTCATCTTTTCATATGGACCTCCTGTGGTGCGAATCGCACATCCTTCTGTGCCTACTTTATCCAGCAGTGAGTCAGTGTTGTTTATTTTCATTTTTTTTTTAATTGTCAGTGGCTCACACGTTATTATATTTTTTCTGTTCCAATCTTTACATTTGTGTGGCACGTTCTCAGCGTTTCACATTCTTTTACGGCTGGTTTTCTTCAGTGCAATTTGTTCAATTTTATTATACTCCTTGTTCATTCATAATGGCGTCCAGCCAAGGAGTCATTCAGCCTGCACCTTTCTTGTCAAAACCAGGCAAGTCTGATTTAAAGTGGGCTGAATGGCTAAGAGACTTCGAAAATTACCTCACTGCCATTGACGCTGATGGTTACTCTCCTTCGAGGAAATTAGCTTTGTTAATAAATCATCTTGGCACAGCTGGTCGCAGAGTTTTTGACAATCTACCACGCTATCCTTCCCCTACATCTGAAGATACTGTATGGGATGTTTTCATCGAAGCTAAATTACACATGGCCAAACAGTATTCCGACTCCACAAGTGTCCTATTAGAGAGATTTAACTTCGCCATGTGTAAGCAATCTTCTGAGGAGTCTGTGGAAGATTACGTAGCAACTTTGAGGGTTTTGGCTGAGAAGTGTGAGTTTGGCCCCAATGTTGATACTTACATAAGGGATCAGTTTGTTTTCTATTGTCATTCCATTCCTTTCCATTGTCATTTCATTCCAAACCTTTGGTTTCCTTATTATCTGGCAATGGTCTGGGAAAATCCTCTGCAAGGCTGGTTAGGTTACTTTCCAAATTACAAGAATATAATCTCATTATAAAATATATTCAAGGGGGTAAAAACATCCGGGCTGATTGCCTTTCTGGTATTCCTCTCCCTGATTGCAGTGAAGGTGAAAATGATGTCCACAAAGATTGTGTGGTTGGTCTTATAGATGCTGTTTCCATGGGCAATGGCAGCATCTCACAGGATGAATGGGCATCTGCCATGGCACTTAATGAGACTCTCAAGAAGGTGGAGGTTTTCATCAAGAGTAAATGGCCTGCTAATAAAAATTTGAGCAACGATGTAAAGTGCTTGGCACAAATTAGTGAAGAATTGTCTTTTGAAAATGGAGTTTGCGTGAGGAATGGTTTGTTTGTACCTCCCACTTCCCTCAGAGAGATCATCAATATTGGCCACGAAGGCCATTTAGGTATTTCTGCTACCTGCAAAAGATTAAAAGACATTTACTGGTGGCCAGGTTTAGACAGACAAGTGGCCATTTTCATAGACAATTGCTCTAGTTGTGTTGTTTCCGACAAACATTGGAAAACCAACAAGAAGCCTTTACTTCCAGTTCCATTCCCTGATTCCCCTTGGGACAAAATTGCCTTGGACTTTTCAGGACCTTTTAATTTATTACCCTCAGACAAAAGGTACTGTCTGGTTGCTATTGACTACCATTCTAAATGGATATATTATTCATTTGTACAGGCAGCCAACTCCTTCACTGTTGTTTCTTTCCTTCAAAGTATTTTCAAGGTTGAAGGTACTCCCAATTGCGTTGTCACTGACAATGGCCAACCTTTCCTTTCCCATCAAGTCACCAGATTCATGGAGAGTTCCGAGATAAAACATTGTCAAGTTGCACTGTATAGTCCTTCTTCAAATGGACTCGTTGAGAGGGCCAACCGGTTCCTAAAAGAAGGAGTTCAAACCGCTATTGCAGCCAATCTTGATGTGGGTGATTTCTTGCAAAAAAAAGTTTGGGCTTATTTAACGACACCTCATACCACCACTGGTGTTACACCTTTCAAGGCTCTCAGGGGCAGGGAAGCTAGATCCAAGCTCATGCCACAATGGTTCACTGACTTGGCTGTAGGTTCTGCTTTACATCACAAGAGAAACACCTTAGCAGATCCCCAAATGATTAAAACTAGAGTTGCTGCAAAGCAATTACTGCAAAAAAAATCCTATGATGGTTTTTCCACATCACTTGGCCCTGATCTCAAAACTAATGATTGGGTTCTCATCAAAAAACCCTACAAAGTTTGCAAGGGCCAATCTAAGTTCACACTACCTGTTCAGGTTGTCAGGGTCACCAAACCTTCTGTCCTTTTAGAAAACAGAGGTTGGTGGAATAAGAACAATGTTGTAAAACTTACTGACAATCAAGTTAGTATATTTAACAAAGTTTATGCCAACAGGTCTAATGAAGACGATACTGATTTTACTTTTGGACCTGGTTTTGACATCATAAACCTTCCTAATGCAACTAATGTTAACTCTGATTCTACTGCATTTTCTTCCCCAAGTTGCTCTAATGTTGTTTCACCTACTCGTTCTTGTACTTCACTAGCTATGGCACCTGCACGTGATCAACGAGTTTGTAGAATGCCTGTCAAATTTCATGATTATGTATTGTATTAAAGTTTTTTTTTGCATTATATGGTGGGAGGGTATGTCGTATTTATTACTGTTTCTTTAATTTACTAGAATGTTATACTTAGAACACTGTTATGTCATTATTGATTCTGTGCTAACCTATTCAGTTGCTGTTTGGTTCCTGCTCCTGCAACTGTTTATGCCGTGGGCTCCGTTTTACATACTACTACTTCTATTCTACCAATAAATAGTAGTTTGGATTTGTACCAGTGCTTCCTGGAATTCTTGGCGTTCCCCTCCTCTACATATTGTGCGACATCCGAGTCAGAACTCACAAACAATATCAGCCCCTTAGTCAGCAATAGCGCACTAGTGTTTATTTCAATCACAAGTAATGTCATTGTCACCCTTAGAAATCGATGGCCTGCAAGTCAGTAATCGTACATACCAAAAGACCAGAATCAGGGAGCAGACTCGTTTTTTAGGCCAAAAATGGCTTTGTTTTAGGTATCCCCCGCCTTCACTGTTATTATTATTTTGTTGTTGTTCCAATGACCTGTGCCGTTAGAGAGAGGTCCACACGTGGCGGGAGGGTCACGCATCACAATGACCACAAGGGGTCAGCTGAAGGCCTTTACTTGCAGTGCAACAGTGACGTCACAATTTGTCTCGCTGAACTCGCGGGCTTCTTCGACGCGCGCCCTAGGTGGCAGTTTGATATAACAAGCTCCATGGCGGGGCTCGGCCTCCGGTTGCAAGTCGTCTTGCTCTTCGTTTGTCCACTATCCGGATTGGAAGAAAGGGGGTCCGAAACAACGGAGGGTGAGAGAGCTAACACATATTTGTCGGAGGTCGCGGTGGGCGTGGGTGAGTCAGAGCGACAGGACTTGGCCCGGTTTTTGGGCGGTGTTGGAAGTGGAGGCGGTCGTTAAGTAATTGAATAATTGAGGTGAATTTTAAAGAACAGAATAGAATTTTTTGGGGTTGTCGCATTTTAACCCAGGAATCCTTCACTGCCCTTTGAAATTGATGGGTATTTTATTTAACCAGGACTGCAACCAGTGGCATCCTGGTTACACAGTATGTATGTTCTCTGCAGTTTATTTTGACCCCAAAGTGGTACAGCGCTAGGTCCGATTGGCACATATAGCCAACAACGCTGCACACAAATTCTGGTACATTACATTTTGTTTGTTTCACAATTATTTCGTGGAGGAGCAGAACAAAACAATTTTGAGCATTGTGGATGTGATTCAAAGCTGTGATTTTTCCAGGATGCACAGGCATCTCTCTACACTGGTTATCTATATCATGGGTGTTCACAAACATTTTCCCAGTGGCCAAAAATGATGTACTGTGGCCAGGGTTAGACTCGGATTAAAAATCGCCCCTAGCACGCAAAAAAAAAAGTGGCCCACATTTGCATATTGTTTTTCCGCAAAACACTGCATAAATTAATGGGCCGGCCCAGCGAGAGAAAGGGAGTGACACCTCTGCCCATCGATAAAAGGGAGGTAATGGACGCCCATCTGCCTCAAGAAAGGCCACTCAGGCACCCACTGGGCCGCTGGCAGCATCCGAACAACACAGACACCGCCCAAATCGGCCCCCCCAGGCTGCCCAAAAAAGCAGTCCACAGCTGGAACTCGGATACCGGCCCCTCAGCCATTGCCCGAGTGCCCGCCTTACCAATCCGACCCTGACTGTGGTGTGACCGAGGGCTGTACTGTTACCTAGAGGTTGGGGGAGAAGGAGCATCAGATCAGCATAGGCGGAATCAAGTGTGGACTCAGTTGTGGAGTTATTTTGAGGATTTCATTCCATCATGCAGTGGCGTAATGCAAAATGACAGGGCCCACCCTGCAAAATATGATAAGGGGGCCTAGTCTCCAATATCTTACAGATCCTCATTAACCTATGGCTGAATGTGGCCTTTGAGATTGGGGACCCCAGTGGCGGCTCGCAGAGGTAACACTGTCGGGCGGTGAGGCCAGGCCGAGGTGGGGTGGTAGTGGAGTTTGACATATGATGGCAAAGGTGAAAGAAAATAAATAAAAGCACTTACCTTGCGTTCGCCGCATCGCCGAGTCGATGTTTATTTATTTACTTTAATCTTTACTGTCGTATGTTGGACTCCACTACCCCCCTACCCCGCTCCGCCTCCCCGCCTCACAGCATTACCTGTGCAATCCGCCATTGGGGGACCCCCTGCATGCAGGGGCTGCAAGGGCCTGTGTTAAGCCCCTGACTCCATGCTGCCTTCTAAATTAACCCCTTCGGTGCTCATGAAGGAATGGTTCCGTCATGAGCACCAGTGCTCCTGTGCTCATGACGGAACCATTCCGTCATGAGGACAGGGGCACTAAATCCCTCTGCTGCAAACAGCAGAGGGATTTCCATTTTTTTTGGGGCCTCAGGAGGTGGGGAAGAGCTTCCCCAACCTCCCGAGGCCCTTTGCTCATTTTCAATGTAATGACGATCGCGCGCATGGCGCGCTGTCGTCATTACATTGAAAACTAAACTGAAACTTAGTTTCAGTTTCAATTAGTTTCAGTTTCAATGTTTCGGTACTCGTGGGGCTATCTCAGCCCCCCGAGCACCAAAACACTTGGGAGAGGTATCGTTGGAAAGGGGAGAATCTCCCCTTTCTAATGGCACCCTTCCCTAGTGGATCCCCAAGCAGGGATCCACCCACTGGCGAGCGGCCCCTTCGGCAAGGGCCTTTGCTCCCCCCCATTTAATTTTGCCAGACAGCCTTTCTGCCCCCTGGGGCAGATGGGGACAGTAGCCCCCAATCTGCCCCCCCCGGGGAGGCAGAAAGCACCCCAAATGTCCTACCCCACGGTCTCCCGAGTAAAATGATACCTCACTTGTGTGGGTGGGGCAAGGGCCTGTGACTGGGAAGAACCAAAAACATAGGGATTAAGGGTATAGCACCGAGAATTCTAAGCGCTACATTTAAAAAAATAAGTTTTTTAGCCAATCCTGCATTGGACACCCACACAAGTGAGGTATCATTTTACTCGGGAGACTGAGGGGAACGCTGTGGGGTAGGTCATTTGTGCTGGCACAGTGATTCCACACAAATATGTGGAATTTTTTTTTTCCAGCTAAATTTGAGGTTTGCAGGGGATTCTGGGTAGGAAAACGTTGGGGGATCCGCGCAAGCCATACCCCGCTGGACTCCCCTGGGTGTCTAGTTTTCAGAAATGTGTGGGTTTGGTAGTTTCCCAAGATGGCCGCCGAGACCCAGGGCAAAAAATCCAGGTGACCCCCCCCCTTGCAAAACCAGGTTGTTTTGTGATAGGTAATTTTGATGTCTCCTCAATACGTTTTGGGTCCTTGCTTGTTGCGGGTACTTGACCCACCCACGCGAGTGAGGTACCATTTTTATCGGGACACCTGGGAGAACGCTGGTTGGTAGGAAATTTGTGGATCCACGCAGATTCCAGAACTTTCCACCACAGAAATGTGAGGAAAATGTATTTTCTTTCAAAGTTTGAGGTTTGCAAGGGATTCTGGGTAACAGAACCTGGTGAGAGCTAGAAAAGTCACCCCATACTGGATTCCCCTGGGTGTCTAGTTTTCAAAAATGTATACGTTTTCTAGGTTTCCCTAGGTGCCGGCACAGCTAGGGTTAAAAATCTACAGCTAGGCACTTTGCAAAAAAAGTGTCAGATTTCACTGTGAAAATGTGGTGTGTCCACGTTGCGTTTTGGGCCATTTCCTGTTGCGGGCACTAGGCCTACCCACACAAGTGAGGTACCATTTTTCTCAGAAGACTTTGGGGAATGCGGAGTGGGTAGAATTTTGTCGATCCACGCAGATTCCCGAACTTTCCACTACAGAAATGTGAGAAAAATGTGTTTTTTTTGACAAAGTTTGAGGTTTGCAAGGGATTCTGGGTAACAGAACCTGGTGAGAGCCAGACAAGTCACCCCATCCTGGATTCCCCTGGGTGTCTAGTTTTCAAAAATATATAGGTTTTCTAGGTTTCTCTAGGTGCCGGCAGAGCTAGGGTTCAAAATCTACAGCTAGGCACTTTGCAAAAAAAGGGCCCGTTTTCTCCGTGAAAATGTGGTGTGTCCATGTTGCGTTTTGGGCCGTTTCCTGTTGCGGGCACTAGGCCTACCCGCACAAGTGAGGTACCATTTTTCTCTGAAGACCTTGGGGAATGTGGGGTCGTTGGAATTTTGTGGATCCACGCAGATTCCAGAACTTTCCACCACAGAAATGTGAGGAAAATGTGATTTGTTTGATAAAGTTTGAGGTTTGCAAGGGATTCTGGGTAACAGAACCTGGTGAAAGCCAGACAAGTCACCCCATCCTGGATTCCCCTGGGTGTCTAGTTTTCAAAAATGTATAGGTTTGCTAGGTTTCCCTAGGTGCCGGCAATGCTAGGGTTCAAAATCTACAGCTAGGCACTTTTGCAAAAAAAGGGTCAGTTTTCACTGTAAAAATTAAGTGTGTCCACGTTGTGGTTTGAGCCGTTTCCTGTCGCGGGCATTAGGCCTACCCACATGAGTGAGGTACCATTTTTATCGGGAGACTTAGGGTAACACAGAATTGTAGAGCAACTGTTATTACCTATTGACTTTCGATGCATTTCTGCCTTCCAAATGAAAGACAATGTGTAAAAAAGAAGTCACATTGAAAAATGTCCTATAATTCTCATGCTAGTATGGGTACTCACAATTTCGGAAATGTGCAAATAGCTACTGTTTCTAAACTCTATATTTTGTTCCAATTTCAGAAATATATAGGTGTCTTTCATCCAGATTTTTCACTGTATATATTTTCCCAAATGAATTGCTATAAACCCGGTACATAATAAAAAAACATTGCAAGACGCTGCTCAGTTATTGGCTCTGGGTTCGTCGGGTCTTGGTGAACCTACAAGTTCTATATAGCCCCACAATCAGAAAGGTCCACCGGATGTAACGGTGTATTGATTTCAAACATCTGTCATAATTAGAAGAAGTTACACTTGAAAACATTGGCACAAATGGCTGTTTTTTTCAACTCATTTTTCCTATTTTCAACTGTTAGTTTCTATAAAGAAACCTTGAAGGATCTACACAAATGACCCCTTCCTGAATTCAGAATTATGTCTACTTTTCTAAAATGTGTAGCTTTCCAGGATCCATTATTGCTTTCATACCCATTTCTACCATTAACTGGAAGAAGGTTGAAAGCACAATTAATAGCAAAAATAGGCTATGCCCAGTAAAATGCCAAAAATGTGTAAAAAATGTTGGTTTTCTGACAAAAGTCTGCCAGTCCCTGACATCTGGGAAAATGGTGATTTCAGCCCCACAAACCCTTTGTTGATACCATTTGCAGGGGAAAAAACCAGACGCTTTCATTTGCAGCACTTTTTTCCCATTTTTCCCCCCAAAAAACACATTTAGCTGTATTTTGGCTAATTTCTGGGTCCCCTCCAGGGGAATCCACAAACCCGGGGTACCTTTAGAATCCCCATGATGTTGGAAGAAAAGGACGCAAATTTGGCGTGGATACCTTATGTGGTCAAAAAGTTACCGGGGCCTAAGCGCGAACTACCCCAAATAGCCAAAAAAAAGACTTCGCACAGGGGGAAAAGGCCTAACAGTGAGTGGGTTAAGCACTTCGCCTCGAAAAGAGACACAGATTTGACAGTACTGTGTTATGGTTCATCTGAGTTGCACTCCCTCTAACCTCAACCTGGAGTAATCTGCTTCAGATTGCTATCACGATCGGTGTGTCAAGTGTACACTGGAAGTAACTTGATTATTAAATTGGAATAAAAAAGAATATTAGGCCTCACAATCTGCTTTAGTCTCTTATGTATAAGCATAGGAGTGCTTAGAAACAGGCTCAGTTAAGGTACCATAAAATAAGATCCCACAACAAGGGGTGGAACTCACTGAGGTGGACAGACCACAAACACCCAACCTTTACAGCTAGAAGTGGTACATTCATGGCTGTCAAGTTTTCAGAAGGCTTATGTGTGACATTTCTGTGTTTTCATTGTACATATGAGTGACAGTCTAACGTCAAATGTGTAACACCACGACTGACACTTTCTTGTGAGTAAATCAAAACAAAAGCTAGTATTTGAGTGACTGTGAAGTTTCAGATGCTGAATCTAGACCTGTTACACAGCAATGAACATATTTATAAAACTATCCAAACCTATTGGCTTTTTCTAATGCTTGTTACAAGTATAGGATCAATAAGTGAGTAGTAACGAATCTGATAGCTAAAAAAGTGTCCCATATTTGGAAATTGGGTTACCTTTAAACATGCAAAGACATGCTGTGTGGGTGTTTTGCAAGGTATGGGAGACTGCATGCATTTGTGCTCGCTGCAGGCAATGCTTGTGGTCAAGCAGGCAACGCTCATTGTGCTAAAAGGTCTTCAGCTCTCTTCCATATAGTCTTAGCTTGGGCTGCTTCAGGTTCCAAAGTCAGCAACGCTGGACGTAACACCACATCCTCTCCCATCAATTAAGAGACTGTGAACTCAACTTAACTTACTGACCAGCATTGTTACTAAAACGTAACCAGTGGAGGATGGATCCACAGCAGCGCCGCCCATGAGGAAAAGGCCCCCCAGAGGCAGCAGCAAAATCATTTGTCATCCCACCGTTTTGGTTCAACCATCTTCTGAAAAGTCTGCTTGACAAGTTGCAATTAGAGCAACTTGATGGCAGGGTATGGAAATTAACTCTTGTAAAAGCTTCAATCGCTTCAGGGTTGCAAGAACAAAGCCATGGTCGAGGGGGTGTCCATGTGTTAGAAATGGGGGTCTCTAGTTGGCAGGATGTTACCCTGTCCAAGTAGGGACCCTGCTTCCTAGTCATGGTAAGGGGGATATACTTCTAAAATAACCCCTGCTTCACTCCCTTGGTAGCTTGGCATGAGCAGTCAGGCTTGCCTCTGAGGCAGTGTGTAAAGCATTTGCACATAACCAACAGTAATACAGTGAAAACACTACAAAAGGACCCCACAACAGTTTTAGAAAAACAACCAATATTTTATCTGTGCAAAACAAGACCAAAAACGATAAAAATCCACCATACAGTTCTCAGAAATATCAATAAACAAAAATAGACTTAAAATACTGTTCCTTGAAGTCGATAGCACTGTCCGGGGCTATCACTGCATCATGAACAACAAATCCAAACAGTTCTGACTGACTGTGGCGTTGTGGGCCAGCTACGGTGTCGGGAAGACCTGCAAAACAGTACCTTTAGAAATACAGGGCGTCTGCGACCTCTCGTTGCCCTACGAAAAGCCGGAGTTCCGGAGGTCAGCGCAGCGGTCGTCGGGCCCTTGAAGTCACACATGTTGCAGATCGAACTCCTCGCGGTTGAAGTCGGGAGCACCGGCGTTGGGGCTGCAGTGCAGTGGTGCGGTGTGCTGTGCCCTCAGGTTGTGGTGCAGGCAGCGGCAACGTCATTGCTGAAGCGATGTCGGCTGCCGACCTGGAGTCGATGGCGCCGGCGTCAGTAGGCCAAGGCTGCGGTGCGGAATGAGGGCCGTGCGTCATGTAACTTGCGAGCGGTGCCCTCGAACCATGGTGCAAGCAGTGGCGTCGATTTTGGCGTGGAGCGTCGTCATCGGGGATACCAGGGCGGTGGCGTGAAGCGAGGTGGTGCGAAGTGCGGTGCCCACAGGTTGCGGTTCAAGCAGCGGCTTAGTGGCAGCATTGGTGATACCATGGTTGCGGTGCGAAGTGTGGCGGTGTCCTCTGCGGTGCCTTCAGGACACGGAGGCGTCCAGTGGCGTCGTTGACAGCGTTGGGTTGCTTTTTCTTCTGTTGCATCACAAAACACACAGTTCCCAGTGCTGTTAGCAGATGAACTTGAAGTCTTTGCTATTCCTGGGACTTTTTGAACAGGGAGCAAGCTCTACCTCAAGCCCTTTGAGAAACTCAAACAAAGAAGTTGCAGACAGTTCAATCCAGTCCTTTCTCTGCCCAAGATAGAAGCAGCCACTGCAGGCCAACACAGCAAAGCACACAGCAAAGTGGTAGTTCCTCCTCACCTTCTCCAGCTCTTCTTGGCAGGTTCTTGAGTCCAAAAGAGTTATAAAGATCTGGGGTCTGGGCCCCAATATTTATACCACATTTTCCTTTGTTCTCTTGTGGCAGAGAGTCTCTGTGCTTAGTCCAAACCAGTTCTGTCCTCTCTGGCCCAGCTTCCTGGCAGGAGGTGGTGACAGCATTGTGTAACCCGACCAGGCCTATTCAGGTGCAAGGAAATCTCCTCCCACTACTCTAAATGCAGCCCAGGTCTATTCAGCCCAACCCTGGCTCCTCCAGGAAAGGCAGGACACACCTCAACCTCCCTAGTGGCTGTCTACAGTAAATGCACATCCCCAACCTCTGTCACTCCAAAGCCAGACAGTCAATCCACAACCCAGCAGAGGCACACAGGATGGTTAAGCAAGAAAATGCCTACTTTCTAAAAGTGGCCTTTTCAAACACATAATTTAAAAACCATCTTTACTAAAACATGTGTTATTAAATTCGGAGTTCAGAGAGCCCAAACTTCATTTCTCTATCTTGTCCCAATGGGAAGTTATACTTGCAAGATGTTACAAAGTATCTCCCATTCTATCCTAGGAGACAGATCGCCTTGCAATAGTGAACAACGAAATTGGCAGTAATTCATTATCAGGACATGTTACACACACCAGGACAAGTCCTGCCTTTCACATACACTGCACCCTGCCCATGGGGGTATCTTGGGCCTACCTTAGGGGTGCCTTACATTTAAGAAAAGGGAAGGTTTGAGGCTGGCAAATGGGGGCACTTGCAAGGTTGACATGGCAGTAAAAACAGTGTGCAGACACTGCAGTGGCAGGTCTGAGACACCTTTGAAAGGCTGCTTGTGTGGGTGGCACAATCAGTGCTACAGGCCCACTAGCAGCATTTGGTTTACAGGCCCTGGGCACACACAGTGCACTATACTAGGCACTTAGTAGTAAATCAAATAAGCCAAACATGGAAACACCAATCCATAAACACAATTTACATGGAGAGCATATGCACTTTAGCACTGAATAGCAGTGGTAAAGTGCCCAGAGTTCTAAAGCCAACAAAAACAGGAGGCCAAAAAGCACAAAGTCTGGGGGTGAACTCGCTGACTAAGCCAAGTCTAACACCATGTGACCACACATCTGTCTTCCAATTGGAGGGGCACACAATAATTAAAACATGCAGGGGATGCTAAAACACCTCAATGGGAGTGTGGCCAGACTTTTAGGCCACGGTAAATTACAGTCAATGTGCTAATATCAAGAAAATCAGTAGTTAAAATGCCCCACCAGTCCCAAAAATGGCCCACTGTCAGCCATAAAATGGGCCCGCATACTGACCTATCAGACTAGTTCTGACACTGCCAGACTGTCTGTACGCCAGTCCGCCCTTCGATTAGAGAGAGTGTGTGTGTATAGGTTTCCATGGCAATGTGTGTAGGTTTTCATGGCAACCCCTGTTACCCCTTCTCTGGGACCAGCTCAGACCGCATTAAGGTTAAACAAATGAGTGCTGGCTGCACTCAAGTCTCAGTGAAAGCAAAGCACATCTAACAACGCCCAGAGGAGCTAAATATGTGTGACACATGGATTGTAGTGTGGGAATGCAGTGAGATGCACTAAGATGGGTTGCACTAACCCCTGATGCATGGTACTATGCAGGGCTATACAGTGGTACATTTTTAGCCATGGCTGTAGTTATGCCTACTATTCCTCCTGGGGTACCAGGACTCTCCAGCCATCTATGTCTTGGGCTTTTCTCTCAATCTTATTCCAGGTGTAACCCATCTCCTTGCAGTCAGTCTCTAGGCATCAGCCCCAGGTGTTTCTTGGCCTTCCTCTTTTGCTTTTCCCTTGAGGATTCCAGGTCAGGGCTTTCCTGGTGGTGTTAGATGCTGGCTTGTGGAGAGTAACCTATCCAGCATCTTTTCATGATTTCTTCATGAGCAGGGAGTCGGAAAGTCTGTTGCCGTAAGTCGTCATTGCTGATGGGATTTGGCCAGCGGATTTGGAGGATTTTTCTCAGAGAGGTATTGATGAAGGTCTGGACTTTGTTGGTGGTGGTCACAGTTGTCTTCCAAGTTTCTGCTCCATACAGAAGGACCAATTTTATGTTGGTGTTAAAAAGCATGATCTTGGTTTGCAGGGTTAGGTCCTTGGAGCTCAAGAGCTTCTTTCGCTGAATTAAGGCAGCCCTCGCTGTGTGATTCTTGCCTTGACGTCTCCGTCTGTGCAACCCTCTTGGGTATGACACTGCCCAGGTAGGTGAAGGCCTCAACCTCTCCCAGTGCATTGCCTGCAAGAGTGACTACAGTTGTGCTGGTCGTGTTAGCCTTCAGTATTTTGTTTTTTCCCCTGTGGATGTTGAGACCAAGTTGTGCTGGCGTAGCTGCCACATTGCCGGTCTTCTCTTGCATCTGCACATGGGTATGGGAGAGTCGAGCCAGGTTGTCTGCAAAGTCAAGGTTGCTGAGCTACGTCCAAGTTGTCCACTTTATCCCATTTCATCTCTTTGCTGTGGAGGTCGTCATGATCCAGTCTATGGCCAGCAAGAAGTGAAAAGGCGAGTGCAAACAACCCTGGCAGACTCCGGTCCTCACTTGGAAGGCTTCCGTGAGTTGTCCTCCTTGGACTATCTTGCAGGTCATTACCTCATAAGAGTTCCTGATGATTCTTGCGAGTTTATCTGGAACACTGTAGTGGAAGGGGAGTTTCCACAGGGTCTCTCAATTTGTAACTAACTGTAGGGTGGGCAACAGTTGTTGCGTAATTTTTGCAAACGTCCATGGGGTTAGAGCTGTAATCACTTATACTCAGATGGTCATAAACCAAAGTCTATTTCCATCAGAAAAAATGTGTTCTCCAAACGCTAGAATTTTCAAATATTCTTTAATTTCAAACCAGTTTTCCAATTTTGGACAGACCCAGCCAACATGTTTCGTCCCAATGAAGGGACTTCATCAGGGCCTAAAACATACATATGTATATACAATAATCAACATATACACAGGCATTTAGAATCTTTTTTGCATGATGTTGCTAATTTTTTATTACTTTTTAAATTTGTTATATAAAATTAAGTATATACCTTCTGTATATACATGTTCTAAATCTAAATTCGCCCAAAACCCCAATTCTAGCACAAATTCTCTCTGTGACTATATTATAGTGACCATCCTTGCCCCCAACAATTTATTATTGATTACAACCCAAACAATACACATTTGATCCATTCCTCTGGTCATTATCCCTCCACAATAAGTACATCAGTGTGATGTGTTTATAAAGGACAACAGAATTAATTACTTACGAAGCATAATTTGTTATATAGTTCCGTCAAATTTGCATGTCTTCAATTTCAATGTATATTTAAATTCGCTAAGAAAAGAAAGAAAAACATTATTTCATTCATATCTCCTAATCATCACCTATCTGTACATGAAATTATTTTCGAGCTTGGCAACCTTTTTGAACTTTGGAAAATCTTCATTAGGGAAATATTAGATTATCACAAGTGTCACACGGACTCCTCATTCTCAGCATCCAAGTGCATATTTGCACTTATTTCTATTCGTAACAGTGGCCTGATCCAACCATATACAATTCTCGCTATACAAAAAATTGTTGATTAGATTAAACATCCATATTGTCACCAACACTGTCATAACGATAACAGTCATTAACTTACTTTTCCTTTCAACTGCAGCACACATTGATAACCTGGCAAGCATTGACAACACATGATACCGGTATGACGTGCTCAACTTTTCATATTCCCACTGTGGTTTGCACCTCATCAGACATACCCATTAAAGTAAATAAGTCAATTACCCACAAGGTATTATTTATAAATATATGCTTCATGACCGAAATATGTTTCGGGAAGCTTGCACATCATAACGCAGCATCACCACCACGTTATACGCAGTCGATAATAGTATAGTTGTTTGCTGGAACGCTGTTACTTCTTATGAATCATACGAAACAACTCGCATTAACCATGGTAGTGTGCTGCCACCCAATTTGCGTGGTATTGCTATAGCTACCAGTTAGAGAAAGGGGACAAGCCGCAATGCGTATTATGCTGTTACAATGCATAACAATTCTTACCTACTTACTTCAGAGTTCTTTGTGCTGACGTGTAGTTCCTATAAACCTATATAGGATATGCGCGTTTAGACAACATAGACTGTGGGATTGGTGTCCTGACTGATTCCAGACACCCTCACCGGGTATATTTGCCTGTATACCAGCTAGCTCACAGTGCCACTAGAAATCCCTCTTACCAAGGAGAGAATGGTTCTTGGCAACTATCGAACATGACAACTCTGTCCCATTAGGGATCGTGGAAACAGTGCGATATTTTTCGCTCAGTCACTCGTGCTCGCTTTGTCTCCGAGATATACACAGAATAAACGGTGGGGACGTTTTCAATAAGCATTTATTGAACCAGTGTCATTCTAGTGTAAAATAGGTGTGCTGAAACAACCATAAGACAGAAACAGATATAAATGATTATAAGCACCAACAGAGTAAAAGGATGGTAGAATTCTACCATAGTGCTTAAATAAGGAATTCAGATAGGTATAAAAATACATGACCGTGATAATGCGTACTCCTACGATGCCACCCTAACTAGATGTACCTAAGTGTACCTAGCATGTATGTAGGTGTAGAGCCAAGAATCCCTGTAGGATAAAGTCAACCCCATTACCTGAAGTGAGGGACTGTGGGACCCCGTCTTGGTCTCGAGATGGACACCCCGCGAGGGATGTCAGACCACTGCGAGCTGGAGTGTCTGCGTGTAGGAACCTCAGCGTCTCGCGTCAGTGTGTCATCATGGAAGTCCTTTTTCTCCTCTCCCTGCCTCAGCAAAAATATGGTGTTTATATACCCAAAGTGGTACCCTCAGGGGATCTACCTTGCTGTGTCATGTCGGACCTAGGATGACGGAAGGAATGACCCTCATACATAGTTATTATGCAGGAGATGGTAGTCCTGCTGAGTTTCCAAGAATCCTCATGCATAATGGATGAGGCTAGTTTTTAGGGAAAACCCCATGTCATTTAGGCATTACCGTAACTAGGTAAAAGGTCAGTACTAAGAACCGTTTTGTAGTGTAATGTCAGGGGAATATAGGTGTAAGTTCTGGTTGCTACCTGAGCCTATATCAGGCACCTGTATGAAACATAGCACCCACTTCTCATCCGACTGACGACATGCAAAAAATTTTATGTACTTCTATGCATTAGTAGGTAAACAAACAAATTAGTCCATAAAAATATAAAACATTTAAAAATGCTAAAATTGTAGAAGTCTCACTAAAATATGTTCGTATATATAGTTCGAACAACTATGAGTGTCTGAAAGCCATCCAGTTCAGCAAAAAGTGTCTATTGTTTAAAATTCCAAATTTGGTTGTTTTTGAAAAATGCCGAATTGTTCCCAGCACACGATGAGCCAAATGTTTGTGTCCTGGCTGGGATACGCAACATCATTGTTGCTTGCAATTGCAGACGACGGTCCCTGCAACACCTCACAGATCAGGTCAATTGAGCACAGATGATCTTCTGTATTGTCCACAGCTGATGCTGGGGAAGCCTGTGTGACATCCAAGGCCTTAGTGTTTGTAGAGGAGCCGGTATCCGTTCCAACAGGAGCTGAAGCATCCTGTGGTGGCTCTAAGAATGCAGACATCAACATGGGAATACGCTGAGGACACAGCAGTACATGGGCCGTTATCGGGTCATGTAGAGCATCCACATCCGGTGGCGCAACTGATGGAAGTGTTAGACAGAGATCCAGCATGCATTCTTGTCCGCAGAACAGCCATCAGAGGACAGGCAGAACGCAGTCGATCCAGACTGGTCTAAATGACAGGAACCAAGACTCGCTCAGTTCGCGAAGGCGAGGTGTGCCCAGATGGAGTACCATGTGATCACAGTTTTTTCCATCTCCTTGGTCACTGGGACGCCCATTACATAGCAGAAAAATTGCAATCAGGATTCCTGCTATTAGGAACAGGATCAGCGGAAGTCCTCCAAAAATGCTTCAGAATACGGAGTGTATGAAGTTTGGAATCACTCCGAAGACTGTCTGAAAGGTGCTTAACAGTCTAGAACCTATGGTCTTAAATAGGTGTACTATACACGTCGTATCAGACATGCTAAAGATAAGTTGTATCATTTCTGTGAAATGGAAAGGGCAGTTTGTTCGTACTAGTGCCTGTATCTCAGCTGAGGACCTTGCGACCTGGAGATCAAAAGTCTCTCGGGCGAAGGTTAAGGGCACGGTTTTCTGTAAAAGCATGGCTTTCATTCGGCTCAGAGTATCAAACCGTATAAAGGAAACATTCAATGAAGGCCATAACGGCCCCTACCTGACTGTGTGGGTCGGTGGAAACAATACTTCCATACAAAAAGTAACCCTGAAGTTAACAGTGACAAGATATGCGATGCCCGGAAGCGTCCCACAACAACCTTGATCATTCAGCATCAAGTAACTCCCATGTGAGAGCAACCTGAACACCAGATTAATCACGGCAGCTGGTGACCCTTTCAAATGACAGGATAAGTTTGCAACTGAACCATTACAGGCCCCGTGAAGCATGATATCCTGGCATATAAGAAATCCACTTAAAGAGTTCTCGCAGTTTCTACTGCTTAGAAACACTTCCATGTCCCCACTCCTGCATCGAAATCTGTATGGCAATTCCCAAGATTCCTTGATGAATTCCCTACACATCGCTTCATATCTGCTTGCCTGTTGTTCTAGGCAATACAGAAAGTGGAAAGTTGTGACCAGTAATGTTATATGGCCATGGATTAACCATTCTGTGGATGGTGATTCTGCCACAGTGAAAGGTAATTGGTCCAGTTTTTCAATACGCAACATTGTATACTTTGCACCCCTTTGTGCCATAGTTATCTGTTTTTTAGTTAGATTGTATGCAGAGAACAATGATGTATTGTTGATAAATCGCCAGGGCACATAACCAGTGCGCAATGATTGCAGCGTCCAGCTTAATAACATAATAGAACGTAGCTGAGACTGTCCGTGCTGTAGTATGGACAAATCCTGTTCTAGTATATCTATAGCAGAAGATGCAATGTTGCCCAGTGAATAAATCCTGGATGTTAATGTAGTCACACCATTATCCACTACAGCTAATGCTTTTTCTAGGTTAATTCTTTCAATTTCACAGAGTCTCTCTGCGGCTTCTTGTTGAGAGATTTTTCAGATTTCATTATTAACAGCGTATAAGAAACGTTTCTGACGTGGCTTTCGGGGGCCCAATAAAAAGTCCCTTAGATCCATGTCTTCCGATAGTAAGGATAAGTGTTGTTTCACCTGGGATAGTGTTGAGGTTTTTAGCCGATTGATGCATAACTTCCCAACACTGTATGATGTCACCACCCCCGGATGTTCTCTTTGTACATAGTGTTGGTCCAGCCTATGGATACTAAACCCTTCGGTGGTACCCCTGAATCTTGTTTGACATCTATTTGTGTCCTTGGGCCAAACTAACTATCCCTTCCAATTGGGGTCCGATGAATTGTACTGTATGCTGTCATCTACTGAATCCCCACCATGTGTTGTAAAGTTTTGCCATCCCTCAAAGTGTAATGGTGAGGGTATCTGAGGTGTGTTCAAGTCTTTGTTCTTGGCTAGTCCAAGACATGAGGTCTGTTGCACAGTCTCGTTCAGAAATATTATCTGCTGTGGAATGAGTCATGCATGAAATAGTGCTTCTGTTCCCTGAATTTGCCATTCCTTTGAACCCCATACTGATTTTATGTCTAAAATGTCCTTCCATAAGTCGAAACCCTGTTCAGACAGTTGTGCATTAAAGGATGCAGAATAAATCTGTTTGGTGTTAGTTAGCATATTTTTCTGTGCAGTTGTAGGTGCAACCTTATAGTAATATGAAGTTGGGTCAGAAGTGTTAAACCCTGAAAAATAAGAAAACTTCTGTGCAGACGTTCGTGAACTACCTTTAGGTGGTGTTGGGCAATGTTCCCATTGGTGGTATGTAAAAACATTACGTGGGATACTTGATTTATGTAAAAAGTGATGACCATAATGTTGGTAATAGTACATAGTGTCAAAATCAGATGTGTCCTCTAACATTTCAGTGCTTGAAAATGCAGCGGATTGTTCTAAATCAGACAACATATTATTTTAAAGTTTCAAAATACCAATCGTCAGAAAATGTACTGGAGGTAATGATATAATTTAGAGAAATTTTAAATACATGAAGTATTTTCAAAAATTCTGTTGAACCAAATGCATCATAATCAACCTTGTCCCAAACTATACCGTCAGGAATTGCAACAGCTGTTATGTTCACGAAGGACAGGTCTCTTTGTTCACGATGAGATGACGTATGAGGTTTCAGGACCAAGTTCACATTTGATACTGCAGAGGGTTCTAGGAGATAGTTTCCATTCATGAGTAAGCAAAAGACAGTCACTAGGCCAATCCAGAATAAAAGAAACAATATTCCAGTTATTATCCAGAGCTGTAGCCATGGTGAGACCAGGTAAGTCTTTTTCAGAAAAGTATAGAAATCATGAAGTTGTTGCTTACGGGAAACTGGAGCTGGCGTTGTTTCAGGTTCACTGGGATCCAGAGAGACGGTATCAAAATCGATAAAGTAGCCAGATGCAGTCCGATCTATTTTTGGTAGCTCAGTAGGTTTTGTTGAACTGGTAGACGTCTCTTTTACAGGCATATTGATGTAGATATCGGTGTTAGGCCGAATTGATATTTGTCTTTCATTTGTGCTTTGATGTTCTGTTTCAACAGGAACAAGTTCCATTTCACTATTGGTAAGCACATTACTTTGTATTGGTGACTCTTCGAATGTTATGTGTCTTTCTGTCTGAACTTCATGTATGGTAGCGAGAGGAGAGCATCGGCTACCCAGGAGCCCACAAGGCCTACTATTCAGTATCGGCCACATAGTGTGGTTTGATCAGATCAATGGAGACAAATCTCTTTTCTTTTTTGCCGGCAAGAGGTGCAAGAAGTACTGTTCTTGTTCCTTTGACAGCCAGGAGAGGTAGAGGCTTTCTGTATGATGGCCCAAATTCTTTCTTGTCCATAATCTTTTCTCTGACCAGATCCCCGACTTTGGGGATCCAGGCAGGTCTTGCCGTGACTGATTTGACTTCCCCGGTGGTGCGTTTTACTTGCACGTTGCTTTGTAGTGCTCTGAATCCATTGAGATCCTGTAAAACAGCCAAAAGTTTATTGATGTCAAATGGTTTTTCATCCGCCACTGTGCTTTCAAAATCAAGATCAGGTACCCACATTCTCGTTCCAAATAGGACTTTGTAAGGATTGACACCTCCTAGGGAACTTCTTGGCATATTATTGAGTGCCTGCTGGACCCCATATAAGTGATTGACCCAACTACCACCCAACCTAATAGTCTTGCTGTTAAAGATTGCTTTAAGTCTCGGTTTATCCTCTCCACGACCGAATTTCCCTCGGGATGGTACGGAGAAGAGTACCGCAATGCAACACCCAAACTTCCCATGGCCTCCTTGTAAGCCCTAGAGCTAAACGCGGAGCCGCGGTCAGAATGTAATGTGCCAACTGCGAATGTCCCTATAAAGACTCACAAATCTTTTATAACAGTTTGAGCGTCAGCCGAGCGCTGAGGCCACACCCATAGGAATCTAGAGCATGAATCCACTGCCACCAAGATGTACTTGTAAGCCCTATCCGATTGTAGGGGGCCACAGTAGTCCAAATAGACACAAGCGAGCGGTCTGTCTGATATTAGTAATGGTGTCTCCGTTGGACATGCTATGGTGGAACCCTTCATCTGCTGCCAGATGTCGCACTTTAGGACAAAATTCTTTGTCTGTTTAGTTAATCCTGGCCACCAATAGCGTTGTTTCAGTAAAGAAACTGTCGCTGCAACTCCTGCGTGTGCAGAACCTAGACCCTCATGTGCAGCTAGAATTAGACCTAATCTGCGATCCATGTTTGGTATTACTCTATCCCCCACTCCTGGAATCTGAGCATACAGAATGTTATTTGCATCTAACTTGTA
Organism: Calotriton arnoldi; assembly: GCA_963921515.1. Taxonomy (NCBI): domain Eukaryota; kingdom Metazoa; phylum Chordata; class Amphibia; order Caudata; family Salamandridae; genus Calotriton; species Calotriton arnoldi. The sequence goes on along the minus strand of CAWUFW010000543.1, from coordinate 3,469,375 downwards.
GGAGTACCTGAGTGGAAAACCTTTCGGTAAGGCTGTGCTGTTTTTGCGTGAAGCAATGACAGCTACCATTATCTGTCCGTCTATTCTCATTTTGGAACGAGTGATTGCAGCTACGGCAGCAGTTCGTACGGCCCCCTTTCCGGCTTCATCGGCCAATGAATTCCCTTCAACATGAACGCCATCACGTTGATGACTCAGCGTGTGTATCACGTGAGCTCTTGGTAGTTCGTTTTTCAACTCAACTACCTGTTCCCATAGCAATTTATGCTTAATTGTGCCACCTTTTGAGTCTTTAAACCCATTTTGACCCCAGTAGTGTAGATATTCATTGTATGACTGGCCACAATAAAAAGAATTGCACACAATCATTGTGGGGAATTCTCTATCTGTATTTATTTGTGCCAGTAACAGGGCTTTTAGTTCTGCCAGCTGTGCCGTGCAGTCTCCTAGAGACTGTGTCTTTGTACTGCTAGGATGGAACTTGCCTTCCTGCATACGACCCTTCACAATTGCACACGCTGCACTGTATTGATGTTTACTACCTATGGCCAGCTGTGCAGAACCGTCAGTGTAAATAATATATTCATACTGATCTAGAGGCATTATTTCATTCGGGAGAGGATATTCTTGTTCATATTGCAGAAATGCTTGTGTTTTAAGTGTAGAGTCAAATTTGTAATCTACATTTGTTGCAGTGAGAATTGGCCTATTGTATTCATCTTGGATGTAAAGCTTTAGCATTTAGAACGCTTGCCTTTGTGACAGCCTCAAAGGCTGGTACCGGAGTTACGACAATTATTTGTTTCTCCTGAGCTAGTGCTCTTTCTCTCACTACGGCAGTCTGTACTGCTGTCAGAATTTTTTCCGTTGAAGCAAAACGCGTTTCAGCGTTTGTGTACAAGTGTGATTTGTATGCTATAGGTACTGTTTCGCCTTCATTGAAGGTTAGGTAAGTATACCCAGATTGACCCGCTATAACACGGATCACCAGATTTGTGGTGTTTACACGTGTGAGTAAGTGTTTGGAAGCTATCATGTCAACTTGTAGGGAACGAAGGATATCTGTGTGTTCCTGTGTCCAATGCCTAACTGAGAAAGCAGGTCTTATTAAGTCGTAGAAAGGTTTTACTTTTTCTGCGTAATCTAAAATGTGTGTTCTGCCAACATTTAAGAAACCTAATATGGATTATACGTTTTTCAGCGATTTAGGCGGTTGGAGCAGCGCACACTTTTCTAAAAAGGTAGCTGCGAGGCTTTTCCCTTCACTTGAAAGTTCATATCCCAAATATAGGACATTGAGGTGGGCTATTTTTGATTTTTTAAAGTTGAATTTGTAGCCCTCAGAGGTGAACACCAAAATTATGTTGCTCACCCTGGTCATGTGATCCTTTAAATAATCATCCGTCAGATAAATATCATCTACATAGGACAATGCCTCTTCATCCAAATTCTGAAGTAAATCTGTTACCCTAGCGGAGAACAACCCAGGACTATTCTTATACCCTTGGGGGAGTCGACAAAATTGACGCTGAGAACCGAGCGCTGAGAATGCTGTTAAATATCTGCTTTCAGGCGCTATATTTTGGCAGAAAAATCCATTTGAGATATCTAATGTGTTTTTGTTTTTTCTTCCGCACAATGTTATTCATTAATGTGGCACTGTGTGCATTCTGTACTGCAAATGTTTTAGTGCATGTGTTCAGATGTCTGTAGTCTAAAACTAGACCGTATGGCTTATCGGGTTTCATTACAAGAAACAAAGGATTATTCATTGAGGAGGTGCAACTTTCAGTTACACCCTGATATTCAAGTTGATATAAGATCTCCCTGACTTGTTTTTTCGCTTCTTGTTTTATTCGGTACTGTCTGTGGAGTTGGAGTCGTTTTTACTGGGATTGTATGGTGAGGTGACTCAGCATCCCACCCAACATGGTTGCGATATAATGCTGGAGCAAGTGCTACCGCCCACTCCTGCGCGTATGTATGTTTTAAGTATATTGGAACGAGGTCTGAAAAAGCCGGTAAAATTACCGTTTCTCCCTTTGGGCAATCCATAACAATTTCAGGCGGCCAATCTTTTTCAGCTAAAAGGATGTCATATCCATAAGTCAGGTTCTCCCAAAAGAGACCTTTAATTTTTCTGGGTTTGTCCCCTTCCATTTGGAGTCTTATTTCATGTAACTTATGTGGGACACTTATCCTTGTATCAGATGTCTCCACCGTGATATGTTCATTCAACTCCGCTGTCACCAGAAATTCCATCAGGTTCTGGTGAGCTATTGTTATTTCTGCTGCGCTGTCTAGCATCGTCAAAACCCATTCCCCGTTCAGAAGTTGAGTCCTCAGAATTCTGGGCATGTCTAACTTTAAGACCTGCAACCTTTTTCTTTTTAAATTGAGGTTTTGATTTTGGTTTCTCTTCTTTTGTGGAAGTATAGTCTGAAGCACGTTGAATGTCTCTGGACTTTGTACGCTCTTCTTGTCTGTGTTCTGACCGTCCTTCCTTCTCGGAGTTTGTTGATGAACCCTGAAAGGAACAAGAGGAACGTGTAGCAGTATCCTGATACCTGTCAGGTTTTTTAATGTTATCACGATTCCTAAGGTTGTACCTCCTTTCGGAGGGGTCCTGTTGAGGAGACCCACCCCTGGATTGTGATCTATTATCTCTATTCATGTGTTTTTTTATTGTTATCCCAGTCCTTCTTGGAAGAATCAGGTGCTTGATTGGTGTTCTCTTTCTCAGGGCCACCCATGAGTTGAGGTTTTGTTGCTCTAACTCCCAAACTATCTCTACCTAATTCAGCATAGGTGTCTTCGACAATTTTAGGTAATTCCCGCTCCTGTTGTAAAGGAGTGAAATCCCTCAGGCGTTGGGGTATTGCCACTGCTGCTGCCTCCTCTTTTATGTTTGCTAATATAATAGCTGATACCTGGGCGAAATTACCTAGCAATTTCATCCCTAAGTTCAGAGCAGGTTCTGCTCCATACTCATTCCGTATTTGTCTTAATACATCTGGTATTACTGCTAATGAAGGGATACTATGAGTTCTGGTATATATGGCAGCAAAAACTGTACCCCAAGAGGTACAATCCTCTATCTGGGAGCTATCCCCATTGGCAAGCAGATTGTTAACATTCTGTGTTTTTCCTGAGGGCTTGTGTGTGGAAATACTGCCTCTAGCTGTGTTATTTTTTGAGCTATCCAGAATGGCATTTGCTCACGTCTAGTGGGCATCTTACCCATAACGGCGTGTAGCGTTTGTGGTGTTATTTTAGTTGTAGATCCCTGAATTTGTCCTGTTGGTGTAGCCCTTGCTGGCTGAAGTGTGAGTGTTCTCATCACAAACTGTGTCAGGTTTCTGTAAAGTTTTTTATTATTTCTTTATGAAGTGGACGTAAGTCTGCTACTGGCATTCTGTCAATGTCTGGATGTGGTTTGTTTGCAGCTAGGACTGGCCAAGTTGCTCTTATCTCTTCTGAGTGGACAGAGTCTCACTTTTTCTTTTGTGTGTGGGAGGGCGCCTTTAAACCAGTTTATGTGCTCCTGGTAGGTGAGCGGAATTTCAAAGTCCTCATTCGGACAGTATTCATTTAGTGTTTCATCTTCAGTATAAAAATGAAATGTACGTGTTTGTGCATCTGCTTGTGGGAATTTAACCCATGAATAGAATACCTCTGTTCTGTATGATTCGTGTGCCTCAATCACGAAAGTTACTATCCCACCCCTAGCTGTGACTCCATAGTCTGCTAGTTTTAAAGTAAGGGCAGTTCTGACATTTTCTGAAATGTTTATTTCATCTTCTTCCTTCCTCGCTGCAGCTGCACGTTGTGCAGGCGCAGCAGCTCCTTCGTCAGCCATTATTTTGAAGAAGGAAAAAGTTTCAAGGAAACTGAGATGGTTTTATGCACAATAGGAACTATTTATCCTTCAAGCTTGATAAACCTACAGCCAATACACAGGATATGACTACTCAGCTGTGGCGGATAGTTCCTTTCCCACTCCTTACGTCTCTGGGTAAATGTGAGTAGGGGCTCTGAGAACAGCACGACTGAACTACTCAGATTTGACCGTTAAATTAGTACCAAACCAACGTTGGTGGCGCCATGTCGTGTAGTTCCTATAAACCTATATAGGATCTGGGCGTTTAGACAACATAGACTGTGGGATTGGTGTCCAGACTGATTCCAGACACCCCCACCGGGTATGTTTGCCTGTATACCAGCTAGCTCACAGTCCCACTAGAAACCCCTCTTACCAAGGAGAGAATAGTTCTTGACAACTATCGAACATGACAACTCTGTCCCATCAGGGATCATGGAAACAGTGCAATACTTTTCACTCAGTCACTTGTGCTCACTTTGTCTCAGAGAGATACACAGAATAAACGGTGGGGACGTTTTCAATAAGCATTTATTGAACCAGCGTCATTCTAGTGTAAAATAGGTGTGCTGAAACAACCATAAGACAGAAACAGATATAAATGATTATAAGCACCAACAGAGTAAAAGGATGGTAGATTTCTACCATAGTGCTAAAACAAGGAATACAGTCAGGTATAAAAATACTGACAGTAATAATGCGTACTCCTATGATGCGACCCTAACTAGATGTACCTAAGTGTACCTAGCATGTATGTAGGTGTAAAGCCAAGAATCCCTCTAGGATAAAGTCAACCCCATTACCTAAAGTGAGAGACTGTGGGACCCCGTCTTGAGATGGACACCCTGCGAGGAATGTCAGACCACTGCGAGCTGGAGTGTCTGCGTGCAGGAACCTCAGCGTCTTGCGTCAGTGTATCAGCATGGAAGTCCTTTTTTGCCTCTCCCAGCCTCAGCAAAGATATGGTGTTTATATACCCAAAGTGGTACCCTCAGGGGATCTACCTTGCTGTGTCATGTCGGACCTAGGATGACGGAAGGAATGACCCTTATACATAGTTATTATGCAGGAGATGGTAGCCCTGCTGAGTTTCCAAGAATCCTCATGCATAATGGATGAGGCTAGTTTTCAGGGAAAACCCCATGTCATTTAGGCATTACCGTAACTAGGTAAAAGGTCAGTACTAAGAACCGTTAGTAGTGTAATGTCAGGGGAATATAGGTGAAAGTTCTGGTTGCTACCTGAGCCTATATCGGGCACCTGTATGAAACATAACAGTGCGTAAGGCAAAGAAACAACCTCACATCTTGTCGGTATCAAGGGCTCATAGTGTGCGTCATATCTTTTAAAGCCCACTCCCAATCAGTTTCATGTCCCACACCTGGGCTTCGTGGCGGCACAATGTAATCTCAGTAACTAATGAGCTCCATCTTGGTATTCCTCACTACAAACATGTTATCTATGTATATCTCCCTACGATCATGATATTATTACGGCAACAAGATAAACAGGGAAAGTTACTACCTGTATTGTGATATTTCACCAAATAGCAGTTCTAAATGTATTATTTTTTACTTCTTCGTGCATTGCCTGATACAATTTCATACTTACGAGTTCTTTATACATTAGACGAAACGGACAATGGGACAGCATCACAGCCAGTCGTTATCCAAAACCAAACACGTACACCACATCTTTAAACCCCCCCACAGGGTACAATGTAATTTCAGTCACTGGCGAACTCCATCTTTAAATCCCTCGCTACAAGTTTGTTTATGATAGTATACCTATCTTTTGCAAATAAAAGTGGAGTACCTTGTGTCTTACTGAGACTAAATAATTATAAAGCTCACAACTTTTCAATATTTCCCAAACTTTACAAACAATGAAATATTTTGGGCCACGTTTGAAAACATATGAATATTGTCTGAACCGGTGTTCCATCTCACTCTTACCGGGCGCTGTAATCATGTACTATACACTAGACTAGCAAATGTTTTTTCATATTTTGAATTCTTTCTTAAATTTACCAATGTTTGTTATCGGCATTCTATCTTTGATGTACTAAATTCATCAAGTCTCAATCCATTGTGACTCTATACTTAAGCTGATAACTCGTCACACCACCATATACCATATGGGATATCCCTTTGATTTCAGCTGTTGCATCTAATCTTCATTTACCACTACGTATATATGACTGTACAGATATACACATTAAGGCAGTATCCTATCCATTCGTTGCATTGTCAAAGGATAATCCAATGTTGTCGTGTTCTATCTGATCCTTAACCCAATAGGGGTGTATCTATGTTCCATGCATAGATTCTTATATAAGATGGTTCACCATCGCTGCATAGTTGGTACAGCTCCACCCCATATTGAGTTTCACAGAAAATAGTGAAGTTCATTTACTGTATTGAGACCCTTCTCCACTGATCTCAACCTAGCTATCAATTAGCTTCATTCTGTCTAAAAGTAAATTTGCATCACCCCCTCTGGGTTTGGATCCAATCTTTGGATACCATGGAAGTTAACCTGAAATCATTGGGGTGCATTTCTTTTATATGCTGATATAAAGGGCCTCTAGCATTTCTGTTCTTAATGGCTCTCTGATGTTCCTGTATCCGTAACTTTAGCATTCTGATAGTGCTGCCCACATAGATTAATTGACAGTTACATACAATCACATAAACCACATATGTACTATTACAGTTTATAAAATAATTTATATACTACCTTCTCACAGAGTTTTAAGTTTATTAATCCCAAGCTGGCATACATTGCATTCTGAACAGGTAGAGCTGCCTTTGGGGTGTACTGGTATCCAGCTGTTGTGGTTTTTGAAAATGGGAAGTGTATAACTACCCGTAACCAAATTCCTGGCCGTGACCCCTCTTCTATAGGTCATTAATGGTTGCTCTGTGAGTGCTTTGTTCAGACCCGGTACTCCCAAAAGAAGCCCCCAATGTCTTGTAAGATATTATACACCTCATTATGTTCAGCACTGAAAGTCGACACAAAGACTACCTTTCTTTCTTTGGTCATACAGGTCTTTTTCCTTAAAGTTGACCCCCGGGATCCTATTTTCAGCCTGGTTCAAGACTTTATCATCATATCATCTTGTCTTTAGTCTATTTTTTAAGCCTTGAATTTCCTGCCTAAAATCTGTGTCTTCACTGCAATTGCACCTTATCTTCATTTCCTTCCCCGTAGGAGATACTGTTGATGGCCTATTGGGAATGTGCACTATCCGCTCTCAGTGTGCTATTTGTGGCTGTGGCCTTACAAAATAGTCTGCTACAGAATTTACCTCCTGTTATGAATAATTCGACATTCGAGAAGGTGATAGACTCCTTACTGTAGTTCATAGTGAGCTGTACATTGCACAGATTGTTTTTCAGACAGATAAAATACTCATTTCATTGTGTCAGAGAGCCTGTCCAGATAAGCAAAATATTGTTGATGAAATGCCCACCCAAAAAATATATAGGTTCATACTTTTGCTGATGAGGCCCAGACATGCACCCTCTCAAACCACCCCATAAAGACAATTGCATAAGAGGGCGCAGATCTGGACCCCAACGCCTTACCTTGCAACTGCTGAAACCAATCCCCATTAAGGAGAAAGAAATTGTTCTAAATGATGAAACGTGCCATATTGATCAACATTTTTGAATGTCCCATAAAACTGGTGCTTCTAGAGCCTAGAAAAAATTCCATGGCACGCATTCCAAATGTGTTATGAATGTAAGTGTACAATCCCACTATATCCAGGGATATAAAAAGCATATTCTCATCCCAACTCACATCCTCCAATTTATTCAGTATGTCCATGGTATCACGCACATAGGAGGGTAAGTAAATCACTAATGGTTTCAGATGTTGGTCTACATTTTCTGAAAGCCTCTCAGTGGGACTTCCAATTCCTGAAATTATTAGTCATGCAGGCAGAAATTATTTCCCCCTTGTGTACCTTCGGCAAGATGTAAATAAAATAGCAGTGAGGATTTGTCACTTTAAGGTATATGTATTCTGAATCATTCAGCAGCTCCTGCTCTTTGCATTCGTTGAGTTTCTCAAAGAGGGTTCTATTGAGACTTTCCAAAGGATTGCCTCTAATTCGTCTATAATAAGTGCTGTCATCCAGTTGTCTAGCAGTCTCGCTAACATAATGAAACCTGTTCATGATGACGATAGTACCCCCTTTATCAGTTCCGCATGATTTTTCAGAGATCTGATGGTCTCACGTTCCTTTTTTGTGAGATTGTTCTGCGAGTGCAATCTGTTACGACCTCCTTGTACACCTTTGTCCTTCAGTTTATTCAAATCCTCTATTACTTTCTATGAGAAAAGATCTATCCCTGAAAATTGTTTACGCTGTGGTGTAAAATTGGAGGTAGGTCTAAGACCACTGTCCCTTGATTGGACATGTTTTCCCACTTTTTTCCGAGTGCCTATTCTCATCCTGTTGACCTCGTCAGAAAAAGAAGAACTGTGTACTGGCATACTGCTGACTGGTATCTTACAGGGTCCAGCTTCCTCTATTGAGGATGGTTCAGAGCTGCTAACTGAAATTGTATCCTACACTTTCATCTCATTAGCTCTAAACTTATCTTTATGTAAGGGAATATCATCGAATCGTTTGGCAAATATGAACACCTTGCTACTTGCATTGTCCCTCTCGTCTCTTCTAATTTTACTCAACTTTCTCTCATTCAATGATTCTTGGTTTGCTTTGATCACCTTCTTCACAATATAGTTTTTCTGTATTAATTCCAATACATTTGTCTTCTTTATCTCCAATTCGAACTTCTCAATCTGACTTTTCAACACCATCACATTCCTTTCAGAGTTTTTGCTTAGAGTATTCATCATATTAAGTAATGCAAGGTACAAATTCTCTTCCTGTTCAGTCAAGAGGTCATCATCTAGGTCATCAAACGTTGGAAATATCAGAATTCTTAAACCTCTAGGTATCTGTTTATTTTCGAACTCTTTAATGGTAACCCATCCCACCACTTAGACAGTACGTTTTTCTTCAGTTTTTCCAGACTTCTAAGCGTATCCCTTAAACTGTACTTAGATGTACCTAGATGTTACATAACATATGTATTTGTTAAGCGCACTTTCACCCGTGGGCATCTTGACGCTGAATAACAGATATTTATTGGTACCCAAATCAATGGTACTCATTTTATCGACCTCAGAAGGATGAAAGGCTGAGTGAATCTGGAATTGAACCTGTGACCATGAGGTCAAACACAGGCCCCTACAGTGAACAAATTAGTCCACTAAGCCACCAGACCCACACTTCTGTGTGTTCAAGTGGTAGCTCTGGCACATTTGAATCGATCCTCCGCCCTTTTATACCAATTGACCTCCCTTGCTGAAATGTTTCTCATGTACCGTGACCGTGCCAGTCAATAACACTTCAATGATACACAAACCAATGGCAGTAATGATTTTCAAAGACTGTACAGGTCAGTATTCCAAATGTTTTACACCTTTGTGCACACTCCAACAGTAGGGGAGGGAAACCGTTATTGCGTAATTTCTGCAAGCATCCATGGAGTAAGAGCAGTAATCAGTTATACTCAGATGGTCATGATCCAAAGTCGCTTTCTGTCTGAAAGAATTTGTTCTCCAAACGCCGGAATATTCTTTATTTTCAAACCAGTTTTCCAATTTTGTCTGGGTCTGACCAACTGGAAAACTGGTTTGAAAATAAAGAATATTTGAAAACTATGGGAGCGTGCACAAAGGTGTAAAATGTGTAATACTGACCTGTGCAGTCTTTGAAAATCACTACTGCCATTGGTTTGGGTTTCTCTGTCCACATTGTCGAATGCCTTCTCATAGTTGATGAAGTTGACATAGAGGGGGGAATTCCATTCCAACGACAGCTCAATGATGATGTGCAGTGTTGCAGTCTGGTCTGAGCAGGATCTGTCTTTGCGGAACTTAGCTTGCTTGTCTCGCAACTGAGCATTGACTTGTTCCTTCATTCTGATCAGGATGACTTTGTTGAACACTTTGCCTGCAGTAGAAGAGATATCTCCCAGTATTTTGTGCAGTTACTGAGGTCACCTTTCTTGGAGATCTTGATGATTTAGCCCTCCTTCCAGTCAGACGGCACCTTTTCCTCTTCCCAAATCCTTCCAAACATGGGCAAGAGCATATCTACTCATGTTTCAACATCTGCTTCCAGCGCCTCTACAGGAATGTTGTCAGGTCCTGCTGCCTTCCCATTTTTCAGAAGTATGATGGCTTGCCGTATTTCTTCCTTGGTTGGTCTGCTGCAGTCGATTGGCATGTCCTTGTCAGCTGGCTGTATGTCTGGTGGAGTCTGTGGCACGAACTAGTTTATTTATTGTATTTATTTATATATTTATGTAGCGCAACTAATACCCTGAGGCGTCTAGGCGTTTGGCGACTATTCACATAAACATACTAATGGTTTGACTGAAGGCTCTAGGACTGGGTTAGAGACTATAAGGTATATAGCCAGGTCTTTAGGCCTTTTCTGAAGGAGAGCAGGTCAGGTGAGTTTTTTAGCTTTATTGGCAGCTTGTTCCACACTCTGGTTGTGATGCCTATAAAGTTTTTACCGCCCCATCTTTGGAGTCGGAAATTCGGTACCTTCACCAGTTTCAGAGAAGCTGACCGAAGAGTTTGAGATGAAATATTCCATTGGAAACGATCCATCAGATAAACAGGGCCTAGATTATGTAGTGCCTTAAAGGCAATGCACAATGCCTTGAAATTAATTCGTTTTTCCACGGTTAGCCAGTGAAGAATATTCAGGGCATGTTTGGCTGATGAATATTTGGATATGCCGAAGAGCAACCGGGCTGCAGAGTTTTTAAGAACCTGCAGTTTCACCAGTAGTGCCTTGTTTACACCAACCAGAAGCCCATTACAGTAATCCAGCTTAGACAGAACCAGTGCTGCCACCACTGTTTTGTGTAATTCTGGTGGTATAAATGGAAAGATTTTCCTCAAACTTTTCAGAGTGAAAAAGGTGGATGAGGTGAGCGCCATCACCTGGTGGGAGAAGGACAGAGTAGTCTCAAAAATGACCCCTAGGATTCTAGCCCTCGTGGCTGGAATGGGAAGAGGACCCAGCTCCGCTGGCCACCAGTCTGTGGACCAGAAGGATGTGTCTCTGCCAAAATGTAAAACCTCGGTTTTATTTGAATTTAGCTTGAGGCAAGTCTCCGACATCTATCTGCTCACGTGTCTCATACACTCATTGAAGTTGTGGGCCGTATCGTGGTTTTTACACGAGATGGAGACAATGATCTGGGTGTCATCTGCGTTTGACACCAACTCGAAGCCGTAAGATTTAATCAATCTGGCCAAAGGTGTAACATGTACATTAAATAGTGTTGGACTCAGCGACGAGCCCTGTGGCACCCCACATGGGAGCCTAAAGTAGTGAGACTTGATACCCTCCACTTCAACAAATTGTTCCCGGTTTGACAGGAAGGACCTGAGGAGTGCGAGGGCTGTGCCTGCTATCCCTATTTCCTGAAGTCGATTTATCAGGAGGCCGTGGTCCACCGTGTCGAATGCAGCCGACAGAACTAACCGTATCAGGGCAGCCGAGTTCAGCAGTTCTTCAAAGTGCTCCACCCATCTTCGTTGTTGGCCATCGTTAACCATGATTGTCTTCCCAGGGTTGTCTTTAACAGGCACAGAGATCTGCAAGCCTTTCATCATTCTTGTTCATGTCGCCATGGCAATGGTTGCCCCTGACTTCTTCATACCCAGTGTTGTCGCTTCTAAACTTTGCATTGAGGTCCTCCATCAGTATGGTGATATCTCTCTCAAGGCATTTCTCCAGTATGGACTGGAGTCTGTTGTATAACTGTTCTTTTTCCTCTTCTTTGCTGTCATTTGTAAGTGCAAAGCACTGGATAACATTCATGTTGATCCTCTTTTTATTAGTGCAGAAGGTCGCTGTGATGATTCCATGGGATTCCCAACCAAACCGAGCTCTGTTGACTGCTGGCGTTAGCATCAGTGCTACTCCCTGAGTATGTCGGGCGTTCTCTTCCTTGTGTCCAGAATACAGCAGCATTCCTCCTTCTGCCAGTCTTTATTGTACCGACTGTGTCCATCTGGTCTCACTGGTGCCAAGCAGGGCAAGGTTGTATTTTTTCATCTCTGCTGCCACTTGGGCCATCTTGCCTGTCTTGTACATGGTCCTTACTTTCCATGTCCCGATGGTGATGGTCTTGGTCGAATGCAGGTGGATCGGCATGTGGCTTTCAGGGATCTTTGACTTTCTCCACAAGGCATCATAGCTCTCCGTGAAGGAGATTACTCTCTCCTCAAAACTTCGATGTCTTTTGGTCTTTTATTGACGTTTCTGTATCAAGGATTCTTTTTACATGGTGGGGTAGCTAGCCCCAAGCATAACCCTCCTCCATTTGCAGCTGGGCTTGGGTCTGGCCATGGGGGAGTTCATGCCTGTAGGGAACTTAATGTTTAATCCTGGCGTCTCCACTTTGCCAAAATATATTGATTGTGATTTCTGTATTAAGTCTGGGCAGGTTCCAAAAAACAGTGGCATTTCTTTGGTGACAGTTGTCCCTAAGTCATGCCATCAGAACCACTCTCACCCAAGTTGTTGAGTAATGAGCAAGATGAAAAACATGGAACCAGAAGACATGTTTTAATTACACCTGGCCTATCCCTGTGACAAATTGTTTGATTTTGGGCACTCAGTTTTTTTAGCAGATTTTCTGCTCCTGTTTTTATGCAATGGTAGGAAGTACTTTAATCAAACTAAACACTGGTAGTATGTGATAAGAAAACAGGTCTGTAACCCAGTATTTTGATTTTACCCATGGGGGACAGAACAGCCAGTTTCATTGAGAAAGTTATGGGCCTAGAAACAAGGAGTTCTGTCCTGTGATGCTGGTACTTCTGCTTCACCAAATGGTTTGATCATTGTCAAATCATCTCTTTCCTATGCCTTTGTCGTTTTAATTGCCATTATGTGATTGAGGTGGGAGAGCCACTGAAGGGTCAAGCCAGATACCGGGCTCTGGCTCAGCTCGAAGGTTTCTAGCAACCTCGAGTCCAAAAGTAGCCAATGTTTCATGTGGCTACTGTTTGCTACCCACCCTCTAACTTTATGAGCCGAGTATTAAAGACAATGCATTAACTTTTTATGTAAAACAAGAGCGCATGAGATACCCATCTAGTCGCTACCCATCTAGTGGCTATAATTGCTCACAAGGGAATGTTATACCAGAAATCCTAGGATCAGTCCCAGTTTCCCCAGTGACCAAGTTGTGTGAACCTGGGCAATTCATTATTTTATTTCACATTGCCTTCTTTTTAGGTCTCGCCTAGCGACGCAGCGCATGCGCTGCTCGCCTTGGCGAGACCTATAGTCGGTTTCATTGCCGAAGGGGGACAGGAGATGTGCACGTGTACGGACAGGGAGATGTGCACTCCGTACGCGTGCACATCCCCTGTCCCCGCATAGGGCTGGCGTTTGAACCAGCGCGCGCATGGCGCGCTTTCACTTTCACTCCCTCCCCCGTCCTCCTAGTTAGTTTCAGTGTTGTGCGACGATTTCAGCTGCTACTTGTTCTGCAAGTGAGGCGCGCACGTCACTTCACCCTGCCTTCAAGTGAGCGGGCTTCTGCACCCGGACAGGCGATGTGCACGTGCGTTTCGTCTCCAACGATTTCAGCTGCTGCTTGTTGATGTGAGTAGTCACTTTGACTGTCTTTTTGACTTGCACGTAAATAAAATGAGACATTCTTCTCCGGTAGCCCAGGTGGACACTCAGTGAGTTTCATGCAACAATGCAACCTCCATTTTTTCACTAACTTGAAGTTTGTGAAAGGGAACGTTTGATTTGTACAAACTGAAAAAATATGTAAAGCAAGACCAAAAGCTGCAACAAATGTTTGAACTTTTTTACTGGGGTGAACACAAGTCGTTCATCGTGTGGGCGCTATCAGCTGTTGTGTGTTCCCTTTTAAAGGCCTGCTTATCCCGTAACACTCATGCATTTACTGGATTACCAACACAGCACAGCCGCAGTGTCTTGTCAGAAGAAAAAAAGTGTACTGCGATTGTTTTCAGATCAAACTCTGACATTGGGACGGTCACCTTAAACACGAGCGCTGTTGCAAACCCAGTCACAGGCAGTTTTGTTTGGTTTTCTTAAGACCAGAGATTTCATTATAAAAGTAGAACGTATTCTTTAGACGATCTAAAAATAAAAACGTGAGGCATCCTGTCAGAAAAACCCTGACCTCTGCACATTTCTTCCAGACCTTATGCGGCTGTGAAATTTGAGCTTTTTTTTTATTACCATCCTTGACAAAGCTTTGCCTCCCTGTCTCAACTTTTGTCTGCCAAGCTGTTTTCTCGCCCATTTTTTTGTGTGTGTGTGTGTGTTTTTTGTAAAGTCCACCATTGATGCTTTCATAAGGCTCTTGTCTGTCCCCGATGTGTTTAATTTGTGTGCTGGATATTGTAATAAAGTGCTTCTGACAGCTATCATTTTAGCATACTGTAAAGTTAGCCAGGTATGTTGGAAATGTATAATGAAAATAAAAAACAAATATGTTTCTCTGCCTCCCGTGACAATGAAGGGAATGTGACCCCGCCACCCCCCCCCCAATAAATAGTATTCATGCAAATGCTCAGAGTACAATATGCTATTTATTACCATTGTTTGCTTCAGGAAGAGGCCATGACTCGTGAAATGGGAAGCTTCAGGTGGTTCATGATGCCGCTTCACTCTCAACAGTGATAATAAGGATCATATTGCTCCCTGCCTGCGTGGTTTATGCCATGCTTTTCCTTTATGGGTATTACTTATAGACACACATATTCAAGCAGAGCCAGAGTGCAGTTCTATTGCATAGGCCTATATGAAGCAATAGATATTGAGGTTGTCATTAGGATCAGTCTCGCCTCTTCTATGGTAATAACTTGTGCTTTTAACTTTACAACTTAGTATTTAATGTTAACTCTGTTTCGATTACTATATCTGCTCCCAATAACATGCTTTTATTTGGCCACTATTATTTTCACTGGTATGGCATACAAGATGTTTTTGTGAGAATTGTACTAACAAACCTACATTCCCACATGCATTACAGCAGTGAAAAGGTAAACTTCCACATTATTCTCAGAGTACTGCTTAACTAAAATAATGTATTAGAACCTCGCAAATATGTTATAATTACCTTAGAGTGGAACACAGCCACACTCCAAAGCTCTGTGCAAACAATTTTGTCTCACTGCATCGATTTTACACCTTGCATTTTGACTGTCCCTGAATTACTTGCGTTTTGACTGTTTCTGAGTACCTTTGTAAGTCCTTAAAACATAAATCTAGAACTGCCAATAATAAAATGCAATTACCTTATCTTCGACCCACTTGAAGCAATGCTGTTCATGAGCTCCGGACTCCCTAAAGGCCTCTTGTGAGTCATGCTCAGTCAGGCTGGCTCAGTTACTGTGACCTGGGGAGCCCACCCCCGAGATTCAGTAGTGTCCTGGGGGTGGACTCTACTGTGTCCCGGGGGTATGTCTTCTGGGGGCAGGGAAGGCACGTCTGCTCCCACCCGGAGGGAGATTTAAAAATTCTTCCGCCAGATGGACGCAGACTTTTGTTTCCATGCACACACTCCTCTGGGCATGGAAACGCAGCCTGCACCCACCCAGCCAGAAGCAAGCAAAGAAAAGTAAATGGTCCTGCCAGACAAGAGCAGTGTTGCCTCTAGCAGCATATGGGGAGCTGGCTGGGGCTGCAGGGGTCCTGTTGCTCCTCCAACTTGAAGTTTGATGAGAGGTCACTGGGGCACCCACCTAAATAAATAAGTAAATAAAGGCCTGGGAGATGGGGTCCCCGTTAAGTTAACTGCTGCCCCAGTGGATTTCCCGGGGCTTATTAAGGCTTGGGGAAGAGGCTGCCCTATTCGAAGGAATTCTGCCGAGGGGGATGGAGCCCCCGGGGCCTGTTAACACTTGGGGAGAAGGGGCCGCAGCCCCCCTCCCCTTAATATTAATGTTTTGGCCCCGAGGATGGAGTCCCCGGAGTCACTATTGACTGTGCACCCCTTCCCCTTAATAAATAAAAAAAAAAGGCCTGGGGGGTGGAAATTGATTAGGAGCTCACCACTAACATTTGTAGACACACAGCATTTGTAAAGCTAGACTGGTTTAGCGTCCGCTTTCAGGCATGGTGTGTCTGTCGGTGTTTACCCATTTCAGTTTACCCAAATGTTGAATAAATATCTCATCAGGCCATCTAAGGACATTCTCCGTTCTATGCAACTTTCACCTTAATATGTGGATCTGTCTTTTAAACTAGACCATGGCTCTGAAAAAAATCGAATCTGTCAACTCTTCATCACTCAAAGGACCCTGGACACACATCATGCACAGTCAGCCTAATTTATCTTTGACCTGTCAGTTAAACACTTAATTCTGTCATAATACGAGACAATCCCAGATCAGCCATCCCAGTCACTGTTTCACGCCACATAGGTGCTTTGTTTGTCTTCTGCACCTCCCCCCCTTAGCATTGCCACTACTCTTTGTACTTTCCTACCTTCTTCACGCCTTCCAGTCACAAAAAAAGCACGAGTTTAGTAACCCTCCTCACTGGTTGGCTGGCCAAGTTCCTGCTGACTTTGGTAACATGCACCTTAACTCAATATTCCTGACAAGCTCTACCACTGACCGGAAAACCCTTAAGCACGACATTCTTATCTGCTCTCGCATTAATAACACAGCTTACTATTTTCATTCTTCCTTTTAACTGGAGCCCATTTGATGGCCTACTTAATCATTATTGAAGAGACTTGCCACAATTGGATATTGAATTGTTTCTTCTACACTGCTGAGCAATCCTATGTGTGAACCATTGGCTTCATTCGAGCTTGAAATGCTCTTTTGGATAGTCACTGCATTTCTCTTGTAGGTCAACACACACATTTGCAAGTGTATCATCTTGTCTGGACTAGTGAAGGTGAATTATTTAGCATTTGTACATTAGTAAGGGTTTCTAGGTTTCGTTGTTTCGTTGTTTCAAGTCCTGTAAGGAAACCTTTTAAATCCTGGATGTAAAAACAGCACTCAATTTCCTCTTTGGTTCTAAGAAGATGATAATCCTTGCCAGGATCTTTAACATCCACATTAGACACTCTACCCATCTTTTGCCATTGTCACCTCATATTTCTCATGGAAATTAGATTAAGTCACCACTTTACCTGTAAGGATCAGGGTGTATTTATTCAGGGCCAGGTTAGCACCTTTACGGCATCCCATAAGCACATCCCTATTGGCAAACCAGTTGTGATGCTAGCTGGTTTATTCTATCTGTTTACAGTCAGTGGTCTCTTGGTGCCATTTCTTCTGCTGAAGCTGAATTGCCAACCTGTTTGAGCTGTACTAATTTAGGTATGTCTAGTAGCTACCTTCCACATTCTAGCAGCCTGTAACCTATCTTGGCATCTTAGATTTTCTTTTTTTTCATTACCAATATTTACCCAGCTTCCCTTGCTGTGTTCTGCACCGCTTTACTTTTTGTTCAAGTTGTCATTCATCCTTTTACCTACTTGTCCACACTCTCTCTGGTTATGCTCCCCAGTGTTTCTTTTTACCTTTCTTCTACCACACTAGCGGTCTGAATTAGTTTCTTGATGACTGGCTACGCTTCTTCAGATCCCAAATGCCAGTCCTCTTACTTATACTTTGTATGCTTCAATTTGGGTGTTTGCTTCCATCTTTATCCATTGCCTACTGTTACTCCTCATTAATATGCTGCATCTTGTATCTCATGCTGTTCATTATCACTTTACCCGCCACCTTCTTCCCCTCCTCTTTAGTGCCATTTAAATGACTATTGTTAGTGTAATTAACAAGGCTTAAGTCCTCCGATCATTCAGAAATGGGGTTATTAATTTGGGAGAGGGGCACCCTTACCAACTCAGTACACCCACTCTGGTTAGGTTAGAACACTGTTCTGAGAGAATCTCTGCTCAACACCTGGTGGATAGGTCTCGCATTTGCGAGAGTTTAAGCTATTGCCATTGTAAATGACAATGCCTTTTAATTATCTGCTTTAAAAACAACACATAAATAAAAGGCATTGTCATTTACAATGCCGGTAGCTCAAACTCTCATAAATGCGAGACCTATTGCATTGCAAATGCTTGTTCTTCATTGTGACAGATGAGAGCACCTTGAAATACATGAGTTCAGTATGTGCACTGCACCTAACGTCTCATGTGCTCCATATTGCTCCATATAGCATGCCACCTGACCACTATTTGGATGTCTGTTTGGGAGTTCTCTGTTATTACATGCAGACTTATCACCCAACAACAAACATATGCCTAAACCAACCCAGACCTATTGTCTTTGCCAGTGCTTGCTAGCAGTATCAGACAAGTGAGTAGCAGACACTGTTAGTCCTTGCGGGGCAGCGCCTGCAGCATGTCATGAACTTGATAAGGTAGGGCCCCTTTCGCGTGCTCCACCCTAAATAACACCAACCTCTAGGCCGATAATGACAGCACATTGTTTTTCTTTTTCATTGTCTCTTGTGACACTTTAGCTGTGACACTTTAGCTGTTGCTGCTCACATTGTTCCTGTAAACATCTTTTTAGCATGCCTATTTGTTTATCCAAGGAGTGTTAATGTTAGCCCTGTTTCCGGTCCAGGGAGGACCTGGCCTGGCAGTTCGGGCTGGACTATTCCCATGGGGAGCAGGGTCAAGACTGATTTGCATATGGC
Organism: Calotriton arnoldi; assembly: GCA_963921515.1. Taxonomy (NCBI): domain Eukaryota; kingdom Metazoa; phylum Chordata; class Amphibia; order Caudata; family Salamandridae; genus Calotriton; species Calotriton arnoldi. The sequence goes on along the minus strand of CAWUFW010000543.1, from coordinate 3,450,707 downwards.
TGGGTTTAAACTAGAATGGCATGGGGAGGAAAAAAAACGCTGGATTTAGGCCCAGATCTCTGTACTGGGGTGAATGTTTCACATTGTTCAGCATTCTGTCCATCAATTGTTCTTTTTAAAAAAAAAAAATTATAACCAACTTTATTAAAGCTTTTGCGGCAAAACACATAGCATCACAGTTCACAACAGTCCAGTGTACATTTGCAACAATATAGCAAGTCCAACGATCAGTAATGCAACACAGTGCATGTTCAGATCGACAATCCGTAATAGCTACACCATTTACCCCATATTCGGCCATGCTTTTGAGGACAACCTCTAGCTTAGAAAATCGGCTTCTCCTGGTGGGCACACAAGTCCAACCCCTTGCGCCAACATCTGACAGTCGGTGGTTGTTGCTGCTTTCAGGTGCGAGCCATATCCCGTTTAGCCACCAAGCACGCCACCCCCAAGAAGAAAGCACCCTCATCACCCCTCCTAGAAGGGCATCAACACCGGATAGTCCCATGCTACATGAAAGAAGTCAGCCGCTGGAAGTGCGCATCGCATACATTCTGCTTGAGTGTCCCTGAGCAAATGTTGCAGGCGCCGTGGGGTGAGGTAGGTCGCATGCAAATAACTGAGCTGCACCGTACGCAGCTGTGATGAAATCGCCAACTCACGAGGTGCCATACAGGCTTCCCTCCATTCCGCCTCATCCAGCTCACCCACCCAGGCCTCCCACCTCTGCCTAGCCCGCTCCAGGCCATCAAGGGCATGGATTACTGGCAAACGATATATCATAGAAAGTGCCCCTTTACCTAAACGCCCAAAGAAAACCTTTGCCTCTAGTGGACTAAACTCAGGTAACGAATCATCCGGAAGATCGTGGGCCTGCAGGGCGTGGCGCAGCTGTAGGTAACGAAAACACTGAGTTGGCAAGGGAGTATCTGGCCTTTAGGTCCTGGGATGCCACGAGGCATCCCATATAGACATACGTCAGATAGGAGTGGGCTGCGAGGTAATATAGGTAACTGTCCGATAGACCCAGGCCACCATTGAAGGGGGATCTGCGCAGAGACTGGAAAGCCACCTTATGCCTACCACCCACCCACACAAAATTAGTGATCTTGGCAGTCAAGGAATGAAACCATTTACGGGAGATGTGGTATGGATAATTGCCCAGAATATACAGATAGCGCAGTAGGCACACCATCTTAAAGAGGGCAGTACCTCTAATGAGGTTCAGTGGGCGGGCCGCCCAGCGACCCAAGTGGCGTTTAAGCATGAGGCCCAGCCCCTGGAAGTTAAGGGCCCAGGCCAAGTCCGGGAGGGGGTGACACTGGGATCCCTAGATACTTAAAGGAATTATGTCGGGTGGGTATATCGGGGGCACCAAACCAGCCCCAGGGCATCTCCCTTTACCAGACAAGACTTGCCTTCATTAATTTGAAATTTGACAAAAAACAGAGGTTCCTGTGGACACTCAATGATTGATATTACAAAATATATCGGCGCAATCGCAGGAAAAAGGAGGTACATAGATGTCAGAAAAAGAAATGACATGTAACACAGAGTATGTAGAGAAACAAGGTATTTATATATCATAAATTCACATTTGTCGCAAAATTTCCAGTGCGAAGTGTCCCAAGTGAAAAGTGAAACCTATACGTATGGAGTGTGACTTTTAGTGACATAAAAGCAAGGTTTCAATATTTTTACAGAAACGACCATTTAGTAAATACACAATCAATGTTGGCAGCCTCCTAGTGTTATCATAGGGGCTGAGAATTGGTTCGCTTCAAGTTGTCGACGGCGTTTCGACCCAACTAGCAATGCGGGGTCTCATCAGGACCTATCAATGTAGGGACACCTGCAATTTGATAATCAATGCGTCAGTGGGCAGCAATGTAAGGGAAGGACAGAAGCTGGTGGAATAACTGAACGAAAAACAGGGTCATACCTGTGGGTGACTGACAGTGGTGTAGTGATCACCTGTGGGAGTGAAGGGTAGCAAGGGATACTCACATAGGGCCCGTCCGGGCACTGTATGGGTAAATGGTAAAAGGATTATTTACATGAGGAATTTATATCACAGGAGTTTACCAGGTAGCAACAAGGAGGGCGTGTAAAACTTACCCTATGGAGGGAAGGGAGCTGACAATCGGTGATTTCCAAAGGTGTGGTTGTAATACCTGTCCAGAAGGCAGTGTCTGAAAAAGGTATCACAACGCCCTGTCAAGATCATTGTTATAAAGTATATGGCATAAAGGAGGTTGATTGCTTAGCCATTATCTTACCGCGTAATTAGTTGGTGGCGAGAAACAATTAGGGGGGTCTTTAGTAGACAGCAGTAAAGGTTCCTCCGTTTCCTTTGAGGATTCCTAAAAATAAAGGAAGTACTTAAAATTGTGGGAGAAACCATTGTGTGTCACGAGGAGTCTGTGGGCTTTGTGATACCTTTTCAGACACTGCCTTCTGGACAGGTATTACAACCACACCTTTGGAAATCACTGATTGTCAGCTCCCTTCCCTCCATAGGGTAAGTCTTACACACCCTCCTTGTTGCTACCTGGTACTCTCCTGTGATATAAATTCCTCATGTAAATAATCCTTTTTCCATTTACCCATACAGTGCCCGGAGGGGCCCTATGTGAGTATCCCTTGCTACCCTTCACTCCCACAGGTGATCACTACACCACTGTCCGTCACCCACAGGTATGACCCTGTTTTTCGTTCAGTTATTCCACCAGCTTCTGTCCTTCCCTTACATTGCTGCCCACTGACGCATCGATTATCAAATTGCAGGTGTCCCTACATTGATAGGTCCTGATGAGACCCCGCATTGCTAGTTGGGTTGAAACGCCGTCGACAACTTGAAGCGAACCAATCATCAGCCCCTATGATAACACTAGGAGGCTGCCAACATTGATTGTGTATTTACTGAATAGTCGTTTCTGTAAAAATATTGAAACCTTGCTTTTATGTCACTAAAAGTCACACTCCATACGTATAGGTTTCACTTTTCACTTGGGACACTTTGCACTGGAAATTTTGCGACAAATGTGAATATATGATTTAAAAATACCTTGTTTCTCTACATACTCTGTGTTACATGTAATTTCTTTTTCTGACATCTATGTACCTCCCTTTTACTGCGATTGCGCTGATATATATTGTAATATCAATCATTGAGTGTCCACAGGAACCTCTGTTTTTTGTCTAATTGTAAGTATCCTGGTTCCTTGTGAGTAGGGTGTCCCTTGTTTCCTTATACACAATTCATTAATTTGAAGCCCGGATGCCTCACCATATAGACGGAGAAGTGACAGACATCGGGGGCCGGAATGCTGCAGATCTTGAAGGAACAAAAGAATATAGTCCGCATATTACGTTATGTGGTCCTCAAAACCACTCCCCCCACAGCCAGCCCCAGACCTGGGCATCACAGCGTATAAGTCACTCTAAGGGCTCAATCACCATGGTGAATTCATTCGGGTCAATGGACACCCCTGGCGCGTGCCACGTTCGATGGGAAACGTTCGATGTTTACACAGACCTGGGCGGTTGGGGCACGGTAGAGAAGACGGATCACATGTCGAAACCCCTATCCCAATCCTCCCCACTGGAGGACACTATCCATAAAGTCCCATGACACTATATCAAAGGCCTTCGTAAAATCGACTAGTAAAAGGGTCAGGGTACAGTCCAGGTCTTGCGCCTGGGATAGCGCTGCATGGACTCTCCTAATACAATGAAGCGTGCTGCAACTGGCATAAATCCACATTGATCTGGATTGATCAGGTGTGGTAGCGCCTGATCCAACTGCGTCGCTAGATCTTTGACGTCAATCTTAACATCACCGTTAATGAGTGAAATCGGGTGGTAAGTTGAACATTGATCTCGAGGAAGACCCTCCTTGGGGAGGACAACAATTGTGGTTCAGTCCAAGTCGGGTGGAAAGGACCCCTGCTGCAACGCGGCAGTATAGAGGCGCATTTGATGGGGACGAGGATATCACAGAAGCGCTTATAGTATTCAATTGGATAACCGTCCGGGCCGTCGTCCCAGCTTGTAGGCCCGATACCGCAGCGTTGACCTCCTCCAGCATGAGGTCTTGCACTAGTTCTCGAGCCAGAGTACTGGGTATGGGCGGCAGCAGTATGCTATCCAGAGGAGGGTTCTCGACCTGTGTGGGTGGGGAGGGGGGGCTTATCATGTGTTCAACCCCCGACAGAACTCAGCAAAGGTCTGAGCAGTAGTGGGAAGTTCACCCTGAGGCATCCCGAGGAATCCCGAATCCCCAGGACTACCCGATCAGAGACACCACGGGTCGCCAGCCAATACAATCATTTTCCCGACTTATCCCCGGCGGCATACACCCTCTGCATTGAGGCCTTCCAGCAGTGCTTGGATTCCTCAAGAGAGACCTGTCGCATCTCCGTACGGTCTATAGCCAGGAGGCGACGAGAACTTTCGGTGTCACGACATTGTAAGGCATATGCAAAAGAAACAATTGATGGACGGAATGCTGGACAATGCAAACATTCACCCCCAGTCACAAGGATCTGGGTTTAATCCATCATTCTTTTGCTCACCACACCACCCCAGTTTGGACCCAGCCATATGCAACTCAGTCTTGACCCTGTTCCTTGTGGGAACAGTCCAGTCTGTACTGCCAAGCCAGGTCCTCCCTGGACCGGAAACAAGCATCCTGGGACCGGTTTCAGGGCATCACCCTTCATCAGCCAGGCTAGCTTGAATCCAGTGGTGTAGTGAGCACGGGACCCACGTCTGGGCATACCCTTCCCACTTAGGGCGACATATGCAAAAGAAACAATTGATGGACGGAATGCTGGACAATGCAAACATTCACCCCCAGTCACAAGGATCTGGGTTTAATCCATCATTCTTTTGCTCACCACACCACCCCAGTTTGGACCCAGCCATATGCAAATCAGTCTTGACCCTGTTCCTTGTGGGAACAGTCCAGCCCGAACTGCCAAGCCAGGTCCTCCCTGGACCGGAAACAAGCATCCTGGGACCGGTTTCAGGGCATCACCCTTCATCAGTCAGGCTAGCTTGAATCCAGTGGTGTAGTGAGCACGGGACCCACGTCTGGGCGTACCCGAGTGGGACGGGTATGCCCAGACGTGGGTCCCGTGCTGTCCATGCCACTGGAGTCAAGCTATCCTGGCTGATGAGGGGTGAAACCCCGAAACCGGTCCTAGGATGCTTGTTTCCAGTCCAGGGAGGACCTGGCCTGGCAGTTCGGGCTGGACTGTTCCCATTGGGCACAGGATCAAGACTGATTTGCATATGGCTGGGTTCAAACTGGAATGGCATGGTGAGCAAAATAACGATCGATTTAGGCCCAGATCTCTGTACTGGGGCGAATGTATGACATTGTTCTGCATTCTGTCCATCAATTGTTGTTTTTGCATTTGTCACCCCGAGTGGGACGGGTATGCCCAGACGTGGGTCCCATGCTCTCCATGCCACTGGAGTCAAGCTATCCTGGCTGATGAGGGGTAAAACCCCGAAACCGGTCCTAGGATGCTTGTTTCCAGTCTAGGGAGGACCTGGCCTGGCAGTTCGGGCTGGACTGTTCCCATTGGGCACAGGGTCAAGGCTGATTTGCATATGGCTGGGTTCAAACTGGAATGGCATGGTGAGCAAAATAACGATGGATTTAGGCCCAGATCTCTGTACTGGGGCGAATGTATGACATTGTTCTGCATTCTGTCCATCAATTGTTTTTGCATTTGTCACCCCGAGTAGGGCGGGTATGCCCAGACGTGGGTCCCGTGCTCTCCATGCCACTGGAGTCAAGCTATCCTGGCTGAGGATTGTGGGTCGGCAGGCGAGCCCGATGTCCTGCTGGTGCTGAGGCACTTCCCCCTTCCTTTTCCTTCGGCTTCCGGGGCATGCTCGGAGGTCACGGCTGGCTGCGGTGAGGCCCCGGTGAGGGTGTGCTCTGCTATCGGCGTTGCATTGCAGCTGCGGGGAGAAGCACTGCGGAATGGCGTTGAGGCAGCGGAGGACGCAAGCTGTTTGCCCACGGTGTTTTTTTGGCAACAGGAAATTATAAGCTCTGGTTCACCCGCGGGGGTTGCAGCAAGCAGAGCCAGCTGAAGCTGAAGCCGCTAGACGGATGTAGAGGCGGAGATGGACGGCGGTGAGCCACGAGGGCTGCGAGCAGCGGGGACATCCAGGCATTGCGGCACTCCGTTACTGAGCTGAGTGTGCAGAGTGCAGAGTCACGGTAGGAGCTACGTGCTACAACGAGGCAAGGCAAGGCTGTGAACAAGGCTGTCAGTGGACACAGAGTAGTGGTGGGCTTATCGACCAGTGAGCTGTTTTTGTTTTTTTTTTCTTATTATTTTTAAGTCCCTCGAGCACCAGCGCATGCCCACATTTGTTGGTTTACAGCATGCGCCTGCTGACATTCCGGATATTGCCTGATATTGCCTGACAAATTGCCCCATAGCTGCCCTTTAATTGTCTCTCATGTGGGCTGGTGAGAAGTGACTGTGACTTTGTGGTGACCCTGTGGGGGCCGGAGACTCGCTGTGTACCGGCTAGAATAAAACCAGCTGCCTCCTCTTAAGACGAGGTGTACTTCGTGGAATAGTGAGCTATAGCCCAGGTGAAGGGAAGAGAATTAAGGGCTTGGACTGTGAGCTATGCGGCAGATGGTCCTGAGAGGGTCAACAACACGAGCAGGAGCTCCAGCTGCAGCCCCCACTCCCCCATCGCTAACTCAGAAGACTAGGCGACAAGCAGCGCAGTCTCGTATTTTGGCAGCCAGGAGAGGAAGAACTAACCAGAAAGCAAGGGGAGAAATAAGTAATATGAGCTCACAAGTGGCTCCGCCGTTTCAGAAGTCTTCTCCCATGTTATCAGATTCCCCTGGAACTTCTTCAGGTTCACTAGGGTCCTCTCCAGAAATAGGGACTGGGGGCAAAGGCAGGGTTGAAGTAGCAGTGGCAGCTGCTAGGTCTCTCATGGAAGCTGGGGGTGGCCTGGATATAGCGCTAGAGGAGGCAACATCACGACATTCCAGTACTATGCAAGCTGTGAGTGTAGACATTAACACTAAGGTGATGGGACCGCCACCATTCGCTGCGACAGATAATGGGAGCCTAGAGTCGGATAATCCTCTCAAGGAGTACCCTGTATTTTCCAAAAACCGCAAACCTAACTAGATGGCGAACATGGTGCCCACAGCAGAAAAGATATTGCCTGAAGAAATCGCCCCTGATAATCAGGAAAAAGGTGCTGCCGCCACTGTGGATACTATGGCTCCTGCAGGCAAGAAAGGGGAAACTCCCCTTGAAAAAGGTTTAGAGGATCAAGTTCAATATATGCAACTGTTGGGCTCTGTTCAAAGGGTAGCGCTGGAGATAGTGAGGCGCGATTCCAAGACGCTAGAGGACCTGGGGTCTCTATCCCCTTCACTACGTCACAGTCTTTTGATGGAAACTAGGTCAGAAGCGTCGATCGTGCCCCCTCAACAGGGAACTGGCAATAGCGATGCTAGCGCTAAAGGGGTTACTACTACGGCCCAGTCCTCATTTGTCCCGATAGACCAAATGCAACAGCTCTTTGAGATTATTCTGGGGGAAATCCAGGACTGTAAGACCTCGCAAGCCCAGGAGCTCTCTTTATTGCACCAACGTTTAGATAAAATTGAAACCATGGTGCAGCAAATACCTGAGAGATTTAAAGAATTGGAGCAACGGGTATCGGACATTGAGGACCGTTCTGTGCTATGTGACTCTGATATTGTCTCTCTCCCAAAGAAGTTACAGGCATCCCAGATTAAGATGGATGAGATGGAAAACTATGCCAGACGTTCGAATTTACGTTTCACAGGGATTCCAGAAGACAGTGAACGCATTGACGGCCAGTCTAATCCGGTGGCGTACATCGAATCAATAATCAGAGACTTGAGAAGGCGCCCGAAGATCTTACTGTAATGCGGGCCCATAGAGTTTCCTTCCAGAAAATCCCAGGGGCCAAGTATCCTAGGACAATGATTGTAAATTTTTCGGACTATCGCCTTAGAGAGGCAGTGTTAACTAAGGCGATCCAAAAAAGAGATTGTTCTACCCAACGGGGGCCGAGTACGAGTGTTCTCCGACATGTCGGCAACAGCAGCACGAAGACGGAAAGACTTCTTTGGGATGTTGAGCCAATTTTAGAGTGCAGGAGCACAGGCCTCTATCTTCCAGCAGTCTAAATTAAGAGTTTTATGGAAAGGAAGGTTCCATCTGTGTCCTACTCTCGAAGAGGCCCAAGATCTACTACAAAAGATTGCTCAAGCAAATGTAAAATAAGAGACTCAAGTAGAGACTTTTTGTTTATAACAATTGGCTCATCGTTAGAATTGCAGGCTTTTTCTTTGTTCTTTTTTTTTTTGGGACTTAGGCACTTTAAGTATTTCAGTATTAAGTCCACTTTGACTGTATGAACCTTCTATCACTTTGCACTTTACTCTCCTGTGGGGGTAGTTGTATTGGATTGAACCATTGCCTTCCTGTCTGTTTGCTGCTATAGGTACTATTCTTTTGATGGCCTTCTTTAGTCTTTTTCAATATTGAAATGCACTTTATACGTCGCACTTTTTTTCAAGGTGTTTAACGGTTGAAAATCTGCATTTTTGGCACTAACGAACTCTGCACGTTGCACTTTTAGTATTATGTCTACGGCTGAAATCTTTATTATTGCATAATTGCACTTTACCTTTCCCCCTCCTTTTTTTTGTGAGGGGGGAGTGATATTATTTTAGTCAAAAATATTCACAAAACGTTTTGTGGAAAAATGTTCTCCTTTTTTTGTTGAAGTTTAAAGTATTGGGAAGAAGATGCATTAATTTCCACTACTGATTTCTCCTCAAGGTTTAACATTTGCACTATTGCACAAATTGCACTTTATGTAGCAGTGGAGGAATAGATTGTACTAGGGCCTTTCCAAGGATGCACTAGTTACTGCACAAGTAATGTTTTCTTTAAGCACTATATCATAAATACTCCGGGGCTTAATTACCTAAATGGTTTCGTTCATAGGGGTGAAGGGGGGGGAAGTCAAGGCACGTTGTTGTTGGAGGGAGGCTGTGGATGTGAGGGAAGGGCTGCCTCACTCCACAGACAGTCCGGGGTGGGCAGGGGTGGGGGGGAAGGGGGTGTAGCATTAAAAAAAATTAGCGTATAGGTAGCGGACAAATTTGTGATAAAGGGCTGATTGGCAACATGGTTAAATTTGGAGGCCAAGTTGAAGTTGGCAGGGTCTCTGTCATCAAGGGGTTATATGTGCTTTTATTAATAGAGATGATACAACTGCGACATATGAGAGAATATAGCAGACTTTTTTTAAAGTGGTATAACTGGTTTGAAGAATGGCGCAACTGTTGAAGGTTATTTCATGTAATGTGAACGGGTTTTTGAATGTACAAAAAAGAGGAGCAATGTTAAAATGGCTAGAATCTTTCTCCCCTCAAGTGATTTTTTTGCAGGAGACACATCTTAAATCTAACTCCCCCAATTTTACTCTCCCCAAGAAATATGCACAAGCATATTTTGCCTCGGCCCATGCGGCAGTGCGTGGAGTGGGTATTCTTTTATCTACAGAGTTAGATTGGGAGGTGGGCAAGGTGATTCGGGATGAGGGAGCTAGGTGGATTTGGATAGAAGTCGTAGTTAATGGGAAAGCTATCCTCCTGCTTAATAATTATGGACCAATTGGGGATGACTGTGCGGCCCTGAAACAGGTATATGATCTGCTGGTGAATGCACATGGGTCTATAATTATGGGAGGAGATTTTAACTTAATACAAGATTTGGGCCTGGACACCTCTAACAAGGGAAAAAAGCAATTAAAACCTAAAACAGATAGGCTTTTAAAAATTATAAAAGAGGATTTTGCATTAGACCCATGGAGAGTAGACCATCCAGGCAGTACTGAGTTCACGTGCTACTCAGCGAGATTTAAAACAGCATCCCGTCTAGATTTTTTTTTAATAAGCAATCACCTTGCAAGGGGGGAATCCTTGATTCTTTCTAACCCATTCTCAGATCATTCTCTGGTCTCCTTGATACTACATGTGCCCGCCCCCAAGAGAAAAAATAACAGGTGGCACTTTGATAGAACATTGCTCTCGGACCAAAAATGGATCAACGAAACCTGTGATTTTATAAGGTGGTTTTTTAAGGAAAATGTGAATACGGCACCAGGTTTTATGGTGTGGGAAGCTTTCAAGGCCACGTTTAGGGGACGGGTGGTGGCATACAGGGCCAATCTTCACAAATTAAGAAAACTTAAGATCGCTGGATTACAGGAGGCAGTGGAGCGGGCTAGGAGAGAATTCTCGGGTAGGCCAGCCGGGGAACCGGAGGAAGAGACACTCCAGCAGGAACTATTAAGGGCAAAGGAGGAGTTGAAAAGTTTTTTTATGCTCGAGGAAATTGCTGGAAGTAAAGCTTCTCGACAAAAGATTTATGAAGAAAGCCAGGACATCTGCAAATTCTTAGCCTGGTCCACAAAAACACGACTGAGCAAGCAGTCTATTCCACAAATTAGAGATCCCAGTACTAGATGTCTGGTGAATGATAAAGACGAAATTGCCGAAATGTTTGTGTCTCATTTCAGCAAGATATATGTGGAAGTCCAGATAGTTAGCCCTCGGGCTCTTGTGGATTATTTTATGACAATCCAGCTACCTACGATCTGTGAGGAGGACTGTACGCTTTTGAGTGAACCGATCACAAGCGCAGAGTTAAGTGAAATTATAAAAAAAATGGCAAATGAGAAGGCAAGTGGGAATGATGGGATCCCTATTGAAGTTTATAAATTGTTTTTAGACGAATTCGTCCCGTTCTTGGTATCATTATACAATCAAATTATGGCCGGAACAGCGATTTCAGATCGATTTAAGGAATCAGTCGTGATCTCAATTTTAAAGAAGGATAAGGACCCTAAACACCCAAGTTCTTATCGCTCAATTAGTCTACTTAATGTAGACTATAAGCTGTTTATGAAAATCTGGGCAAATAGAATCGCGGGCTGTGCGCAATATCTAGTACACGCAGATCAAACAGGGTTTCTCCCTGGGAGATCCATAGCTGCAAATACTTTTTATCTGATCCAGGCCATCGATTACTTTTCTGCTAGAAAAGATGAGGCGGCCATCTTAATGATGGACGCAGAAAAGGCGTTCGATCTGGTGGACTGGCAGGCTCTCTTCTTTATTTTGGGGGAGTTTGGCTTTCCTCGCCATCTGATCGGGATGCTAGAGAGAATTTATAGGGGAGCTACCGCAAAAATAATTATAAACTCTGAGGAGGCGGGAGAAGTGGTGATAAGGCGGGGTACTTGGCAGGGATGCCCTCCTTCTCCCCTTCTATTTTCAGTTTTTATCGAGCCACTAGCAATAAAAATTAGTTCTAATGTATTAATACAAGCTCCCCTAGTAGGAATGGCAAAAATTAAGTTGTTTGCCGACGATTTGATCCTGTACCTGAACCCAGAGAAATCAAACATCCAGAGAGCGCTGGGAGAAATCCAGGCGTTTACGGAACTGGGGGGTTACAGGGTTAATCAGTCTAAAACGGAGCTTCTCCTATTTAATGCATCAGGAGCAGAGCTGCCGGAAGGGTTAAAATTTCTGCCTCTCAAACCTATTAGATATCTGGGTTTGTTTGTGACCGTGGACTTCCTTCAACTTTTTCATTTGAACTATGGTAGAACACTTAACAAAATAAAAAGTCTGCTAGAAAGATGGGCACTTTTACCCTTGTCGATAATAGGACGAGTCTCTTTAATAAAGATGTCGATCCTCCCCTTGTTATTTTTATTTCTAAATCTTTCCCTAAAGATTCCAATCTCTTATTTTAATGAAGTGGACAAGGTGATTCGGGAGTTCATCTGGGCTAAGAAAAAACCTCGGATTAAGCTATCTATTCTACACTTGGATGTACAACAGGGGGGTCTTGCATTACCCCATTTAGCTACTTATTATCAAGCTGCGTTACTGAGTTTAACAACCAAGCTACTGACCCCCATTTCGAATTTTGATAATTTTTTACTTGATCTTATGTTAATAGAGAGTGCAATTAAGCTGCCAACATTCCTGCGCACTGCAAAGTTACCAAAAAATACAAGATACAAGGTTGTGAATACATTCTTAAGCCGCATACAGCGGTTTAATAAAAACTATAATATTCCATCATGCCAAGCATACACCTCTCTTTTCGACTGTGAGTTATGGGGCCTTAGGCTCTCGCAAAAGGGGTTTCAGTCCTATAATATGCTAGGTTTTTGTAAGCTAGGAGACTTTTACAATGGTGCGAATCTGATGTTGTGGGATGTTTTTGCAAAACAATTTGAATCTCAGAGTCGCGATCTTTGGCTAAGCTTCAGGCAGATTACATGCTTTCTCCTGACCAACTATAGAGGAATCAGTGGGAGAGCAAGATTAATTTTAAAAGCCGCCTTTGAGGTAAACCGAACTGGTATTGGTAACTGGTATAGGTTATTAAGCCAGGAGACGAATAAGAACCTCATTGAAACAATGCTCCCAAAAATTGCTCAGGAAACAAATTGTTGGTTTAATAGCCAATCAATCAATCAATCACAGAATTTGTAAAGCGCACTACTTACCCGCGAGGGTCTCAAGGCGCTGGGGAAAAAAAAGGGGGGGGGGTTCTGCTACTGGTCGAACAACCAGGTCTTGAGTAGCCTCCTGAAGGTCAGCAGGTCTTGGGTCTGTCGTAGGCTTAGTGGAAGGGTGTTCCAGGTCTTGGCGGCGAGGTGGGAGAAGGATCTGCCGCCGGTGGTGGTTCTTTGAATGCGAGGGACGGTGGCGAGGGAGAGGTCGGCGGAGCGGAGTTGGCGGTTGGGGACGTAGAAGAGGAGTCGTCTGTTGAGGTAGGCTGGGCCAGTCTTGTGGAGTGCCTTGTGTGCGTGGATGAGGAGTTTGAAGGAGATTCTCCTGTCGACGGGGAGCCAGTGCAGGTTCCTCAGGTGGGGGTGATGTGGCTGTGGCGTGGTACATCGAGGATCAGGCGTGCGGAGGCGTTTTGTATGCGTTGCAGTCGCTTGATGAGCTTGGCCGGGGCTCCCGCGTAGAGGGCGTTCCCATAGTCAAGTCTGCTGCTGACGAGGGCCTGGGTGACTGTTCTTCTTGTGTCTGTCGGGATCCACCTGTAGATCTTGCGAAGCATGCGGAGGGTGTTGAAGCAGGAGGATGAGACTGCGTTGACTTGCTTGGCCATGGAGAGCGTTGAGTCGAGGATGACTCCCAGGTTGCGTGCGTGGTCGGTGGGAGTCGGGGCTGCTCCCAGCGTCGTTGGCCACCAGGAGTCGTCCCAGGCTGAGGGGTTGGAGCCGAGCATGAGAACCTCTGTCTTCTCCGTGTTCAGTTTTAGTCGGCTGATCTTCATCCAAACGGCGACGGCCTTCATTCCTTCATGGAGGTTGGATTTGGCGGCGAGGGGGTCCTTGGTGAGGGAGAGGATCAGTTGAGTGTCGTCGGCGTAGGAGATTATGTTGAGGTCGTGCTGTCTGGCGATGCGTGCGAGCTGGGCCATGTAGATGTTGAACAGGAGTGGCTACGAGTCTGTGAGCTTGGCCACAGGGCTTTGAGGGCGGCCAATTTCCAAAGAATGTCCTTTCTTTCTAGATGGTTGTCTGGAGGGAGTGTAATACTCCCTCCAGACTCCATAAATGGTTTCCTACAACCAGATCTCTTGACTGGGGGTGAATGTTTTGATTTGTTCTGCATTCCGTCCATCAATTGTGTGTCTTTTGCTTTCTCGCACTAAGTGCGCCGGGTATGCCCAGACGTGGGTCCCGGGTTCACTGTGCCACTGCATTAAAGCTATTCTGGCTGATATGGGGTGAAACCCCGAAACCTGGTCCTAGGATGCTTGTTTCCGGTCCAGGGAGGACCTGGCTTGGCAGTTCGGGCTAGACTGTTCCTTTGAGGCACATGGTCAAGACTGATTTGCATATGGTCGGGTCTAAACTGGGGTGGCATGGTGAGCAAAAGAATGATGGATTTAACCCAGATCTCTTGACTGGGGGTGAATGTTTTGATATGTTCTGCATTCCGTCCATCAATTGTGTGTCTTTTGCTTTCTCGCACTAAGTGCACCGGGTATGCCCAGACGTGGGTCCCGGGCTCACTGTGCCACTGGATTCAATCTATCCTGGCTGATGAGGGGTGAAACCCCGAAAGTGGTCCTAGGATGCTTGTTTCCGGTCCAGGGAGGACCTGGCTTGGCAGTTCGGGCTGGACTGTTCCTATGAGGCACAGGGTTAAGACTGATTTGCATAAGGCTAGGTCTAAACTGGGGTGGCATGGTGAGCAAAAGAATGATGGATTTAACCCAGATCTCTTGACTGGGGGTGAATGTTTTGATTTGTTCTGCATTCTGTCCATCAATTGTGTGTCTTTTGCTTTCTCGCACTAAGTGCGCCGGGTATGCCCAGACATGGGTCCCGGGCTCACTGTGCCACTGGATTCAATCTATCCTGGCTGATGAGGGGTGAAACCCCGAAAGTGGTCCTAGGATGCTTGTTTCCGGTCCAGGGAGGACCTGGCTTGGCAGTTCGGGCTGGACTGTTCCTATGAGGCACAGGGTTAAGACTGATTTGCATAAGGCCAGGTCTAAACTGGGGTGGCATGGTGAGCAAAAGAATGATGGATTTAACCCAGATCTCTTGACTGGGGGTGAATGTTTTGATTTGTTCTGCATTCCGTCCGTCAATTGTGTGTCTTTTAATGTATATTGCAGGCATGAGGAAAATGGTGCTGAAATGAAGATCATTAATTTGATCGGAGCCCATATGGCTACTTTGCCTGTAAATGCCTTTAAAATAGTGGCAGGCGATTTTAATTGTAAGTTTTAGCCGTTGTCTGTTTCGCATGATGGTTTTGCTGGAGGTGAGGCTCAAATCTGGGGAATACCTGATCTATCTTTTGCCCCGGTATAAAGGTGGAATGCCGCTGTTTTACGAATGAACGCATTTACATATGGTAACAGCTTAAGGTCGTGTAATGGGAGGACTGCCTCGGACCAAACAGGTAACCATACATATCACCACCCCCAGTGTACAAGTCTTATTGACTATCATGTTAGATGTAAGGCTTTGGCAATCTTTGGTTGATATGGTTGTAGTTCCCATGCAGGATAGTGACCACAATGCCCTGGTTCTAACATTAAGTGCCCTAGGTACTTCTTTTATAACCTCTGCGCATGAACCAATTAGCAGAAGGTTGATTCCCACTAATAATACGTGTAGGTTAAAGTGGTGTTCTAAGGGAAGCTCAGAGATGGTGTTGGTTAAAGTGCTTAAGATTTTGACTGCAGGGTTGGATGCCATAGCATCCACAATGGAAAGTCCTGATGATATAGATTACTATTCCAGCTTGAGTGAAATTCACAACCGTATGTTTTTAACACTTAGGGACTCGTTTTTGGTAGAGTCCCAATCCATTCCAAAGAGGAAGAAAAAGGCTTGTTGGTACACCAAATCTTGCAGGCTAGCTAGGAGTGCCTTACTTTGTGCAATCAAATCCGGGTCTAGAGCCAAAATCAGGATAACTAGGACCTTGTATAAGGGTTCGATCTCTGATGCAAAAAGAAAGTGGGAGCAGACTAACAGTGAGTCCATGTTGAGTGCCATTAACATCAAGGACTTTCCCAGACCTTTTGGCGTATTGTAGCAAATAAGGATCTCGGTATCTTGACCCCCCCTGGATAGCAGTATTCCTGATTCACTGTGGGTAGTTCACTTTTCTCAGTTGTATTTGGCAGTTGTGGTACGGGGATTGAGCCAAGTTGCTCCCTATGTCTTAGTAGCTAGGGAGCTGAACCCTGTTTCAACAACTGATGACGGAATAGATTCGGGCAACAAGTCAGCATTGCAGGCAGTCTACAGTGTTTTGGTTGATGAAGTTTCTAGAGCTATGGATTGGATTATACCCAATAAAGCCCCTGGATTAGATAAGGGACCTTGTGATCTCTTTAAATCATATAGAGAAGGGTTATCACCTTCCGTTTGGTTATTTATTTTTCCAATTTCGGTCCTGCTGACTAACTATTGTCATTGCACATGGGTGTACTAATAGTTTTCCTGCTTCAAGATAAACTTTGGAAACTACAACAGTTCTTAGCAAGCATTGAAAATGCAATAGGTCTCGCCTTTGATTAAGTTCAAGCCATTTGCTTTGCTAATGGTATTGTATAGCAAACCAAATGGCTTTAACTTAATCTGCCCGCGTCACTATGGCGGTTAACAAGAAGGACTTTAGAGCTAAGTTCACAAACCTTTGGTGGTTTCACTTTAATGAAGTGGGCCTGTTTGCTGGTGGTGTTGGGTTGAAACTAAGGACTTGCTTCCTGTTGGGTGGCTGCAGTGCCGTGGATAAAATCACAACCATAGGCGTTTTTGGCTAAAAAACAAGCCACTCAAGATGGTAAAACTCATTATTGGAGTCTGGTCGATTATTCAACAGATTTAGCTGAAACCATTTATGATCAATGTCGACTTCTGTTCCCAGCGAGCTTCTCCCCGTAATACAAGTTTGCCAACCCAATCCCTGGGTAAAAGGGTGCTATATTAGAGGTGCAGCCTGCAGGAGTGCAGGTGTACGCCTCTTTTAGCTAAGATTAAAAACAACACCATTTATCAAAACTCACGTCCCCCTTGGCAGCAGGACTTAAATGGCAGTATAGAAAGACAAGAAACCTTTTCAGGGAGTAGAGGAAACGACAGAGCCACATCATTAAGTTACAGTGTCAAGTTGTAGGTAAATAGTGTCTCCTCCATAGGACTGAGACACTATTCTTAGATAAAACGGACTGACAGAGTGCCAGCCTCTCCTTCGCATTTTTTAGTTGACAGTGGTCAGATCTGATCTGCTTGTGACCTGCTGTACTCCCCTGATCAAAATAAAGCCCTTCTGTCACCTAAATACACCAGTTCCTCTCCCACTCACAAACTCCGCGTACGAGCATTTGCTGTTTCTGAATGTTCCTGGAAAATTGTGTTTAGGGCTATTAGGTTGTTTCAGTAAATAACCACCAGAGGGCGCAGTTGTTCCTTATGGATTCGCCTGAGCTGAGCCGTCGATAGTAATCGCTCTGCCCTATGGCTAGCTCCTACCATCTAGGACTCCTTTGTGCTTTTATAGTGCACAGCTGCCCCATGCCACCCTGTTCTGCGAAACGACCTGCCTTTCTCTTCGTGTCCCATGAACAGACCTCTACCGCGCCTTACAATGTCCTTGACAGACTTTTCTTACCAGCAATGGATTGCTTTACATTCACCATCAAATAGCATTCGAGGAGACAATATTTCCATAAATGTAAAAGAACAAGCATGCAAACACTCGCTCCAATGAGCACAATCAAAGATTGCCGACTCTTTTTTTTTTTTCCAATATTTGATGCTTTTAGTAAGCAGCGCAGCATGCCGCGCTGCTTATTAAAAGCATCAAATATTGAAAAATACAGTTTGCCGAGCCAAAAAAAAAGTCCCCAGAGTGTCACGCTGCCAGTGAAGCATCTAGTCCTACACGTGCACATCTTCTGTCCGTCCGCGTGCACATCTAGCTTGGAATCCGTATTGATTCCAAAAGGCCCTGGCATATAACATTGCTTTAGTTAAAAGCAATCTCAGACATGGTCTGCTGACCCCAGCAGGCACCACCATCCCTGTGATTTTTGCGATTCCCAATGGAAGTCAAACTGACACCTACCTCATTAATATTCATGAGGTAAGTCTATTTGCGACCCATTGGGAATCGCAAAATGCGTAAATCACACATTTGCACATGGGTTATGCGATTATCAAATAGCGAATCACAAAAATCTATTTGGTAATCACAAATGATTACCTACTGTACACCTGGCCCCTACTGCTTAAACGCCTTGTCTGTCACTCGTTTTTTCTTCAAAATCACCCTTTAGGAAGTAAAAACACAGATAGAAGTATAACTCTGGCCTCACGCAAAGAAAATACTACCATTACAAGTAGATTGGCCAGGCAACCCAGATCTGCTGGAATAGTTCAGTTTTTTTCACCGTTTCAGTAAAATTAGCAGTCCCGGTTTTCAGAGACTCCCACTAAACACAGAGGGAGGCACGTTTTCATGTGTTCCAGTGTGGAATGCATTTAACTCTATAGCAGAAGGCAATTTAGTTAACACAGCAGAGTGTAAACGTTGGATTTAATTCCACTTTAACAAGCTGGTAAGCACTTAAGTCAAAGCAAAATATTAGTCCTACTTCTGTGTTTGTGGAATGTCCCAAATTCTAGGCTTCAAAATCTGGTCACTATATACAAGCCATTAGACATCCGTCAGACTCGCACCGAGTAGAGCGGTACCCATTTCAAAATGCGCTTCGGCACCCCGTCGGGTGCAAAAAAGCGTTATAAAACAATCCAACAACAATGCTGTAGAATACTCCGTCCATTCGCTCTCATTTCCTCCCGTTTCCCTATCCCCCCCAATACTCCTTTCCTTCTGTACAGCTCTACGTTCTTTCCCAGCTATCTTTGCTCTTTATGACTCCACACATTCATTCATACATACATACTGGTGAGGGGTAGAGCCAGCCACAATGTCCTGTTGCCCTGTGAAAGACTGGACAAGAGTCAGTTTCATGAGAGTGGCTCTGCCCCTGGCTTTTCAGAAACACAGGCCCGCTGACGGATATGCGTTCTATTTTTATGTACATTTATTTGGAATTTATTTGGGAGGTGTAGGTGTAGGCGATTGTAAAGGGCTACTAATCATCGTGGCTAGAGTGACGCTATACATGGAACAGACACATACCGAAAATCGATGACAGGGTCCTCTTATTGGCAATGCTCTCATAGCAACCAGCCCCCACCGCCCTCCTCCCTCAGCAGCCTGAGAATCGATTTGCAGAGAACGGCAATTCATTGAAACCCACCGCCGGAGGAGGGCCGGAAAATACACTAACAGAGTGACTGAAAGATTGCCGACTCTTTTTTTTTCTTTCAATATTTGATGCTTTTAGTAAGCAGCGCAGCATGGCGCGCTGCTTACTAAAATATAGGGCAGCCAGTGCATGCATCTGTTGTGCACACCTACCTTCAAGCGAAGTGAAATGACGTGTGTTCGCAGGTGTGCATGGATCTATAAGTGTGGGCTGTTGTGCTCTTTTTATGGTGGTAACAATGAATTGTGTCTGTGGTGTTTCTGACACACACACACACACACACACACACACTTGCAGCCTCAGATGAAGTGCTGTCATGTTGTGCCATCCATGGGCTGGTTCTCAAGCCTGTGTCTTCTCAGCGGTTACTGCACACACTGTGAGGCGAGACATGCACACCACGTGCGCCTAGAAGCACGCAGATACAAGTAGTGCCAATGCACCGCACGCGCATAGCAGTCTGAGGCGTGTATTGAAGGCGCTTTACTCCCCTGCCAAGCGCTCATCCGATCCAACGAAAAACAGGAAGAGTCCCCCGCACACCCTCCATGCGCGTGAACCTCTACAAAGATGTGCCAAGGCTGACGTCACGTTACTGTCATTGTAACCCACACATACCACTAACAAAGTGAACATTGAACGAGCTCTGTTAACCCGACACTACACACTGGAACCGTGGATGGATTCCCCCCCCCCAATCCCCATCCTCACAAAACAACGTAACAGTGAGAATGTGCTAGGAAGCTTAGGCGTGGTAGTAAGCGCTATAGAAATTCCAATGGCGTATGGCAGACACTAGCGTCATAGGCCTCTGGCTTCTAGGAGCAATGGGAAGAACCCAGGTCGGTGCGACAGCTGTCAGCTAAGCTCTCGTAATATTTGCACGTCTTGAGTCTCCTTAAAGTGCAACCAACCTTGGTTTAAGACGTCTGACCAATAACGTTGTCCCCCTACTTGGGGTACTCTGTTTCTGGCCCCCAAGCCATAGTCGGGAGCAGAGTGAACCCCCCGGTTCTCCTCGGCAGACCGGGTATAAACAGTGAATGATCATATATGTCAATGAGTAGAAAGCGCCTCAATGACAGGGCTGCAGGGAGGCTGCAACTCTCCCAGGGAGAAATCAAATCCAGCCAGGCGAGGGGTGCCATTAGCAACAAGCGCGGTCCCGAAAGTGAAAGGAGGACCGCGCTGCAGACCAATGAGAGAGCTGACTGGCGCATGCTCCAGGCGTGAAGCCAGCGTGGCTGCAGGACACCTGGTGCATGCTCCTTCACGGCTCTCGCGAAGACATTTCTTATCAGCTTGTTAAATTATCAAGCTGATAAGAAATGTCTTCACGACAGCCGCGAGGCAGGCGAGACAGTCCACCAAAAAGCCAATGGGAGGCAACGAAAAACCCTCCTTTCCAATGGGAAGCCAGCGTTTACCATAAACGCTGACGCTACCCAATGGAAATGAGGGGCGGGGCTCGAGTCCCCTTCTCGAAACTGACTTGTTGACTATAGCTCTCGCAGGCGAGGAGCGCATGCGCGCTCCAACGCCAGCCGAGACCTAAAAAGCACATCATGTGATCTTATTGTTTGTACAGTAGTTATCGCTCACACAGCATTCCGTCAGATGGCATTGTCACCATTATTGAAACAATAGGCAAATCCTTAAACATCTTTTCGTACAGCAACCCAAAATCCTGGGCAGTACTTCCCAAACCATACACAGATGGCATGATAGCAGTCACGGCCTCATCACTCCGCAACTTTCACTTAAAGTGTTGTCTTTGTAACGGACACAAGCATTCTTTTTCTCTTCAATTGGGAGAGACTATCTCCCATCCCAGTATTTCCTTCTTTTTCTGTCCCAAAAGCCCATCGGCTAGCAGTATCGCCAACTGCCGGATAACTTAAAAAAGAAAAATTCAGTCCAATAGGTATTATGTTGGTCACATACGCCATTCCCTGCACTTTCACTAGGTTCAGTTAATCAAAGGTACAGCTTACCCTTTTCTTTTTTCAGTATTCAAGAAAGGAGCCCTCATCATCTGTGACAAGGAACTATACAGAGTTTCCTATTCCCATACACCGGAGGGTTTCTACTGCAGCATAAAAAAGCCTCACAGATGTTTTTCTATCGTACATATCCATTGTTAGGTCTCGCAGACCTGCATTGCAGCGCGCATGCGCTGCTCGCTCTGCTTCTAATCAAGCCGATTTCAGAAGTGGAGTCTAGGCTCCGCCCCTTCTTTCCATTGGCTTGCGTCATCGTTGATGCTAAACGCTGGCTTTGGATTGTGAGTGAGGCTTTTTAGTCCCTCCTTGTTACCGCCCTGTCTCCTTTTGGCCCCGCCCACCCGGACTGGATCGTTTGCTTGCGGCATTAGACTGTCTCCTTCAATTACTTGGTAGGCACTTTCTTTTTGTCATTTGTCCACGAAGCACGATGCTGCAGAGCTATGCCCTCTAAATTGTATGTTTTTTAAATTTCTTTAATGAGCGCGGCGCCCGCTAGGGACATTGCGCTCACTTTATTTATTTATATTTTCACAGCGTCTTTCGCGGCGTCCACTTCAGGGACACCGCGCTCGGTTTATTTATATATTTTTTAACTTTAACACTGAGCGCAGCGCCCGCTTCAAGGACACCGCGCTCAGTGTTAAAGTTAAAAAAAAAAAAAACGAGCGCGGTGTCCTTCAAGCGGCGCCGCGCTCAGTTTTAAACTTAAGCATTTGCAATGCAATCAGACCTATTGCATTGCAAATGCTTGTTAAGATGAGCAATGTGCACAGCGAGGAAACCTGCAAACATGTGCTTCTGAACTGTGAGCTACATGCTGCTTTTCACTGGCAACCGAAAGAGCACAGTGGGGAAAAATGCAGTTATTTCCGATCTCGCACTTACCAATAAAGAAACTTGCCCTAAGACAGGATTGTGCAGTTTAGGCCTAAGGGTTCCCAGTCTACTGTTCTAGACCAAGTGTTTCACAAATAGGTTGCAATAAACAATGTGCTATCTAACTATTTTCAGGCATCGCTTCCGTGGGTCGAATTCACAATTTGTTTGGGCCATTTACTGTGGCGTATATAGGAAAAAATTAGTGTTTTATCAAAATGCGATATGAGGTGCGTCATTTGCATTTTTTACCCAAACGGCTTCTAGCATATATTGTGCACTCCTGGGGTGACACAAGCACGTATCTTGTTTCGCCACTTATTCATGAGGGATGCAGTGACAGTTATGCAGTTCTTTGTGTGCAACCTGTTTCAGCTGTCAAGGTCCTAACATGGTGCAGGCCCGGGGGAATGTCCATCCACGATCAGCGTTGCAAGTGACTTCACTCCAATTACATTTCCACCCCTTACTGTGGCTAAAAATTTAATTGAATGCATTGATATTCATGGCCCCTTTAAGAGCTGTGCAGGTCACTGCCGCTCCCAAGAGCAACATGGGTGGGAGCCTGCTGGCTTCACGGGACACGTTACTACACCCACAGGGCTCCTGGGAGGCAGCTGTAACATGAGCAAGAACAGGCGAAAACAAAGCGACAGCAAAAGCTACTCTTGTGTCCTGTCCCTCTCCCTGGGTAGAGATTGTGAACTGAAACCTGAACTTACACAATTTGGTTGCTTATCTCAGAGGGGAATCCTGCTCCTGGATGAGTGACAACGTTTTACGGAATCCATCCTTGTGTCTTTTTCCTCCATTCCTCCGGTTATAAGATCTTGAGAGTAGATCGCCAGGTTGGCAAAGGCGGAGGGATAGCGATTATCTATAAGGATAAATTTGTATGCAATCAGATCACGCTTGGAGAACTGGAGGGTGCGGAATGCCTTGGCTTCCAATGCACCCTATCAGCTCAACAAACATTAGCTGGTGCCCTCATCTACAGGCCCCCTGGCCCGAGTAAATCATTTCTGAATTCTATCAGTGAGTTGATGGCTCCTCTGGTCCCCCGTTTTAACCACTATATGATTCTGGGAGATTTTATTCTGCATATGGATATCCCTACGGACAAGGAATCCGTGATTCTTATGGAAGCATTGTCTGTTCTGGAATTAGATCCGGTTGTTATGCATTCTACACATAACAAAGGTCACACGCTTGACCAGATTTTTACAAATATACCTTTGGAGGTAGAGGCCCCTCTCCCGCTGGTATGGTCGGACCATTTCCTTATTAAGTTTATGATACCCCAATTGGGAAGAGATGTCACGATGAGAGCTTTGAAGAAAGACACTAAATTCAGAGCGTTCCACCGGATAAATTCGGGGGTTTTGGGGGAACTGCTCGAATCTTCCACCCCCCAGCTGCAGGGTAACGCCGAAAGCGATGCGTTGCTGCTTGATGACTGGTTACTACAAAAAGTCCATCAATTAGCCCCCTTACAGTCACTTTCATCTAGAACCACTAAACGGTCAGCCCCGTGGTGCAACCAACTGCTCAAGGTTAGCAAAAATTTTTGTAAGAGATTGGAAAGGAAATGGTGAAAAAACTATGATTTAGACACCAAAAGAGAATATAAACAATCACTCAAAGGCCACTATAAAAAAGTCTTTGAGGACAAAAAAACTATTTTACAAACAAAATAGAATCGTCCATATCTAAAAGTAAAGAGTTGTTTAAAATTGTAAAATCTTTTACTAACCCGGCTCTGGAGATGAAGGCCGCTCCCTCCACTGCATATTGGCCGGTACTATTAGCAACTTTTTTTCATGAAAAGATCAGAATGATTCAAGAAACTCTGAGGGCAAAATCGTCTGGGACGGACGAAACAGCATCTAGTCACGTTGTGGAGTCAGGTGATGGTCCTATGTACTTGTTACAGCAATTTCCCCCGATGCCTCTGGAAACTTCCCTAGCTAGCATCAAAGGCCTGAAGTCGGGCTCCCCTTCCGACCCCTGTCCTGTAAAGGTGCTAGTGTCCATTGCTCAAGTTATTAATCCAGTGGTAAATAAAATCTGCAACGCCTCATTAGAATCTGGCCACATGCCAACGAGATAGAAGCAGGCAAAAATCCTGCCACTTATCAAAAAACAGACCGCGGATCCGAAATTGCCGGAAAGTTATAGGCCCATCTCTCTTCTCCCCGCCTTTTCTAAGGTGATGGAGAAATATGTGAACTCGGTGATTACTAATTACGTGGAAACTAACAACCTTCTCCACAATAGTCAGTCGGGGTTTCGACCCAATTACAGCACCGAGACCGCCCTCTTAGAAGTATCTGAATACATCAAGGAGACCTTGGACGGGGGTAGGAAGGCCATATTGATTTTGTTAGATTTATCAGCGGCCTTCGACACCGTGCCTCATGTTAAACTATTGGACAGGATTCAGGATCTTGGTATCGGAGGCTCTGTATTAAAATGGCTAACCTCATATTTTAAAGACAGGGATCAGGAGGTTTGGTGTCCTCCCTATGCAGCCAAAATCCCTAAAATGGAGGTCGGAGTCCCTCAGGGCTCCATTCTGAGCCCCACATTATTCAATCTCTATATGTTCCCTTTAGCTGGACTGGCTGAGTCTTATGGAGCAAAAATCATCTCATACGCTGATGATACTCAGCTCCTCTTCTCCTGCGACAAAGGGATGAATTTTGAGGGTACCGTGATCAAAACCTGCCTCTCTAAAGTGTTTATATGGTTAAGATCTAACCAGCTGAAATGCAATCTGGAAAAGTCGGAAATCCTCTTTTTTGGCACTCAACCGCCAGATGACTGGAGACTCTGGTGGCCTGAAGATATGTCGCCACCCTCCTCGGCTCAACAAAAAGTTAAGAACTTAGGGGTTTTGATAGATGATCGTCTATCAATGAAGGCCCAATTCCAATCAGTGGTAGGAACGTGCTTTGGTCTCCTCAGGATGTTGAGGTCATTTCTTCCTCTCCTGTCTCTTGAACACAGGAAATCGGTGGTCCAAGCACTAATCACTTCAAGATTGGACTATGTGAATATACTCTATCTTGGCCTTCCAGAATATCTTCTTAAACGTCTGCAGGTGGCACAGAATGCCGCAGCTAGAGCCATTCTCAGGCTTAAGGTGAGGACACATATGTCCCCCCACCTTAGAGAACTTCATTGGCTCCCGGTAAAAAACAGAATCCGATTTAAAGCGATGGTACTATTCTTCAAAGCTTCGCACGGAACAGGGGCCAAGTATCTGTGTAGAAGGATCTCTCATTATGTCCCTTCTAGATTGCTGAGATCCTCCTCAATGAATCTAGCTAAGGTACCCAGAATCTCCCGCGTGCGGTCTGGGGGATCCTCATTTGAGCTTCTAGGCGCTCAGGCCTGGAATACGCTCCCCGCCTCACTGAGAGCGGTGACGGATTTTACCATTTTCAGAAAGCGTCTTAAAACCCTGCTTTTTAGCCAAAAACTGTGAGGACTTCTTTTGCGCGTTTAGGTTTCCTTATATGTGTCCTTCATGTGCTTGGAGGTTATGGGGCAGGTCTATACCAGGGGGCCTTTTGATGCGCCGGGACACTCGATTGAGTAGCTGTGCGCTATACAAATGCCTTTATATTCATATTCATATTCATTGTATCATAGTTTAAAACTGCGTTTAGTGTGGCAGGCTACATTTACTTCTTCACACTTTGTTATGGTTTATTATTTTGTACATTGTCCAAGCCCATTGCTTTCTGGTTGTGTTGTTTTGTGTTGTGTGGATCTGTGTAGCACATAATCGGCCACTGGAATGCACCAGCAGTTTCAACCTCAGACTGGAGATACATTCTCCCTCTAAAGACATGCTGTCATTGGTGCAAATATTAACAAGCATTTGCAATGCAATAGGTCTCGCATTTGCGAGACTTTGAGCTACTGGCATTGTAAATGACAAACCTTTTATCTATGTGTTGGTTTTGAAAACATATAAATAAAAGGCATTGTCATTTACAATGCCAATAGGTTAAAATTTCGCAAATGCGAGACCTATTGCCTTGCAAATGCTTGTTTTTCTAAGCAAGCAGCCTAGAGGACATAGCTGGACTTACCGGATGCCCATGTCCACATTCCCGCACTTTTTTCCATTTGCATGATTTCAGTACCAGTTACACTCTCACAGTACGGCTATCACGTGCTTCCCAACCATGGATAACACGCTGCTAAAGCTCCAACGCAGTTCAACCTTCATAAGTCACAAACCTTATCCTACTTTTTTCTTCAACCAGGATCTTCCTGTTTATGTTCGGATGTCAGTTACTGTTCCAAATCACTGGCAACATCTATAACATTGCTTATATATCTCTTTCAGGACAGCTAGAAGAGACAAAACATTTTGCAACCAGTTTCTCCAAAACAAGGTCCATTTCAGTACGTCTATACAGGTCTTCTTTCGCGTTTCAGATTGGGACTGATTACGCTAAATTGCACACCAAAGTTCCCTACTAAATATAGCGTAAGCGATCGATCTTTTATTTACCTAAAGTGGTTGAGGGGAGGAAACAACTCAGACAGATATTAGCAAAGTCGTCATGTCTGAAAAGATCACCGACTCCAAAGTGCAGTTTGAATATTTATTATAAGGCCAAAAACAATTGGATGTAAATACATCTCAATAGCAAAGTATAGAGTTACAGAAAAATTAATACAGAGCCAATTTTACGAATATAAGTAATGCGGCCCAAAAGACAGATGATTATAAATTCCAAAATCACAATGCAACACAGAATAGATGTAATATTCAGTTCTCGACTCATTGACAGAAATCGAAATTTTTCCCTTCACTGCTCTACATGAGGGCCCTTCCTGTCTCTTTGCTATCATTCCCCAATGGTGTCAGCACGTGTTGACTTCCTAAGAAGTACTCACGTCAAATGGGTCGTTTAGCTTATGGCTTTGGAGCTTGCTCTAAGATGCTCCTTCTCCTCCGAAAGCTAGCAGAAGTCTGTTCTCTCTGTCCCTGCGCATCATACAAAAAGATGGGATTCAACCCACAATACGTCATTCGTCTTAAAATTTTCCATCGCACCTCTAGGCAGTAGCTTTTTCT
This sequence comes from Calotriton arnoldi, assembly GCA_963921515.1. Taxonomy (NCBI): domain Eukaryota; kingdom Metazoa; phylum Chordata; class Amphibia; order Caudata; family Salamandridae; genus Calotriton; species Calotriton arnoldi. The sequence goes on along the minus strand of CAWUFW010000543.1, from coordinate 3,423,768 downwards.
TTCATGAAACAAATTTAATTAATGATATCTTCTTCCAGTGGCCTTGGCTTCCAGACAGACCAGATACGCAAGGCATCCTCCCTTCTCGCTTCCCAGCCATCTTCAAAGACATTCCGGGTTTCTCCTTAACTCTGAAAATAACGATGTGTATTCTTGCACCTGCAGCAGGATGAGAACATTCTAACTTTGAACACAACAATCATTTAATTATTTATTTCTCGAGAGCAAGGAGAATCGAAACACTAACTTTGGGCCTATATTTCAGGCAACTTAAACTAATCACAATTACGATATATAGGAATAATATCGTCCTGCACATTATGCATGAAGGAATCATAATACATACAAAGTTCTACTTAATTGCGTTTACTAGTTTCAACATCAAATGATTCAAATAAATGTTTCTTAATAGTCGTAAAACACTGCAAACAATACGAATACATGAGAGTGCGTTTAAACCATGAGTATAGTGCACTCATACAAAATAGAGTGATATCAGCGCTCTATCAGTTCCCCCCTCTTATGACTAGTGTCATAACACCAACTGTCTATTCTCCTGTAGTTTCTCCCTGTAGAAGAGACCGACCTAAACAGAAGCTGTATCTTGTCGTCCCTGTCTGAATCGTTCTAACCCCTTAAGGTGCTGATAATGACTGTCCTGCAGTCGTTCAAGTTGAAGCTCTCGCTTTTTCGAAACAGTCTCCTGATGTCGTGCCCTTTGCCATTTGTAAGCCTTGATGGCTCCTAGTAGGACAATTATACAAATGACAGCTATTATAATAGGCTTCAAGATATATCCCATTATTCCTTGTCCCAAACTTCCAAACCAACTGCCTATCTTGCCAAATCCTTTCCCCACTTGTTCCCAGAGTCCTTCAGCAGCTATCTCACGTAACTCTTGGTGTATATCTGAAATATTGTTGATGTATTTCCTAATATCCCGACTATTGTCAGGAATATAAGTGCAGCACTGTTGAACTTTCAATAATTTGGAGACTCCTCCGGCTTTTGCTAACAGCACATCTAGGGCAAGACGGTTTTGCAAAACCATAGCCCTTACCGAAACCATCTCCCCATCTACAAGTAGTAGTATCTGAGCTGTATTTATTGTGAGCTTATCCACTAGTGGTGCCAGCTTTCTGATTTTCAAATCGTTCAGAATCACACCCATACTCGGTATCATAGCCCCAAATATGTCTCCAATCACTTCTCTCGCACTCACACCACGTTTTCCTCTTTGAGGTCTTTTTCTTTCTAGAGGCCATAAATCATCCACATGAAAAATCTTAGGGAATACCACAGCCAAATAACAAGTGCCATACCAATTTTTGGGCAACTTCACATAGGCGTTCTTTCCACACACAAAATGCACATTGGGCACTACTGTTATTTTGTCCAATAATGCTTTTCTAATTGATTCTTCGATCAAAAAGACATGCTCACAATCACTCTCACCCACAAATATCTTATCGTAGTATGTGGTCGGGTGTCTAATGCACAACTTCCCCTTCTGCTGGAAATCTAATGCTATGGGTCCAAAACTCCCTTTTGCTTTATGATCTAATTCTTCTTTAGTCCAGGGGGTAACCTTGTGCTTTGGATCTGGTCTAAATAGAGTCTGTCTATGCCGATCTTCTATCTGATCTATAAATTTCTTTTCAATGTCAGTTAACATGCAGGTCAAATTATGTCTATGGGCATAGGACGTGTCTAAAGTAATAGTAGGCACGAAATACTTTGACATTCGCTCTACTTCCTTATAATAATCATATTTATTCATGTATTTAAGAACTGGCACTTCCGAGAGTACCACATCATAATTAGAGAAATAATACTCGAAGTGTGCCTTGCTGTAAAACATGCTCAACAACACACTACATGTAATGCCATAGGTCACAGGCAAATGATGATGATATCGAATGCCTTCTTCTACTGAGGCTGGTAATTGCATACACACATAGAAATCCTTCGCTTCCATGGTATCCACATACTCATACAATAATCGAGCATATGCGTTCAAAGTGAAATCACCCTTTGACAAATCAACATGTAATCTACGACTGGTTTCCTTAATCATTTCTAGATCCCTTACGGATGCATCCTCATCTATCTCGGAGATTGGTGTAGTGAGTGTTGCCTGTATCCTATTCTGTCCGACATCCTGATATCCAACTAGAGATACAACAACCACCACAGTTATAACAATAAGCACCACTACAATGAGGGTGCCAATGATGCACTTCTGTTTGCGTGTTGATTTTTCGGACACCATGGTTTCTCCTGATCCGTTCCAAAGCACAAAATGGAAAACACAGTCTCTTTCTGTTTTCTTTGTTTAACAATGTCTTTCTCACTTCTCTTCTTCCATGCAATTAATGTCAAAGTTCCTTTGATTGATACTAAACCTATTGAAGAGATGTAGTCAGCCCTACTCCTCACTCCATCATCTACTAGAAAGTCCCTAATTTTAAATCTTCGTAAACTGGGGTCTAAGTTATCTTCTTTCTAAGGCCGAATGCTTTCTTTGGTTATAATTCAAGCTTCATCGTTAATGATATTCGATCCAAGTATTTCGAGGACAAATTGCAAAATCTCTGCACGTAATTCTCCTAATTCTTGCGCGGTGAGCTGTCGGCCAAATGAAGGGAAGATAACCTGATTGAGGATCAGGAAACGCAATCCACTCAGCTTTGGAGGATTTGGAACTTGCAGAGTTAGCTTTCCAAACGCTTCTACGCCTGGGACCAGCAACTGTATTTCAATCGAGAGGGTGTCCCCTCCGTAGCTCACCGTACCAGCTCCCAACCTCCCGGACTTCGCTGGGCTCTGCATCTGCAGCCAGGTACGTCCACTCAGGAGATGCGTATCTTCGAGACGCTATTCTTTCTCTTCTGGAACGTCTCAGACATCCGGTCTTTCTTCAACGTCACTTTGATCTGATTCAGATGTTTCAGGAATCGGAGCAAGATCTTTCTCGGATGCGAGCTTTATATTCAGCCTTTCTTTTCTTGCTGGCCACTTTTTCGCTCTAGCATCTACTCTCCTCTCTTCCTCTTGATCTGATCCTTATGCAATAGACCGCTCACCTTGATCTGGTGCACAGTTCACTTCTGCAATATCCTCTATTTCAGGATCTGGGCTCAGTTCAGGAGCACTCAGCTCTCGTCTTTCGTGCTCACTTGGCTGTTCCGTTTCATCCGAAACTCTTACAGCTGGGTCTGTGCCTTCGTCGTTGTCTGTGTCAGGTCCACACACGCTTCTCGGAACCAGGGGACTCTCTTCCTCCGCAGGCGCTTGAAGTCGGCGAGTGTGGGAAGCGTGGATGCAATTCGGCAATCCTCCACACTTCACAGCGGTACTTGTGACCAATATCACCTGATATGGTCCTCGCCAGCGAGCATCAAGACAACTCTTCCTCACGTGCTTGCGAACTAGTACCCAATCACCTGTATTAAGATCATGCAGCAGGTCTCTCGAGGTGGATGCAGTCGCAGCCTCGACCTGGTGGGATACAGAAGTAACCACATCAGCCAGTCCCTTACAATAATCCAACACTAAATCATCAGTGATGTTAATCAATGCTGTAGCTGGCACCATAGGCAAACGCATAGCTCTTCCGGTAAAAATTTCGTGGGGAGACAGCCCTGTTCTCCTATCAGGGGTGCTACACAGACTCATAAGCACCAGGGGCAACGCATCTGGCCATTTCAATGAAGTTGACGAACACACTTTTGCCACTCTTGACTTGATGGTGCCATTAACCTGCACTACAAGACCTGAAGCCTCAGGCCTGTAGCTACAATGTAGTCTTTGATCAATGTTTAAAGCAGAGCACAACAACTTTATGATTTCACTGTGGAAATGAGTTCCTCTAGCTGTCTCCACTGATGTTGGAAATCCGTATCTCGGGATCAATTCTCTAAACAACAACTTGGCTACTGTGAGACTGTCACATCGTCTAGTTGGATATGCTTCCACCCAACGCGAAAAGATACATACCACCACCAAAACATATCTCAACCTATTGCACCTTGGCATCTCAATGAAATCTAATTGTATCCTATTGAAGGGACCCCCAGATCTTTCAATGTGACTCATCCCAACCACAGTTCTCTTTCCAACATTCATTTGTTGACAAGTAACACATCTGTGACATACCGCTTCAGCCCACACACGAAAGCGTGGATTAAACCACGTCTGTCTAAACACTCGCACCATAGCATCTCTTCCCAGATGGACTGCTCCGTGGATTTGCCATGCCATTGGGCTCAGTAGACAATTGGGTAATACTGCTCTCTCCTCTGTGGACACCCAAATGCCATCGCCTCTTTTTGTGCAACCTGCTCTGACCCATGAAGCAGCTTCTTCTTCTGAGACTTCATCCTGCAACCGCTTCAGCTCATCCCAAGTATCGGCTATAGCTAACATCATGCTGAGCTCGGTCTCTTCTGTGCTCTCGCCTATATATTCTCCATTGAAAATACAAGCATGTTCAGCGCAAAATCATGCTACTTCATCTGCATAATTGTTGCCCTTAGTGACAAAATCTTCTCCCTTTCCATGAGCTGCGCATTTAACGACTGCTATCTCTTTAGGTTTCTGCAAAGCTTCCAATAGTTGGTGCACATACTCGCCATTACGTATAGGTGACCCTGAGGACGTTAGAAACCCCCTCTGTGACCATAACTGCCCAAAGTCATGAACTACACCAAATCCCTATTGACTGTCTGTATACACAGTCACTCGAATATCAGCCGCAATGATACAAGCACGCGTCAAAGCGACAATTTCAGCCACCTGAGCAGAGAATACTCTATTTAAACAGGCAGCTTCCAATACTCCCATGATGGTGCACACAGCAAACGCTGCTCTCAAATACCCTTCATTGTCTCTTAAGCATGAACCATCAACAAAAAGGATCAAATCAGGTTGGGGCAAAGGTTCATCGACAATGTCAGGTCTGGGTTGGGTAGATAGGTCAGTAACATCTAGGCAGTCATGATCTTCACAATCCTCATCTCCTTCCTCTGTCGGAACAGGTAACAATGTAGCAGGGTTCAGAGTGGTACAACGTCTCAGGGTAACATTTTCAGCAGCCAAGATAACCTGCTCATACTTGGTAAGTCTGTTAGTCAGATACTGTGTTTTCGTTCGGGTCATCAATAATTCTACTGAGTGGGGTACATAAACAATGAGTGGGTAACCCATCACTATGCTTTCACATCTTTCAATGCTGACACCGGTTGCAGCAACGGATTTCAGACATCCGGGCAACGCAGAAGCTACAGGATCTAATGTAGCTGAGAAATAAGCTACTGGTCTAAGGGCACCTCCATGTGTCTGCACTAGGACTGCTAATGCACATCCCTCCTTTTCACAGCAAAAGAGCGAAAACGCTTTGTTATAATCCGGCATTCCGAGAGCTGGAGCTCGACAGATACTTTCCTTCAGCTCACGGAAGGCTTTCAAGCACTCGTCATCCCATGGTACTGGATCGCTAACATCCTTTTGAGTCAGTTTCAACAGAGGCTTTGCTTGCAAGGAAAAATTTGGGATCCACTGTCGACAATAGCCGACCATTCCCAAAAACATTCGGACTTCTTTTTGTGTTTTTGGAGTTCCCATTTGCAAAATCGCCTCTATGCGATCTGGTGACACCCTTCGCTTTCCTTTCTCAATCCGGTGACCTAGGTACTGAACTTCAGACAAACAATACTGCAATTTGTTTGGAGACACTTTGTGTCCATTCTCTGCTAAATGATTCAGCAACGCCACTGTGTCAATCCTGCAAGCATCCTCAGTCTCTGCGGCGACCAAAAGGTCGTCTATATATTGCACTAAGACTGAGTTGTGGGCCATCACCAGTCCTTCAAGGTTCTTTTTCAGACATTAACTAAAAATGGAGGGGCTTTCTGTATACCCCTGAGGAATTCTTTTCCATGTTAATACACGATCGTCCATCCTAAACGCAAATAAAAACGGACTTTCTTCATGCAATGGTATGGAGAAAAATGCATGACACAAATCTATCACTGTAAACCATTCTGCTTTGCATGGTATCTGGAATAAAATAACAGCTGGATTCGGTACCACAGGACAACATGGGATCACAATTTCATTAACTCAACGCAGATCTTGCACTATTCTGTACTTGCCACTTGGCTTTTGCAGTCCCATGATAGGTGAGTTGCAGGGACTTCCTCTTATCTCCTTAAGAATACCTTAGGCAATCATAGTCTCAATCACAGGTCTTATTCCAGCCACGGTTTCTGGAGTCAATTTATATTGTGGCGTTCGTGGGAATTCAGCATTGGGTTTGACCTGCATCTTAACTGGCTCAACCCCTCTCATCAGACCTACATCCTCGCCCGTAAAATCCCACACTTTCGGATCAACTGAGTCTCTCAAGTCATGTGGCAATTCTGCTATGGTGAGCACCACAAACATTTCTGCACACAGACGCATGTTAGCCATTTTAAAATCTACAAAAAAAGGGGAAACCTGGCTGTCAAATTGTATGTCGCTATTTATTAAAGCGAAAGAAAGCAAAAAAACATCAATTCATATGCTTTCTGTGTATAAATCACATATCTTCATATTTTTTTATATATTTTTAGTAAAATCATTTAGTCCATGTCTAAGTCAAATACATTCCATATACATAACAGTGAAGTAACATAAATCAACTTTAGTGCAAATATTGTGAACAACAAACAAATTAAATGAGTGCAATATACAAGTTTACAAGAAATAAAGAATTACACCAGCACATATATTACTAAGCATCATTTGTTGTCTAGTAGTTCCTTAAAACAATATCTTTAAACTCATTAAACGGAACTACAGCCACACGGGAAATTACTACTCTGTGGGGCCCATTATACATCAAGCGCCCTCTCCAGATGTACAAATTATTCAAAATGCCCTCTGTGGCATGTTATGGAAAATGCCGACGCGTTTCCAATCCCTAGAGTTAATCGCGGGATTTTCATCAGGGCTCAGAGCACGGTGTAACCTGAAGTTTATTGCGTTTTTTTCTATCGGAGATCAAAATCGCTCCTGTATCATGTATTCTTTTGAGTGGCAGGACGGTTAGTTCTACTTGAGAAGACCAGATTCGTTTTTCACTGCTGCTCAAAATTGAGGGGTGAATTAATAAAGTTTTCAACACCTACTTGATTTTCACATTAATTGTACGTTTTGTACACTCATTTTCAAAAAACGCGTAAAGCGGCGTGTTGAATTATCGCACGCTGTGTTTTTCGAGGTTATTCTCGATGGTGTTTAGACTGGTCCTCTCCCTCCTGGTCCTTTAAAATCAGCATCGTCATCACAGGTTTGCAATTCCACACCTCTCGGAGTGCATGATATAGTACAATTGAGCTTGCACAGAAGATCTCGTCCCAAAAGACAGACCGGACTTGAATTGCACACTACAAATTGGTGTTTATCTCGAAATGGTCCTATTCTCACGGGTAATTCGGTTGTCAACGGATTAGTTATTTTCTGATTGCTAACCCCCACTACTTGAATCGATCGTCCCGAAAGAGTTAAATTTGGGACTACTTCAGTTCTCACCATGGAGCGAGCAGCTCCAGTATCTAATAAGAAGGTAACAGGATATCCATTCACATCTGCATCTACAAACGGCCCACTCTGATCTACTTCTAGGATCGCATCTAAGGTGCATTCCTCGGGCACCCCCCTCTGACACTCTTGTAAATCTTGATTTTGATCAAATCTATCTTTTATTTCAAAATAAGGCATCTGATGGTATAACTGATTATGCATGGGTATCCTAGGAGGTTGAGGTACTTGCACTTGCGGCTCATATCCTCCTCCATACATAGACCTGGGTCTTATCACAGTATTTACAGTCTCGGACAGCTGTCCCTCACCCTCCATCTGTATCTGATTTGCTGGATTCGATCTACACTTGCGCTTCCAATGCCCGATTTTGTGACAATAGTGACGGGCAGTGACCCTTTTCTGTTGGGCCACCCAGTCACTTGCACCTGGACCCATTCCTCTTCCTCTACCCTGACCAGGTTGGGTCACCATCTGTTGTCCCATTCCTCTTCCACCTCATCTACCTTGACCTCCTCCAAACCCTTGCGTTGTATCAGCGTTTCTCAACTGCACCAACATCAACTTGTCCTTCAATTTCTTCTGTGTCGATTCCACTTGATCACTGCAATATTTAGCATAACGCAGAATCTCGTCCACCGACTTATTCTGCCAACATATCAAGTGTTGCTGTATCATCAAACTAATATCAGATTTCAGTCCCAACACAAACTTCGAGACAAACTGTCCCATATCTTTCTGTTCAATTGTATCCAATCCACTATGCTGCTTAAAAGCTAACAATAATCTTTCGTACTAATCATGTACTGATTCCTTAGAGTCTTGAGTGGTGCGGTCAATCTTCAACCAATCAACAGTCTGAGGAGCTACTTTCGATTGCAACCATGTAATCACTTGCTCGTATTTTCTCATTACATTAGGTGAAGGACCATGAGTCATTGAATCCCTAGGCGGCTCTGCAGTAGGCCACTCAATGGCAATCTTACATGCCGCCCACAAATCCGCTGGTACTACTATATCACACAAGGTGTTCAAATCAAACCACAATACTTTCGAAATCTTCACAAATCGATCTATTTGCTTGTACCACTCAACAGGTTTTTCCCTCAGCCGAGGGAAATCATTCGTAAATGCTGCTAAATCACCCCTGCTCCATGGCACATGTACATACCCTCCATTCTGTACCTCTCTGAGGGGAAAATTGCCTGCAGCTCCCGTCCCTCCACCCGGAGGCAAAGTATTTCCTATTCCAGTCTGGAAGCTTTTTTTTTTGGCCCATCTTTCTTTCCATTTGTCTAGTTCTTTCCATATCTGTATCCCTATCACTAGTTCTCTAATTTGTGCTTTCAATCCAATCGTTCGCTTCTCTTCCAAATCCTTATCTGTGTAATTTAATCTGCAAGAACCTTGTGTCAGCTTTGTCTTTGACAAATCAACCTCATACCTTTGTGCCAAAAGCAACAATGCATCATAAGCTCGTTTGGCCTTTCTTGTCATGTCCTTTGCTACGAACAATAGTTCGCTCGAGTCATATGTATCATTTTGATCAGGGGCAGATTACCTTCAATCACCTCGTCTAGTTCTGCCTTTAAACGTACCACATCCAGCATTGGCGCTTTTATTGCACTTTTTAACACTTTCTGAATTTTCTCATTCTTTGTATCTTCCCTGTCACAGCTTTGAGTTCTCCTAGGAACTGCACCCTCTTCTCTCTCCGACGCTCAGCGTCTATCTCTTTCCCAGCTTTGACTTCTCCAATGGTCACCTGCACAAATAACCTGTGGCCCAAACAGTACTCTAGGCGCTTCTTGTCTCTTGTTTGTCTCTTTCCTCGGCATCATTGACTCTCTCACTGGTTGAACCCACATTCGAAGGTCAGACCTAGAATTCGCTAGAGCTCCTGTCCGTACTCGTTCCGCCCCACTATCCATTCTTGATGGATCAGCTGTAGCTGGCAGTGGAGTACTAGATTCCACTGGTATCCGACTGAAACCTGTCCCACTCATTGCAAGACTCCCTCCAGACTTGGTCTCTTCCCCTTCACTTCTTTGCTGTTGACTGTCATCGGTTCTTTCTCTAGGAGTATATATCGGAACCACCGGCCCTATTGTGACTGGTACTGACAAAGCATCTGGTAACTGCATGTTTCCTGCAGGTTGTACTGGCTCAGAGTTGGAATACCTCCTTCCTCCAGACCCTCCCGGAATGCATGCCATTGTAATTTGGCCTCTTACTCCTGCTGATTGTTCCTCTGAACCCGGTTGTCCCACACCTACAAGCTCTTCTGATGGGCGCACCCTCTCTGTCTCTGATCTAGAGTCGCACGGTGGGGGACGGTCCGCTAGCAATCTATCAAGGAAGCTGTCATCTATATCACTGTCCTCCTCTGTCGTCTTTTTCCCTTCAGCCCCCTCTCTTAATGTACGAAATGGGTACAAGCGTTCTCCCTCTATGGTGTCTACTCTCCATTTTTTCAACTGGGCATCCCATCTAGCATCATGATATGCCTTCATTGCTTTCCTCATTCTTCCTTGTGAAGCCTCTCTCCTTTTACTAGGGCAGCTCTCATCCATGCATCTAATGCCTCAAATTGTGTGGGTCTATGGGGAGGTTTCAGTGCATTCATCACCCCCTCAGCTGGGTCAGCACTTCCATACGAAAAGACCCATAACGAGGGAAAGCCAATTCACCCTCTTTCTCTGTAAGTTTATGCCAATTCTGAAGCCACACTATCGTATGAAGTCCTACATTCGTTGCCATGTAATGTGCCGGTGTGTCTTCTGGCGGAGCTTCTTCTCCTACCCGAGTCACTACCCCTGTGTCGCCTCTACACAAATCTCGCAACACCCTAAAGCATCTCATTGTAAAATCGATCAATTGCAAGCCCAAATTACGCTGTTCCCCTGCAAACTAACTTCCACCAATCCCAGCGCGGCGTTACACCAACCAACCTATCACAGCGCGGCACACCCTGACGTCACTTCTCACTCCTTGCAGCGGCTCACCCGCCTTTACAATTTCACAGAAAACTCTCATACACACATTCGTACCACAAGTAACTATATAACCAAAGTTATTAAACCAAGTAACTGTTCCTACACAATTACAATAACTTACAGTCACATAAAACAAGTAATTGTCTGACACTAAAGATCGATAGAACACTCTCACAAGAACATTCAGCTGTTGTGACCCCCGACCTGCGTTGGTCACTCAATCGCCATAGTCCACCCCGGTACCTGAGGCTTTCTACCGCGACCTATTCCTCATTCACACAAAGGTCCCTAACACAAGTGGATCGTGGATAGCGCTTCACAACACCCACATTTGATCAGACAATTACAATACAAAACTATCCCGGGATCTTGGACTTCTCTTGAGTCCGCTCACCAAAACTTCCTGCTCCGCACGTGTCCGGATCAGTAAACCAAAAACCACATTCACTCAACATACATCCCAACTCCGCAAGACATCACCCACTTACTCATCACCGCAATCTAACACCACAATTCCTTTCATACTCACGCCACCACTGTTTCCGCCGCACCATCAACGTCCTCCAGTCTCCGGCCTCCGCCGTCTTCCACTCCACTTCAGGGCTCTTCAATCTTCAACCCTACTCCTGATCACTCCCCTCACCTTAGAGGTAAACCACTTTAAAGGTAAACCATCCTCTGCTACCATTTGATTACGCTAAATTGCACACCTAAATTCCCTACTAAATATAGCGTAAGCGATCGATCTTTTATTTACCTAAAGTGGTTGAGGGGAGGAAACAACTCACACAGATATTAGCAAAGTTGTCATGCCTGAAAAGATCACCGACTCCAAAGTGCAGTTTGAATATTTATTATAAGGCCAAAAACAACTGGATGTAAATACATCTCAATAGCAAAGTATAGAGATACAGAAAAATTAATACAGATCCGATTTTACGAATATAAGTAATGCGGCCCAAAAGACAGATGATTATAAATTCCAAAATCACAATGCAACACAGAATAGATGCAATATTCAGTTCTCGACTCATTGAAAGAAATCGAAATCTTTCCCTACATTGCTCTACATGAGGGCCCTTTCTGTCTCTTTGCTATCATTCCCCAATGGTGTCAGCACGTGTTGACTTCCTAAGAAGTACTCACGTCAAATGGGTCGTTTAGCTTATGGCTTTGGAGCTTGCTCTAAGATGCTCCTTCTCCTCCGAAAGCTAGCAGAAGTCTGGTCTCTCTGTCCCTGCGCATCATACTAAAAGATGGGATTCAACCCACAATACGTCTATCGTCTTAAAATTTTCCATCGCACCTCTAGGCAGTAGCTTTTTCTTTCATGAAACAAATTTAATTAATGATATCTTATTCCAGTGGCCTTGGCTTCCAGACAGACCAGATACGCAAGGCATCCTCCCTTCTCGCTTCCCAGCCATCTTCAAAGACATTCCGGGTTTCTTCTTAACTTTGAAAATAACGATGTGTATTCTTGCACCTGCAGCAGGATGAGAACATTCTAGCTTCGAACACAACAATCATTTCATTATTTATTTCTCGAGAGCAAGGAGAATTGAAACACTAACTTTGGGCCTATATTTCAGGCAACTTAAACTAATCACAATTACGATATATAGGAATAATATCGTCCTGCACATTATGCATGAAGGAATCATAATACATACAAAGTTCTACTTAATTGCGTTCACTAGTTTCAACACTTTCAAGAGCAACTGCCAACGTGGGAACTGGATACTTCACAACTATACAGACTATTTTCACTTAGGTAAACCACCACAACACATCTTTCCACTCTAGAAAACAATAGGGCCGATTTTATAACAATACATACCCACTTTCAGGGTCACAGGGAAGTAAAGGTTTTTTTTGTTCAGATAATCCTGGATTTATACATACGTTGGTTTCCCCTTCTACTTCATACCAGAGGTTCCCTCCAAGAAGCAGCATGGACCACTGTCAGCATACCTTCAGTGCTCCCAGGTGGCCAGCAATACAAGTTTAAGGAGCTATTCTGCTCCCAGACTCCAATCCCAGGCATATCCCACCACGCCACTCCTATCACAATGAACCAACGCCAGATCCTACACCCGGACCACTCTCCGTCTCCCCTCTTCACCACTTAGCTACTGAAGTCTACCACTCTGGGATCATAAACATTCCTCGAAACGGCACACATAGCCTATACTAGGGACAGCGGAAATTACCAGCATAGCGTCCAAATTAAGCAAAACCATTTTTGCTTATAGCGTCAGCAGTATATCTTACACCCACTGAAAGCATCACCATAGTAGGATTTTGATTTATCTTCTTTCTATTACTAGCTCAGTAGCAGCGCTTTTATCTGCTGACGTTTATCTTGCAGCAATTTCTAGAGACGGATGTTCACCTATCTCTCGCTCTCTCTCTCTCTCCCTCTAACTCTCTCTTTCTCTCTCTCCCTGTTCCACAAGATTTATCCAGCACTCCTTCTGGAGTTCTTAGACTTTTCCCACATTGCTATTGTAAAAGGTCACTTTTCTATGGACCCTCGCTTTAGATCGTACAAGTCTCTAAATACAAGCTTTTCACAACGCAAGAGTTTTCTTATGCATCACTGAGCAATACGTGTTTCTCAGGACAAATGTTAATCTATCCCAAAGTTTCCATCTTGATTTTATTTCGATAAAACTATAGCAGTTCATATTTCTATCCTGATTTCATTATCACCACCTAAAAATTCGCTCTGTACCTTAGTTATCAAACAAGGTTCTCATCTTCACTCAGGCATTTCTGTTTATATCAGAACACTCAAGTAGGACATAGGGATCTACTACTGATGTTGTAAGGAGTAATCCACTCAAGGTACTCCTGTCACAAGCGCAACCATTGCCAGACGTTTTCTGCAACTATTCACTTTCACCGGTTTTAGGAGGTTGGCTCAGTATATGGTGCACACTTATTTAAGTGAAGCACCTTGCAGTAATCCAGGCAACCCTTATGGTGATTTTAGTGGTAACTTTGATAACCATAGAAAGCTCTCAGAGTGGTAGCTGTGGAGAGCAGCCTTCAGGCTTATCTTTAAGGAATGTTAAGCAGCTTGTTTTACCAGATCTAATCAGGTAGTGTAGGTTAAACGAAAAAGAACCACACAGTGTATGTATAAAAATATGTCTATTTATGACTCTGCACTGACTAACACATTGGTATATCTCCTACCTGGAGATATAAACACAAATACACAATAATACTCCAATTGCAAATAAGGTAAGTAGCACAAAATACAGTGGTCTCCAGGGGGAGACCAAACCATATACTAAACAAGCATTGGCATAGCCAATAGGTCTCGCCTTTGGGACCTTTTAAGTGTTTAGCCATGCAGCAAATGAATACACAGGAGGAAGGACACTGGAAAAAACATGCAAATATGCAAAAAAAAGCTCAAGGAAACAAAGTTGAATTTCTTAGTTCTGGCTGCTCCAAACTCTACAGTACCAAGCAAGCCGGAAATCAACTGACGCCAGACAGATCACATATTAGAAAAATAAGGACTATTAGCACCAAATAGAGTTGTTAAATTAGAAAGAGACTGTTTGAGCAAGTTATGAAGTTTAAAAGTTTCCGCCCATGTTTTGTCCTCCCCCACCATTTTTCTTTTACAACCTCATGTCCTTAGTTTCCTCATTGTTCTATTTATGCAAGTAAAAACCATTGTATGTGTGATTGCAAATAAAAAACTGAAAATATCTGTGAATCACTATCTGATGCTTCTTAAAAAAAAAAAATTTATCTCGTTTTTATGACGGGTCATTTTAAATACATTGATTGTAAAAGCGAAAAAACAGCCCACACAACCAACCTGTTAGCCAGATGCACGTGAGGGCCTACTCAGAGCCACATGCTGAAAATGCACATTTTGGATACTTGGATGGAAGATCAACCCAGAAAGTGTCAGAGTACCTAAAGTCGTATTTTTTTAAATATATATTTTTTTTAAATTAAGAGTCACAAAAAACGTGTGGACTTAATCATTGAAGCCAGTGTCTGCTTGAAGACTTACGATTAGGAATACAGTATGCGACTCTTGCGCCTAGCAGTACACAAGGCAATTTCAGGACTAGCCACGAGTCACAAGTGTGTGCGGGCCACAGCGTGTTTTTCACTACAAATGCTGAATATGCAGAACAATCCCTTGTGGAAACAGATCTAAACAGTAATTGGAGTTGGACACATGCCTCGTGTGCAGTGTTGGAGGAGCAAGCTTCATCTTCAAGCCCGTGCTCACAAGACTACGGCGCCAATGGATGCTCGTCAAGATTGGGAAGGGCACCCCACCCTGTTCTGCGAGCTATGTTTTTTAAATGAGTTGCAGGAGAATATACACGTTCCCTTCTACATAAAATACAGAGAAAAAAATAGTAGTAATAAGACGATAGATACCATTTGAACGGACCCGCTCATTAGAAGTAAATGTCAGTGCAATTCAAAGGAGGGACAAATAATAGCCGTGGTACTTTAATTAACCTGCACAAAATGACTGCTCAAACACCACCCCATAAAATGATGGCAAAGAGATGTAGAATTTAAACAGTCGATCCTGAAGGACATGTAGACAGTGCAAATCGTCGACACCAATTATTTTAAACCTGCGACTTCTGTTTCAGCCAGGAGGCTGCCACGGTACCAGTCTAGATTCCGCTGCCGCACAGAACCGAACACGGTGTCTCAGGCAGATCACCTCCCGGCGGACTGGTAGACTAACCGACAATGGTGCTGGCCCTGGGAAGAGGACCACTGTGGAGCACTCCGTGCAGATTTCTGCAGGAGCCCGATATAAATCAAGAACGAGTTCATATTCGTATGAGTGGAAAATCTGAAACGGGACCCACCCGGCTGTCTCGGACAAGTCCTACGGCAGTATCACGCCTGCCTGGAGCAGCACAATCTTCGCAGAGATCAGGGTAGTGGGGGAAGTAGAGAGGTCCAATCAGACGGAAAGGAGCACTTACACTTTCCGAGCGTGGAGTCACTTCACCCAGCCCAAAATGAGCACAGTTTACGTTTCCCAGTTTTAAGGTCACAATATAACTGTCACAATGAACAAGCACTTGTTTAACGCAATCAGTACAGTCTGGAACTCGTAGTAAATGTTGCCCAATTTAACCCATTAGATCATCCCTCCTCATAACAACAAGCGAGGTGCGCGTGCACTGCAAGGAATGTGAGGTATGCAGCTGGCTCCCGGCCGCGCTGCTGCTCGCTCCCGAGCTCCCTAGGCCAGGGGAGAGAGGAGGCGGAACATGCACCCGCCTTTGGCCAATTGCGTGCTGTCTTTCTTAGAAAGACGCACGCAAAGGCCAATAGCGTGTGAGCAAAAAAAAAAAAGCACACGCACGAGCGTGTGGTCCGAATTTAAAGTCCTTACTAGAAGCCTCGCAGAGCAACGCATGCGCGCTGGCTCGGGCAAGACCTAAAAAGTGGAATGCGAACTGAGACCAAAGTCGGGACTTGGACCAGGAGACTTAGAGGAGCTGGAGACACAAGTAACCACCCATGGTAAGTACGCAGGAAACCCACGGAGGCTCTGTGCAGAGTGGAAACACAGCAGCGTGTCCAATAGAAGTCAACGGGGAATTCGAAGCTGGGGTTGCAGTTTTGAAGAAAAAGGACCCTTCCCAGTGGACCCTGAAGAAACCCCATGGAAGACAGAAGTTTGGAGAGTCACCCCACCCATGGATACACCAGGAACCACAATACCTACACCAGGGAAGCCGGGTGCATAGGTGCGAAGTGACATTGGAAGCCGCCGTAGACCACAATGGAGGACTTGAGGAAAGATGCAGCTGGAAAAGACTGTTCAAGAGTCCGGTGGAATCCAAGGGTGGATTTGTGAAGTGAAGAACCTGCAAGCACAGGGAACAGAGTCTATGCCACTCATAGGTGACCAGGAGGCACGGAAGAGGAATGCCCACCGATGTCGGATGGTTCAGAAGAGTTGACGGTGACCTTGTAGCTGCAGCTGTGGAGACCCGGTGACGCTGAGGAAGACCAGGAGCCGTGCACAAGGTGTCCCACATCGTAAGTCAAGAACCAGGGGGTTGGCGTCTGGCGGGAGCACCAACAAACCTTGGCAGCTGCAACAGGCGTGGAAAGCAAAGAAGGAGTAACGGGATGAGCAAGGCCCTGGGGACTCGCCACAAGCAGGAGAGTCAGAGCAGGCCCCGAGCAAGCAGGGGAGCCCACTGGAGCAGAAGAAGACCCTTGAGAGGCCCCACAGGACGAAGGCACAGGAGTAGCAAGAGGACCTCGAGCAGCTCACCAAAGATGAAGACCCGCGGTGCAGAGGATGCAGTGAGGACTCTGTACTTGGCAGGAAGAGATGCTGGAGGCTGGAGCGTCTTGTAGCCAGAAGATCTCTGGAGCGCAGAGCCAACAAGCCATGGTATGTTGACGCAGTGCACAGGGGTGCGGTCCTAGCGGTTCAGATGAGGCATACTGGCCTCAAAATTGCAAAGAGGATAGGTCAGGCCTTGAGGGAGTTGCAGAACCACCACCTGTGTTGATGAGCCATTCAAAGTCCGTGGGATGTCAGGAGCAGCAGACTGGTCAGCTTCGTTGCGGTACCTGCAGATGCAGGGGAGTGACTTCTTCACTCCAAGGGAGATTACTTCAGGTTTCCTTGATGCCCACAGGTCTGTTGAAGATCCTGGAAGAAGCACAGACACAGACGACGAAGAAGAGTTGCAGAACAGCGAGAACAGGAACAGCAGGAGTCTTCCTTGATGCAGTCTCAGTTCCAAGCGAAGTCCAAGTGTCCAGACAGTCAAAGAGTGATGTGGTTTCAGGCTTGAGTCTTGTTCCACAACGAATCTGAGGACCCACTAAATACCCTAGGAAAGGGGTTAGGATGATTCAGGGTTCCCTCCCAGAGGAGGGGCTGGACAGAGGAGAGGATACTCCCATGTCCTTTGCCCAGTTTTGCCCCTGAACTGGCTCAAACCAGAGTATGCAAGGAGGGCACCAAGTGTGCCCTTTAAAGCAGTCTGGTGGCACTGACAAGTGCCCCCATTGCAGCCCAATACACTAAGTCCTGTCTGGGAGGTGGTCACACCTCCCTGTGACAGGAAACCTATTGTTCTACCTTCCCCTGCTCGAGTTCAGCTCAGCAGCAGGAGGGCAGAATTGTGTCTGGGGTCGGCAGCAGCACTAGCTTGCTGGCAGACCCTGAAAGGCTGTTACCTGGAGTACTGGGGGCTTTCCTGGGGAGCCCCGTAGTGTATGGAATCATACTTCCAACACCGGTATATTCCAACATGTTTGATACCAAACATGCCCAGGTTCGGCACAGCCACTACAAAGTTAGCCATCGTGTAATGACGCATGGCCATTATATGTATCAAAATGGCTGGCCGCACTTACAAAGCCTGGAGAATCAACTCCGGGCTTTGTAGGGGTGTCCGGATCATGCAAGGGCACCCTCACACTTATAACCCAGCACCCTGCCTTCAAGACTGCCTTAGGGGTGACTTATAGGTTTTAAGTGTAGTGACCTCAGATATAAGAAAACGTATATCTGTCTTAGGTAGTGCTAGCACAGGTTTGCACAGGCTGCAACGGCAGGCCTGTAGTTACTGTTTGAGTGGTCTCTCAGGGGTGGCACAATACATGCTGCAGTCCATGGGAGACCCCTGGTGTACCTATGCCCTGGGTACCTTAGTACCATTTACTAGTGGCTAACAAGGGTACACTAGTAGCGAATTGTGGATGTACAGAAGTACTTACCATAGTCAATTTAGGGAGAAAGCACAGTGACCGGGGTTCTGATTAGCAGGATCCCAGTCAGACTAGTCAAAAAAACATACTGACACCAGCAAAAAGTGGGGGTAACCATGAAAGCAGATCCTACTTTCCTACACCGCTCCAACACTGCAGGTTTCTAACAGTAATGTGCTAAAACATGCCATCCAAAGGTACGAAGTGGTTTTAAACCCTGGCTAGGGAAAGGATCTTCCAACCTCAGCGTGGAAGAGTTCCTATATGTTCGCGTACGACTATGAATCGGAATCATCATACTGCAGTAGTGCAGCTATAAGACAGGTTGGTTAAGGCATCTATCCCTATAAGGTGAGCCTTTATTTCTGAGATATTCATGAACAGGGCTACTTGTACCTATATATGCATTTATATAATTCTATCGTAGAAAGCATGCTACTTCCATCTTGCTTACAGTATTTATACAATCATAGCTGTATAGTATTATATACACATGTGGCTTTAATAAAGATATATATACATATATTCACTGAAAAAAACATAGGTTTCAGGGACATTATAGTTAGAAATTAGCATTTAAAAAACCTTAAATTCACTGAAAAAACCATAGGTTTCAGGGACGTTATAGTTAGAAATTATCATTTAAAAAAACCATAGAAATTCACTGAAAAAAACATAGGTTTCAGGGACGTTATATTTAGAAATTAGCATTTAAAAAACTATAGAAATTCCCTGAAAAAACCACAGGTTTCAGGGACGTTATAGTTAATTGGACATTTCATTCATACAAAACCAGAGAAATTCGGCCGTTGTAGTTAGTTGAGCTAACTATAACTCGTGCCCCCGCAATGCACTGCTGATGACATCACATATTACATCACTCATGACATGGTCAGTGACATCACTGATGACATCTCCAATGAGGTCCTCAGGACACAAGAGCACCTCATCGCCCTTCCAGCAGTGCACCAAGAGGCGGGTTTGCAGAGTGGTGTAAAAAGGGGCGTGGCCTCGGACCACCTCTCAGCAATCCCGCTGTGTGGGGATTACTGGAGGTACCAGGTTGTCTAGTTGGCCCCTAGGACCCTTAGTATTCAAGGGGGCTTAATCCCCCAATCCAGAACGCACCAGGAGGCGGGTTTGCACAGTGGTATAGGGAGGGGGCGCGGCCTCCGGCGAGATGCCAGCTTTTTTTTAAATTTGCTTTTTGGAAGGGGGGCTGTGTGGCCCCCCCTTCCCTTTATTATTTTTGGGGCCTGGGGACCCCATCCCGCAGGGCCTGAGCATTTTTTTCTTTTAAACGGGAAGGGCGCCGGTCTCATGGGCAAGGCATTTCTTGCTGGGGACACGTAGATCCCGCGCTGGCAGTTGCGAAAACCGCCCCGCCACGGGCCCTTGATCTCCCACTGCAGTCATCCTCGTTCCTCTTCCCGGCTGCCAAACTGGGGGCTCCCCTCTAGCACTCCCGTACTCCTCCAAAAACATGCGGTCAGAAGAGGAGATCCACAAACAACTGGTGTTCCGTGTATAGCGTGACGACCGCTCACGCTGAATTGAATGAACACAAACACCCAGCTCCCACAGAGTTATCCATGGAAGGAGGCACGGACTCGAGGCAGTCAGGATACGGCATCTGTTTTATTTAATCAGGTCATCCTTAATCCCAAAAATAAGCGAGAGACGCGTTTCGGCTTACTAGAAGCCTTTGTCAATATGGTTGGCGCCATTCTAACAGCAGTATATGTAGCCCATCCCACTTAGGGCATTAATAGACATAAAAAACATACTAACAGGCATGACAACACATTGTAACTCAATGATGAGAATAGATATTTTCTATGCATGAATACCAACGATGTAACAGGTAGAACGAACCGTTTGGTGATGTCTAAATTGCATAATACAAATATTCACCCAACATGTTATGTCGTTGTCTTGGTTGCATGCATGTATAGAAATATATAATATACAAGCCATCCGCCCTAGTTTTTGAAAAATTATTTACATGCGCTTTGCGCCGCCAAACCCCCATTGCGTATCGCCTGAATGATAAAAGAAGCAAACTGTGTTGCGTGCATTAAAAGAATCATGCTGTTGTATTTCCCCTTAATAGTCACTTCACAGCAACCTCTGACCCAACATGTTTGTCATTCGCTGGTAACGGATCCGCCAGCATATGGCCTCTGACCCCTTCTGCGGGAACAAAGTTCACATTTGCCCAGTCAATGAAAACCTCCGATCCAAACGCATTTCACAGACGACAGAGGGATAGGATAAATCACAGCCGCTTTCCCGGGGGCCCAACTATGCACAAAATGTGAATGTTCGAGTAGTGTGTCTGCCTTCCAGCGCGTGCTTCAATCTCAGCGGGACTACCCATCCCATAATGCAGCTTGCCGGTACTGTGAATAACGGAGTTACACGGGCAGAAGACCAGCACTACAGTCCGTATTGTTGAATGCATACAGTAAAGTACTGAAGTTTAAAAAGCAATGCCATGTAAATAGTCAATAGAGGGGAAACAAAGTCTCAATATCCTGAATGACTGGCAGCATGTAAAATTGTATTCAAATCAGGCACAAGTTCGAGGTTAAGGGGGACCGATGCATAAAAATTGAATTCGCCAAACCAACCTCACCGCATCGGCGTAGGCCATCCGCGGTGCCCAGTCACCAGATGGCGCCGGTCTCATGGGCAAGGCATTTCTTGCTGGGGACACGTAGATCCCGCGCTGGCAGTTGCGAAAACCGCCTCGCTACGGGCCCTTGATCTCCCACTGCAGTCATCCTCGTTCCTCTTCCCAGCTGCCAAACTGGGGGCTCCCCTCTAGCACTCCCGTACTCGTCCAAAAACATGCGGTCAGAAGAGGAGAGCCACAAACGACCGGTGTTCCATGTATAGCGTGACGACCGCTCACGCTGAATTGAATGAACACAAACACCTAGCTCCCACAGAGTTATCCATGGAAGGAGGCACGGACTTGAGGCAGTCAGGATACGGCATCTGTTTTATTTATTCAGGTCATCCTTAATCCCAAAAATAAGCGAGAGACGCGTTTCAGTTTACTAGAAGCCTTTGTCAATATGGTTGGTGCCATTCTAACAGCAGTATATGTAGCCCATCCCACTTAGGGCATTAATAGACATAAAAAACATACTAACAGGCATGACAACACATTGTAACTCAATGATGAGAATAGAAATTTTCTATGCATGAATACCAACGATGTAACAGGTAGAACCGTTTGGTGATGTCTAAATTGCATAATACTTAAAAGAACCATGCTGTTGTATTTCCCCTATATATATATATATATATATATATATATATACATGTATATTTATAATCCCCTTTTTAGTAATGTTTCCTTATTTACAGATATGAATGTCTATAACGTTAAATACCTATGGATATATATATATATATATATTCACTGAAAAAACCATAGGTTTTAG
The DNA here is from genome assembly GCA_963921515.1 of Calotriton arnoldi. Classification (NCBI taxonomy): domain Eukaryota; kingdom Metazoa; phylum Chordata; class Amphibia; order Caudata; family Salamandridae; genus Calotriton; species Calotriton arnoldi. The sequence goes on along the minus strand of CAWUFW010000543.1, from coordinate 3,401,972 downwards.
GGACAGTTATAGTTAGTTGGACATTGCACTCGTACAAAACCCGTGAAATTCCCCCGTTATAGTTAGTCCAGCTAACTATAACTCGCGCCCCGCAATGCACTGCTGATGACGTCACATATTACATCACTCATGACATGGTCAGTGACATCACTGATGACATCACTGATGACATCTCAAATGACATCACTGATGACATCATCCAGTGACTGTGTGTTTCTGTAAAGTTTAAATATTTTTAATATATATAGGAAAAGACGTATTGAATAATGAGTGGGTGTGTAAGTGTCTGTATGGATGATTTAGTAGGTGCGTGACTGACTCTATAAGTGAGTGATTTAACGTATCTTACTGAATGCATGGGTTAGTGACTAAACTGGGTGAATGTCTGTATCCGTCTGTCTGTTGCTGTGTAAGTGGCTGCATGTGTTTGTGAATAGCTACATGAGTGTCTATATGAGTTATTGAATGCTTGTCTGAGTATCTGTATGGGTGCCTGAGTGTTTGTGTGGGAGGGGTGTGTGCAACTCTGTGCATAGATGTGTGAGTGGGTGATTCACTGGGTGGATGGTTTCAAGAGTGCAACTGTGATAGACTGTATGGGTGGGTAAGTGTGTGTAAGAGTGTGTTAGTGAGTGAATGTATGTCCCAGTGGTACATGTGTGAGTAACTACATATGTGAAAGGCAGTATATATGTGTGTTGGAGTATATAAATAGCTATAAGCGAGAGTGAGTGATTGTGATAGTGGCTGTATGGATGAGTGTGTGCTTGTATCAGTGATTGTATAAGAGCGTAAGAATGTGCTACTATTTGTATGAGTAAGTGAGCTGGTGTGTGTATAACTGTATAGGTGAGTAAATGGTAGTGTGTTTAATTATTTGCATGACTGACTAGGTGTGTGAGTACCTCTATGGATGAGTGGCGGTGTTTGAGTATCTATATAGGAGTATGAGTGCATATGATAGTCCTGTACTGAGTGACCGTAAGTATGAGTGACTGTACGGGTGAGTGAGTGGATGTGTGCGTAGACCTAAGAATCAGTGAGTGGGTATGTAGTTATTGGTGTTGGAGTGTCTATGGTTTTGTGAATGGCAGTCTGTAATTTAGAGTGGGTGTATCAAAGGTTATATTAGGGTGTGAGGAGGTGCATCAGATTATCACGTGGATGATGTCATCAGTGATGTCATTTGAGATGACATCAGTGATGTCATCAGTGATGTCACTGACCATGTCATGAGTGATGTAATATGTGACGTCATCAGCAGTGCATTGCGGGGCGCGAGTTATAGTTAGCTGGACTAACTATAACGGGGGAATTTCACGGGTTTTGTACGAGTGCAATGTCCAACTAACTATAACTGTCCCTAAAACCTATGGTTTTTTCAGTGAATTTCAAAGGTTTTTTAAATGCTAATTTGTAACTATAACATGTCTGAAACCTACAGTTTTTTCAGTGAATTTCAAAGGTTTTGTAAATGACAATTTTTAAATGTATTCATTGTTATATACATTTTTTTCATACTGATTTCCAAATTTTTTAGAAACAATTTTTTTTTACATATTTTATTTTTTAAATTACATTGTAATTACATTATAAATTACATTACAAAAATACTTTCTCAGAATGAATTACTTTAGTTTAAATACTTTGCACATAGGCAATAGACTTTTAAGTACAGTAGTTACAGTTGTTGCAATGGGCAACACATTTTCAAACACAATGCAACATTCAGCTCAATGTGAATTTCTAGTTAAATGCAATTAGTTACTTTATGGATTACTTTTCTAACCACAGGACTGGATCCTAGATTCAGTCCTGGCACATCTCCTGTAAACAGTTGAGTAAAAGCATTTTGGTTACAGTCGTGATTTTTAAGGAATATTAATGTACTTTAAAAGTTGACACTTAGAAACTTTTTCTCATAGAATCACCAATGTTATCCTATGGAAGGAAATTCACTTAGCAGGTAAAAACTGTTATCGTTACTTTTTCTTACTCAGTGTTGGATCCTGGATCCAGCACTGGTGCATCTCCTGTAAACAGTTGAAAGAATGCGTTTAAGTCATACAGGCGATTTTTAAGGAATATTTGTAGTTTGTGAAAATCGACACTTTGAAACTTTTCTGCTGAAAACCAGACAATGGATTCCTATGGAAGAAAATATAAGTTACTGGTAAGTACGGTTAAAATTACTTTTCAGGGTCAGTGCTGGGCTAAAAGATGCAGCACTGGGTTCTCTCCTGATAACAGGTGAGTAAATTGGAATTCGTACTTTGGTTGATTTTAGAGGAATATTATAAAGTTCCAAAACTCCACACTTAGAAGAATTTCCAAGTGAAACCAGGCAATGTTAGCCTATGAAGGAAATTCAAGTTACCGGTAAGTACGGTTAAAATTACTTTTCAGGACCAGTACTGGGCTGAAAGATGCAGCACTGAGGTCTCTCCTGATAACAGGTGAGTAAATCGGAATTCGTATTTCGGCTGATTTTAGAGGAATATTTGTATGTTTCAAAAATCAACACTTAGAAACTTTTTCAGCAAAAAGCAGGCAATGATATCCTATGGAAGGAAATTCAAGTTACTGGTAAGTACGGTTAAAATTACTTTTCAGGACCAGTACTGGGCTGAAAGATGCAGCACTGAGGTCTCTCCTTATAACAGGTGAGTAAATCGGAATTCGTATTTAGGATGATTTTAGAAGAATATTTGCACAATGGTGAAGGGAGGGGGCGGGGCCTCAGGTGACATCTGTGCAAACGCGCCCCGTGGCGCGTTTTAAGTTGGGGGATTAAGTCCCCTTGAATCCTGAGGGTCCCTAGGGGCCAACTAGCCCACCAGGAACCTCCAATATGCGCCAGGGGCTGCGTTGCAGAGACGTGTAGAGAGGCCACACCCTTTTTACACCTCTCTGCAACGCAGCTCTGTGGCGCTTTCTGGATGTACCTGTTGGGCTAGTTGGCCCCCAGGGACCCTCAGGATTGAAGGGGATTTAATTCCCCATCTTAAAACGCGCCACGGGGCCTGTTTGCACACATGTCACCTGAAGCCCCGCCCCTCCCTTCACCACTGTGCAAACGCGCCCCGTGGCGCGTTTTAAGTTGGGGGATTAAATCCCCTTGAATCCTGAGGGTCCCCGGAGTCCAACTAGCCCACCATATACCTCCAAAAGCGCCACAGAGCTGCGTTGCAGAGAGGTGTAAAAGGGGCGTGGCCTCTGTACACCTCTCTGCAAGGCAGCCCCTGGCGCATACTGGAGGTACCTGGTGGGCTAGTTGGCCCCAGGGACCCCCAGTATTCAAGGGGAATCGTTCCCCTCTGCAAATGCGCCAGGGGCGCGTTTGCAGAGTGGTGAAGGAAGGGGCGGGGCCTGCGGGCCCGATCGTTTTTTTTTTGTTTTTTTTTTGTCCCCTGAAGGGGGGCTGTGTGGCCCCCTTACTTTTTCTTTTTTTGGGCCCTGGGACCCCATCCCCCAGGGCCTTACCCCTTTTTAAAATTACCAAATAAGAAAAAACGGGAAGGGGGCCGCGTGGCCCCCCTTCCCTTGGCCTGTATTGGCCCCGGGGACCCCATCCCCGGGGCATGGCCTCTATATTTATATTTTTGAGGGGGCAGCGTGGCCCCCCTCCTCTGGCCATTTTAAGGCCCCGGGGACCCCATCCCCCGGGGCCGGCCTTTCCATTTTTTAAAAAAAAACAAATTTTCTCTTTTTTGGGGAGGGGGGCCGCGTGGCCCCCTCCCGAGCCACTACTTGCCCCGGGGACCCCATCCCCCGGGGCTGGCCCTCTCCGTTGGGGACTGTGGGGGGTCCCCAATCCCCCCACAGTCCCGCCGGCTCCCCGTGTCCTACGGGAGCCGGCATTGCTTACACATGGGGAGCAGCTAACATGCTGCTCCCCATGTGGAAAGCAATCGGCTTTGGATATTGGAAGAGAGAGCAGGTTTCTGCTCTCTCTTCCAATATCCAAAGCAAGTTTGCAATGACAGGACGGGAGCCGCGAGGCTCCCGTCCTGTCATTGCAAACAGCAGTGTCCCGGGGGTAGGCACCCCGGGACACTGCAGGAGCCGGCCCTGGGGGTGGCGGTCCCCAGGGCCATCAAGGGCTCCAGGAGGGGGCCGCGCGGCCCCCTCCCATTCAGTACACAGCCCCGGGGAGGTGGTGGTCCCCGGGCTCTGGGGGTCCGTAACGGACCCCCATATTAAAATGTTTAGTGCCCCGGGAGGTGGCGGTCCCCGGGGTGTGTGGGGGCTGGAGCCCCCCACACAGGTGTAATAATTTATTTTAAAAAAGCCCCGGGAGGTGGTGGTCCCCGGGGCTGCGGGAGGGCTCAGAGCCCTCCCGCACCATTTTTAAAAAAGCCCCGGGGGTGGCGGTCCCCGGGCTTGGAGGCCCTTGAGGCCCCCACACATTAAATTATCCCCCACCATGCCCCCGGGACTTGGGCCACCCGGGGCCAATTAACATCGAGCGCGGAGACCGCGCTTCGATTTTTTTCGGCAGGATTCGCGCACCCTGAGCGCATCCTGCCGATTTTTAAAAAAAAATTTTTTTTTTTTTTTTGCCCAGGGGGTCCTTGTGGGACCCCCTGAGCAAACCTAGGGGGTCAGGGTGTTTCTACCCTGCCCCCTTTGTGAGCTTTGCGCACTTGTTTCTGTCCCTCGGTTCTACCGAGGGACAAAATGGCTGCCAACATTTCCTGAATCGGAATGTTGACAGCCAATTAACATGCAGCTCGTGATCGGGACGGTGCGCGCAGGGTGCGCTGAGGGTACGCGGACCCTACTCGGCCATAGATATCACTAACTTTTTACTTTTCATTTTCTCAGCAACTACTGAACGGATTTACACCATTTAACAAAAAGGGTTCTTTCTGAACCAAGAACTACCTCTTTGCCAAATTTGGTGTAATTCCGTTCAGCAGTTCGGGCTGTAGCCGTGTCTAAAGTTTCCTATGGAAAAATGCTTGGGAAAACGTGTTTTGGAACCCCCTTTTTCTCGGCCCCCGCTTGACGAATCCCCCGAGACTTTCAGGGTAGGAGCGGACCGGAGCGGGCCACAAAGTTTGAAAATTTCGCGAAGATACGTCAACCGGCAAGAGAGTTATCTCAAATAGAATGTCGCGGATTTCCTATGGATAATAGGTTGTAACTATAACTATCTACTGGCGACCGCCAGTAGATAATATATATATATATATATATATATATATATATATATATTCTAAAGAAGAGGTTGCCGCTCCGGTGGAACGCTCTCGCCGGAGGTCTGGCCAAAAACAGGGCTGCTCACTCAGGACATCTCCCCACATGTGCGCCGCCTACGCGTTTCGGGATACCTCCCTTCCTCTGTGCAGCATTCGCACAAAATGAAAGGCACCAGCAAGTTGTAAGGAAGTCCCATCTTTATTTTGCATGGTAAACCCCGATATGAATCAGGTGAGTGAAACTGTGGCATGATGGGACTTGGAGTCCTGTTTTACATATCCAAGTGGGCGCTGGCTTCCAGATTGTGAAATAAAATATCCTTGTGGGACAAACAATGTTCAAAGTGCCGCCCTGACAATACAAACGGCCCCTCCAGCTCCGCTGTGCTTGGTAAGTCCATTGCTGCGGACCCACTCGGGTCTCTTGGTGGTGCGAAGCAGTGGCCTGACCATACATATTCTAAACAAGAGGTTGCCGCTCCGGTGGAACGCACTTGCCGGAGGTCTGGCCAAAAACAGGGCTGCTCACTCAGTACATCTCCCAACATGTGCGCCGCCTACGCGTTTCGGGATACCTCCCTTCCTCTGGGCAGCATTTGCACAAAATGAAAGGCACCAGCAAGTTGTAAGGAAGTCCCATCTTTATTTTGCCTGGTAAACCCCAATATGAATCAGGTGAGTGAAACTGTGGCATGATGGGACTTGGAGTCTTGTTTTACATATCCAAGTGGGCGCTGGCTTCCAGATTGTGAAATAAAATATCCTCGTGGGACAAACAATGTTCAAAGTGCCGCCCTGACAATACAAACGGCCCCTCCAGCTCCGCTGTGCTTGGTAAGTCCATTGCTGCGGACCCACTCGGGTCTCGTGGTGGTGCGAAGCCGTGGCCTGCCCACGAGGATATTTTATGTGATCAAGGTCCCATGAGGATCGAAACGCGTAATGGCGGCGGTGCTGGGCACACAATAAAGTTATAGAGCACTGCATCATTTGGGTACACTTCGTCTTTTCCGTGACCAGGAACTTTGAGATGAGTTTGCAGGATATATATATATATATATATATATATATATATATATATATATATATATGTGATATAGATATATATGCATGTCCAAAGTACCGCAGTCAGCGGTTCTGACGCCGGAAAGAAACTTGCACTCCACAGTTCCGATTTCTAAAACATTTATTCACAGCAACACGTTTCACCCACTCGGGGGCTTTGTCATGGTCAGTACAAACGAACACTGTCCACCATCATCTTTAGAAAGAGAGATGTATCACTCGGGATAGCATGGAAATGAAAGAGTTACATCTTCGAAGGTTGGACAGCGCAAAGTATGTACAATACTATTTGTATACACTGCACGATATTGCTTTTAGCGCATTTCTTTCATTAGAATATATATATATATATATATATATATATATATATATATATATGTATCGATAGATAGATAGATAGATAGATATATAGGCTTTCAGTCTGTTTCACCTCCTACAATGGTATATTGCTTTTTTTACCCACCATCCGCTAAGGGTACTTAAGTTACCTGCAACACTGCTTGCTATTCTGATTCAAGCATGTGAATCTATGAAAGATCCAATACTGGATAAGAAAATTAGTTGCTTACCTGTAACTGTGCTTATCCAGTATTGGTATCTTTAATGGATTCACAAGCGACCCACCCTCCTCCCTTAAAAGGCTCCCCTTATAACTGGGAATTTTTTATTCCCACTTGTGCTTGAAAGATCTGAGGGATTCAGCATCTGTTTGGAGTGTTCTAGAGGGTGCTGTCGCCTGATTGGTTATAGTTAAAATTTGGTCCATTTTTATTAAAGGACATGGACAGGCTGTTAAAGTGATTTTCATTACATTTATAGCCTATGTTACTATGATATACTGCTTTACTATGGTACCGTGGGACTCCTACTTCGGCGGCGGGGAATGATTCAAGCATTTGAATCTATGAAAGATATCAATGCTTGATAACCCCAGTTTCAGGTTAGTAACTTATTTTCTTATATATTAATGATTTTGTTTTGCAATTGGAGCAATGTGAGGGAGATGTTCCATGACTTGCTGGGGTTAAGATCCCAGCCCTCCTGTTTGCAGAGATACCCTGTTGATATCCAAGTCCCCTATGTGGCAAGGGGAAATGCTTGGGAATTGCTACACTCTTTGACAAAAGAGAGAACATACTTCCCATAGTCCTGAATCCTATGTCCAGCTCAGGTACAGTGAGCTGCACCCAGCACCAACAATGGTAGGAGTGTCTCTGTCAGACCCACAATCCCAGTGAACATGATACCATGCCTGCCACCATCATAAATCCACAGTGGCTGTGTATGCTAGGAGGTGCCAGCTTGCATTTCACTTATCTGAACCTACAGGAAGATGCACTTGCCATTGTTTGACTCCCACCAACATTTCAAGTGTCATTGGCCTCTGAGAACCTAATTGGCCTAACATATGGCATTTTTATGGATATAAGCTGGCCCTATGAGCCTCTGTGCACTAGTGGCAGGAAGGAACCATGCTAAAGGGCAGAGAAAAAGAGACGTTGTTAGGATAGTGGTTTAAGAATCTGCTGTATTCAGAATTTATTATGAAGACTGTGGGGCAGCTGCTGCCTTTTGATGGATCTGACTGAGCCACTCTTGTGGAACCCAAGATGCCCCAAACTGTTTTCTCGGCCATCTGACTGACACCAAGCATGACGAACTGTTGCGATTTACTTTGTTTGAGACTTCATGCCCCTCTCCACATTGATTTTGACATCATGGTGGCTTGCAGTAGACTTCAAGTTGCCAAAACTCATTAACCTTGTATAGGTGTGTAAAGTTTTTTTCCCAAGTTTGGAATGTTTCTCTGTATGGCTGACCACTTTCACTGCCTAACAAAATTATTTTTACTTTGCTTGAACGATTCAAAGCAGGGAGAAGTGTATTCAAAATGTTCTCTGCTAGTTGTCTTTTGTGGAGCTTTTCTAGGAACAGTATGAAATAAATTCAGAATTTAGTTTTGCAAGTTCACCTTTTCTAAGTGCAATGACATTGTGCTCATCTCACACAATCATTACCATGAGTCTAATTTGTTTTTATTTACACTGTCAATGATTCTTCAGAAAATCTAGCACAGTATCCGCCCTTTTGGGCCTACTTCGGACATCTCTGCTTTAAAGAATGTGAAAAAGTGGCTTTAATGGGGTTGGTTTGCCCACTGTTTCTAACACACTAAACCTCATTGGCAACAATCGTGATTTAATCAGACAGCGGTGTTAAAGAGAACTGTTGGAACTGGGGGTTTTACTGGCCAGCACGTTCTTATTTGCTTGGTGTTTAGTGCAATTCTATGTCCGGACAGGAGGCGGGGATTATGCTGTACTTTCTTTATTTCCACTTAAAGCAGGTTTCAACATAACAACAAAAAACGATCTTTCCCAGAAAGCCTAGAACCAGCTATCCCACATCAGCCAGTCAACAGCAGAGCAGCCACATAACAATATGTATGTCCATATCCTCTTCCTCTTTCTTTTACTGCTTCCAGATAGGTAAGCCATGTTTTTTTTCCTTGTTCCTCATTGTGCTGGCTTTTATTACCGTTTATTTAATTGTAGTCCCAAGTACTTAATTGTTTACATTTGTCCGATCCTACTGCTTCTAGGCTGTACCGTGCACAGCAGAAGAAGTCTCCAGTGCTCCGCTCCCGGCGCGAGTAAGACTTGGACCGGGCGACAGCCTAGAGGGCGCTGGAGCACGTTAGAGCGTCTCGTTGTTCCGCGGGACGCACTCGAGATTGCTAGGCGAGTTGCGGACCCGCGGAGCTCCAAGCCTTCCCCCAGCCGCCTGGAAGCCCAGATGCCCGTGGTACATGGTTCAGTAACTAGCTCATTTTTCTTGCGGGTGCGAGCTGTACACACTCCTATAGAGCGTTCTTGGCTGTTCTGGGGCAGGGCCCAGGCATTGGTTTGCTTAGATACCCTCAGGTCCTTACGGTTAGTCTGCCACTGGCGTGAGCCTCTTTGCTCTAGCGCTCTGCGCTCCCATAGTTAGACTGGTTTCCAGTCAACACATTCTGCCTTAGGCTGTAGTTAATAGACTTTGGTCATGCGCCTGGCGTGAGATGGGCATTTATACAACAAGCTCTGCTTGTAGGGTCTACCTGGTGGGACCAGGGCGTTGCGCACTTTCTGAGTCCAGTTTGTCTGCCTTACCCCCTCAGTGGGTTAGCGGTATTAAGCACCCTGTGCCCTAAGGCAATGGAGGAATATTCTGTAGAAGAGGCACTCCAGGTCCTCCCCCTGGATGACGAATTTTGCCAGGCGGTAGATCCCCCATCCACCAGACGGTGGCGGCAGCCATGGGCCCCTTTGAGAGGCGCATCATGGTGGTGGCTTCTGCCTGTGTCGCACCCCAGACTGACCCAGATGATATTCACCCTTTGGGGGTTCCCTCACGCAGGGCGCCTAAGCGCAAATCTGATTGGACCTGAGTGCTTTCGAGCACCTTAAGAAGGCTTTTCAGGCACGCCCTGTGCCTTTGGCTGCATCAGTCCTTCGAGGACATGGTGGGTGGTCTTTCCCCTGCCCTGGACGCAGAGGAGAATGATGGCCAAGTGGATTCTTGGCCCTGAAGCCCGTCGCTGATCCCGACCCCTCTTTTGCCCCTAGACCAGGGCCACTCAGATATGTTGAACCCTGATGGTTTAGTGCATCCCCGTTCTGCAGAGTGGGTACCCGCAGATAAGGTCTCCCGATATGTGGCAAGTCGGCTTAGGAAGCTTTAGGGCAGAATGTCCACGCACCTTGCTGCCTGGCAAAGTGGCACCGACGCCCGAGTTAAACCCCCGCATGGCCACTTTTCTGCAGAAATATATCCGGGACCCTGGCATTTGTGCCAGGACAAGTTGCTCATTATATGTGGCCCTCTCACAAAGATTTTGGATTTGGTTGAGGAGGCCAAGGCCTCTGCGACCCTGGGATCGCTGGATTCCTTATCTTGTTGGGCGCAACGCTCTGTTATTTTCTTAGTAAACACTAATTGCGCCCTGTCAACAGAGAGTCGCCGCTCCCTGCTGCTCAAGATTGACCCCAAACTGGGGGACTTAGCTTCCACTGAAGTTGGCGAGGTGGTGCAAGGTGGGCTCTTTGGGGAGCCGTTCATGAAAGAACTTGGAAAGTTTGCATCAACCTTCGCCTCTTTGGACAAGGAGCAGGCTTCCATTAAGAAAATCTTCAACCTGCGCATTTTTGTCGAGGCTGGTTGCAGTAGGGGGTGCGCGGCCGACCACTTCTACACCCAAGGCCCTACAAGAGGATTCAAGCGATAAGACCAATCCCGTCAAGGGGAATTCTTCCAGACTCGAAGAGGTCGCCGTTGATCCAGAGGTGCTGGCAGAGGACAACAAGATCATGCAGGTGAGAGTTTGCCTTTCTTCCCAGTTAAAAGTGGGTCGGAGGTTGGCTCTCTTCACTCGAAACTTGGAACAACTCACGGCGGACGCCTGGGTCCTTCAAACTGTCTGGGGGTTTCATATTGAATTCTATGGGAGCCCCGTTCAGGAGTCCCACACGCTTATGCTGGTTTTTGTGGGAGACCAGGCAACCTTGATAGATCAAGAGGTTGCGTATTTACTGCGAAAAGGAGCGATTTCCGAGACCTCCCTTCATCCTGGGGGATTCCTCAGCAACATCTTCCTGGTCGACAAGGCCGATGGTGGTCAATGGCCAGTGATCAACATCAGAGAGTTCAATGGCTGGTTGGTTTACCGCCATTTCAAGATGGACGGTATCCAACTTCTTCGCAACCTGTTGCACCCAGGCAGTTGGATGGCGAGGTTATCCCTCAAGGACGCGTATCTGGCCGTCCCCATTTACACCTCACATCGCAGGTTCCTGCAGTTTCGATGGTGGGGTGGCTTCTCCGACTTTACGACTTTCCCCTTTGGACTCTGTTCAGCCCCCTGGTGCTTCACCAAGGTGTTCAAACCAATGGTGGAATTCCTCAGACCTCGGGGCTGCGTCTCATCATTTATTTAGACGATCTTCTCTTTCTGGATCAGTGCTCATCCCAGCTGACGTGGCAGTTACAGATATCTATAGACTTGCTGCAAAGTTTGGGATTCTTAGTCAACAATCGGAAGTCACTCCTTACTCCCTTCACACAGGTGATGTTCCCAGGATTTGTCAAAGATTTCATGGAGAAGACCTTGAGCCTTCCGGCTCGGAAAATAAAACAAATTTGCAGGGAGTTGCGAAGGATGTTGTCCAGGACCACGACTTCTGTCAGGCAAGTGGCTCAGATAGTTGGGCTCCTTTCCTCTTCTATTCAGGCATTATTTCCGGGCCCTCTTCATTACAGGGCCGTTTTAGCGTCTCAAGGCTTTTCATCTCCGCATGGGCCTGCAGTACTTGGAGCAGATCCAGCTCACGGAGGACGTGCAGGAGGAGATGAGGTGGTGGCTCGAGCATATGGAGGCATGGAACGGTTGGGCCATCTTTGGCTCAGATCCGGACCTCGTGATAGAGTCGGGTGCCAGCAAGACCGGCTGTGGTGCCTGCTGGAGCGGCGACTCTACAGGAGGAAAGTTGTCTGCCGACGAGCGCCATCTCCACATCAACTGCTTGGAACTAATGGCCGGGTCCTTCGCCATCTGATGCTGGACCAAGGACAGCGTTGACTGCTGTGTTCTCTTCAAGATGGGCAATGTGTCCGCAGTAAGATACATCAACCTCTTACCAAGTCGAAAGCCTTAGCAGATCTGCCCAAGGATTTTTGGTCCTTCTGCCTTTCTCACAATATTTCAGTGATGGCGGAGTATCTCCTGGGAGTGTCCACCGTGGTGGCAGACCAATGTTCCAGAGACTGGTCGGACATGAGCCTGTGGCAATTGAACACAACGGTGTTCCGGAGGCTGGACTACCTTTGGGGCCCTTTTTCCATCGACCTGTTTGCCTCCAGGCTGAACTACCAGATTCCTAGATATTTCAGCTGGAAACCGACCCACTAGCAGTGGCCACAAAAGCTTTCCTGCAAGATTGGGCACAGGAGACGGAGTATGCCTTTCCCCCATTCGCCATAATCATGAGGCTGTCGGCCCAGATCCACAGACAGAGGGCGAAGGTAGTGCTAATCACGCCATTTTGGAGATCTCAAGTGTGCTTTCCAGTTCTTCTGGAACTTTCCTGGGATTCTCCAATCCTACTACCCCACGTTCCTGATCTCCTTCGGGACCTTCTGGGCAATCATCCCTCACTAACCCTTCAGGGCCGCATGTCTCATGGCCTGGCGACAATGTTGGAGAGTCCATGGCCTGTCGCGAGACGCTGAACGAATGTTTGCAGCGGCCTGGGAGGTTGGAACAAATGCTACAGATCTGCGTGGGCCAGATAGGTCAGTTGGTGCCTTAGGAACGACCAGGATTCCATGGAATGCAAAGTGGTCCCTATCCTGAATTTCTTGGCATTTCTGGTGCTATGGGGCTGGCATTTTGCACTATCAATTCCTACTGGTCAGCAATTTCTGCGGGCCATCTGACCATCCAGGAGCTCCTGTGGGCGAACACCAATTGGTGTGTAAACTCATGAGAGGCATCAGTCTAGCTCGTCCCCCAGAACCTCGATACTCCTCTCTCTGGGATGTCAATAAGATTTTGAATCTTTTTAAATCCTGACAGGTGAACAGTTATCTATCGAGGAAGGAGTTGTCGGCAAAGCTTGCCTTGCTTTTATGTCTGGTGTCTTTTAGGCGTCAGAGCCTTGGATCTCTCAGGAAGTTATTTTACATATTTCTTGCCGTACCAAGATGGGTTCCACTGTGGTCTCCTACTTGTCTTTTGACAAAAGTCCTAAGATGTGTGTGGTTCGGTGCCTCAAGGCGTATGAGAGTATGACAGACTAACTCCACCCCCCACGGAGAGTGGCAGTTACTGATTTCCCTCAGGAAACCCTTGAAGGCAGTTGCGCTTCCCAACATCACCCGCTGGATCCGCTGGGTCATGCAAGAGGCTTTAAAAGCTTTTTCTCTTCTGGCTCGTCTAGAAGATATAATTAATGCTGTGGACAGGTCGTCCGACTCCATGTTCAAGCGATTCTATTTCAAACCCGTCATGGATATGGCATCACTGGTGGTGGCCAAGCTTTGAACCAGCATAATCCTCGCCTCTTGTCCTGACATAGAATAAAAAATGTCCTAATTAACCTGCTGGAAAGTTTCAATTTTATTAAGGACACAGAGGCGAGGATTATTCCCACCCAAGGTTTTTTTTTCCTCCTGAGGATTTTTACCCATTTTTTCTAGCCCACCCATTAGATTCAGAGGCTGAGGCTTACATGGCAGTGGGAAGTCTCTTCGTCGTAAGGTATAAGTACTTCTGGCGTTCTTTCCTTTTATGAGAACCTTGGTTTAGTTTGCTCTAATTCCAATTCTGGGTTTGGGATTCTTCCTTAGCTGGATGGTTCTGCTATTCTTTTTGCTTTCTGCTTATGCTCGGTAAAAGTAGGGTTTCATAGGTTTGTGTCTCGTTCCTTGCAGCTGCGGATGGCTCTAAAGCTGAGTAAAAGACGATGGAGGCAAGTTTTCTGGTGAAGTCAAGAAAGAGGAAAAGAATATGGACATGCATACTGTTATATGGCTGCCCTGCTGTTGATTGGCTGATGCGGGATGGCTGGTCCTAGGCATCCTGGGAAAGATAGTTTGTGTTGTTGTTATGTTGAAATCTGCTGGAAGTGGAAATAAAGAAAGTACAGCATAAGCCTTGCCTCCGTGTCCTTAATAGAATTGAAACTTTCCGTCATGTTCATTATGAAATTTTTCATTTTCCTTGTTTTTAGATCTGAGTCGCACTTACGTTAGTGCAGCAGTTCTATGAACCAGTGGAGAGGTGTGGTGCAGCGGCCAGGGCAGCTGACTTCGGAGCACAGGGTTCACAGTTCGATCCCCGGCTCTGGCGGCAGCTCAGCTCAGCACCATGTGACTCTGGGCAATAGCCCACTTAATTTCCACTCCGGCCCCCAGCGCCTTGAGACCCGTAAGGGTGAGTAGCTTTGCTATATAAAAACGGACTTACTTACTTACGATAAGCATACGGGGCACAAGTGTTGTAATGAGCGCATCAGTGCATTGCGTGCGATTTGGGATCCAGTCAGGACTCCACTTTACTTCGCGAGTTAAACCGTTTCCTCGTTTTTCCGCGTTCTACCAGTTTACACACCATTTCACTCTACTAACACCTCTGTGTTTTGTTGTCCAGTTTTAGTGCAAAGTTCCTATTAAAATTACAACACCAAAGGGAACCCATCGCAATTGCTCACAGTAGCGTATGAGCACTTCGTGCTCAGACAGAAACTGCCTCACGTCCTGGCAGGACATCGCTTTGTCATGTTTGTGAGTAAGGCAGCATTTATAGGTTGCTGTAATTCACTGTCATTTGCATCGTGCATGTTATACTTGTGCACTTAGATTTCGTTTTATATTTACAATTGGGGACACATTGATGGCACTTTGTAGAATCAATAAGTATAACAGCATTTTCGTTGCTCTTAACTTTGTTTACGGTTTATTGTTTTCAACACTTCACTTACAGAATATCGTGACCACGTGTTGTGTTAGCATGGTTTAATATCGTCGGGTGATTAGACACTTCTTGGGTGCACATGGTGCATGGAATTTTTATTACCGACATACTCGGCGTGGAGACTTCTTCGTGAGCAGCCCACTCGAGCATGGAGAATTCGAAGTAGCATGTTATATGCTGTCGTAGTCGCAGCCTTTTCTCACTTCCCTACAAACTGTCCTGACTAGACCTTTCTGTCTCTTATCTCTACTTTTAAGCTGCCCCTGATGAAGGGTTTTCCCGAAATGCATTTGGTTTTGGACATGTCTGTTTGTTTAAACTAGAAGAATTTCTCATTGTCAGACTCTGCTTTTGCAAATGTGGAGCAACATTTTGTCTGAACTTTGAATACTGACATCAACGTTTTCAATAAAGTAATTGAAGTACTGAAAAGCATCAACTTCGTCCTAATGTGCTGTCTAATTATTGTTGATTTGGTTTATATTAGAAACCTAAGATTGTGCACGTTGTGTTCGGTTTGACATTGGTGACCATCTATTCGCCAGTATTTCACACTAGCACTGGGCAGAGCTTGCACTATTGTTGCTCACTAAAAACTTGATGTTACTACAATTGTTGATTGTATAATTAATATGTTTACTTTTTGAGTGCATTATAACACATCTGTTAATAAACAAACCTTTTCCCAGGCCGAACTCTTCCTTTTTAATACTTATAAGCAGGGGCACTGGAATTATGTGATTCTGCAGCCTTAGCTTTTTTAGATTTGCCAGATTTGCCACATATTCCATAATCTGCTGCAAAATCACTGATTTTGACCCAAAAAATAGTTTCTAGGTCAAATTGATCAAAACTTAGCAAAAACTTGGTAACGTGTTCGCGAGCAGTGGAAGGCCCTTCACAAAGTTGAACTGGTCATCTTGCAGTTGCTTATTTCTGTAGTTGGTTGTTAAACTTGTACTAATAAGGTGCATTCATTCCCCAGACTGTATTGCCATGTGTAAAAATTAGAAATAAATAAATTAATGCTATCAAAAAATGTGTCACATTATGCCGCATAATTTGACTTTTCTTGCAGCATAATTTACTCAACCCTGCTGCATAATTTGGTGCTCCTCTGCTGCATTATTCCCGTTGCCCTACTTATAAGTCAACCCTAAGGTCCCCTTAAGGTCAAGGCAAGCCTCAAGCAGCAGTACAGTTCTCTGGGGAACAAGGCAGTCCTTCTACTGTAGTCCACAGGTCCAAGAGTGTACTGAAGAGTGGTTCAGGAGGTCCAATATTTGTACCTGGTGCTAGCCTTTGTAGTGGGAGTGAAATCCTTGCTACCACCACATATGGATGTGGAACGATCTTCCCTTCCCCTGCCAACATCTCGTCCCCTTTGTCTCACTGTCTGTGAGGAATTTACAAAAGCCAACAGCTAAGCTATTCACAGTCATGTGACCTAACACACAGGCAGCAGGCACCAAAATGGTTAAGACAAGAAAATGAAAACTTTCGAAAAGTGTCATTTTCAGAAGTGTGACTTAAAATCCAAGTATACCATTAAGAGGATTTTAAATTACAAATCTTTTGAGTCCAAACTTAACATTCCGATCTGTTCTCAATCAACAGTTAGTGCTTATTAAATGTAATAAGATAACCCAATGTTATCCAGTTAGAGAGATAGGCCTTGCAGTAGAGGAAAACACAATTAGGAGTTTTCATTACCATGACATGTAAGTCTTAAAAACACATTTCTTACTTTTTAAATACAGTGCCCCCTACCTTACAAGCTGCTTAGGACCTACCTTAGAGGGGACTTATATGTTTTTAAAAAGGAAGGTTTAAGGTCTGACAAAAGGTTTATTTTGTCAGGTCAAAATGACAGTTTTAAAAGTGCACTACAGCATGCAGTAGCAGGCCTGACATGTTTTAAAGTACTACTTAAGTGGGTGGCACAATGCGTGCTGCAAGCCGACGAGTACCATATAATTTACAGACTCTGGGTACTTGTAGTACCATTTACTAGGGCCTTGCAAGTAAATTAAATGTACCAGTCAAGTGTGAGCCAATTGTACTATGTTTTATGGAGAGAGCACAAGCAGTTTCGCACTGGTTAGCAGTGGTAAAGTACACAGATTCGTAATGCCAACAAAAAAGATATCCAGAAAACAGGAGGAGTGAAGGCAAAAGTTTGGGGGTAGACCACACCAGGTCTAACATTTTATATCAACACTTAGTAAATGTGCCATGGTCAGAGGGATTTGCTGGTTGAGAATGCATAATTGTGTGTATTATGACAGGCTTTGGCTAAAAGAATATGAGAAATTGAGAACTATTTCATAAACTTTAGAACTGGCAAAATGCAAGAGGTAATTGACTGATAACTTAAGTATTTTATACTGAAAGATTTGGAGAAACTACTGAAGAATGACCTATTGTTAAATAAAAAAGATTGGGATTTTTGGATTAACTAGAATTTCCTGTGCAGATAAAGAGAAATTAATTACTGAGATTAGCTGGGACACAAGGCACCAATCAAACGGAAAGAAGCCAGATCTGCACCTCTCCCTGCTTTCAGCTTCAAAGTTGATTGTTCCATAAAAATAAAAAGCTGCAAGGAAAGTTTTTTCATTGCAGCCCGAGTTGATGGCCTCAGAGGGAAATCCCTCTGGTACAACATCAGAGGTATTTCCAGCTCTAGTTCTTGGACATGACCTCCCATGCCCCCAGCGTCCAGTTGGTTGTACTTTGAACTGGGTGGTCACATCCATGGCACCCTGTTCACTAATAATATTTAGTTATTAACTCCACTTATTTCTACGTAGATGTATTGTGTGTCCATGAACAGCCGATTTGTGAGTGAGTTATTATTTGATAGTCGACGCAAGTTATTGTTGGTGTCGTTGATGAAAATTGGCAAATTTCACTGGTTATTATATGTTAATGTGGAAACGTACTGTCAATTTACCTTTGTTTTTTCAGTTAATTTCTTGTTTTTTCCCCACTTGTGAATGAATGTTAGTGTTGGTACTATATGTACCATAACATTATTTTGGATATGTGTTTTTCAGTGAATTTCAAATTTGTATTTATTCTTCTTTTATGAAGAACATTATCTGTTGGACACAAGGCTACTGTCCATACAAGTAGCCCCACTTTGCACATCCTTATGCCACGCGAAGTAGGCGTTTGATGCAAGGCCTTGTTTGTGGTTGTGGTTTGCTCCCAACTACCCATTTGTCTAATCAGCACTACAAATTATCTTGGCCATGCATTGAGGGGTTGGGCACAGGGCCTGGCCCGAGGCAAGAGTATGCCTCCAGCCCCCCAGGCATTCAGCATTTGCAGCTCACTTTGGCCATGCCCTCCACCCAAGCACCTGTACATCCAATGAGGCCTTGTAACCATTACCTTCCTCCTCCGTCTTCCTCCTCACAGTCACCATTGAGCACTATGTGCTCAGGACACAGCATTTACCCATAGAACAAAATCCCCATCCAACATGGTGGTTTCACAGGAAGTACCTATCATCTGACCTATAAGGGTGGGGCAAACCCACACAACATCCTGTCTGGAGTTTCTGCCTGTTCAGGTGTGTTTTCTGGTGGTGATAACCTCTGGGAGGCGTTTGGGGGTGATAGAAGCTTTGCTTTCTCACCCCCCTTCCTTATGGCTTTTCCCTGGCAAGGTGGCCTTCATCCTGACCCCGTTTTCCTTTCCGGGGTTCCCTCTCCTTTCCCTTTGGCCCATAATGTTGTTCTTCCTGCCTTTTTTTCCTCCCCCTCTTCGGTGGGGGAAGTTTTGCGGCATTCCTTTGATTTGACTTGGCCTCTTGTTATTTATCTGGAGAGTACAGGCTCTTTTCGCGGAATGGGTTTTCGGTTTGTCACTTTTGGTGCGGTTTCGCAGGGTTATCACCCTGCGACTTTCTTGTTGGGTTAGGTCTACTATTTCCTTTGCCTATCTACATTTTGGGGTTTCCCTTCCTCCTGTGCTTCAGGGGTGTTCATCCATGGGGGTTGCTTCTTCCTGGGCTTCCATTAAGGGCACCTCATTGTGGCATGTTTGTGCCGCTGCACCATGGTCTTCCCCCTCGTGCCTTCCTATCCCATTGTAGCATGAGGATGGGGAGATTTTTTCTGCAGATTTTGGTTCTGCTGTTCTTACTTCGGTTCATTGATTTCTGTTCCACCGCCATTGAACTTCTTGGTTTCTTTATATGTGTATGTTTTCTTTTTGATTTGTCAAGCACATAGGTATATGCTCAATGGTGACTGTGACGAGGAAGATGGAGGGGGAAGGTATGACTCGGTTACTTACTGGTAGTCTTCATTACTCCAAGTCATAGTCTTCCTTGTCACAGTCCTGAATACCTCCCTCCTGCCCCGGGATGTTGGGTGACAATTGTAGGAAAGTAGAATCTGCTTTTATGGTTACAGCCACTTTTTGCTGGTGTCAGTATGTTTTTTGACTAGTCTGACTGGCATCCTGCTAACCAGGACCCCAGTGTGAGACGTTGGCCTGGTATATGCAGTCCACTAATTAAAATGGGCACCCTGTACCAGTCCAAACAACCCTTATGGTGATTTAAGAGGTCAAACATAACCTTAGAAAGCTATCCAAGTGGTAGCTGTGGAGAGCAGCCTTCAGACTTAGTCTCGAAGTAATGTGAAGCAGCTTGTTTTACCAGAATGCAACCTTATAGGTTTGGTTAAATGAAAGGAGAACCACACAGTAGTTATAAAAATATGTATTTATTGATATAACACTCTTTAAGTACGACACAGTGTCTTCTGCACGAAGATACTCACAAAGCACACAATACTGTAGCACAGAAACAATAGTAAATAGCACTAATACACAGTGGGCTCCAGGGGGAGACCAAACCATACACTAAAATAGTGGCATAAGAACCACGACTCGAGTCAAGACAGTGTCTAGAGGATGTAGAATCGCTGGGACCCCAAGGAACCACCCAAGGTGAGTAAGTAGGGACCCCACGGAGGACGGGTGCAGTGTGGGAACACGACCGCGTGCTCCGTACAATTCTATGGGAGAGTCGCAGTTGAAGTTTTAAAGTTTAAGGACCCTTCCCAGTGGACTTCGAAGAAACCCTGTGGAACTTAGGAGGTTGGAGAGCCACCCCACCCGTGGATACCGTAGTACCAGAGTTACCTATCCCAGGGAAGCCGGGTGCATAGGTCTGAAGCGGCGTCGGAAACCGCCGTCGAACTCAATGGAGGACTTTGAAGAAGAGCCGCTGCTGGAAGGAAGAAAAGTGTCAGTCGGAATCCAAAGGTGGATTCTTGTTGAAGAGTACCTAAAAGCAGAGGGGACAGAGTCTGGGTCACTCAGGAGTGACCAGGGGCTCGGTAGACGAATGCCCACCGATGATGGGTGCTTCAGGTGCATTGAGGGGGTTCTTGACTCTGCAGCCAATGGGACCAGAAGACGTCGAGGACAACCAGGAGCCGGATACAAGCTGTCCCGCAAAGGATGTTGAGTACTGAGAGGTCGGTGTCCGGCTGGAGCACCAAAGCCTTGGCAACGGCAACCCACGCAGAGGGTCAAAGAAGGTTACAGTTCAGACCAGCAAGGTCCAGGAGACTCACCAAACACAGGGGAGTCAGGGCAGGCCTGGAGCATCCAGGGGAGCCCAAGGAAAGCAAAGTTGACCATCCAGGGGACTCGCAGGCCGGAGGCACAGGAGCCGCGAGGGGACCTCGAGCAGTTTCACAAAGCAACAGCCCATGGAGCACTCGGTGCGAGGAGGCCGTAGTTCTTTGGAGGAAATGATGCCAGAGGTTGGGGCTACTCGGAACCCAATGCACTTGCTCGGTAATTGCCAACAAGCATATGCACTTGCAAATGGACGCGGTACACAGGGGTACGGGTATTGCAGCCCCCACGAGGGATTCTGGCCTCAAACTTGGGGAGAGGGCAGCTCGGAACTCGAGGGACTTGGAAACCCACCTCCTGTGTTGCTGGAGCCTTCGGAGTCTGTAGGAGCTCAGGAGCAGCAGACCGGTCGATCGTGATGTGGTGCCTGTGGTTGCAGGGGAGTGACTCCTTCACTCCAAGGGAGATATCTTCAGTTGTCCTTGATGCTCCACAGGTCCTGCACAGAGCCTGTATGGGGCACGGGCACTGACGATGCTTCAGACTGAGTGGGAGACGATGTCGGGCCCAAACGAAGTCCAGTGAAGTCCTGAGTGTCCAGATGGTTGAATTTCAGTGGTTTCTGGTTCAGAATCTTGTACGCGTCGAATTTAGGGTCCTACAGCCAGGTAAGCCCTTTTGTACCCACGGGAGAGGGTTGGACAGATTCAGGGGACCCTCCCAGGGGAGGGTCTGGACAGTGGAGAGGTTACTCCCATGTCCTTTGTCCAGTTTCGCACCAGAGCAGGAGCCAACAGCTCCCAGGACTGGTTTGAGCTGGACTATGCACAGGGACACCAAACGTGCCCCTCATGCAGACTTTTGGTTGCTGGCAAGCGCACCCACCCAGGCCTAATACACTAAATCCTGTCTGGGAGGAGGTCACACCTCCCTGTGACAGGATGCCTATTGTTCTGCCTTCCCCTGCTCGAGCTTTGCTCAGCAGCAGGAGGGCATAAATGTGTCTCTGGTCGGCAGCAACCTTTTTGGGCTGCCCGGGACTAGAAGGCTGGTACCGGGAACACAAGGGACCCAACGAAGCTTGCTTCTGAGGGGTGCAATCATACCTCTCACAGCAGTTACCGGTGTGGGGGTATGATTCCACAATGTTTGACACCAAACACAATAGGGTTACTTTCAGCCGTTTTAGAGTTGGTCATCATGCGGTCGCATAATGCCACTCTATATGTCGTAAATGGATGCAGTACTAACAACCCGGGAGAATGGACTCAGTAGGCTGCAGGGGTGTCCTGCTCATGCAGTGGCACCCTCTCACTTAGAACCAAGCACCCTGCCTTCAGGATTGTCAAGGCCTGCTATAGGGGTGACTTATAGGTTTTAAGTGTAGTGACCCTTAGATATAGTAAACCTATATCTAAAGTAATTGGTGCATGCACCATCGTACACAGGCTGCAATGGCAGGCCTGTAGTTTCATTTTGCATGACCTCTCATGGGTGGCATAATACATGCTTCAGCCCATGGGAGGCCTCTGGGGTACCTATGCCCTGGGTACATGGGTTCCATATACTAGGGACTGACGAGGGTACCCCAGTATCCAATCTGGAGTGTACGGAAGTACATGACATAACAGTTGGAGGAAGCAGATAGATTGGGGTCCTGATTATCAGGATCCCAGTCAGACTAGTCAAAAACAGTATCACATGAAGTAAAAAGTGGCGGTAACCATAAGAAGCAGATCCTCCTTTCCACACCCAGTCACTGTGCTTCCTCCCTAACTTGACTATGGTAAGTACTTATGTTCCTCTACAATTGGCTACTGGTGTACCCTTGTAATTCCTTAGTATATGGTACTAAGATACCCATGGCATAGGTACACCAGGGGTCTCCCATGGGCTGCAGCATGTATTGTGCCACCCATGAGAGACCACTCAAACTATGACTGCAGACCTGCCATTGCAGCCTGTGTAAGTTGGTGCTTGCGCCACTTACGACAGATATACGTTTACTTATATCTGAGGTCACTACATGTTAGACTTGGCTTTTTCAAACCCTCAGTCTTATTGCTTTTTGGCCTCCTGTTGGAAGTCTCAGGGAGATAAAAGACTTCAGAGAACACTTTTGGGACCAAGAAAACTGTCAAGAAGAAGAACTGGAGAAGCTGTGAGGAGGAACTACCACTTTGCTGTGTGCTTTGCTGGGTTGGCCTGCAGTGGCTGCTTCTGTCTTGGGCAGTGAAAGGACTGGACTGAACTTTGTGCAACTTCTTTGTGTAAGTTTCTCTTAGGGCTTGAGGTAGAGTTGCCCCCTTTTCAAGAAGTCTCAGGAATAGCAAAGACTTCAAGTTCATCTGCTACCAGCACTGGGAACTGTGTGTTTCTGCTGCCACAGAAGAAAAAGCAACCCGAAGGCCTCAACAACGCCACTGCCGACTCCGTGTTCTAAAGGCACCGTAGAGGGCACGCCTCACTTTGCACCACAATCCTGATCTCACTGCCGCCACCACCTGACGCCACCACAAGCCGCTGCTTGCACCGCGATCTGTGGGCACCGCACTCTGCACCGCCTCGCTTCACGTCCCCGCCCTGCTATCATCGATGACAACGCTCTACGCTGACATTGACGCAGTTGCTTGCACCGTGGTTCGAGGGCACTGCTCGTAAGTTACACAACGCACCGCCTTCATCCCGCACCGCTGCCCTGGCCTACCAATGCTGGCACCAACGACTCCAGTTCATCAGCTGACGACAGTGCTTCCGCAACGACGACGCCGCTGCTTGCACCGTGACCTGCAAGCACCGCGACGAGCACCGCACCACTTCGCACCGCAGCCCTGGTCTCACCGACGCTGCTGGACGACCGTCACCGAGCCACTGCCTGCACCGTGACCTGAGGGCACCGCACGCCGCACTGCTGCACTCTGCACCGCAGCCCTGACGCCTGCTGACTCCAGCGCTCCCGACTTCAACCGCAAGGGGTTCATCAGCAACGCGTGTGACTTAAAGGGCCCGACGGCTCCTGCACCGACCTCCGGAATCGATGCCTGCGGACGCTGGATCTTCGGGGCTCAACGAGAGGTCGCCGATGCCCTGCATTTCTAAAGGTACTGTTTTGCGGGTCTTCCCGATGCCGTAGCTGACCCGCGACAAAGCGGTCAGCCAGAACTGTTTGTATTTGTTGTTCACGATGCCGTGATAGCCCAGGATGGAGCTATCGACTTCAAGGAACTGTATTTCAAGTCTATTTTTGAGTATTGATATTTCTGAGAACTGTATGGTGGATTTTTATCGTTTTTGGTCTTGTGTACACAGATAAAATATTGGTTATTTTTCTAAAACTAGTGTGGTGTCCTTCTGTAGTGTTTTCACTGTGTCACTGTTGGTTATGTGCAAATGCTTTACACACTGCCTCTGAGATAAGCCTGACTGCTCATGCCAAGCTACAAAGAAGGGGAGCAGGGATTATTTCAGTAGTGTATCCCCCTTATCCTGACTAAAAGGAAGGGTCCCTATTTGGACAAAGGTGCAAACCATTGCCAACTAGGGACCCCCATTTCTAACACTACACTTAAAACCTATGTCATCCCTAAGGCAGGACTTTCAGTCCTGAAGGCAGGGCGCTGGATTATAAGTGTGAGGGTGCCCCTGCATGAGCAGAACATCCCTACAAACCCCAGACTCGATTCTCCAGGCTTTGTAAGTACGGCCAGCCATTTTGATAGATAAAGTGGCCATCCATCATTACGTGATGGCTAACTATATAGTTGCAGTGCCAAACCTGGGCATGTTTGGTATCAAACCTGTTGGAATCGTATCCCAACACCATCACTGGTGTTGGAGGTATGATTCCATGCACTGGAGGGCTCCTCCAGGAAGCCCCCAGTACTCCCGGTAGCAGCCTTCCAGGGTCTACCAGCAAGCTAGTGCTGCTGCTGACCCCAGACACGATTCTGCCCTCCTGAACTCAAGCAGGGGAAGGTAGAAAAATAGGTTTCCTGTCACAAGGAGGTGTGACCACCTCCCAAATAGGACTTAGTGTATTGGGCTGGGGTAGGGGACTGCTTTGAAGGGCACATTTGGCGCCCTCCTTGCATACTCCGGTTTGAACCAGTTCAGGGAGCCCCTTGCCCCCACTGTGGCGCTAAACTGGACAAAGGACATGGGAGTATCCTCCCCTCTCTCCAGCCCCTCCTCTGGGAGGGACCCCTGGGTCGTTTTAACCCCTTTCCTAGGGTATTTAAGGGCTTACCTGTGGGTGGGTCCTCAGATTCGTCGTGGGGCAAGACTCAAGCCTGAACCCATGTCACTCTTTGACTGTCTGGACACTTGGACTTTGCTGGACCTCGCCTGGAACCGAGACAGCATCACGGAAGACTCCTGCTGTTCCTGGTCTCACTGTTCTGCAAGTCTTCTTCGTCATCCATGTCTGTGCTTCATCCGTGATCTTCAACAGACCTGTGGGCATCAAGGACACCGATAGTAATCTCCATTGGAGTGAAAGTCACTCCCCTGCTGCTCCATGACGTCCCACTGACTTCGAAAGGCTCAGCAACACAGGTGTTCGTTCTGCAACTCCCTCGAGAGCTGACCTGTCCTCTCTGCAATTTTGAGGCCAGTATTTCTCATCGGAAAAACTGGGACCGAACCCCTGTGCATCGCTTCAACTTGCTGTTGCCAAGGCTTGTTGGCTCTTTACTCCAGAGATCTTCGGGCTATAAGAAGCTTCAACCTCCAGCATCTCATCCTGCCAAGATCAGTGTCCTCCCCGCACCTCCTGCACTGTGGGGCTTCATCTTTGGCGAGCAGCTCAAGGTCCTCTTGTGTCTCCTGTGGGGCCTCTTGAGGCTCTTCTTCTGCTGTAGTGGGCTCCCCTGCTTGCTCGGGGCTTGTCTCTGACTCTCCTGCTTGTGGTGAGTCCCTTGGACCTTGCTGGTCCCAACATTGATCCTTCTTGGCTTTCCATGCCTGGTGCAACTGCCAAGATTTGTTGGTGCTCACGCCGGCCACAACCCCTTGGTTCTCGACTTCCAATGTGGGACAGCTCGTGCACGGCTCCTTGTCTTCCTCAGCGTCGCCTGGTTCTCACAGCTGCAGCGATAAGGTCACAGTCATCACTCCTGAGCCTTCCGACATCGGTGGGCATTGCTCTTCCCCGCCTCGTGCTCACCTCCGAGTGGCATAGACTCTGTCCCCTCTGCTTACAGGTTCTCCTTTTAAAGAATCCACCTTTGTGTTCCAACGGACTTTTGCGCAGTCTTCTCCAGGGGCATCTTTCCTGAGTCCTCAATTGTGGTCTACTGTGGTTTCCGACATCACTTCGCACCTATGCACCGGCTGGTGTAGGTATCCTGGTTCTTGGGGTATCCACGGGTGGGGTGACTCTCCAACCTTCTGTCTTTCACAGGGTTTCTTCAGGGTCCACTGGGAAGTGTCCCTCTTCTTCTCAACTGCAACTGAGACTTTCCTGTTGACTTCTATTGAGTACGTGGCTGTGTTTCCACTCTGTACACAGCCTCTGCGGGGTTCCTGGGTACTTACCTTGGGTGGTTCCTTGCTTCCCCAGCTCCTCTGAGTCTCCTAGTCCAAGTCCCGACTTCGGTCGCAATTCGCATTCCACTTTTTTAGTGTATGGTTTCGTCTCCCCTTGGAGACCACTTTATTTTGCGCTACTGACCTTATTTGCAATTGAAGTATTATTGTGTATATATCTCTGCGTATGAGATATACCAATGTGTTAGTGAGTGTTGTGTAATAAATAGACATATTTATATATATACACTGTGTGGTTCTTTTTCGTTTAACCTACACTACATAGATCTGGTAAAACAAGCTGCTTAACATTCCTTCTGGATAAGCCTGAAGGCTGCTCTCCACAGCTACCACTTAGAGAGCTTTCTATGTTTGTGTAAGACCATTACAATCACCATAAGGGTTACCTGGATTAGTGCAAGGTGCTTCACTTAAATAAGTGTGCACCCTATACTAAGCCAGCCTCCTACAACAATCAGATGTGTAAACATGGAGATCATTTCCAGTTGCTGGGTGGGTTGTAGGTCTCCTTTGTATTTTTCTTTTTTGTTGGTTTGTTTTTGGTCTTTCTGCTCTATTGGGTATTGCAGGATGTTTTGTATGTTTGCCCCCCTAATAGGTCAGGTGTCAGGTACTTCTTGTCAAACCACCATGTTGGGTGAGGATTTTGTTCTAAGAGTGAATGTTGCGTCTCAAACACATAGTGCTCAATGGTGACTGTGACGAGGAAGACTATGAATCGGAGTAATGAAGATTACCGTTAAGTTACCAAGTCAAACCCAAGCCTGGTGACTTAAATCGTTTTTTTTTCCTTTATGAAATTGGCAAATTTCCTGAAAACTCCTGATTTACTGCTCATCGTTTTTTTTTGTGCTATAGTGGAATTTAGGAGCTTAAATGCAGAATCGTCAAATAGCACTAAAGCTAACAGCAATACCAAAAATGTATTTTCAGTGGAAAGTGTGGCCAAACCATAACTATAAAGTGTCTCTATCACCAACTCCGTGTATGGGTGTGTATATTGTGAAATTAAAAAGTATTGCTTTAGCATAACTGTGATGCCTTCAGCCATCCTTACCAAGTTGCGCCTGCCTCTCACCTGTAAATCCTCACTGTCATACCTGGCATTGCAGGCGAGAACATTTTGAATAGCTTGCTCAGTGTTGAAAGGTCATATCCTGCACCTATCGTCTTTGTTTTGGTTTTAGCACATGGCCTCCATTAGATCCCAATGTGAATAAACATATACATTTGTGTTCTGCCTCTGCTTGGTTAGCTTTTAGCTTTTATGTGCAAAGGGTGCTAGAGGATCTCAATGTCACTTGGTTCTGCGGTTCAGAGTATTCTTTGTTTATTAATCGACTCTTAAAGGCTTCGAATTGTTGTGTGTGCACGTTTCTGTGTGTGTGTGTGTGTGTATATGTGTATATATATATATATATATATATATCTGTTTTATGAGGCTGCTGTTGCAATGCACCATTTTGAGTTCTCGATATAATGGCAGCAATGTACATTTCCTTACTTCTCCGTATCCATAGCCATCATTACATAATAGTGATACAGTAAACCCAGGAGAAATAGAGTGAAATAAGAGAAAGAAAGACACAGGATATCGCTACTCTACCCATCACTCTGCTGGGCACTCTACTCTGTGGGTGTTGAAGTCTGCTGGTTCACAGAGGAGTAGGACTGATGCTTTTAATACACATTTCTACATAGAGTCAACTGCACTAAATGTGGCAAATAATGTATCGCCAGAATATCACCAGGCCTCAGACTTTGGTTTTTCATGGAACTCTGGTGTTCCTGGAACTGAAACACAAATAGAGACTTAGTAAACATAGACTTAAGTCCCAGAGTGAGTGGGAGTATCGGTCCAAAAGGCACGTAATCTTTACTGACTGCAGTATCAGGCTGACCGAAGAAAACATCTTCTTGCCCCAGGTATCCAGTCCCTGTCTGGTGGAGTGGTAAGGAATGTGCCAAAATTTAGTTTGGAAGTGGAGGCTGGAACCACCAAGCTCTCCGGGGTGGTGTGCTGGGTGAGGAAATTGGGATCCCCTGGGGCGGGGAGATGGCGGTAGGCAATTGTCCTGTTCACAGAAACCCCTGTGCAGGGTGTGGACTAGGCCCGAAGTAGGACGCCTGTGAGGGCTTCATTAAAAAGGCAAAGTGGTTCGGAAGGGGTGACTCCCGGCTGAGCACCTCCGTCAAGGCGTTTATCTTGACAGCAACGGAGGGAAGCTAGAAGTCCAGGACCTCAGCCGCCCTCCTCAAGACCATTGCAAGTGAGGCTCCTCCCTCTGTAGTCACGGTAAGGGGAGAGACCAAGCCAGTACCTGGGGAGGTGTTCAGTCCACTGACATCCGCCAAATCCTCACATCAGGTGTCCTCATTGGGATCTAGGGGCTGGTATTCATACGGGTCCAGTGGCCCCTCCCAATCTTCTCCAAGTCCTAGCCCATAAGAATATTGTTCAGGCTCTGGTCTGGATGGAATGCCTCCAGTCAGCACCGGAGTCGGCATCAGGTGACACTCATCTGGCTCCCTGTCGGAGTTGGGGATAAGAATGGCGCCAGGGACATTGGCAGTGGGACCGGCACCGGGAAAGGTCGAGGTAGCTCGACTTGCGGTCTGTATCTGTCCATGGATCCAAGGGGCTCGACTGGCGCCGGGAGCAAACCCGTAGGTGGAAAACAAGTAGGGGCTCAACCCGACCCTGCGGGACTCGAGGACACACCAGCAGGGACGGGCCACCCAAATATGAGGTGCATGACCTCATAAAACTCATGGAGTCTGATCTAATAGAAATCGGAATCCCTTCTTCAGTCATGTGTTATAGTGGGTTGCACCGCCGACAGTCCCATCAACGGTGTTGTCGTCAAAGTTGTTAATAGTCCTTTGTATCTAAAGAAGGTGGTTGGTTGCATTCTGTCTTCAGTCAACGAAATTGAACTCACTAATAGTATGGTTGTCGATGTTGATGTCGTAATAGATGATTTTGTCAATGAAGTTGTTGTTGCAGCCGTCATCATCGTCATCAATGCCGGTCTCTTCAACAGTCTCTTTGTCATCGTGTGTTTCATTGATGACGGGGTCATCAACATTTTTTTTTTCTCTGAAGAAGATTCCTTCAATGAGGGAGTTGAAGGCTCAGATCTGGTCTTAGGTGTTCTCTTGTCAGAAGGAGGGGAAGAGTCCTTCTTTTTTAGGGATTTTTCAACCTCTACGGTCTTTTTAGTATGTTTAGTCTACACCATTTTTCTTTCGGAATTCCTCAGAGGAGACTTTCCTCATGTTTTGCCCTTTACCTCAGGTAAGAGGATGCTTCTTCTCCCTCATTCCCGGATAGTGAAAGTTACTCCCGAGGGGGAAAAAAATCCTGTCCGAGATGTCTAGAGATCTTACATCCGATACCCGTCTACAAGAGACCAGGCACAGGAGCATGGTCATTTTCGTTGACAGCTCCTTCCTGGAGAGGAATCTATTGGGTTGCCAAGAGAGGAACAGGTTGAGTACTTGGTTAACATCCCAAAGGGCAGAATACCGGGGCTCCGGAGGTAAGGAAAGTCTTATTCCCTGTAGAAGTCGACAAACCAACGGATGTTCACCCACTGGGGATCCATCCACCACTGAGTGTCCCGCTGAAATGGCCGATCTAAAGGTATTAATCGATCTGTAGGCTAGACCCTCCTCCGCTAGGGACGCTAAGAAATTCAAAATGTGAATCTCATCTGCTGCCACGGGATCGAGATCCCATCGCAAACACCAACGAGACCACCGTCTCCAGGTAGATTTTTATCTTTTAACCATACTTTCTGCCCAGGCCTTGGACATGAACTTCTCTGCCGCTCCCGAAAGGCCTGGGACCGGCCATCGTCCCCTGTAATCCGCCATGCCATGAGTGTTAGAGACCCCTGCATGATGAGCGGATAAGGTTGCAGATCCGGGTTGAGAAGGAGGGCTGGAAATTAGGGGAGATGGATTGGAAAATCCCAGGAAAGTTCTAGTAGAACTGGAAACCAGACTTGCGATCTCCAGATCGGCGTGATTATCACCACGTCCGCCCTCTGTCGCCGGACTTGGCCCGAAACCCTGGTGATCATCGCGAAGGAGGGAAAGGCATAGCCCCTCTCCTCCTTCCAGTCCTGGAGAAACGCGTCCGTGTTCTCCGCCAGAGGGTCTGGTCTCCAGCTGAAGAACCTGGGTAAGTGGTGATCCAAGAGGGAGGCAAAGAGGTCCACGGTGAAGGGGCCCCACTTGGCTTGGAGGTCTGCAAACATCCCCGGGTGCAACTTCCACAGACTCGCATCGTGAAAGTGGCGTGACTGGAAGTCCGCTGCTTGATTGTCCTGACCAGGCAGGTACTCTGCCATGACCAAGATCTAGTGGTCCAGGCAATACTGCCAGAAATTGGCCGCAAGGTCGGAGAGAGCTTTTGAACGTGTGCCTCCCAGGTGGTTAATGTAACGCACCGCGGACACATTGTCCATCTTGAGGAGGACACATGACTGGATCGAGTCCTTGGTCCAGCATTGAATTGCGAAGGGGCCCGCCAGGAGTTCCAAGCAATTGATATGTAAACGTTGTTCTAGAGGAGACCACACACCTCCTGCAGTGAACTCGCCGCACCTTGCTCCCCATCCTGATCTGCTGGCGTCGGACTCTATGACAAAATCTGGCGCGGAACCGAAGATTGCTCGTCCATTCCAGGCCTCCATGTTGGCAAGCCACCAATTGAGTTCCTCTTTGGCTTCTTGTGTTAAAGACACCTTTTGGGAGTACGCCAGACCTTTCTGAAGGTGGGAGGCCTTCAGGCGTTGGAGGGCGCGATAGTGCAACGGCCCTGGGAAAATGGCCTGAATCGATGAGGACAGGAGCCCCACAATGCGTGCCACCTGTCTGAGGGAAGTGTGCGATTTCGATAGCGCCTGCCAGAGTTCATGATGGATTTTCGTGATCTTCCTGGAAGGGAGACTGAGAGTAGACTCGACGGAGTCTATCAAGAAACCTAGAAAAATCACCTCCTAGGAGGGTACCAGAGAGGATTTGGTCTCGTTGATCACGAACCCCAATCCTTGCAGGAGGTTTATCGCTGTCTGCAACTGTCGTGAGAGTGCTTGAGGGCACTGAGCCATTATCAGGATGTCGTCGAGGTAGACGATGAGTCTCATCCCTTGGGCCCATAAGCGTTCCACCACAGGTCGGAGAACTTTGGTGAAACACCACAGGGCTGACGACAGTCCAAAGGGAAGAGTGGTAAATTCGTATGTCCTGTCCTCCCATAAAAACTGGAGGAAACGCCTGTGAGGAGGAAAAATGGGAATCTAGAGGTAGGCGTCCTTGAGGTCCAGGCGCGTCATCCAATCCCCTGGCCTCAGGATGTCCCGGAGGAGATGGATTCCCTTCATCTTGAAGTGGAGGTAGACCAACCACTCGTTGAACTCTCGTAAATTTATGACTGGACGTTGACCGCCGCCTGCCTTGTCGACCAAGAACAGGTTGCTGACGAAACCCCTGGATCGCCCCTTTGTCGAGGAGAGCGTCCACCTCCTGGGTTACCAACGCAGCGTCTATTGCTGAAAAATAGATGGGTTGAGGAGCCACGGTTTGGAAGGGAGTCCCGTAAAACTCTATCCGAAAACCTCAGATTGTCTGAAGTACCCAGGCGTCCCCCGTGATGGAGGTCCAGGCCTGGAAAAAATTCGCCAGACGGCCCGACCTTTAAAAGGGAAGAAGGAAGGACACTCACCGGAGTTATTTGAGCCGCCGGCGCCTCTGCCCCTCTCTGTTTGCCGCGCCGTCCTCTGGTTGGGGAGAAATGGCCAAATCTGGCTTGATCCTGATATTGGCCTTGATGGGAGCCTTGACCTCTGGGAGGGTATTGGTTATTGCGGCCGGTCGAGCGGCCACTTCCTCGACCGGCCCCCCTGAAAACTCGTGCGTGGAACACCTTCTTAATCGAAGGACTGTGCCTTGTCTAGGGAAGCAAAAGTATTTACGAACTTCCCCAGCTCTTTAATGAATGGTTCCCTGAACAGTCCACCCTGTGCCACGGGGCCGCCTTTCGAATCCGTGAGGTCCCCAAGTTTGGGATCCACCTTTATTAGGAGGGACCTGCGCCGTTCGTTGGACAAGGCGCAATTAGCGTTGCCTAAAAAGACTACGGCACGCTGCGCCCAGGATGAAAGGGTATCAGGGGATATGAGTGAGCCCGAGGACTTTGCCTCCTCCGCCATATCCAATATTTTTGTAAGGGGCCCAGGGTATCTAGCAGCTTGTCTTGGCAAGCTCGCCAAAGTGTGTGCTCAATGGTTAGAGCGGCAGACCCTGATGCAGAGATCTGGCCCGGGACCAGGGTTCAATTCCCGCCTCGGCGGGTCTTTGGGCTCAATTTCCTCGGACCTGATAATTCTCGCCTCGGTGCCTATTCTAATCATGGGTCCCACTCTGCAACTCTGGGCAATAGCTTGCTTAATCTCCACAACAGCCCCACCAGCGCTGGGATGCCTGGCTTCACCTTGGGGGTGCCCAGGAGTGGACATTTCACAGGGAAAAGACAGGAAGGGTTCCACAGCGGTATGCGTACAGCGCCAGGACACCCTAGGGTAACAGTGCGCTTTACAAGTACAAATTTCATTATCAATCCCTTTGCGAGGGTCCTTAACAAATTTCTGCAAAAAGGTAGCCATTCATGGATCAATATCGGGCGTAAGGGCGACTTTGCCATCCAATGAAGGGTGAGGGCATTTCGCCCGGAGGCAATTTCGAGCTTCCTTCTCCAGAGGCTTCCGAATGCGGCTCGCCACGTACTGTGCCACTTTGTCAGATGGAGCCCATTCAGAAGACCTCGGGTGAACGATCTCATCAGGGTCCAGCATATCCCCACATATGCCCTGGTCATTCTGAGAGGTGTTGGGAGAGTTGGGAAGTAGGACGCCAGGGGCAGGAGGGACCCGCGTCGTCATCCGTGTCCCCATTGTTACCGTCCGTGTTTCCATCCACTGGATCGGAATGGGTCGCCGGGGGAACTGTGCTGGCCAAAAATACCTGCTTTAACCTGGCAAAAGCGTCCAAATCTACTCCCAGCTCACGTGGACATTTTGCTGGAGGCGGCTGAGAGTCAGGGGGGTGGGGCAAGTAGAGCCTGCGGGGCGCTCGGAATGGCGCCCGCCATCCTGTCGCAGGCCTGCGCGATCTGGCGCGAAAGGCGCTCCTCCAAGGGAGACATTGCCTCCGCCACTGCCCTGTGAATAGATGCATCCACCGCATCGTAAAAGTCATCACTTTTTTCAGACATTTTTGTGTGGGAAAGTGTGGCATCACCGGGCTCACACAAATTTCCTACCACCCAGCGTTTCCCCAGGTCTCCCGATTAAAATGGTGCCTCACTTGTGTGGGAGGCCCAAGTACCCGCGACAGGCAAGGGCCCAAAACGTAGTGAGGCAACATCAAAATTGCCTATCTCAAAACCACCTGGTTTTGCAAAGGGGTCACCTGGGTTTTTGGCCCCGTGCTCGGCGGCCATCTAGGAAAACCTACCAAACCCACACATTTCTGAAAACTAGACACCCGGGGCTTCCAGGAGGTATGGCTTGCGTGGATCCCCCAACGTTTCCTTACCCAGAATCCTTGCAAACCTCAATTTTAGCTGACAAAATCACTTTTTTCAGACATTTTGTGTGGGAAAGTGTGGCATCACCGGGCTCACACAAATTTCCTACCACCCAGCGTTCCCCAGGTCTCCCGATAAAAATGGTGCCTCACTTGTGTGGGAGGCACCCGCGACATGCAAGGACACAAAACGTTTTGAGGCAACATCAACATTGCCTATCAAAAAAATGTTTGGGCCCTTGCCTGTTGCAGTTACTTGGGCCTCCCATTTTTATCGGGAGACCTGGGGGAACGCTGGGTGGTAGGAAATTTGTGTGAGCCCGGTGATGCCACACTTTCCCACACAAAATGTCTGAAAAAAGTGATTTTTTCAGCTAAAAGTGAGGTTTGCAAGGGATTCTGGGTAGGAGAATGATGGGGGACCCACGCAGGCCATACCTCGCTGGACTCCCCGGGTGTCTAGTTTCCAGAAATATATGGGTTAGGTAGGTTTCCCTACATGGATGCCGAGCCCGGGCCAAAAACTCATGGGACCCCCATGCAAAACCAGGTTGGTTTGTGATATGTAATTTTGATGTCGCCTCAATAGCTTTTGGGGCCTTGCCTGTCGCGGGTCCTTCACCCACCCACGCAAGTGAGGTACCATTTTTATCGGGAGACCTGGGGGAACGCTGGGTGGGAGGAAATTTGTGGATCCACGCAGATTCTAGAAATTTCCCACACAGAAATGTGAGAAAAAAGTGGATTTTTCCGCGAAATTTGAGGTTTGCAGGGGACTATGGATAGGAGAATGATGGGGGACCCACGCAAGCCATACCTGCCTGGACTCCCCCGGGTGTCTAGTTTCCAGAAATGTATGGGTTAGGTAGGTTTCCCTACATGGATGCCGAGCCCCGGGCCAAAAACTCATGGGACCCCCCATGCAAAACCAGGTTGGTTTGTGATATGTAATTTTGATGTCGCCTCAATAGCTTTTCGGGCCTTGCCTGTCGCGGGTCCTTAACCCACCCACGCAAGTGAGGTACCATTTTTATCGGGAGACCTGGGGGAACGCTGGGTGGGAGGAAATTTGTGGATCCACGCAGATTTCAGTACTTTCCACCACAGAAATGTGGGGAAAATGTGTTTTTTTTGACAATTTTTTAGGTTTGCAAGGGATTCTGGGTAACAGAACCTGGTGGGAGGCAGTCAAGTCACCCCATCCTGGATTCCCCTGGGTATCTAGTTTTCAAAAATGTATAGGTTTGCTAGGTTTCCCTAGGTGCCGGCAGAGCTAGTGTTCAAAAACTACAGCTAGGCACTTTGCCAAAAAAAGGTCATTTTTCACTGCGAAATTGAGGTATGTCCACATTGCGTTTTGCACCGTTTCCTGTCGCAGGCACTAGGCCAACCCACGCAAGTGAGGTACCATTTTTATCGAGAGACCTGGGGGAACGTGGGGTGGGTGGAAATTTGTGGTTCCACGCAGATTCCAGAACTTTCCAGCACAGAAATGTGGGGAAAATGTGTTCTTTTTGACAATGTTTTAGGTTTGCAAGGGATTCTGGGTAACAGAACCTGGTGGGAGGCAGTCAAGTCACCCCATCCTGGATTCCCCTGGGTGTCTAGTTTTCAAAAATGTATAGGTTTGCTAGGTTCCCCTAGGTGCCGGGAGAGCTAGGGTTCAAAACTACAGCTAGGCACTTTGCAAAAAAAGGGTAATTTTTCATTGAGAAAATGTGGTGTGTTCACGTTGGGTTTTGAGCCATTTCCTGTCGTGGGCACTATGCCTACCCACAAAAGTGAGGTACCATTTTTATCGGGAGACTTAGGGTAATTCAGATTTGTAAAGCAACTGTTATTACCTATTGACTTTCGATGCATTTCTGCCTTCCAAATGAAAGACATTGTGTAAAAAAAAGTCATTTTGAAAAATGACCGATAATTCTCATGCTTGTATGAGTATTCCCAATTTCAAAATGTGCAAATATCTACTGTTTCTAAACTCTATATCTTGTTCCCATTTCAGAAATACATAGGTGTCGTTCATACCAATTTTTCCATGTATACATTTTCCCACAATAATAGCTATATACCAGGTACATAATAAAAAGCCATTGCAAATTGCTGCTCAGTTTTTTACTCTGGGTTCGTCGGGTTCTTGGTGAACCTACAAGTCCTATATATCCCCACAACCAGTAAGGTCCAGCGGATGTAACGGTATATTGCTTTCAAAGAGCTGTCATAATTAGAAGAAGTTACAGGTGAAAACGTTGACACAAAAGGCTGTTTTTTTCAACTAATTTTCAATTTTTCCTATATTTAACTGTACGTTTCTATAAAGAAACCTTGATGGATCTACACAAATGACCCCTTGCTGAATTCAGAATTTTGTCTACTTTTCAAAAATGTATAGCTTTCCAGGACTCATTATTGCTTTCATACCCATTTCTACCATTAAGTGTAAGGAGGTTGAAAGCACAAAAAATAGCAAAAATAGGCTATGTCCCAGAAAAATGCCAAAACTGTGTAAAAAATGTTGGTTTTCTGACAAAAGTCTGTTATTCCCTAAAAGCTGGGAAAATGGTGATTTCAGCCCCACAAACGCTTTTTGGATACCATTTGCAGGGAAAAACCCAGATGCTTTCATTTGCAGCCCTTTTTTCCCATTTTTCCCAAAAAAAACAAAATTTAGCTGTATTTTGACTAATTTCTGGGACCCCTCCAGGGGAATCCACAAACCCTGGGTACCTTTAGAATCCCCATGATGTTGGAAGAAAAGTACGCACATTTGGCGTGGATACCTTATGTGGTCAAAAAGTTACAGGGGCCTAAGCGCGCACTACCCCAAATAGCCAAAAAAAGGCTTAGCACAGGGGGGGGAAAAGGCCTAGCAGCGAAGGGGTTAATAGACATTCCTTGATGTAATCTGTTGATACTGAGCTCCTGAATTCGAAACAAGGCACAAGGATTTAATGCCTATAAATTCAGTTTCAATGAATTGGTGGCAGGCGCAGGGTGGCCTGAGGCAAAGCTTAGTGCCCTTTTTTATAAAAGACTCAAAGATGAATTAAAAGACCTATTAGCCCAGGTAGTGGATCCCCCAGAGTCGTGCAATGCACTTATCGACCTTGTAAACAGATTAGACTATAGATTCTATGAAAGACGTTGAGAAAAAGGGCGCCTTGACACTAAGATTATGATGTACAAAGAGAAAAGGGTAGAACCTGAGAGACCTTTAGAGGATCCTGAGCCTATGCAAATTGGAAGTATTAGGGGCCCTCTTAGTGACGAAGAGAGACAACAGCACAGAGATAAGATGCTATGTCTCTACTGAGCAAAACAGGGTCACTTCTTACGGGATTGTCCTGTAAAACCTAAGAGACTGAGCGAGTCAGGAAACTACTGAGCCCGAAGCCTACGGAAACAAGTACTACGGGTGGATCAGGATTTATAGTCTCACAACTTGTAGCACAGAACAATTCTTTGTCCTCTCACCATCATTTCTTTGTAAAAGCCCAACTTAAATGGGGAGAGCAGTCAATAGCAGTTCAAATAATGATAGACTCTGGAGCTACTGGTAATTTCATTGACATACAATAGGCCACATGAGTGAAGCTTCCTTTAGTACCCAAGGATAACATAGACGAGGTTAAAACAATTGACGGCAGCAATATAAAATCTGGCCCTATAACCCATGCTACTGGTGTTCTGGATCTCATTATACATGATCAACACCAGGAGACTGTGCAGTTTGATCTCATTCAATCACCCCAGTTCCAAGCTATCCTGGGCATTCCTGGGCTAGTTCAACACAATCCGAACATAGATTGGACAAACCATTCGTTGGCTTTTCATTCTGAGTTTTGTAGGACACAATGTATTCCTGAGTGGGATACTCAGAAGGAAATAGCAGTGATTACTGATACCATTGTACCTGAATTGCCCCCCTGTTACCATGATTTGGCGGAACAAAAGGCTCCTACCCTTCTGCCACACAGACCCTACGATTGCGGTATTGATTTAATTGCAGGAGCACAAATACACTGTAGTAGAATCTACGCTTTCACAGAAAAAGAAAACATTTATCTCAGAGAATATTTAGACGAAATGCTCCGCATTGAGTTTATCAGACCCTCTTGCTCATCATCTTTGTCTCCTCTTTTTTAATCCCAAAACGAGAGAGGGGGTTCAGTTGTTGCATTGACGATAGATCTCTCAATAACATCACTATAAAAAAATCGTGCCCTTTATCATTAATACAAGCCTTGCTTGATCAGGTTAAGAATGCAAGAGTTTTCACTAAGCTTGATCTAAGAGGGGCGTATCATTTGGTGAGGGTTCAAGAAGGCGATGAATGGAAAACTACATTTCGACCAAATTTGGGCTATACGAATATCTAGTGATGCCTTTTGGCCTATGTAACGCCCCTGCTGCCTTTACATTTTTTATAAATGAAGCCCTGAGAGACATGCTGGACATATGTGCAATAGCATATATAGACGACATCCTGGTCTACTCTTCCTCCACAGCAGAACATATTGGACATATGAGGGCCATTCTGGAAAGATTAAGAGAGAACCAACTATATGTCAAATTAGATAAATGTGAGTTCAACACACCGAAAGTCACCTTTTTGAGGTTTGTGTTATCCTAGGACGGAGTGAGCATGGACCCTCAAAAAGTATTTGCGATAACACGTTGGCAGACTCCTCAATCAGTAAAAGAAGTACAGAGTTTTTCAGGATTCGCCAATTTTTATAGGCGTTTCATTGATAAATTCTCAGCTTTTGCATCTCCCATAACTAAATTGTTAAAAATGGGGGCTGCTTTCTGTTGGACTTCTGCTGCTGAGGAAGCAGTTATGAAACTGAAAGATGCTTTTGTGAATGCCTGCATATTGAAGCACCCTGACTCATCTCAACCCTTCATAGCTGAGGCTGATGTACCCCAGGTAGCTATTGGGTGGGGGTCTTGTCCCAAAGAGATAAAGAAAAAGTTGTTTGCATCTCGTTGCCTTTTATTCTCATAAATTGAATCCCGCAGAACAAAACTACTCCGTTGGAGATAGATAGCTCCTCGCAATAAAGCCAGCCTTTGAAGAATGGCGCCTGTATTTGTTGGGCGCTCTACATACTGTCACCGTTCTTAGCAATCATAGGAATCTACAGTTTTTTAAATCAGCTCTCAATCTGTCCATGAGACAGTTGCACTGGACCCAATATTTCAGTGATGATTTTGTGATACAATTTCAAGCAGGCAAAAAACATGGGAAAGCCAATGCTTTCTCTGGAATTGGCTTTGAAGAGATGGAAACAACTATTGATCATCCTCCTATTATAGCCAGAGAACACATTTTGGGGGCTTTATGTTTTGAGGAGAACTTTACTAACGAGGTGTTACAAGCACAGAACTGTAAGGAAGGTGAAGAAGTAGAACAGAACCATAAAGGCAGGAGAGTGCAAAGTCTCCTTTATATCCAGGGGGGTTTAGTTATCCCCACACTGCCTTTACAACAGCAAGCATTAGAATGGTGCCACTCACACATGCTCACAGGGCATCCTGGCTACAAACAGACAGAATTGCTTAGACGGTCTTTTTGGTGGCCCTCCATGGTTGATGATACTAAACAATACATTCAAAGATGTCACATATGTGCATAAAGTAAAAGTTCCCACCAAGCCCCAGCTGGCCTATGAACTCCAATGCCAACACCTCCTAGTCCATTAATTTTTATCTCAGAACTACCAAAGACCACCCAAAGTTTTATAGTAATTCTGGTTGTGGTAGACATGTTGACTAAAATGTCACAATTTATTCCAATGAAAACCATACCTATGTCTAAAGAATTAGCCACTGTATTCTTACAACATATAGTGAGAATGCAAGGGCTTCCTTCTGTGGTTGTTTAGGATCGGGGTCCCCAGTTTGTATCACAGTTTTGGAGGGGGTTGGGCACCTTGTTACAGATTGACGTTCGTCTTTCGTCTGGTCATCATCCTCACACAGATGGTCAGACTGAGAGAGCGAACCAATGTCTTGAGAAATACTTATGGTGCCAATTGCAACATTCCTCTCTAGATTGGGATCCATTCTTATGGGCAGCTGAAATCACTTTCAACAATGGTATGCATTCTTCCATTGGTCTTTCTTCATTTTACTGTAATTATGGATTCCATACTCGTCTCTTGCTTTTACCTCCTCCTGTCTCTACCCATACTCCAGCTGCTCTGAAGTTCGTTGATCATATACATGATACACAAAAGAAAGCTCAGATTAATTTGGACAAAGCTAAGGTCTCGTACAAAGGGAATGCAGATCTCTATCCAGCTAAGCTCTCATGCAAAGGGAATGCGGATCTCCATCGTCGACCATGCTATGTTTATGTGATCAGGGACATGGTGTGGTTGTCCACACAAAGCATTGCTGTAAAAGGAACCAGTAAATTCAAGCCCCGCTTCATTGGCCTATATAGAATCATCAAGGTGATTAATCCTGTAGCCATGAAATTGGAACTTCCTTCTTCTCTGAAAATACACCCGGTTTTCTATGTTTCTTTGTTGAAACTGGTGGTGGTGGTGGTGGGGACAAGATTACCAGTCCAGCCCTCCCCTGTACTGGTGGATAATGAGGCTGAATATGAATTAGGGGCTATTGTGGATTCCCGGAGAGTGAGGCGTAGATTGCAGTATTTGGTCCATTGGAAGGGGTATGGTCCGGCAGATCGTACATGGTAACCCGCTGACCATGTGCATGCCCCTAGGTTGTTGCGTCTGTTTCATAGACAGTACCGCTGGAAGCCCGAGCCTGTTGGGGGTGTCATTAGGGGGGTGTACTGTGATGCCTGCTCCGCACCTGGCCGATGTGGTGGGGCGGAGCAGTGCAGGGATAAAGCCGGCTGACAGGGGCGGAAGAGCACTACACGTTCTAGTTGACGCGCGCATGTCTTCCGCTCTGCCCTTCACTTGCCTTCTGCTTCTGGAGTCACCTCACGTCACGATCAGCTTTCCTTGTTGGGCTGCAGTGCGGCAGCTTGTCTTCATCCTAGATCCTGTTTTGGTTCTTCTGGCTCCGACGGTGACGCTTGGCTAATCTTTTGGAAACTTAGAAAAAGAAGAAAAATACCAAAGACATTTAAAGAATCAATTATTACGATTAAGGCGGTAATGCACTCTATGCAAACAATATATTGTGCTTTACTTATCTGATGTAATTATCCCACAGCGTTCGGAGATTCCATTTCCTACTGTGCATTCCTGTGGAAGCTATATGAAATACAAACAAAGGATTAGTTATTCCTGAGGTTAAGGAATTAATCCTTATTTTCAGCCCTGCACTTTTTTGTGTATAATCCTTGTTTAGGTTCAAGGAACAATTCTAATTGGGAATCTATTTTTTTCCCTTTTTGTATGGATATATGTTTTTGGGCTTTCACTGATTCTCCGCTATATCACAATTAGAAGTTTGTCCATATGATGCTTCACACTTCCTATATATGTTCTCTATTCTGATTACTATAAAACACCTAATTTTCCTCTCTTACTTACATAGATAGTAGTCTGATCCTGCATCTACCACTACTATATCACAGGTGGAAGAGGGTTATTTAACAGGTAGTTACTGCTGTGACTGTGAATACATTTAAAACAAGAGTACGTTGTATTATATCTAAACCATATACATACACTAACACGTATATACTTTTCTTTACATGTAGGAATCACATAGAAAGGTTCTGAATCTTACCATTCATCCCTGAGTGCGCTGTGGAACGTGTGTCTTTTCTCTTCTTTTGTTTTCCCCTCTTCCCCCATCTCACCATTTCCTGCTTTGACATTGTTGGGCATTCTTGGTGGGTAAGGGAAGTTGGGACCTTGCTTCGGAACTTGCATCTCGCCCCTTCGGAAACCTCAGGTGAGAATTGCAGTCTTTCTCTATGACTGAGGATTGAAACTCGACATCACTCAGAGCCCTCGAGGCGAAAGCATTGGTATTCTCTACTCCACCCCTCTTTTGAGTGAGCAACGCCCCTAGACCCACTTTACTGGCATCAACAGTGATGCAGCATTGTAAAGAAGGATCAAATGGTTTGAGAGCTTTACCCAAACCCATTTGAGATTGTATCCAAATGAAAGCATCAGAATACGCCTCATCCCAAATGAATTTAGAACCCTTCCTGAGAAGACTAATGATAGGTCGAATCTTCGTAGCATACTATGGGATGAACCGTGAGTAGAACTCAAACAGCCCTAAAAAGGATTTAACCCCACACTTATCAACAGGAGAAGGTGCTTCTACAATAGATTTAATCAAACCCGGCCTTGGTATGATGACTTCTTTTGACATTGCATGTCCTAAATACCCAACCACACTACACAAAAATTTACATTTCTCTTTTTTAAGAATAATACAATTTTCCTTGAAAATATTGAGCACATTCTCCAGAATGGTGTTGCGTGCAACAACATCTTTAGCAAAAATCAGTACATCGTCTTGGAAGACTAACACACCTCACACATCTTTAAGCATGTTAAACTTTATCCTTTGAAACACAGATGCCAGCTAGGCCAGTCCGAACAGCATATGTCGATACTGGAACGTGCCTAAAGCAGATACAAATGCCGTAATATGTCTAGACTCCGGGTACAACTCAATTTGGTGATATTCCGACCCAGGGTCTAACTTTGCAAACAAACTTGTACCTGCTGTTGCAGCAAACATATAACTGATTTTGAGTAAAAGGTGCAAGGCAACCCAAATTTCTTTGTTCAGTGACCTTAAATCACCACATACTCGTAGTTGACCAAATCCCTTTTGTGTGCTACAACTAATTGGGACAGCCATAACGATGATTCAATAGGTTCAATGATCCCCTGTTCACACAATGATTTGAGTCCAACCTCAAGATCATCCCTGACACTGAATGGAAGCCCACGTAGTTTATGCATTACAGAGACTGCTCCATCTTTGACCTTGTGCTTAAAGCCTTTAATTTTACCCAGGATCTCTGAAAAGACCTCAGGAAACGTGCAGCTCCACTCCTCTGCCACTTTATTGCACCCCACCACCAGCACTTGCTCTTTGTGACCCGGTCTGAGAGCTATCCAGAAAAGACTCTGATTAAACCACCCCAGAATGTTCAACCCCTTAATGGCAACATACATTTTACCTTCTATTCTTCTGCCCTTAAATTCAAGTATATCCTCTATGTATCCTAAGAGTTCAATTTTCTGCCCTTCGTAGGACAGAGGTGATCTGTCCGGTAGAAACAAACTTCTGTCACCCTACGTGTCTTTAAATAAACTTTGTGTGATCATGGCGATTCTTGCTCCAGAATCGAAAAGGAGTTTTAACTTCTTATCACCTACACAAATGCCCACTATCGGATCAACACATGTGGAGGGATCCCCTGTCACAGGCCTATTGTCATGAACACAGGGATAGTCGTCTCCCACACTGAGTTCCAGATGATTCAACTTCTGGATCTCAGAATCAGAATAGGCATAACCGTCAGACTATGTCACACACGCCACCGACCTAACATTACTGTTCTGTTTTTTTCTGACAAACCTTAGCGAAATTCCCAAACTTTATGCAGTAGTTACAGGTGACATTTTTTGGCACAACAAGATTTTCCAACTTTAACATGCAGAGGGCCCACAGCGGAAACACATTTTTGAAAGGGACAAATCAATTTTGTAACCAGACTGTTTGTTACTAGTATTGTTCTTGTGATTATCAGGCATTTTCTGAAATGATTTCCCAGCTTTGACCAAACTCACTGTCTCAAAAGGTTTTTCTTCGAGCTGCTTTCATAAAAAATTGGGATATCGCGATACTTTTTACTGTTTTTATCACCTTGTCTGGAGATGGGTTACCCATGGATAATAATTTCTGACAGATCCGTTTATCCTTGAATTGGCAAACAAGCTGGTCCCTAATCAATTTGCCTGTAA
Source organism: Calotriton arnoldi (assembly GCA_963921515.1). NCBI lineage: Eukaryota > Metazoa > Chordata > Amphibia > Caudata > Salamandridae > Calotriton > Calotriton arnoldi. Next base: position 3,358,506 of record CAWUFW010000543.1, on the reverse strand, counting down.
AATTGGCAAATTGGCACTACGAGGCCAATCCACTGAGTGCTGTGATATAGGTGTCCACATCTTCATCAACATTTTGCTTACGTTTGAAAAGCTTGTGTCTGAGAGCTAATAACCTAGGTTGCTTATCACAAACCGCAATTGTACTTTTTTTAACTCGCAACTTGATACTCATCAAGTTCTTCATCTAACAGTAGATCGAGTAGATGCTTAAAAATGGATCTACCCTCAAACCTAAGTGAGTGTAAACAGGAGAAAGTTTTTCCTTTCTGCTCCAAACCTAGTGGTGTGAATTGCACCCCAATATGTTTCAAAAGCATCAGACCAGACTGACCACCTGACTGATGGATCCCCAGGAGCTTCCTGAAATGATGGAGGTGGAACCACCGATTGCATAGCAAAAACCTCACACAAAGAAGCTGTAAATATTCAACAAAACAAACAGCTTTCATAAGCACGCTAAGAAGTTAAGATAATCCTATAGTTTAAGGTACTTAAAACGGGCTTTGGTAAGTGTGCCTATCACTGAATCAAAAAGTTCTATCACCAAAAGTGTGCTTGGCATTATGATGATCATGCAGTACAAGCTAGATGTCACTATTGAAATACGAACTGAAGGTGCGCTTGCTACTGAAAATAAACTGTGTGATGATAGTGTGCTTGTCACTATTAAAATAAAGATCACAATAATTCCACTTGAAATCACAGGACAAGCTTAGGCTAGTAGAGTCTGAAATGATAGTGTACTTTTCACTGATAAGATGAAGTTAGCCTGTGGGAAACTCTTCTGTTCTTTTTTTAAATAAAAAATAAGACAAAAACCCAAAGATATCGAAGAAAACACTCAAAATGAGTGCAAGAATGACAAGCAATTTCAAAATGGAGCCCGAAATTGCCAAAACTGTCCTAAATCATCACACTAAACTTGGGGGTTAGTGTTATAACGTTGTAAGGTGGGCGTGGCAAGTGTAGCCCAGCACTCCAGCTCACCTGACTGTACATTCAAAATGGCGGCTTACACATGGCTCGAGCGATTGCGAGGGGGAAAAAAACTGATTCAAAATGCCGGGCACGACATGTCCATGTACGCAACTGTTTTCCCCAGATGGCAACTGTGAGGTTAGCGGTTCATGCTTTCGACTAGGGCATGCACAGAGCCTCATCCGTATTACAAAATTGTTCTAAATGCCCTGGGTTGTCCTCCGCCCCATGTCTGAGTAAAAGTGCTTGCACACAGCCAAAGACCTGAAGCATATGCAAGGTCGTCTTCACGGCAAAGCAATAACAAAAGTACTCACGGAAATGCAGCGCTTCGACACCTACTTCGTTGAACAATTTAGTTGAGGACACACTGATGAGTGGCAGTCTAGGATTCAAAACACACTGGTGCAGAAGTAGCATTGTTTGCCTCTCCATGCACCTCACATGGGGAAACACCTGATAGAAGTAGCCAGCACAGTTCGGCGGCAGCTCCAGTCGTCGCCAAATAAATCTGTAGTAACTACTACAGACGCAGTAAGATTTCCTATTAATTTATTTATTACAGAAGAAAATAAGGAGTTGCCTCAGAGACACACAAGTACTCATCACTTTTTCTGTCCAACCGCCAACTGTGCCCCTCACTTCAAACCCCACAATCTATATGGGACCTGGTGAGGATAACATTCCACAACACAGGTAGAGAGGCACAGGGCTAAGATTCTAAGCTAGTAAAGCAGGTACAACCATGACTGAGAGGATGTAACAACCTGGAAATGGATTCTTCAGCACAAAATTAAAAGTGGAACACGTTCCTGGAATGGACAACAAGTGGGTTGACTCTCTCAGCAGTCCCTCGAGAGAGTACCACAAGTGGAAACTGGACCAATACCAACTATAAAAAATATTTCAGAAATGGGAAAGTCCAAACATTGTCTTATTTAAAACAGCTCTCACCAGCAAATGCCAGTTCTATGCCAGCAGATACCCACAAAGGCTCGTGGGGGAACTCATTTCAGATAGCATGGACAGAGATATTTGCTTATGCATTCCCTCCATTTCCATTGATCCAAATGCTCCTAAAGAAGATGAAGAGAGAGCCATGTTGGATAATTCTGTGGCTCCAGCCTGATCAAGGCAGTTCTGATACAAGGAGCTACTTCTGCTATCGGAGCGACAGCATAATCCCCTCAGGCCAGTGCCAGGTCTTCTTCTTTTTTTTATTATAACATTTTATTAAAGTTTTGAAATACAGGCACAATAGGCATAAACATTTTACAGTCCACAGTGTTCAATCACACCCTTTTACCTGTGATCACGAGCTTCCTCCGTCTACCCCATAATATTCGTGCCACTTTCCCCATTTTTTGGTGTGTTTCTTGGAGCACTCACGTGCCTAATAAACGGGTTCCTCCAGTTTAGCACATTGTTCCATACCCACCCGCCATTCGATCAGAGGGTGGGGGCTCAGGGTGTTTCCAGTGTTTAGAGATGTTTTGTTTCGCAATCAGTGTCTCAAGCCCTACCAGGGTTTGATTGCCTCTCAGACCCTTCAGTTCATCCAGGATACCCAGCATTGTGATTTAGGTGACGCCACAATTGTGTATTCTAGTACCTTCGACAGTGTATCAAACATTCATGACCAATAGCAGTGAATGATCGGGCATTACCAAATCACATGGTAAAAGTCTCCCAATCCCTCCCAACATCTAAAACAGGTAGGTTTGGTCACCCTCTAGACTTTCCACAATTTCTGGGGAGTGAAATAAGTGTAGTGTAAATAATTCAGTTGGATGAGCCGTAAACGTGCCGATATGGCCAGGGTGTGTGGTGCCAGGCATTCCTCTCCATTCAACCTCATCCAGAGGGCCCAGTCACCCTTTCCACCGTATTCTGAGACTCAACATCGAACTTGGGGAGTGAGTAAACAGAGCTCTATACATCCCAGAGATCCACCCTTACCGAAAGGGCCCATGAGCAGTCACACCTCCAGTGAGTTGTGTTCGGGGATGTTACTCAGTATGTCCTGATAGCCCGATACGGCGTGTCTGAGCTGGAGATAACAGTAAAATTGGGATATGTGTAGGGAGAACTCTGTCTTGAGATCCTAGAAGGATTTCATGTGGTCACCCTTCCACACGTCTCCCTCCTACAATATGCCTATCCAGTCCCATCCCTTGAATCCCTCCTGTTGTGCTACTTAGTCCTGAGAGGAGTTTCAAGCGTCACTCAGAGGTCCCACTCCGTCCAGCATAGTGCTGCCTTCCAGGCCTGAAACACCACCCCGATAATTTTGGAGATTGACCGGCGATAGATGTCCAATATAGGATGCCCACGATGTTATCCAGTCAAATCGACAACAACTTCACCCTGAAGGCAGGGTCTTCACAGCCACCTCGCAGCCATCCATTCACGACCCAAGTGTGCGCTGCCTAGTAATAAAGACATATGTCGCCCATGGCTAGCCCACCACCGTTTATGGACAATTCTGGGAGGCTTATTAGCCCATATAAGCTTTCGTGCTTTGACTGTAAATGCCTGGAACCAGTTGTGTGGGACAGAGAAGGGAGTATACAACATGCATGGAAGAACCCTCATCTTGAGCAGTGACACCCTGCCTATGAGGTTGCGAGGTAGTTTAGTCCATCTGTCCAAGTCCTCCTGGAGTGTGCGAGTGAGTGGTCAGAGGTTCAGGCTCCAGGCCAGCTCGGACGATGTATGGGAAGATTCGGTTGCCAGGTCTCGTCCCCCCGCTCTCTCTTCAGGGGAACCAGGATGGATTTGAACTGGTTTACTCACAGGACAGGTGCTGATCTGAATGCCTTAAGGATATGGGTTAAACGAGGTCCTGTGATGTCTGTTCAGAGCATGAATAGGAGGAAGTCATTGGCATTGAGGGCTATTCTGTCCTCCATTGCTACTTCCCAGTCAAACCCACAGTTCTGGGCGTCAAAATGCACCTAGGTCGCTAGTGGCTCTATAGCCTGGGCAAAGAGGAGAAGGGGCAGAGGTCACCCTTGCATGGTTCCCCGCTCGATCTCGCAATGTCCTGTTCACCCGCACCTGGGCCTGTTGCATTGCGTATAAGAGGCACACGTAGGATCTACATCCAGAACCAAATCCCAGTTTAGCTAGCACTTTATTTGGGAATGCCCAATGTAAGAAATCAAAAGCTTTTTCAAAGTCCAATAGCATAAGTGCCATGGAGCATTGCAAGGATTGGAATTGGGCCAGCGCTAAGTGGACTCTCCGGATGCAGTGGTGCGTACTAGAATTAGGAATAAAGCTGCATTGGTCAAGATGAACCAGGTGGTCCAGTATGCGGGTGAAGTGTTACACCAGGACTTTGGCAAATAACTTGACTTCTGTATTTATAAGGGAAATCAGCTGATAGGAAGAACATTGGTTGGATTATTCGCTCGGTTTTGGCAGCACTACTATGTTGACCAGGTCCACCTCCGGAGGAAAGTGGCCTAGGGCAATAGCCTCAAGGTACATGCTCAGGATGGGTGGTAAGATTACCTGGCAACGTCTGTGATAATATTCAGTCAGGAACCCATCTGGTCCTGGTGTCTTGACAGGGTTGAGGTCAGTAAGCGTCTCGTTTATCTCATTCTATGCCAATGGTTGCACAAGGTTCTCCTCTTTGATGGCAGTCAGTTGAGGCATTGGAATGTCTGCAATTAATGGGGATTGCCCCACTGGTGTTAAGCATGTGCGTTTGGCATAAAGAGAATCAGCTTTAGAATAGCTGTCTCAGCTCTGCAATTCGGGAATATGTCTCACAGGACCTGCCTCTAATACAGAATTGGGCTATTCCCGTCATGGTAGCCTTATAGGCCTCCCACAACTTCCCAGGTGAATCTGCTTTCCCTTGGTTGGTTTGTATGAAGGGCTTCAATTGAGTGGATAGGATGGGGGTGAATTTCTTGCCCGACAAGAACCAAACACTGAGGCGCCACATCTGTCGCTCCTTCCACCCTCCCATCCCTTATGTGAACTGTGACAGGAGCATGGTCTGAGATGCCCCGCAGTAGAAAATGTGACGCATGCATTTGCAGGAGGTCGGGGGCTGGAAGCAGTAACAAGTCAATGCAACATAGCGACCCGTGGGCCGCCAATGCATGCAAATATCCTCTTGTCCCGTGAGTCCAGACCTTACATGCGTCATATAAGCCCAAACCCATGAATCAGTTTGCAAGTCCCTATTTTCAACTTCTCTGGCCAGGAGTGAGTCTAGTGGGCCCAGGATGTCATTACAATCCCTCCTATGATGTAGAAGCGAAATAAGATCCGTACGCATTACTAATGTGGATGAAACCAGCAGTGGTTGGATATATACTCTCAGCAGGTTATTATGGGTCCCCTTCATCGAAACTTCTAGGAGCACATATCTCCCTAGGGTGTCACTGGAGATCTGAAGGACCACCAATGGTAGGGACTTATGGAGCAGGATTGCCATTCCTCTGGAGCCCAGAGCAAATCCTGCTTGTTATATTCTGTCATAGCCATATGTGGCCAGGAAATAACATTTGGCCCCCATGAGATGGTTTTCTTGTAACATCACTATCTTTGGGCGTATGACAGTGTAGGCACTGAATAACCGCCCCATGCTTGATGTGGTCCAGTAGACCATTTACATTTCATGTCAGCACTGTAAAGGGGCACTAGGTGGCCTGTAGGGTAAATGGTGTACTGTGGGCTCCTCCAGCCCCAGTGGAACACCATTTAGGTTGCCTTGCCTCTGTTCTCGCTGGCCTGGGGTTTTTGTCCTTGTGGAAGTGTAGGAAGTATAAAAGTTGCTGTGTGTCATGTTGATTACAAACTAACCAACATAACAACCCAAATGATCCTCCATTCCCCAATTCTCCCTCTCTAGACTTCCCCCAATAGAAGCATTTGATGCCCGAAATCAATTTCCCAACTCCTGAACTGGGTGGTTACATTAACCCTTCCCCCAATCCAACCCTGCATTAAGGAGCTTTATAGGAGACACATTGGTGCTGGCATGCTGTAGTTTGCAAAGTCAAACAAATGATATCCTCCTTATACAGTCAGTGTTACGTGTCATTGTCACGGATGTGCGTCCCTGCTCGTTACGTTCAGTGCAGCCAAAACAGCAAGTGAGGAGGAGGAGACGGCCAAGGCAGGGGAAACGGTCTAGTATTTACGCGTACCCCTACGTCGTCCACGTCCTGGAAGTCTGCGCTAGAAGTGGTTGAGATTCTCTGGTGCAGTAGAATAACAAGCATTGGAAATGCAATCGGTCTCGCATTTTTTGTGTTAGAGCTATTGTCATTGTAAATGAGAATGCCTTTTACCTATGTGTTACTGATTGTATGTATGTGGTGTGTAGTGGAATTATGTGGGTGGGATTGGATTAGTTAGTTGTGTGGCATAGATTTGTTTTGTGGAATTATGTGGCATGGTGTGATGTGGAATTATGTGGTATTGAGTGTTTTGGAATTATGTGGAGTGGGATTGTGTGTTATGGAGTGTAATTATGTGAAATAGTATTTTGTGATGTGGAGTGGTATGTAGTGGAGTTTAATTATGTGGTGTGCTGTTGAATTTTTTGGCACGATTTGGAATTGTGTGGTGTGTATTGGATGTATGTGGTGTGTAATTGTATTTTTGAGTTGTATCGTGGTTTGAGGTTGAATTATGTGGGTTGGATTGGAATTGTTTGTTGTGGAATTGTGTGGTATGGATTGTGTGGTGTTGAGTGGAGTTATGTGTAGTGGAATTATGTGGCATGGCGTGCAGTGGTAATATGTGGATAGTAATTATGTGGCATCGATTGTACAGGGATTATGTGGAGTGGGATTGTGTGTTTTGGAGTAATTATGTGGCATCGAGTGTACTGGTATTATGTGTTGAGCGATTGTGTGTTATGGAGTGTAACATTCCATTCTACTTGATCTCGGAGGGGTGAAGTGAGGATAAAAGGCCAGAAAACCACAAAAGCTCCACACTACGTGGAGAAGGGAACAAGAGGCGCGGGGTTTTTTAGGAGCTAGCAGCCTCCAACAATAAATGTTAACCACAAAGAGCTGCTCCTAACTTAGTGACCACTGTGAGGTTTGGGATATGTTGTGAGTGAAGACCTCTCGCAAAATGTAATGGACTGGTCTCACACACCACCTGGTGTCATGCTTCCTCATTGACCAGTCCTCGCCCTCTAAAACCTTGGTTTGATAGAGGGCGGGCATACACCTGACGACAGGGATGCACTTCTAAACTAAGTGGGGGCCCATAAATAAGTGAATGTGGTTAAAAATCATTATAGTTATCTTTATCGTGTTTTTAATGTGAAAGGTAACTATATGATATTAAAATCAAATGACGGTATATGGGGGAATTAATGTCCCCTAACCGTTATGTGAAAGGTCAACATGTTTCTGCTTTGTTGGCCCGGTTGGGTCCAGGGCATTCATCAGGACCTAATTAGAACACGAAGGGCTCCGTTCTTACCAGCTGGTGGCAAGAGTAGACCACTGTGTGGGCGTGATCAATGTCACTCTCCAAAGTTTGATGGCTTCTAAATTCAAGCCTGTAAAAGAAATTTTGAAGAAACATATAAGCCAACAAACCTTCGTTGTGGTGGAATACCGATCACAATACATGCACTGTTTCAGTACAACGTGAGTGACTACTTGTGTGACATGTGGCACTCTATTTGTGTACACAAATCCAGAGAAACAAGTAGTGTGAGCGCAAGTCTCACTGTTCTTACCCTAAATACCAAAGCTACTTGCCCCATTGAAGGAGGGGAGGGGAAACCCCTGTTGTCAAACCCTGTTGAAAAGACAAATCACAATTGGCGTGAAAACCGTGGTCTGTGACAGAACAAAGACCACTACACATTCAACCACATCTACACATGGAGTGGTTAAAATATCATACATTCACTCAGCTCTCATTCAAACCCTTACTGCTTCAAGGGAAATTTCCCATGTGGTTCCTAGGCGATTGCTCCCGTTCCTCCCCGATGTGGAAATGAGGAGGAAGAGATCGCGCTATGTATAGTGTGTGACCTCGCACGCTAATTGATGTCAAACGGTTCACAGGTGATGTTGAATATCATCAGGTGTATGGTTTCCTGTGTCCCAAAAGAGAGGCCTGGTTTATCCATGGCGTCCAAGTGCACATGCTCAGAGTGAGTTATGACTAGGCTATGGAAGTCTTTAATCAGGTGCGTGACTTCCTATGTCCTCCATGCGAATGCCTGACTCAAAGATGGCCGGTGTTCGCGCATGCTCTATGATGTAAAGTTAAGCGCGAGCACGGAGAATTAGGTGTGCACTGGCCTGTATTAAATGCATGCGAGTGCCTAATAAGGGAATGGCTGGTGTCCGCGCATGCTCAATGTGGCGGACTATGGCGCATGAGAAACGGAAGTTGCGCTGATATATCAGCTGATCAAGGCCGGGAGTTAAATAGTTGCAAGTGTCCGCGCCTGTTAAAATAGCACTTGCCTGTGTAAACGCATACGGGTGCCTGAATAGAAAATGGCTGGTGTCCGCACATGCTCATTCCGGCGGATAGTGGCGCGTGAGGAAAAGGAGGATGTTACTCTGATGTATCAAGTGGCTAAGGGCGGGACTGAGAAAGTGGCAGGTGGCTGCGCATGCTCAATTTTGCAGAGTGAAGCGCGTGAAATGAAAAAGAATCCATTACTGTATCAGCTATTCAGGGGCTATGTTTGTGCGTGAATGATGTCACCATGTTGACAGTTACGCCTTCCAATAATAATTATATAGGGGCCCTAATACAAATGAACAGGGACATAATAAAAGGAGGATGGAGAGCATATGATGTGCAAACAAAAAGCCACTATTTGTAATATTTATCCTAATGAATTGTCTGTGCGTCAAGGGACTGATCCTGAAATTCGTAGTCAGCCATGGTCATTGTGGGATTCGAATGGGGATCGATACAAAGTGTTCGGGACCGTTTTGGGGCTCGAGACCTGGTTCACTTAAGGAAATACTTATGTGACCCTCATGGAGAATTAGTCATTGAATCAATAAATGTTTACTTATCATAAATAAATATATCCCTACCAGCTAAATGGGCATGGTACACTATGTGATGGTGGATTCAAATCACATAAGTGATTATATATCAGACATGCCCAATATCTATAGATGATGTATAGTCGTGCATGTAACTCTGCTGGTGGTGGTTTAGAGGTTCCTATTGTCCCATCTGGAGCCATGGTATTTCATCATTGAGACCTTGCTGCCAGGACCGTAGGCGGAATACCCATCGTTGTTCCCTCACATGTAAAGCTTTTGTCAGATCGAACTTGCGTTTTTTCATCACTTCCAAAATTGACCATCTCAGGTCTGTGTCTTTATGGGTTTTTTCAGTGAAGTGGCGTGTCAGTTTGGTGTTATTCTTTTTACACCGGATGGTGCTCCGGTGTTCACTGATTCGCACCTTGATTTTTCTGGTGGTCATGCCTACATATCTGAGGCCGCAGGGACCGGTTAGGAGGTACACAACGTTCTCCGTATTACAGTTACTAAATTCTCGTAGCTGCCAAGGTTTCCCGGTCCCTATATCTACCTCCTTAGTGTTGGTGGTAAGACTGCAAGATGTGCAGTTTCCACATGAGAAGTGACCCACGGGTCGTGAGTGGGTCCACAAGGTCTGTTGCTCTTCTACATCAATTGTTGGTGTCTTCGCGTGTACCAATTCGTCACGCAAGCTCCTGTTCCGTCGGAAGGCGAACAGAGGTGGATGCCACTGATTGCCTGCACTGTTAAGAATGTGCCAGTTTTTTCTCACGAATTTCTGTACTGTATTGGAGGCCGGGATGTATGTGGTAACGCATACCAGTCTTTTGGTGTCTTCTTTTATTACGTCCTCTAATAGTGCTTCTCTCGGATTGTTCCTGGCGCGTTTCTTTGCTCTTCTCACCATTTTCTTCGGATAATGGCGTTCCAAGAGTTTGTTCTCCAGCTGTCCTGCCTGTTCTTCAAAAGTTGTTATGTTTGAACAGTTCCGTCGTATTCGGAGGAACTGGCCTACCGGGAGATTTTGTCTCAGGGCCCTGTGGTGGGAGCTCTCAAAGAGAAGTTGTTCTCCACCACTTCCAAGGTTCTTCTCTGTGGGATGCTCGTATAAAGAGCTTCTATATCCATTGTTATAAGTAGGGTCTCAGTTGGGTCAACTTCCAGATCTCGAAGAAGGCAAAGGACATCTTTAGTGTCTCTAAGGTAGGAATGTGATTGCTTCACAATCGGTCTGAGGAACCAATCGCAAAACTGCGACAGAGGTTCCAAAACTGATCCAATACCAGATACGATGGGTCTGCCAGGTGGAGGGGTCCGGTTTTTATGGATCTTAGGCAGCGTGTAGAATCTGGGCATACTGGGGTTCTCATTAATAAGGAAGCTTGCCTCCTGTCTAGTAATCCAATCGTTGGTAAAGGCCTCCTCTACCATGTTTTTAATTCTTGTCATCAAGGGTCCTGTTGGGTCATTTCTGTGTATGGCATAGCTGGCTGTGTCTGAGAGAAGTCTTTTACACTCCTCTTGGTACATCTCCTGATCCATAATCACGATAGCTCCCCTTTGTCTGCAGGTTTTATCACGAGATCGTGATTGTTCTTCAGATTCCGTAGTGCCGTATGTTCATTTCTTGTAAGGTTTTGAAATCCCTTGGTACTCTGGAAGTTGATACCCTCGATCTCATTGAGTACTGCTTCCTCAAAGGCTAGTACTTGGCAAGAGGTATTCTGGGCAGGTGGTTGAAAGGTTGACTTTTTCCTGAGTCCCGTCGTCCTCTGTTCTTCAGTTTTATCCTCTTCTGCACCGAAATAGTCACGCAACTTGATTTTTCTGAAGAACTGTGCAAGCTCTGTGTGAAGTACAAAGGGGTCATTCCTAGGTGTAGGGACAAACCCCAATCCTTTGGAGAGGACCATCTCCTCATCGGTAGTCAATGTGTGCTTACTAAGGTTAACAATATTCGTCATTCCCTGCTTGTCGAGGGCATGTTCGCTCTCCCTTTGCTCCTGGTGACCACCGGAGTGGGTTGTTGGTCTTCCCACTGTACCCTTGTATTCCTTCTTTTTTGTCGGCCTCTGCCTCTGCCCCCGCCCTGATATAAAAAAGGCTGGGGGCCTTGTGGGAAGCCAAATCCTGGCGGAAAATAAGGTTGTTGCCAATATCCAAAAGTGGGGGTTGTTGATGGGTCATAGTTTGGCGATAGCCCTGTTGTCTGCTCTGCTGTTGTCCTGAGCTCTCGTCACTGCTACTGTCACTCCTTTCGTCCCCCGAACTGAAAGTCCAATTCAGTGGGGTGGGTCTGAACCGTTGTTTTCTGCCTGTTTGTTGTTGTATAGGTTTGTCATAATGTTCATCTGTAATGTATGGGTACACTGTTTCTCTGCTAAACTTCTGTACATCTTTTCTAAGTTTTGTCAATTTTGATTGTGTGAGATAGTCTTTATACTCAGTATGGTCGTTGTTGATTTCGTCGAGTTTTTTCTTAAAGACAGATAACTGTACTGTTGTTTTCAATCTGCACTCACTTTGTTGAATTTCAACCAGAAGGGCGTCTGCCAGCTGCCTAGCGGTGTTGATGATTAAAATGAGCCAATCTTTGGTACACTTCCAGGCAATGCACGACCAATTTGTGCGGAACTCTTTATTGTTGAGAAACAGCCTTGGTTCATTGGTGACTATGCCCTCCATGGGGCATTTATGACGGAGTACCTCAGAAAAAACACCGCACCGAGAGGACTCATAGTCACCAATGAACCAAGGCTGTTTCTCAACAATAAAGAGTTCCGCACAAATTGGTCGTGCATTGCCTGGAAGTGTACCAAAGATTGGCTCATTTTAATCATCAACACCGCTAGGCAGCTGGCAGACGCCCTTCTGGTTGAAATTCAACAAAGTGAGTGCAGATTGAAAACAACAGTACAGTTATCTGTCTTTAAGAAAAACTCGACGAAATCAACAACGACCATACTGAGTATAAAGACTATCTCACACAATCAAAATTGACAAAACTTAGAAAAGATGTACAGAAGTTTAGCAGAGAAACAGTGTACCCATACATTACAGATGAACATTATGACAAACCTATACAACAACAAACAGGCAGAAAACAACGGTTCAGACCCACCCCACTGAATTGGACTTTCAGTTCGGGACGAAAGGAGTGACAGTCAGCAGTGACGAGAGCTCAGGACAACAGCAGAGCAGACAACAGGGCTATCGCCAAACTATGACCCATCAACAACCCCCACTTTTGGATATTGGCAACAACCTTATTTTCCGCCAGGATTTGGCTTCCCACAAGGCCCCCAGCCTTTTTTATATCAGGGCGGGGGCAGAGGCAGAGGCCGACAAAAAAGAAGGAATACAAGGGTACAGTGGGAAGACCAACAACCCACTCCGGTGGTCACCAGGAGCAAAGGAGAGCGAACATGCCTCGACAAGCAGGGAATGGCGAATATTGTTAACCTTAGTAAGCACACATTGACTACCGATGAGGAGATGGTCCTCTCAAAGGATTGGGGTTTGTCCCTACACCTAGGAATGACCCTTTGTACTTCACACAGAGCTTGCACAGTTCTTCAGAAAATCAAGTTGCGTGACTATTTCGGTGCAGATGAGGATAAAACTGAAGAACAGAGGACGACGGGACTCAGGAAAAAGTCAACCTTTCAACCACCTGCCCAGAATACCTCTTGCCAAGTACTAGCCTTTGAGGAAGCAGTACTCAATGAGATCGAGGTATCAACTTCCAGAGTACCAAGGATTTCAAAACCTTACAAGAAATGAACATACGGCACTACGGAATCTGAAGAACAATCACGATCTCGTGATAAAACCTGCAGACAAGGGGGAGCCTCGTGATTATGGATCAGGAGATGTACCAAGAGGAGTGTAAAGACTTCTCTCAGACACAGCCAGCTATGCCATACACAGAAATGACCCAACAGGCCCTTGATGACAAGAATTAAAAACATGGTAGAGGAGGCCTTTACCAACGATTGGATTACTAGACAGGAGGCAAGCTTCACTATTAATGAGAACCCCAGGATGCCCAGATTCTACACGCTTCCTAAGATCCATAAAAACCAGACCCCTCCACCTGGCAGACCCATCGTATCTGGTATTGGATCAGTTTTGGAACCTCTGTCGCAGTTTTGCGATTGGTTCCTCAGACCGATTGTGAAGCAATCACATTCCTACCTTAGAGACACTAAAGATGTCCTTTGCCTTCTTCGAGATCTGGAAGTTGACCCAACTGAGAACCTACTTATAACAATGGATATAGAAGCTCTTTATATGAGCATCCCACAGAGAAGAACCTTGGAAGTGGTGGAGAACAACTTCTCTTTGAGAGCTACCACCCCAGGGCCCTAAGACAAAATCTCCCGGTAGGCCAGTTCCTCCGATTACGACGGAACTGTTCAAACATAACACTTTTGAAGAACAGGCAGGACAGCTGGAGAACAAACTCTTGGAACGCCATTATCCGAAGAAAATGGTGAGAAGAGCAAAGAAACGCGCCAGGAACAATCCGAGAGAAGCACTATTAGAGGACGTAATAAGAAGACACCAAAAGACTGGTATGCATTACCACATGCATCCCGGCCTCCAATACAGTACAGAAAATCGTGAGAAAACTGGCACATTCTTAACAGTGCAGGCAATCAGTGGCAACCACCTCTGTTCGCCTTCCGACGGAACAGGAGCTTGTGTGACGAATTGGTACACGCGGAGACACCAACAATTGATGTAGAAGAGCAACAGACCTGTGGACCCACTCACGACCCGTGGGTCACTTCTCATGTGGAAACTGCACATCTTGCAGTCTTACCACCAACACTAAGGAGGTAGATATAGGGACCGGGAAACCTTGGCAGCTACGAGAATTTAGTAACTGTAATACGGAGAACGTTGTGTACCTCCTAACCTGTCCCTGCGGCCTCAGATATGTAGGCATGACCACCAGAAAATCAAGGTGCGAATCAGTGAACACCGGAGCACCATCCGGTGTAAAAAGAATAACACCAAACTGACACGCCACTTCACTGAAAAAACCATAAAGACACAGACCTGAGATGGTCAATTTTGGAAGTGATGAAAAGCGCAAGTTCGATCTGACAAAAGCTTTACATGTGAGGGAACAACGATGGGTATTCCGCCTACGGTCCTGGCAGCAAGGTCTCAATGATGAAATACCATGGCTCCAGATGGGACAATAGGAACCTCTAAACCACCACCAGCAGAGTTACATGCACCACTATACATCATCTATACATATTGGGCATGTGCTGATATATAATCACTTATGTGATTTGAATCCACCATCACATAGTGTACCATGCCCATTTAGCTGGTATGGATATATTTATTTATGATAAGTAAACATTTATTGATTCAATTACTAATTCTCCATGAGGGTCACATAAGTATTTCCTTAAGTGAACCAGGTCTCAAGCCCCAAAATGGTCCCGAACACCTTGTATCGATCCCCATTCGAATCCCACAATGACCATGGCTGACTACGAATTTCAGGATCAGTCCCTTGACGCACAGACAATTCATTAGGATAAATATTACAAATAGTGGCTTTTGTTTGCACATCATATGCTCTCCATCCTCCTTTTATTATGTCCCTGTTCATTTGTATTAGGGCCCTATATAATTATTATTGGAAGGCGTAACTGTCAACATGGTGACATCATTCACGCACAAACATAGCCCCTGAATAGCTGATACAGTAATGGATTCTTTTTCATTTCACGTGCTTCACTCTGCAAAATTGAGCATGCGCAGCCACCTGCCACTTTCTCAGTCCCGCACTTAGCCACTTGATACATCAGAGTAACATCCTCCTTTTCCTCACGCGCCACTATCCGCCGGAATGAGCATGTGCGGACACCAGCCATTTTCTATTCAGGCACCCGTATTCGTTTACACAGGCAAGTGCTATTTTAACAGGCGCGGACACTTGCAACTATTTAACTCCCGGCCTGATCAGCTGATATATCAGCGCAACTTCCGTTTCTCATGCGCCATAGTCCGCCACATTGAGCATGCGCGGACACCAACCATTCCCTTATTAGGCACTCGCATGCATTTAATACAGGCCAGTGCACACCTAATTCTCCGTGCTCGCGCTGAACTTTACATCATAGAGCATGCGCGAACACCGGCCATCTTTGAGTCAGGCATTCGCACGGAGGACATAGGAAGTCACGCACCTGATTAAAGACTTCCATAGCCTAGTCATAACTCACTCTGAGCATGTGCACTTGGACGCCATGGATAAACCAGGCCTCTCTTTTGGGACACAGGAAACCATACACCTGATGATATTCAACATCACCTGTGAACCGTTTGACATCAATTAGCGTGAGAGGTCACACACCATATATAGCGCGATCTCTTCCTCCTCATTTCCACATCGGGGAGGAACGGGAGCAGTCGCCTAGGAACCACATGGGAAATTTCCCTTGAAGCAGTAAGGGTTTGAATGAGAGCTGAGTGAATGTATGATATTTTAACCACTCCATGTGTAGATGTGGTTGAATGCGTAGTGGTCTTTGTTCTGTCACAGACCACGGTTTTCACGCCAATTGTGATTTGTCTTTTCAACAGGGTTTGACAACAGGGGTTTCCCCTCCCCTCCTTCCATGGGGCAAGTAGCTTTGGTATTCAGGGTAAGAACAATGAGACTTGCGCTCACACTACTTGTTTCTCTGGATTTGTGTACACAAATAGAGTGCCACATGTCACAGAAGTAGTCACTCACGTTGTACTGAAACAGTGCATGTATTGTGATCAGTATTCCACCACAACGAAGGTTTGTTGGCTTATATGTTTCTTCAAAATTTCTTTTACAGGCTTGAATTTAGAAGCCATCAAGCTGTGGAGAGTGACATTGATCACGCCCACACAGTGGTCTACTCTTGCCACCAGCTGGTAAGAACGGAGCCTTCGTGTTCTAATTAGGTCCTGATGAATGCCCTGGACCCAACCGGGCCAACAAGGCAGAAACATGTTGACCTTTCACATAACGGTTAGGGGACATTAATTCCCCATATACCGTCATTTGATTTTAATATCATATAGTTACCTTTCACATTAAAAACACGATAAAGATAACTATAATGATTTTTAACCACATTCACTTATTTATGGGCCCCCACTTAGTTTAGAAGTGCATCCCTGTCGTCAGGTGTATGCCCGCCCTCTATCAAACCAAGGTTTTAGAGGGCGAGGACTGGTCAATGATGAAGCATGACACCAGGTGGTGTGTGAGACCAGTCCGTTACATTTTGTGAGATGTCTTCACTCACAACATATCCCAAACCTCACAGTGGTCACTAAGTTAGGAGCAGCTCTTTGTGGTTAACAGGATAAAAGGCCAGACAGAGACCGAAGAAAACAACCACAGCCCTTGAAACAGGCAAGGAAAACAGCAAAACTATATATTTCAGTGCCACAGTAAATATACCTCAAGTTTACTGCTTGAGGTAAATATAAAAGTAAATAGAGTACCAAAAGTACCCAAAACTGAGAACGCATGCAGGGGCCTGGCAGGCAAGTTTAGGGGCCACTGCCATCACGCACATGTACATTACCGGAAGTTCTCTATGTTGCAGCAGTTTTCAGAGTGTAGTGCTTTAAGGTGACAGAAGATGGTGTTTTGGGGGGGGTTGAAGCCTGAAATTATGACAATTGGTGACTCCAACTGTTTGTAAGGTTACCTGAATAGCCAGACGCGGTTTAATTATGATTTATCTGTTACGCATTTGGTGGAGTGTGAAGGAAACTTGTAAGTACTGTATACTGGAGTATAGCATCCTCATAATAGACATAATCCTCCTATTCTGTAAACGTCTTGAATGATTCACCCAGCTTGAATACTGTTGAATTGTGATCTGCATCACATGGTGAGTTTCAAGGAGGGTAAAAGGGAGTTGACTGCTTAACATTCTTAGGAAGGAACCGTTTCACCATTATGGCGGCCAGGCAAGACAAGTTAAAACGAAGATTCTGTGCAACCAAATTCGACAAAACCTGGAGTATAAACTTTCATGGTGATGGGTGAACTTTTTTAACAAAATATTTTAATGTTTAGCTGATTTCTATAGAAGTGCCTTTCTCTCAGGATTTTGCTGGATTGCCAAACACTCCCAAACCCCGTCCCTGTGCTAAGACGATGCAGACAGCTGAATAGGGTTTTCCAGCATAAGTAATTAGCTATGCAGCACATTAACCTGGGGTGTTACAACATGTACTGTTACTGAAAGCACACTCAGGGAGCCATGCCGTTGTTAGGGTCTGTCTGCACAATAAGAAACAAGGTTGTGTGTTACAATGTGCAAAATAGATGGAGTAGCGTTACGTAAATACAGCAGTACACGCAAGTCAAACCCCCTGTGACAGCACATTATTAACCACCTACCAATAACTTGGCACACCATATTGACGAGGTGCCAAGTCCATGAATGAAACACTGCATTAAAATACTGCCTTTACCCTCAGTAACAGGACCAGCGTCTGGAAGGAATCCCACTTATTCAAACACGAGAAGCGTGCTGTATCCGGAACGTGGGTTATATACGCAAGTAACAGAAATGAAAATGAGACACAAGTTCTTAAAGGCATGATGGGGATGTCCCAAAGGTGTCATCGTGATGAAGTGTGTGAAAAGGTTGTATTTTTATCACTACGAAGGGAAAGTTTCACAACTCAATACAGTTATAATGCAAATAATGTTGGCTGCATTAACGGTGCAAACTCTCCCTTAACACTAGTTCATACTCACAACTTAGGGCCCGATTACGATGTGGTTCGTAAATCATTCCAACCGAATCGGTTTGGGAATGGTTTCGACCGACTCGGATCGGGAGAGTCCAACCGACTGATTACGATGCATCCGGATGCTTCCAGATACGATTCGGTCAGACTCCCATAGACTTCAATGGGAGCCTATGTTCCGAACGAATGCATAGGCTCCCATTGAAGAAAGGGGTGATCGGGCAACCTGTGGCGGGCATCCCCTGGTGCCTGCCACACTGTGCATGGCTGGTAAGGGGGGACCCATGGGTACCCCATGGGCCCGATTGGGAAGGCTCGAGGTGCAGGGGGGCCCGCTACGGGCCCCCAAAGTCTGACTCCGACTGCCGATTCGAGTCGGACTGCACGATTCGGAAAGGCTGTCCGATTCCAGCATCGTAATCGGTCGTTCGGAAACACAGCCCGTAGAGACGTACAAGTCTGCTCCGTATGGCTTGGTCATTTCGATTGCCATCAGGTTCGGATTAGGATATTCCTAATGCCTAACTCGCATCATAATCAGTAGGTCAGAAACCATTCCGATTCGGTTGGAAAGACACATTCCCAATCCGATTCGGACGGAGCAAATGCCGTTAGGAGGACTTCCAAACTGCATCATAATTGGCCCCTTAATGTCCAGACTAGCGAGAATGTAACAAAAAGACTATGATGCACGCCCAGCAAAATTGAGGCGCTGCTCGTAGGCAGGAGGTGCTGTAATTGGTGAATGTGGCTAGAGGTGTCTTGTGGCGACTGCTGATCCCCCTTGGTGTAACATGGACAACGGGAGGGGGGCAGGGAATTTACAAATTGAACGGTATGGAGAGGGCGGGGCTAAAGGCAACACAATACGGACACCTGGTGAATGAAAAGCAGGCCGTGGTGAATGAAAAGCGGGCAGGCTTGGAGCAGGCATTAAACATTTGAAGCCGAGGCAAAAGAAAAAAGTAGCGCGCAACAGTAACATATAGGGATCACCGTGAACTAATGCATGTAACAGGGGCAGTTTCCAGGGCGTGAGCAAAAGGAGGGGCAAATGTAAGCTTCTGACCAATGAAAAGTAAGGATTTTTCACAAGCACATTAAGGAACAAATCACAAGCAATGGGCGTGCTGAATGCCCATACAACAGATACATTGTAACATCAGGGTACCTCTCTGACCATAGATCATGGATTCCTTTCACTATGGAGAGCTACCAAAGTTTTCTCCACGGATGCACACTTAATGCGCTGTGTTTATTTAAAGAATCTTAAAGAAAAAAGTGTTTAATGTTTTCCCTTTCACGCATAAATACATGTGATCAATTTACTCAAAGAGTCAGATAAGTTGTCTTTGTCATTCATTTATCTTATAAGAGAGACATTTCAGTGGAACAAAAACATACACCATTATGTTTGCATCAAAGACAAAGACAATACATTAATCAAGACAGAACACCAATGGAATGATAACAAGACAAATCATAAGTACATACTACAAAAAAAGAAGAGACATTATGGACTTAATATACAAAAAAATCTTCACACAAAAAAAGGGACATACTATACAGTGGGTGTACCCTATTGGCCTGATTTGCCGCTTAGTTAGATATCAAATCATAAGTTTCCAAACTTTTCTAGGTATGTGATCTGGACCTATTATCAGTACTCACGATATTATACTATTAAGAGGTCCTTGGTGAGGTCAGAGGGTGGTTATACATATTCTTGACACAGCCATGTGGATTAAGCTTGTACGTTCAGTGTTGTTGCACATTGACTTTCAGCATGGTGTCTCTTGGCCTCACGAGATATGGGCCAACGCATTTCGACCTTCGTTGTTGGACCAGTGGCAGTATTTCAAAAGAAGGTCTTCCTCAGGGCTGGGGGTTTGTGCAGGACACTTGGGGTTCCTAATCCTGTGGATCGGAACCACATTTTAGGCGGTGTTGAGTCCAAGGATGGAATCGGAAGTCAGAAGGCTTGCCTTATGTAGCCTCAAGTTGTCTTGTGTCCTTTATTGCTGAGGACAAGGAAGGATGTCTCTTTTGTCCGCTTTTCCAGGGTATATTTCCTCTTCTGTGAGTTCCGTCTTTGCTCCGAACAACGCCAGCAATTCCTGTTGCTCATCCGGCGTTTCGCACAGCTACAGCATGTCTCGAGAGATGGCACATGCGCTGCCTAGGTGAGACCTAAAAACTGCACCTGAGGGTCTCCTTTTGCCTGTAATTAGTAGCAAAATTCTCTTCCTGCCTTACTGTGTTGCTGAAGTCTGTTGTCTTGCAGACTCATCTCCTCTACTGGTGGATGCCCCCCCCCCCCGTTGCTAGTTCCTGCACTTCTTCTTGTGTTGCCGACTCTTTGTGGATTTACATCAGGTTTTTTGCTTCTCTCTCAGTACCTAAGGATACACCAGGGGTACAAGAGGGTTTACCAACAGCTGACTGTTCTCCTAAATTGGTAAGGTGCATTATTACCATGCATTGTTGGATAATACTTACAGTCCAGTGCTGTGACTCCATGACCTCTTGTGGTTGATGATTGTTTACCCTACAAAAGGAGGACAAGACTGTTAATTGGTCCTTTTCTACTGTGGAACAGTGATTGGAATTTAAAGATTATTATCTCTAAGACTCTCTTTAGCGCTCCATGGGCATTATTCTACTCTTATGGATATTTGTTTTTGCAAGACATTGAAGGAATGATTTCATTCCATACGTATTTGGTCTGCCTTAGACCCCTGTTTCTTTTTATTTTTGAGGTAAACTTTGGGTGTTGTAACAAAGTCTGAGTAGTAGTGACTTTATGGGTACATATTAAACGACATCCTGCTTTTGTTTTCATTCCCTTAGGAATTACATTGCACTCTCTGGTTTTGGTGGCTAGATTCTAGTGGGACAGTGGGGGTTATTAGGTAAGAACATACACTTCCCAATTAATCTTCAGTTGCATGGTTACTTTTTTCCTTTAGGAGGGAAGGTCCTAAACAAAACATATTATATACTTGTAGATACACAACGATACTAGAACACTGAGGGAATCTGCAGTACGGAGAGCTGAGATAGTCATCTTGAAGGGACCTCAAGAATTCCATCTTTGTTATTTTCCCCACTTCCCCTTTTCCCTCAGTGCTTCTCTCGCCTGGACTTATATTTGTTTCTCAGGTGGGTGCAGAGCTCGGGTGGTATAGGAATCCACTTCTGGCATTCTCATCTCGCTCCCACAAGATTAACGCAGTGAAATCAGTTGATGTGTGCAGACGTTACAGATCCCCAAGAGTGGGGCTTCTCCCGGACCGCCTGGTTGTTTGTGGTTGCTGGTGCCTCACCCTCTTTTTCTGAATCTGATGAATTTGGGGTCTCTTGGCATACCCAGTGCCCCCTCCCAGACCCGTCGACCATCTCCCCCCTCCTCAGAGGCGTGTGCTCCCCCCTCCCACCCCTGGCACAGAAGGCGCAGGCCACAACAATTGTTGGTTACTTTGAAGCAGTTGCTGTTCAGTCAGCCAGTCCCATGCCACCTCCAGAGTCTTGAAGAAGTGTGATCCTCCTGCATGAGTCACCCTCAGCTTTGCTGGGAACAGGAGCATATATTGCAGATCTATTGCTATAAGTCTTTGCTTTACACTATTTGTATGATTTTCGTTGTTGTAGTACTTGACTGGTGTAGTCCGAGAAATCATAACATATCCAGATTGTAAGAAAGTTGCCCCTTCACCCTAACCCCTGCAGGATGGCATCTCTTTCTCTGTAGTTCAACACTTTGGTGATCACGGGTCTGGGTGGGGACCACGGCGGGGGCTTTTGCGCCAGCGACCTATGCACTCATTCCAGGATGAATCATGGGGACAGTTTAAACAGTGTCTATCGACGACTTAAACCATTCCTCTGGAAACAGTTTGGGTGTTGATAATTCTTTCCTTGCGGGAAACTCAACAAAGTAAAGGTTGCTTCTGTGGGCTTTATTTTCTGCAGTCTCGGCCTGTTGAGTGAGAGTCTTAAACATCGTGGTCAGGCTGGGATACTTCCGCTTTAAGGTCTTGTATTGCAGCCGCGGTCTGTGCAGGTAACAGCGGTGGGGCGGTGGGGCCGGGTAAAGGGGGATTTCGAAGGACGATGCCCAGGGAAAATTAAATAAATAATTAATTTTCCCTCGGCATCGTCCCTCGAAATCCCCCCTTACATGGCCCCACCGCCCCACCGTTGTTACCTGCACGGACCGTGGCTGTTGTATTGTGTCTTCCAGCTCAGATATATGCCCCTCCGCCTCGGAAACTCTGTCTGTCGTGTAATGGAGGTCTAGCCGCTACAGAGCCCAATCCATCCACACCTCCCCTATCATGGATTTGATGGCTGACCGCGTGTCTTGTATAGCTTGCAGGATTACTGAAGTGTCTCTCGTCCTTCTTGTACACGGTCATCTTGGGGTTCTCCTCCGGTGGTCCCCTTCTTACCACCAGCCGTAGCCGGAAACTTATCCATCTTGGTTTGGGCTTGAGATGCTGGTGCTTTGTATTCCACCTCTGGAGCTCTGGGAATTCCCCCTCAGGCTGCTGTCAGTCCTGGTGATTCCAGCCATGTCTCAGTCTACGAAGAGCCTGACCTGCTTGCTCCGCGGGACTCCACATATCGCGGGTAGAATGTGAAGTTGGCCCCTCCAACTGCAGAAACAGCCCAAGGTTACACCTGGGTCTTCAGAGTCGTCCTGGGGCGGTCAACCAGGATAGAGTCCCTCTCCTGCCCCTGTGCCCCGGCTTATCCAGTCACCGCAGAGCTATGATGTGGGAGGAGAGTAAAGAAGGGGGAGCGGGTGCCCCTTCTCTCCTTTGCACTGGACAATCGCTGGTTCAGTGGCATCTTCACTCGCGCCAGGAGTGAACAGGGGAAAGGAGAAGAAGATAGAGTTTGTGTGTAGCAGTGAAGAGAGTGAATATGAGGGGGTTCCTGCAGGTCATTCCCAGCTTTCACCTTTGGAGCAATGGGGATTTTCCCAATGTGAGCTATGAGGGCACTCTTGTGCTTAGAAATCTGAAGTATGGTGGCCCTGGAAGGGAAGAGTGCTTCCGTAGCTGTTCTCTGTTTGGTTAAACAGGTTTATTTTTAAAACAATGTGAATTGGTTAACAGTGTCACTTGGGTGAGCTTTGCTAACAAGGCTTTACTATAATTAGTTAATTATAATTACGGTGGGACTCCCACCTTGATAATGGGGAAGATTCAAGCATGTAAATCTATGAAAGATTTCAGTACTGGAGAACCAATGTACAGGTAAGTAACTTGTTTTTTCTACACTATGTAACAGATGCTTAGATCACTACAGTGTGAATATTGCTCCACACAATAACTGATCTACTTATGGTTATGCGCCTTGGGAATAGCAGGTTGTTGAGACTAGTACGTATTAATACTGTAAATTTTATGTGTGGTAACCTGTATGCAAATGTTGCCAACTTAATAAAGCTACACAGAACTGATTGAGGGTTGAGTTAAAACATAGGAAGCATTTTGTAAAAGCTTTTTCATGAAATATCTTTTCCCACAATTTTCATGATAAAAAGCATAAAAAAGGATGATGTAGTTTAATGTTTACGGTTGGTGTCAAGGTGCTTTTGCCATATTCGAAGGCCAGTGTTTTATAGCCCTTTGTCTCTCTATAGGAACTCTGCGTGGAAACTTTTATGCAGTGACCTAGTTGTAATTTGTCACAGTTCTTTTGAACCTGACAATACTAGGCTATTCTACAAAATTGGTTTTACCGTATTTATATTCACACACACTACTGCAGCATAATTATTAACTAGAACCTTTGGGCTGTCAAAACTGATTTTGATATCATTAATATTAAGGGCCTTATTACGAGTTTGGAGGTCTTTTCTGTGCAATAGACCCTGTGCACTCTAACTCAAGCATTGTATAAAAATGTCAAGACTAGGAAATGGTTACAACTACATTTTCACTTTAGAACAAAAACCTGGCCATAAACACTCTTGCTTTATCTATACCTTCAAACTTCACTTGATTGATTGACACTAGAAAAACTTGATGGTGCAATTACTGAAGAAGTTTATATATTAAATCTCTTGTCAAACAATATCTGTTGGCACTACTGTACACCACAGCTTGAAAACTAAAAGTAACCTTTATTATAACCCACCTCAAAGGTGAAGCTCAGAAGTCTTGTCCAGCAAATCAGTGCAGATTCAATTATGGCATTACAAATAATATTGGGACCTCAGCACTACTCATTTACTTGTCTCTTTCAATGTCATCAAATTGTTGAAATTGACCATTACGTTCCACTGCCTCAGTCATTCCTTGTGCCTCACCCAGATCCCTCGATGTGCGATGCCTGCGACTCCATAAGCCTAAAAGCCATTAGGGAGTGGAGCTAAATGATTCTTTTGCTCTGGCCCTAAGGAAACTACTTATTGGAAGTCTCTTGGTAAAGAGTGTCTTTTTAAACAGACCTCTCACAAAAAAGCACAGTAAACACCTTATTTGGCGACGGGGCCAATATGAGAGCCCTCAAAAACCTATTCTGAAACAAAGCTTAGGTTAGGCTATGCCTTATTGCCAAAAGTGGATTAGTTTCAATGATTTTGAATTTTATTACCTCACAAATTTCTACCACACACGTCACTTTAACAAAGAGGTAATATTAACAGACATTCATTGTCAGAAAAAGATAAAGAGCCGGAAGCTCTCTGCAGTCCCAAAGTTGCCCCTGCCGGTATGCAGACAACCCCTCCATTCTCTGTAGGGCGTGGGAGATGTTTTCCATAGCCTATGATATCATTCCTGTATATTCTGAATTATCACCTTTCCCACTTGTCCTGGAGGGTCTTCTTGGCCAACGGCAAAAGGTTTGTAAAGCGGCATGTTAAATATTTGGGGCCCCACTTCACTTCAGGCAACTAACTTACAAGACTACTACTCAGGATTTGTGGGATAGCTAATGCTTCTTCCAGAAACTTTAGATCACAGGTTAGTCCCACAACAGGTGCAAGATGGAGCCCATTTGATTTCAACCCCTCCAAGAACACTAAACGCTTTGCCTATCAATTGCATGAAGATGATCCATTGCCATCTTGGGAGAATTTTGCTTGGTTACTTGTGCCACTGAGTGTGTGAGATCCTCTTTAAGTAATTGGAGTGTAGTTTTGCCCATTGCTCATCAGTAAATTGATGGACAATTTTTGCTTTACACTTTTTTTGATAAGTCAGCTCTACATTTGGTCTCCCTCAAGTAGCATTTTGTCTATCTAAGATATTCAGTCTGGCACATTGAAGAGCAGCTTTTTGAAAGGTGTAAATGGGCGACACACTACTTCTTTCATCTAAGGGAACATAACCCAATGCCACCGTCTGTATCTTTCTTCTTCTTGCAGCCCAAAACATTGTTTGACCTTGTCGAAAGACCTTAATTCTAGCTTGATGAATATGTCTCCAATTTTTACACATACTCCTTTTTGCCAGGCAGCAGACTCTTCTCTGTTGAGGCCATAAATGAGTTGCAGGATTTCGGAGAGTTGTGTATAGGGGTTGGGAAAGCCAGTCAGTCCGTACTTAGGGGCACATTACGATGGCGGGCGGACAAAGTCCGCCCGCCACCTTAACGGTGAATGGGACCGTCCGCCAGAGGAGCGGCGGTCCCGCTGTAGGCATTAGGATGCCACGGTGGCGGTGGCATCCCGCATATATTGAATTGCGGCGGGCGGTGTTGTAAGCAGCACCCGCCACAATGCAATATATGCATGTCGTGCATTTGCATGCACAATGTGACAGGCACCGCGCGGTGCCTGCCACCTTGTGTACGCAAATGCAGGGGGGTACCATAGGTACCCCCCAGCCCCCCAACATCTTAGGGGGCCTGCAACGGGCCCCCAACAGCAAAGACCGTATGACTTTCCACGTTGCCGCCATGGAAAGGCTGCTCTCCGCCACCATCCTAATATGGATGGGGGTGTCTTGCAGACACCGCCACCATATTAGTGCCCTTTTCCGCCTGGTCCCCTGTCAGACCGGCGGAAAACCGGCGGACGGAAAGACCGTCCGCCGGGCTCCCCCCGCCATCGTAATATGGCGGGGGGAATTGGCATGCGGGCGGTGGAATATGGCGGGCGGATCGACACCGCCATATGGGCGGTGGCGATCCGCCCGCTATTGTAATGACCCCTTAGAGCTTGTTCAGCTCCAAATCTCCAGAGAGACTGTGGTGATGGGGAACACCTTAGTTCACTGGTCAGTCTTTTGTTTTTCATCCTTTATTTGCCCTATCCCAGCTAAAGAATGGTCCAAAAACCACCAGTGTCTCTCTGTTTCAGCTTTTGACCATTATAGAACAAATCCCAGATTTGCTTGTTTATAAAGTGTTGTTTGATGTCTCCAGACTCCCTTTTTCACAGCTATACATCATATTTTAGACAGGATATTTCCCTATGTATGAAATGGTGCATAGATGCTGTTGGTTCTCTGCAAGGGTGAAGCCGGAACAGAAACCAGCATCAAAATAGTATCACCTTTATTTTTTTATTGTTGCTAATCTCCCTAGCCATGCCAACGATTGTCTCTACCGCAACGGAACCGGCCTTTATCCTGTTTTTTTAGTAGTGGGAGGAGCATTATATGAGTAGGTTGTCGAACTTGCTAGCTACACCCTCTGGATATCTAATGGAGATGCTGCACCAACTGAAAGGCGTGTGGTTCCTTAACCATGTCATATCTACTGCCAGAATGTTGACACTCAAGGCACCAGATTAATTCATATTTATTTTAATGTCAGATATTTCACAGAGTTGTTGTAGTTCCCTTAATAGGGATGTTGGGTTTATAGGGGATAAGGGTGGGGAGTGTTTTAAAAAATATTGTTTAATTTGTAATAATTGTAAAATTTAAAATATTAATTTAAAATTTAATTTCGAATTTCAAATAAAAATTTGGGTTTATAGGAGATAAGGGTGGGGAGTATTTTAAAAATATTATTATAATTTGTAATAATTTAAAAATGTAAAATATTAATTTAAAATTTAATTTCGAATTTCAAATAAAAATTTAGGAGCGGGATGTTGGGTTTATAGGGGATAAGGGTGGGGAATGTTTTAAAAAATATTGTTTTAATTTGTAATAATTTTTACATTTTAAATATTAATTTAAAAATAAAAATTCGAATAAAAAAAAAAAAAATTAGGAGTGGGATGTTGGGTTTATAGGGGATAATGGTGGTGATTTAAAAAAAAAATAGTTTTTAAATTTTAAAGATTTAAAACAATTATATATGTAAATTATAAATATAATTTCGAAATTTTAAATATATTTTTAGGATTGGGATGTTTATAGGGGACAAGTGTGAGTTTTGTAAAAATTAATGTTAAATTTATGATAAATTAGAAATTAGAAAATATTAATTAAAAAAACAAAATTATAATATTTGAAAATAAATGTAGTAGTGGGATGTTGGTTTTATAGGGGCTAATGGTGTGGATTTAAAAAAATAAATATATATGATAAAATAAAATGTAATTAATAATAATTTAAAAATAAAAGTGTAAAATTGAAGTAATACATTATTTACGTGATTTTGTGTTGATAGGGGATAAGGTTGTGTATTTGTTGTAAATATTTAAATTTATTTTTATAAAATGCAATAAATATTTATATTATTATATTAAGAAAATGTAAAATTTAAATTTTGAGTTTGTTGTTGAGTTTATAGTTGATAGTGTTAGGTAGTGTATTTTAATTTTATATATAAATTATTTCTATCAACAAAAATAAATATTATAAAAATAATAATGTTATAGTGAGGATAGTGTAATAATTAAGTTTAATTTTCAGTATCTACTTTAAATTAATTTTTACTGGAATGGGAATAGTAAATTAATTAAGTTTAATGTCCAGCACATATCCTAATTAAATAGTAATTGGAGTGGTAATAGTAAATTAAATAGGTTTAGGGGCCGATTCCGATCTCGGTCGGAGGCGCACCCAATACCATTCGGTCGGGAAAAAAGCCATGCGAATGCCTGTTTCCCGACCGATCCGTACATCATACCGAACGAGTAAGTACGATGCGCACAACAGCACAGAATCCGGCCGAGTCGTACTCACCCAATCCAGGTCCTGTTCTCCGACCGAGGCGAATCCGGAAATGCAGAATCGAGTCGCACGGAAGGGAAAATGCAGCCCCGTCCGGCCGAACAAGTACGATGCGCTGTCCGTACGCGCCGAACCCGTCGCTACGTCCAGCACGTCAAAGCTTCCGGGAGAGGCGCACATAAGCTCCGATTCGCGCCACAACACGATCCACGGCTACGAGGCGAACACGCCAGCGACGAGGACGACGCGAAGCAACGAGAAAGACGAACGACACGAACCAACCATGAATCCCTTCGTCCCGATCCTACCAATATTCTATATTTACTACCGGAACAGGCACGGACGCGTACGGCGCAGAAGGTAAGTCAGACACCAACCACAAAACACATACAACACGTACACGACACATCACACACACACACAGAGGGATGCAGAATTTACTTACACCAGCAGCACCATAGGGGCGGGATGCCCATCACCAATGCCACATATGCACACAGGGGCCTGGATGCGCACCACCACTACCACCCCTACCCAGGGGGGGCCGGATGCCAACCACTACTACCACCCTTACCCAGGGGGCTGGATGTCCACCACTACTACCACCCTTAGCCAGGGGGTGCCAGATGCCTACCACTACTACCACCCTTACCCAGGGGGGCTGGATGCCTACCACTACTACCACCCTTAGCCAGGGGGTGCCAGATGCCCACCACCACTACCACCCTTACCCAGGGGGCTGGATGCCTACCACAACTACCACCCTTACCCGGGGGGCTGGATGCCTACCACCACTACCACCCTTAGCCATGGGGGTGCCAGATGCCCACCACTACTACCACCCTTACCCAGGGGGCTGGATGCCTACCACTACTACCACCCTTAACCAGGGGGGTGCCAGATGCCCACCACCACTACCACCCTTACCCAGGGGGGGCTGGATGCCTACCACCACCACCACCCTTAGCCATGGGGGTGCCAGATGCCCACCACCACTACCACCCTTACCCAGGGGGGTGCCAGATGCCTACCACTACTACCACCCTTAGCCAGGGGGGTGCCAGATGCCCACCACTACTACCACCCTTACCCAGGGGGGCTGGATGCCTACCACAACTACCACCCTTACCCAGGGGGGGCTGGATGCCTACCACAACTACCACCCTTACCCAGGGGGGGCTGGATGCCTACCACAACTACCACCTTTACCCAGGGGGGGCTGGATGCCTACCACTACTACCACCCTTACCCAGGGGGGCTGGATGCCTACCACTACTACCACCCTTACCCAGGGGGGGCTGGATGCCTACCACTACTACCACCCTTAGCCATGGGGGTGCCAGATGCCCACCACCACTACCACCCTTACCCAGGGGGGGCTCGATGCCTACCACTACTATCACCCTAAGCCAGGGGGGCTGGATACCTACCACTACTACCACCCTTAGCCATGGGGGTGCCAGATGCCCACCACTACTACCACCCTTACCCAGGGGGGGCTGGATGCCTACCACTACTCCCACCCTTAGCCATGGGGGTGCCAGATGCCCACCACTACTACCACCCTTACCCAGGGGGCTGGATGCCTACCACTACTACCACCCTTAGCCAGGGGGTGCCAGATGCCCACCACCACTACCACCCTTACCCAGGGGGCTGGATGCCTACCACAACTACCACCCTTACCCAGGGGGCTGGATGCCTACCACTACTACCACTCTTAGCCAGGGGGTGCCAGATGCCCACCACCACTACCACCCTTACCCAGGGGGGGCTGGATGTCCACCACTACTACCACCCTTAGCCATGGGGGTGCCAGATGCCCACCACTACTACCACCCTAAGCCAGGGGGGGCTGGATGCCTACCACTACTACCACCCTTAGCCATGGGGGTGCCAGATGCCCACCACTACTACCGCCCTTACCCAGGGGGGGCTGGATGCCTACCACTACTACCACCCTTACCCAGGGGGGGCTGGATGCCTACCACTACTACCACCTCTACCCAGGGGGGCTGGATGCCTACCACCACTACCACCCTTACCCAGGGGGCTGGATGCCTGTCACTACTACCACCTCTACCCATGGGGGCTGGATGCCTACCACCAACACCACCCCCACTCATAGGATGGACAATGCATGACACAACCAGCACACCACAACCTAGGGAATGCAAGAAAAAGACATCCCCCAACACCATGACAAGCGTGTGTAGACTGTGTCAAATGCCTACAACACTGAACATGACTTTGAACATACAATGTGACCCCTATCACATGTGCCACACATATATGTGTGTGGCCCCCACAATGCAAGCCGGCCATGACCATTGTGGCAATGGGGTCCAAACCCCCATCATCACAGTGACCAAAAGGTAAGTGTGGGGTCCATAGCTGAAGCACATTTTGAACATTGTGGCAATGGGGTCCAAACCCCCATCATCACAGTGACCAAAATGTAAGTGTGGGGTCCATAGCTGAAGCACATTTTGAACATTGTGGCAATGGGGTCCAAACCCCCATCATCACAGTGACCAAAAGGTAAGTGTGGGGTCCATAGCTGAATCACATTTTGAACATTGTGGCAATGGGGTCCAAACCCCCATCATCACAGTGACCAAAAGGTAAGTGTGGGGTCCATATCTGAAGCACATTTTGAACATTGTGGCAATGGGGTCCAAACCCCCATCATCACAGTGACCAAAAGGTAAGTGTGGGGTCCATAGCTGAAGCACATTTTGAACATTGTGGCAATGGGGTCCAAACCCCCATCATCACAGTGACCAAAATGTAAGTGTTGACAAAGAAAAAGCTGCAACTGCCAAACTGCATGGATGATTCCTGGTCACAGAACATAAAACACATCAGTGGCAAAGTAGTGCATGTGTCCCATTGCAACATAGATTGGGGGAGGCAAATACTGCAGTGCAAATAAGACATACCTTTGGCCATGTGCAGACAAACAACACCCATGGGGGCTGACACAGTCAACATTCATCAATGACACAATGACAGAAGTGACCATCAGAATGCAGACCCACATATTTGCACCAATGGGCACACAAATGCAGATACCCTGTGGAGACTGTAGATGTGAGGTGAACAGATACCATACCATGGCAGCAATGGGACACACAAACCATGATCATTGTGCTGACTGATGACCTAGGAGTCCCAGGGACAGCAGGGGAAACCCACCAAACTACATACAGCCAATGGCACACCTAAGATATGCCAATGCAGTGGTGCAGATGCACAAACACAAACAGGCAGACCCACACTGCACATCAAACACAACAGGTGAGGGGGGTGCCAGTGTCCCCAGGCAACCACACAACACATGAGGAGGCCTGAATACCAATCATACAGATGTGCATACAGTGCCACACAAAGGTAACTCATGGATCCAAATCCCCTATGTGGGCAATCAGGCATTGTCAGATGAGAGGGAGCACAAATCACACATGTCACACAGGCACGTAGGAACAGCAACTGACACAGCAAGACACAGACACACCACAGCACTACCCCCAGGACCCCCACAATGTGGTGACCCTGGGCTGACTTACAATCCCACTGTGATGACAAAGCTAAATGTCGTTCACACTGTGAACCACAGTCATGTGTCCTGAGCAACAAACTACCATCACACCTACACAAGCACAAATCAATCAGCACGGCCAGTAAGCCAAGGCCAACATGGAGGCAGGGCTCTAGCCGGGCAACAACTCTCATCTGCACACACTCAACACCACACACCTCGACCTCCAACAATGTGCAGCAGTGAAGCACACATGCACTGGTGACATTGCACATGCACCCATGACAATTCCAGGGTGGTGGGTGGGAACCAAGGTGCAGAAACACATCACACATGGCCACTCAACAAGACTCCTGAATGTCTGACACACTGCACACTACGCTGTACATGGACATGACGGCAATACCACACCAACCAATGGGATCCCAGCCACAGTCACACACCAATGAAGAAGCCAAGGTCACCCACAAAGAACACACATAGACAACAACCAACATTGCAGCCCGGACCCTGAGGAGTGCCAGCAGTCACACACACAACGTGTCACAATCACTGAAAGATAACACAAACTGGAAATCACATGACAGGTGCAAACAACAAGTGCCAAGGGGAAACCTGACTGTGACCCATCTGCGTCTGCACACAAACTCAGCCCTGACCGCAAACACACCTATGGGTGACACCCTGATGACCAGTAATGTGCCATGCACCCACATCACAGAGAACCCAGGGAGAAGACTTTGGGGGAACATAGGTCAACTCAGCAAGCATCACAAACAGGTACAACACTAGGGATCACAGCATGCACAGCAAAACGGAAGTGAACACACAGACATGCTCATACAACACACACCTTGGGCGCAGGCAATGTCACAGGAGTACACACTGCCATGAGGGGACTCCACTCCTGTGTGAGGAAAGCTGTGCCATATGTTGCCTCAGTAGGGCCCCATCATGTCAGCTGAGCACTTGGTCACACAATCAACAATTAGCACCAAATGAAGGCTCCTGTCACATCAGCCTGGTCATGGAAGTGCCAACGAAATCATCAGCACAGATCCAACACACTTGTATAGCAATGTTGCACTGACAACACAGATGAGTCCTTCCCCATTGATGCCCAAACCTGCATGTCCAGTGGAGATGGCCACACGGTCAGGGAAGTAGATGAATTGAACAATGGCAGGCACAACAGATGTGCAGGGGTGGAAGCCACAGATGTGAAATTGCTAATGTAAGTAGGAAATCCCATTGCCAAATACTGAACACATGACACCCTCAGATGCTGCTATGGATGACATGGATACACCACAGGATAGGACACATTCCCCTGGACCACATGTGTTCCTGCACAGTAACACTTCATTATCATGAGACCAAATATCACCATCACTGCAGCAAGGGCATGGTTAGCATCATCAACAACATGTACATCAGAAGCATAAGCACTAGAGAACAGAAAGTTGCTTTATTCAGCATATGTGTGTTTAAAAGTGAAAGTCCAGAAAAAACACAAAGGCCAATGGCCAGTCCATTGTCAAAGTCCAAACAGGGTGACAGTGGCAGATGTCACCCTACGCATGCCTGCACTGCACAAAACCAGGGACAATCCACTAGGAGGGGCAACCGGGGGGCAGGCCAGGCACCGCAGGGACAGGATCAGGGCTCACCAGGAGGAGGCAGGGAAGGGGTGGTGGGTGCTGGAGAGCCACTGACAACTGCAGTGGAGGTGTCTGACATGGTGTGTGCCGGCACAACTGGGGGCATGACTCAGATGTTGTGGGTGCCGGCACGACTGCAGTGGACCCTGCAGATGGAGTGGACAGGTCCGCCACTGCAGTGCCCAAGTCAGACAGGGTGGTAGTGGACTCCACTGCAGTGCCTACCACCAGGGGAGGAGAATGGGGAACAGGCAAGGTGGGCTGGACAGAGGGGGAGGACACCCTCACCACATCAGTGGCACAGACAAGCGCAGCGGGGGGTGTGGTGCCGGGAGAGCAAGTGGCAGGGGGAGAAGGCCGGATCCTCTTGGGGATGGTATATCTGTGGGTGGGGGAACCTGGGGCAGGGTGTGGTGGGGGCACCTGTGGAGTGGGGGCCTGAGGGATGGAGGAAGGAGACCTGGTGCCTGAGCTGCAGGGCGGCGGCGGGGTCTTGCTCTTACGACTCCGGGGGACTTGCGGGTGGGGGCCTCAGTCTGTCTGCGCCTGGGGGAGGGTGTCCGGGGGCGAGGGGCACTCTGCTCCGTGTGGGTGGGCTTCCTCTTCCCCCTGAATGCTGTATCAGCTGGATCGGAGGGGAAGAGGCCGAGGTCACTGAGGAAGAGCCGCTGGGTCTTTGGGGTTGCAGGTGAGGCAAGGGAGGGTGCTTTGGAGGGAGAGGCAACTGAGGACTGCGCAGTGCTCGTGGATGCGTGTGTGTGTTCCAGGGCCCCATCCCCTGTGAGTCTGGTTTCAGTCCCCTGACTGTGCGTGCGTGTGCGTTTTGTTTGTGGCGTGTGTGTCTGTGTGCTGGACGTGTGTGTGCTGGTGTGTGCCTGTGCCGGTGTGTGTGTGCTTGGGACGGGTAAGGTGCTGGGGAGTGTGGATGGAGCAGAGGCAGGAGGGGTGAGGGACTGTCTGAGGAGGGACACTGCTGCCGTCAGGGAGGAGTCCATGGACCTATTGCCCCTCTGTAGGTCAGACATGCCCGATGAGATGCCCTCCATGAACGACACCAGCTGAGTCAACAGAGCGGTGTGCGCATGGAGGACACTCAGCATGGCTGTCTGCCCTACATGGAGCTGGCGAAGGAGGTACACAGACTCCTCACTCAGGGCAGCAGGGGACACAGGGGCAGGGGGTGCGGTGCCTGGCCCAAAGGAGACACGCTCCCGAACATGGGAGCCTCCACGGACCTGGGGAATGGGAGCCGATGGGAGGGCGGTGGTGGTGCTGGTGGTGGCGGGGACAGCAACACTAGCTGGGGTGTGGTGGCTGCTGACACCCGCCTCCATAAGGGAGTCATCCTCCGAGCCGCTGTGGTCCTCAGCTGAGGTGGATGCTGCTGAGGACTCCTCGGTGTGGCTCCCCTCGCCCTCTGTGCCACTGGGTCCCTCCGACCACTCCTCGGCTGCTGACCCAGTCTGGCTCTCCGGCTCCTCCTGGTCCGTGGAGCTGTCCCCTTCCGTGGCCGTGGATGTATCTGCAAACAATGGGGAAACAGACAGACATCAGTCACCTGCACCAAACGCACACACCACTGTGAGCACAGCACATTACAGAGCAAGCCCTGGCATCATTAGTTGAACATTGCTAAAAGTGCCCTAACTGAACAGGAGAAGCCAATTGTCAGTCTGATGCCAACCATGGCACTCACATCCCACATGGCCTTGCACCCATCTGTCTGGTGTCTGTTGGATAGCAACACACCAGTGTGGACACATGCACCACCTACACAGTAGTTGGACAGTGCAGAGGACACGGTGTAGCATGTGGACATGCACACATCACAACTCTTGCCACTGAGTCAGTACAGGTTTCCGGATGAAAGGGATGCCCAGAGTCAAATAGGAAATGCATGTGATGCATACCAGCGACAGACACCATGATGCACCCATGTCCTGATAGCCATCGCCACAATGGTGTGCATGTAGCACATGTCACTCCCCTGCAGGATCACCAATAAGTAGACACATGCCATGGCGGAGGCATGACTGCTAAGTCATACATCACTGTCTCAGTGATGTATGACTTGGCAGCCAGACAACAACACTCTGCACTGTGTCACAATAGTAGGTCATGGGGAATGCAAGTCCTGGAGCTGCACAAGTGCACATGTACATCCCCCACACAACACATCATCTTAACCCTCATCTGTCCAGGTCATACCGATTGGACATATGGGAGACCTGTGACACTACCCTCTGAACCTGAGCCCCTCACAATCTGCTGTGAATGGGAAACAGCTGCCTGAACTTCACATTCGCATACCCCAGTCTGCACGGGCAGCTGATCAAACACCTATGTGACACACAAGTATCGTCTCCTATGGTCACATCTCCAGTGGCATGCTGAGCCCCTACCGAGAAACACCCCAGCAGTCCTGGCAACAAATCCACAGCACACTGACACAGAGGCAGACACCTGAGGGGTCAAATCACTGCGCACAACGTGTCAGCTGATACACGGGAGTGGGAGTACAGGTGTATTGGATGGGCTGGAGTAGGCATGACTGTCCTGCCCCACATGAATGAGGGATGAGCCCTGGACAGTGGATAGCTGGCTATGTATGTGTGACACACGTAATCTGCACACTCCTGGGGCCCAAACATTGTTCCCACCCGCTGCATGGGTGTGTGCCCCAGGCACATGTGGTGGCTCAGCTCAGCAAGTGGACCGAATATCAAAGCAACACGCAGATTACATGTCCGAACACAGGCGTTGTGTGAACAATGGACCCACCCATGATGCCCACAACTGAGTTAGGGAAACAGATGCTGTCCCCCACCTTGAGTGAAGCAAACTGCAAGGACACAGTCCCAAGTGACACAATTCCCTGAATGTAAGGGCCACACCTGGGTATCAGATGAGGAGTGGGCAGTGCACAATAGAGGGACATGGCTCCTGGACAACATGACTGCTGTACTGTGGCAGTTTAACCAGGCCAGAGGAGGGCACATAGCATGTAATACAGAGTTCACAGTGCAGTCTTTGACTCACCCCCTCCTTGCTGCTGTCTGGCCTTCAGCTGCCCATCCTGGTCTGGAAACACCACCGCCAGGATCTGGAGCATGTGGGGGGTCAGGGTCCGCCCCTCCTGCGAGGAGGCAACAGCTTCAGCTGGACCCGTGCAATCCTCCGGGTCCAGCCCCGAAGGTCCTGCCACCTCTTCTGGCAGTTGCGGATCCGGCACTTGTAGACCCCCACGGACCGGACAGCCCGGACGATGTCCTTCCAGATCTCCTGCTTCCGATGGGCATTAACCTGTCAGGATGACAAAGTGAAAAGGCCATTACTACACATGCAACATATCCGTGCATGACACAGTTGTATATACATGTCTCAATCACAGGGGCACATGATGTACACAGGCAGTGCAACGCTGCCCATGGACAGTTTTCCAGAAGTCACTACATGGTATCATTGCATGGGAAGTAAAACCTTGTTCAAATGCACTGTCACTGCACCATACCTGTCCAGTGCATGTCACTACACACTATGGGGGGTGACAACTACTCAGTGAGCCTGCTAGCCAGTGGCGTGCAGACTTTCAGCCTTGCTAGTCAGACAAAATGCACATTCAGAAAGGCAGTGCACAGAACACTCACCTGCTCCCCTGGTGTCCCATACAGCTTGCTGTACTGTGGAAGTAGGCTGTCCAGCAGGGCCTGGTTCTCCTCAAGGCTGAAGGCTGGGGCTCTCTCCACAGTACGTGCCATTGCAGGGTCCAGAGGGGGCAGAGACAGCAGCAGTGCAGTGGCAGATGTCGTCCTGGAGCATGTAGTGCAGGCAAGTGAGCTCTCAGGGGAACAGCCAGCAATATATATGTGCTGCAGAGGCAGATACTGTCCCATGTGTCCAAAGTGATCGGTCCAAGTCGTTTGCATCTTCTGAATCTGGCCAATCCATGGAATAGCAGCACCAATACACGCCCACAGCATCCTTCAAATCTTCAACATCATGACATACATGATTTTGCAACATTGTTGTGGGTGACCAACTGAATTTCCAGCAACCGACTCGTTCGAATTTCGAAAACGCGTCCGTTGCCAGGCTAGGCCATTGTCAATGGGTGCGGACCGATCGGTCCATTGCTGTTCAACGCGTACAGGGGTACAACGCGTACCCGCACACATTGAATGCAATGGGCCGGCCGGGTGCACCGATCGGTCCATTGCTGTTCAACGCGTACAGGGGTACAACGCGTACCCGCACTCATTGAATGCAATGGGCCGGCCGGGCGCACCGATCGGTCCATTGCGGTACAACGCGTACAGGGGTACAACGCGTACCCGCACACATTGAATGCAATGGGCCGGCCGGGCGCACCGATCGGTCCATTGCGGTACAACGCGTACAGGGGTACAACGCGTACCCGCACTCATTGAATGCAATGGGCCGGCCGGGCGCACCGATCGGTCCATTGCTGTTCAACGCATCCCTGTACAAGTGACTGGCATATGTCACCATGCCTGTCTCAGATGAACATATGCCAGCCACAGATAGCTCCCAGGGAGTGAGGGGCACACCTACAACACCACAGCCTGTCCAAACTGTATCATAAGGCATGTAAGGCTGCATTTCCTATTGTGTGTATGTTGGTGTACATGTTGTCCTGTGGGTGTCACCTGGGGGCAGCCACCCCCAGGCTGTGCACGTGTTCATGGGGACAGGATCCTGGGTGTTACGTGTACATGACCACTGTGATGTGCAACTGTTCATATCTGTGCATGTGCCATGGTCACATTTCACGGTGGTGTATGTGTATGTCATGTCACATACCCCGTGAGTCCCATGTGGGACGGTATGTTTGAGCCAGGGTGTCCCAGTGGCACAATAGTGATGGTCCTCCACAGTCTGTGTGCATGTAGTGTTTACAATGTCTCTGATTTCATGTGCACAATGGGAGACAGTCTCCACATCCACGTTGTGTGTGCATGGACTTTGATGTTGTGCGTGTGTGTGTCACAGACGTCCATGTCTGTCCTGCAGAGGCAAGTGGAACCACTACCTGTGGGGGTCATGGTTGTTTTGCTGTGGTGTATACCTGATACTCCATGTAATGCCAGTGTCCATGTGGCAGTACAGGGTCCCTGGGAATGTACCTGTCGTTGAGCTGTGATGCCTGGGGCACATCTGTCCTCACATGTCACTGTGGGGGTGATTGTGACATGGCAGCAGGAGATGGGAACTGTGACACGGCCTCATGATATCCAATGGGCCAACCTGGGACTTATTGATGCCACTTGTTGAACCGTGATGACAGATGTTGGCCATGTATGTACCATACATGTCCTTACGGAACGGCACACTTCATGTAGTTGTGCCTCATAATGATGTATGATGTGATATTGAGTGTGTTCAATGCCGCATATGTGGGGTGACTGACAATCTTACTTTCTTCTCCTCTGCACTGCAGGGCTCCTGCTGTCCATCGACCATTCCCAGACCTGGCAACGATGGTGGAACGAGACCGCATCCGACGGTACCGCTTCACCAGGCAGCTGATTGAGGATTTGGCAGTGCAGTTGGCCCCACATTTGCAGCCTGGCCGGCCGTATCCTACAGCGCTGACCCCCAAGGTGAAGGTGATGGCAGCCCTACACTTCTTTGCCACCGGTACCTTCCAACATACTGTGGCGACTGCTGGTGGGATGTCACAGACCATGTTGAGCCGTGTGCTCCGCGATGTTTTGGAGGCAATTTTGCTATACCTGAACCGGTACATCTATTTCCCTAGACTGCAACGACTCACTGACGTGAAGAGTGACTTCTATGCCCTGGGGAGGATGCCGCATGTCATTGGCTCCATTGATGGGACACATGTGGCTTTGGTACCACCACAGGCCCAGGAGCAGGCCTACCGTAACCGCAAGCACTACCACTCGGTCAATGCACTGGTGGTGTGTCTTGCAGATATGACCGTCTCACACGTGTGTGCCCGTTTCCCTGGTTCAGCACACGATGCCTTTGTGATGAGGAGTAGTCGCATCCCCAGGATGCAGAACCAGCGTGCCTGGCTTGTCGGTGTGTACTGACTTTGTGCCATTGTGTGTGATCTGATCTGTAGTATTCCGCCCACTTTTCCAAGTCAGCTAATGTGCACTTGTCTGTCCGTAGGTGACTCGGGATACCCCAACATGCCGTGGTTGCTGACACCCCTCAGGAACCCTGTGACACCAGCCCAGATGCGCTACAATGAGGCACATGGTCGGACCAGGAGAGTCATTGAGCGGACATTTGGTCTCATGAAGAGCCGCTTCCGCTGCCTCGACAAGACAGGAGGGTCCATCCCATATGCCCCAGCGAAGGTGTGCAAGATTATCATCGTCTGCTGCATGCTCCACAACCTGGCAGTGCGGAAGGAGTTGCCTCTCATCCTGGATGACAATGAGCAACATCCGCCACCTGTGGAGGATCCTGGCCTGGACCACGATGCCAGTGATGATGATGATGATGATGAGGGTGATGTCCGCACACAGCTCATCACCAACTTCTTTAGCTGAATGTGAGTATCCTGAGGTGTCATGTCAATGATGTGAGTTGGCATGATATGTGTAGGTGGTGCTCTGGTGCTGTTGGAGTGTGTCCATGGGCTACTTGACTGGATGTGTGTAGCGATGTGTGCTTACAGGTGGTCTGTACTCCCCAACAGTGTTGACATGCTAACTTGGTTCTGGGTGGGTATCTTGTAACATGTATTGTGCATGAGTTTTGCTGTTCTGTCCTGTTCTCCATTGCTTTTGACTGTGTGTCATTTCTGTCCTTCAAAGGGTACTTTCAGATTCGTTTGGTCAACTGTGTCCACCGACGACGTGATTGTACTTCCAGGGTGGTAGCTGTTGTGTCCCTACAGGTGATGTGCGCCACACCCATGGACTTCCTTCCTTCTACAGTTGTTGACTGTGTGCCCGCTGCCAGGTGGGATTACCTTGCATCTGTAGTGGTTACGACATGTTGCAACTGTGTAATAAACCTGTGCTTCACTTTGTGATGTGCGTTGTCTGTGGTCACACATTTGACTGCCATTTGCTTACTGCACCTGTGGGCTACTTGACTACAACTGGGAATAGGTGTGGTGTCTGTGCATTGCACCGTCTTTCCTGGCAACATCAGTGTAGGCAATGAGTCAGATGGCCTAGGTGTGTATGTGTTGTGTAGCCCTGGTGGTGTGTCTCCCTCATATGTGTCACGTTGCCATTACTCACATGCCTGTGTTGTACTTGCTGTTGCAGTTCGCATACACAGTGTAATTTTGCAGTTCATCATCCCCATGACAGCACCCACGTTGGAATCACAACAGAGGCAAGTATGGTGTATTAGTGTGTTTATTGTGATACATTTGTGTGAATAGTGCATAGGATGGTTAGTGCTGTACATTTATATTGCAATAAGAAGTTCCTAGGTGAATTGAAAGTCCTGGTAGACAAAATCCCAAGTATCGGGGCCACAGTTGTCTGAGACATTGGTCCAACTTGTACTCCCCATGTCATGTGTGGGAGTTGTGTTGCCGTCAACGGGTGAACAGTTTGTGCACAAAGGTGAACATCCAGAACAGGTTCAGGCTTCCTGGGGTTGCACTTGGCCATCGGCCTCTCACTTGCCCCTCCTCGGACGACCCCTCTTCTTTGGGGGGCCCCTCAAGTACAGGCTGCTGCGGTGCAGGGGACTCTCCGCCAGAGTCATCCTCCCTCCCTGTGGCAGTTGCAGTTTGTTCAGCACCAGATGTTGTTGGCACACAGGGAGGTGTAGACTGGTTGCTGTTCATCTGGCGGAGGCATTGTAATATGTCCCTGTGCACCGCCGTCATCTCTTGCAGTGCGTCCCACTTGGACTCCACGCGGGACATGTGTGAGTCCAAGCGGGCATGATGGGCAGCCTGCTGCTGTTTCATGTCTCTGAGAAGCCCCACTACCTGGCTGAGATCTCCGGTGCTGGACTGGTACGCATCGGCTATGTGTACCAGTTGTGGGTCATCATGCACACCAGACACCTCTGCAAGCAGCGACCTCTGTCTCCCACTCCTCCCACCACCCCTGCCGACATGTGCAGTGCGTGCAGTGGCACGTACAGATGACCCTGGTCCCCCTTGGGGGTTGGTGGTGGTGGTGGTGTCCATGGCCCCACGTTGGTCCAGGGTCCCTGTGCTGGTGGTGCTCCTTGTTCTGTCCATGTCGGCAGGGATGGTATTTGTGGTGACAGTCGTTGGAGGGGTGGGTGCAGGGGTGCAGCTGGTGGTCCTGCTGGTGCTGCATGTTGACTTACACCGGAGGTGCCAGGTTGGTCTTCTTCATCCGAGGAGGGCAGAGGCTGTACGACACCAGTGAGCTCCGTATCCTCTTGAGCCTGGGACTGGGACTCCTCAGCGTCTGTTGCTGTGTCCCCATCATCACCTGTTTTTGGGAGACACACACAATGTATGTTATGTTTCTGCAGGCATCAATAGTTGACACACCTGACAGTTGTGACTGTGCCTCTGGGTGCGGGCTTGTACATTGCATTGTCCTAAGTTGTCACAGTCAGGGGTTGATATTGGTGTAGCACATTGTCCTGCATTATTTGGGCATTTCTATGTGTTTGT
The DNA here is from genome assembly GCA_963921515.1 of Calotriton arnoldi. Taxonomy (NCBI): domain Eukaryota; kingdom Metazoa; phylum Chordata; class Amphibia; order Caudata; family Salamandridae; genus Calotriton; species Calotriton arnoldi. The sequence continues at coordinate 3,316,810 of CAWUFW010000543.1, read as the reverse complement.
TGGGGTGTGAACATGGTCTGCATTGGTTGTATTTGGTTGACAGCCGGCCCTCCTTCCCACCCAGCCAGTCAGTTATCCCACCATGGACTGTGCTTGCATTGCAGGGAGTGAAAGTTGTCTTTCAGGATGTCAGTCAGTGGTGTCCTGCTGTTGGTTGTTGCACAGTTGCCAGCAGGGCCTTGTGCTCCCCACAGCAGTAGCCAGTGTCAGCCATCTTGTCAGTTGTTTTACACTCCCTGTGATGTGAGCATGGTTCAGGGTGGTGTTGATGGGACAGTTGTGGGGGTGAGCTATGTCTGTTACTATGACTCCCATCATGCTATTGCCTCCACCCCACTTCCCAGCATTCCCATACTTACTTGCTTTTGTGGGGAGTTCAGTGTGTGTGGGTGTGAGAGCAATGGCAAGATGGCTGACAGTGGTGTCCTGCTGTTGGTTGGTGTGCAGTTCCCAGCATGCCCTTGTGCTCCCCACGACACAGCAACAGTGTCAGACATCTTTGATGGGCCTTTCCACTCTCTGTGGGATGTGCATGCGTGAGTGTGAGCTTGCTGGGCCATGTGGTGGGGATGTAGAGCTGTGCCTACGACTCCCATCATGCTATTGCCTCCACCCCCTTCCCAGCATGCCCATGCTTCCTTCCTTTTGACTCTGCTTCCCTGTGGGGTGGGCTGCCTGTGCTGACAGGATGGCTGGGAGTGTTGTCCTGGCAGTTGTTTGGCTAAAAGTCCCAAGAGTGTCCCTGTGCTTCACACAACATAACCCAGGGTGGTGGTTCTTTGTGGGATCTTGAGTTAGGATGTGAGGCATTGCATTCTCCCAGGTGGGTTATGTGGAGTTTGTGTTGAGGGGGTGTGTGAGGGGAGGTGCTTGTGACTATGGTCAGTGCTGCGAGTCCTCCTTCCCACCCAGCCAGATATCCCACCATGGAACGTGCTTCCATTGCAGGGAGTGGAAGTTGTCTTTCAGGATGTCAGTCAGTGGTGTCCTGCTGTTTGTTGGTGCACAGTTCCCAGCAGGGCCTTGTGCTCCCCACAGCAGTAGCCAGTGTCAGCCATCTTGTCAGTCCTTATCCACTCCCTGTGATGTGAGCATGGTTCAGGGTGGTGTTGATGGGCCAGTTGTGAGGCTGAGCAATATCTGTGCCTACTACTCCCATCATGCTATTGCCTCCACCCCCTTCCCAGCATGCCCATGCTTCCTTCCTTTTGACTCTGCTTCCCTGTGGGGTGGGCTGCCTGTGCTGACAGGATGGCTGGGAGTGTTGTCCTGGCAGTTGTTTGGCTAAAAGTCCCAAGAGTGTCCCTGTGCTTCACACAACATAACCCAGGGTGGAGGTTCTTTGTGGGATCTTGAGTTAGGATGTGAGGCATTGCATTCTCCCAGGTGGGTTATGTGGAGTTTGTGTTGAGGGGGTGTGTGAGGGGAGGTGCTTGTGACTATGGTCAGTGCTGCGAGTCCTCCTTCCCACCCAGCCAGATATCCCACCATGGAACGTGCTTCCATTGCAGGGAGTGGAAGTTGTCTCTCAGGATGTCAGTCAGTGGTGTCCTGCTGTTGGTTGTTGCACAGTTGCCAGCAGGGCCTTGTGCTCCCCACAGCAGTAGCCAGTGTCAGCCATCTTGTGAGTCCTTTTCCACTCCCTGTGATGTGCACATGGTTCATGGTGGTGTTGATGGGACAGTTGTGGGGGTGAGCAATATCTGTGACTACGACTCCCATGATGCTATTGGCTACACTGACTTGCCCAGCATACACAGAATTCCTTTCTTTCAGTGGTCTTCACTGTGTGTTGGTGTTGTAGTGGTGGCTACATGTCTGGATGTGTTTGTTAGTTATATTTGTGCCACTGCCTAGCTGTAGTTGTAGTTGTGTTTGTACATGTGATGACACAGTTAAATGTAACTTTGAGATGGCATGTGTTGTGTTTATCTGACTGACATACACATTTTGGGATGATTCTGTTCTGGTTGCTGTGTAATTGCTATGAGTGCATGGTTTGACTCTCCCCTTGACAGTGATGTGTGTGTGTATTGTGGCAGAATATTGTGTACATTTGTTGTGTACTCACCAGGCTCTGGGATGTTCTCTAGTCCATAGACGCTCACTGGCGGAAGGATGGCCCGCACCTTCTCCTCCCAGGGCCTGAGGTATACTGGCTTGGCAGGAGGGCCACTGCCGGTGTATTGGCTCAGGAGGTAGTCCTTCTTCAGCAGCTCCCGTACCCTCCTGCGCACATCATACCACCTGTTCTGGATGTCAGTCTTTGTGCGCAGACATGGTGATTGTGCGTTCACCCTGTTGATGATCCTCTCCCACATCTTTGTTTTCTGGGAGATGGGTGTCTGTTGGACCAGTGTGCCAAACAGCTGTGGCTCTACCATGAGGATCTCGTCTACCAGGACTTCCAATTCACAATCTAGGAACTTGTGATTCTTCTTTGGGGGCATGGTGATGGGTGGTCATGGTGAGTGATGTGTGTGTTGGTGTGCAGGTGAGGGTGTGTGAGTGTGTGTTTTGCTGGGTGTATGTGAGATAGCTATTTGTTGGTGTGCTGATGGTGTGTGGCTTGTGTGAGGGATGAGCTGTGGGTGTGTGGTTGCTGTCTGTTGAGTGCTGGCAGTAGAATAGCATTTGCAAAGGATCATGGTTGGGATTTGTGTCCTTTATATGGGTGGAGTTGTGGGTGTGTCTTTGTTCTCTGTCCCCACCCCCCCCAGTATTTATTGGCTTTGTAATTGCTTGTTTGGCCTTTTTTTGTGTATTTTTCCTTAGTACTTTCTGTGCATGTTGGAAACGTTCTTGTGACCGAGTCGGACCCTGCAGTTGTCTCGTACGGTCTTCTCCGTTTCGTTCACGCTGTGTTTGTGCAGTTTTTTATGCTGCGTACGCGTCGGTCGCGGTGTTTTGTGTTACTTCGGCTCGCAGTTTTGTATGCGTGTCGGTCGTACGGCTTGTCCTCCGTACGACTCGGTCGTGGTTTTCGCGCCTTGCATCGTACTTTGCGGTTTGGAGTTCGCGGGTACGTTTCGGTTGGATTTGTTCCGGGTGCGTGTCGGTCGGTTCGATTCGCGTGTTTTCCCGGCCGGATTGCTGTTTTCCGTGCGGCTCGGTCGTTCGGCTTGGGTTCAGTACGTGTCGGTCGGATTTTGCACGCTTTGCATCGTACTTGGCGTGTCGGGCGGCACAGGTACGTGTCGGTCGGAAATAATTCCGGCTCCGAGTCGGTCGGTGCTTTTTCCGGCCCGAATCGGAATCGACCCCTAAGTGTCCAGCACCTACCCTAATTAAATACTGACTGGAGTGGGAATAATACGTTAATTAAGTTTAGTGTACAGCACCTACCCCTATTAAATACTGACTGTAGTGGGAATAGTAAATTAATTAAATTTAGTGACCAGCACCTACCCCAAATAAATACTGACTGGAGTAGGAATAGTAAATTAATTAAGTTTAGTGTCCAGCACCTACCCCAATTAAATACTGACTGGAGTGGGAATAGTAAATTAATTAACTTTAGTGTCCAGCACCTACCCCAATTAAATAATAATTGGAGTGGGAATAGTAAATTTATTAAGTTTAGTGTCCAGCACATACTCTAATTAAATACTGACTGGAGTAGTAATAGTAAATTAATTAAGTTTAGTATCCAGCACCTACCCCAATTAAATACTGACTGGAGTAGGAATAGTAAATTAATTAAGTTTAGTGTCCAGCACATACTCTAATTAAATACTCACTGGAGTGGGAATAGTAAAATAAGTAATTTTAATGTTAATTAAGTATTGGATATTTATGTTGAGTGGAGTTGTAAGAATAATTTAGGTGAGTGGTTTTTAAAATATAGGAAAATATTATTATTATAGTTAAAAATAGTATAAACACCTTATTTATATAAACAAAAACCAATATTATATATATTTTTTATTAAAATATTTGCATTTTATAACAAACAATTTAATAAAATATATTTAATAACACAAATTAAATGTAATAGCAATGAAAAGGTAGGCCAAAAATTACAATTTTTATTTTTATTAGTATTTGTTATTAATTTCAAAAATATAATGTCAGGTAGATGCAAAGTGTATTTTTTATTACAAATTGAAAAAAAACAACAATACATATATATACAGGAGAGTACATTTATTACAGAAAAAATACAGTTTACCAATATGTGTATTTTAACATTTAGAAAATAAACAAAGATTTTTACAAATATAAATAATTGTACTTCACATTTGTTTATATATTAGAAATATAACATGATGGTTTTTCATATTTTTTGATGCACATTTTAGATATTAATATATATTAACAATTACTAATTATTGTTTGATCTTTCTAAAATTTTTACAATTGTTACATATGTTGATAAGTATTTATTAACATTATATTGAAAATATTTGTACTATATATTTGAGAAAAAAACAGTTTAAAATAAAATATTAATATTAATAATTATTACATTTATTAAGAGTTGTACAATTTATTGACAAAGTAGATATTTTTTGAAGAAAAACTAAATTATTATAATTTTTCAGTAATTGTTCTTTGACATATATACATTTTCCTAATAATAATATTAAATATTATTAATTCATAATAGTTATTATTATAATTTTACATAATATAAAAAACAGATAATACATATAAATAAATCAAATACATTTTGTAGTATTTTATTAGAATATAACTGTAATTTTAATACCATTTTATAATATTTAAAAAAAATTAAGACATTTATTTTACAGTTGCCATTTTTGTTTGGGGCTTTAATTTAGTAACCGCTCGCTGTTGTTTTGGGTCATTTGGGAAGGAAGAAGCTCGCGGTTGGGAGCTGCTTCACGTCGAAGAAGGTAAGAGTAATTTTCTTACATATTAGACTATTTTTAGTGTATTTAAAGGTAGTAAGGTTGTAGTTAGTGCGCGTCGAGTTATGTTTAACAAGTTATGGTGTGTTTAGTGTTTTATTTATGTATTAATGATTAACGTTGTGTTCCGTATTTGCGGCCTAGTTAGATTTTTTACAGTTAAGTAGTTTTTAGGTTACTATTGTGTGTATAATGTATGTAATAATGTTATTAAGTGTATTATGTGTTTATTTGTGTGGGTGGGAATGTTTGTTTTTTATTTCTAGGTTTTACGAAAAGAAGTTTGAAATTAAGGAACATTGCGATTTTATTTTTTAAGGAAGTGTGTATTAGTTAAAGTATCCTCAAAATAGTCTAGGAGGGGAGATAATTTCTGTTCATTTTGTTGGTAAAAAGGACTTTCAATTAAAAGGTTATAATACTCAGCCACATCTGTTACTGGCACATAGGCCAGGGCAATTAGATTTTTAATTTGGTATGCAAAGGTAATATTTGTTGCATATTCTACACTAAGGGGGTCATTATAATAGCGGGCGGATCGTCACCGCCCGCATTCCATTTCTCCCCGCCATATTACGATGGCGGGGGGGACCCCGGCGGACGGAAAGACCGTCCGCCGGTTTTCCGCCGGTCTGACAGGGGACCGGGCGGAAAAGGGCTCTAACATGGTGGCGGTGTCTGCAAGACACTGCCATCCATATTAGGATGGTGGCGGAAAGCAGCCTTTCCATGGCTGCGTTGCCGCCATGGAAAGGCATGCGGTCTTTGCTTCTGGGGGCCCGTTGCAGGCCCCCAGGGTTTTGGGGGGGTGGGGGGTGCACATGGGGGTACCAAAAGCATTTGCATGCAGAAGTTAGCAGGCACCGCGCGGTGCCTGTCACGTTGTGCATGCAAATGCACAACATGCCTTTTTCACATTGCGGCGGGTGCTGCTGACAGCACCGCCCACCGCAATGTGAACAATGCGGGATGCGCCCGCCAGTGTGGCGGGCGCATCGTAATTTGTATTGCGGGACCGCCGCACATATGGCGGGCGGTCCCTTTTTCCGTTGCGATTGCGGGCGGACTTTGTCTGGCCACCATCGTAATGGACCCCTAAGTGAAGATTTTTGTAGATGTCTCCATAAACATTGATTAAAATGGAAGTAACATCCTTGTATTGATGTGTGGGGATACAATTTGAGGATAGAATTTATCATAGCTTGCTCAAAGTCTATGATTATTCTTTGAGGAAAATATCGTTTGTTTCTTGCTTTATTTTACCTAATATTTCAGTATATGTTGCATTCTGTTTATTTGGTAACAAGGCATAAATAAAGGGGATGCAACTGTTATGATATTGGCCATTGATACTGTAAAGTTGGTAGAATGGTTTGGGACATATTGTAAAGGTACCATCCATCATCCATGTTTGGCATTGTTGAAGTTTAGTTATATTGTTTGCTGTAGCAAACATAATAATTATTTTTTCTTTGTTTTTATTATCGTAGAAAATAAAGGGTTCATTACTGTGTGTTATAGCTAGCTCTGGGGGAATTATTACGTCTTCAAAACTTTTAGGAGTAGGTATTGTGGTTGTTGTTGCTTTTTTAGTTCTTGCTATGGTTCTTTCCATTGAAGCAATGGATGGTAATTGACCGGTTGCTTCTTTGGGTACTTTAGGCAAAATTTCTTTAAGTATAACCCTTGTAGGAGTGTGTGAGTGAGTACTTAATTCTTTTATATTATCAAGGGTTCCTCTAACTTCTATTTCAGAAACATTAGGCGGATGGTTATGTTCCCTAGTATATAAAACAGTTGTTTTCCTGGTAGTAGCACGACCATAACATTTATTAGAATAATATTTTGAACATTTCCAATTCACTTTAAGGCAAGTTTGCTTCTCTTGGGTGTAGACGTACCCATGTAACACAATAAGAATTTCCCTTTCTGAGATGTTATAAATTGGGCGCCTTCAGTCATTGTGATGTGGAAAATTCTATAAAAAATGCATATAAATATATATGAAAAAGCATAATATACATGTTTATATGGTAAAAAAGAGACTTTTTTTATATACTTACAAAGTGTGATTTAGTTGTCTTTCAATGGAGATGTTCTTTTTTAATAAATGTTGTTTGGTCGTTTGTTTCTTTGAAAGGAAAATAAAGCATATTTTATTTGTTGTTTTACAATTGTACATGGGGTGGTATTGGAGTTTAGGATAGAGTAGGGGTTTAGTTGCATTTTTGTGAGATTTTAGAAAGGCTTTTTAAAGTATACTTACTTTGTTAGTTAATTCTTTTTTCTCGTTCTTTGGAGTTATATCTGTAGTGGAAACATAAATAGATAAAATATATGTTAGTAATTTTAGGGGCCCATTACGATGGCGGGCGGAAGCACAACCGCCGTGCTGGCGGATGCAAAAACCACCAGTTACCGCCGGCACACAGCAGTCCACACGCCCGCCCAATTACGATGCGAAAAGCAGGCCAAACACCGCCGGCAAGCCAGCAACACCGTCCGCCATCAAAGTGCGCCCGCACACGTAGCGGCGCAGCACAACTGACACACACCGTCCGACGAAACACGTCCCGCCCGGCGCACAAATTACGATGCCGCAAACAAACGGCTCCCATGGCAAAGAGACACCGCACGTGAAAGAGAGGCGGAAACACGGACGCAGAGCACGGACAACGAAGAAGCGGCACCCCGGGCATGAATCCAGCACTGCAGGCCCTTCCCATGCTTCTGCTGATGCACCACCAAGGACGCAACGTACCGCGGAGACGCAGGTAGGCACACACACAACAAGTGCACGCAAACAGCGCACACAGTGCAAGGGCGGAAAAGCGGACAACCCCCACCAGCGCGTGCACACTACACATCCACCATTGCATCCACATATGACACACAGGCCAAATCCTAACATCGCGGAACACATGTGTACACACCACCTGGGACTAGGAACCAACCACCCCGTCACGGCCCCAAAGCGCCGATGACGCCGCCACACATGCGCACAACGCAGAGGCCAACCGCAGCGCCATGCATGCGTCGCACACAGACACAGGGACACAACCAAGCAGCACACACATCAGCCCCACCCCGAACGCACATGACACGTGACAGGCCGGCCACAGACATGTCCCCAACGCCCAATTCACGGACAACACCCAACGCCACACAACCGACGCACACATGTCAGTGAAGACACGCAACTGCAGGACACACCCCAGTGTAACAAACATGGCGTAGCACACAGCGGCGGCAACACCAACTAGGAGAAGCAGGGCTCCTTCGGGAAGAGGAACGCCAGTACCACACTGAAAAACCCATACCACCCTGCACATATGAACAAGACATATGAAACGGAACACCAAAGAGCCCGGGGACCGACAACAGGTGGCCCAAGAATAACATCCACACACAAGGCCCAACGCAGAGCGGAAAGGCAGCCTGCCGCCCACACAAGGGAGAGCAGACAGCACTGAATGACCTTCCATTCCAACTCCGAAACCACAGCCCTACGACAGAAGCCGGTGAATACAGCCATTGTCCAAGAATAGACCAACACAGGCATGCCGAGGAGACCGACCACAGGGCAGATAGCGCATATCACAGAAGCACACAACGGACGGGGAAGAAAGAATAAAACACTCCCCCATGTCGGCCACATGCAAGTTAATTGGAAGAAGTCACACAGCACTGACCTTGAACTGTCTGAGAAGCATGTGGGAAGAGGGCCCGTGTCCTCCAAACAAGCCAACAGAACACAAGTCCTGTCTCCCTACGACTACACAGAGCTCACAGCAACCCCGGAGCGTGCACATTGCAGACTGCACACACAGCCGGAGCACGCCATCTCAACGAACCGCTGCGAAATGGCAACCGCAACACACCTACCCAACTACGCCGAACAGCTCAAGCTGTACAAAACCAACACGATACATACATTGGGATGCGATCTCCTGTCCCTGCTGAACGTAAGTTACCGACTGACTTACCGCATCACATTGTTCAGCTGCGTCATGCCCGTGTTCTACTGTCGGAGGTGTCCCTACCAGCATCCCGTCGAGATATGCCTCTCCAACCCGGCATGTCTGAAGGCGGACCTGCTACCACTACTCCTCCCTCTGGACGCACACGACAGGGCCTGCTCTGCCTATGGGGGCATGGCGTATGTGGCCAACATCGCACCCGCACTGAAATGGAACCACTGTGCCTCCACACGACGGATCATCGAGAACAGCTACATCGAATGTCACCCAGCATGCCACATCATGGTCCTCCAAGGGACAACCTACGAACAACACCTTGACAGCCACCATCCGCTTCATTGGCTGGCAAACATGTACACCACCAATGACATGGAAGCCCTGCTGGACGGCATCGCATACCTGACAACCTGTAAATACGTCGGACCACAACGCAGGTTCCCCGAGTGACCTATGAAGTCCAACCCCGCACCCATGCTCAGCTTCCGCACCGACTGGCCAGTCACCACCACAACAGCCATACCAAACGACCGGCAACTGTAACCACACCATCAACGACATCGCCATGACATCGGATATGACCGGGACATGCACACTGTTCCCCATCACATCCAGGAACACCGCATGCATCGTGGGAGGCAGTGGCATGGGCTCTGTGTATCGCACCCACATGGACGGAACTGCACGAACAACCAGGACACGACATGGATCCAGTGCACATGGACACACACACCGCTCAGTGGACATGAATAGGTCGCCTGGAGTCTGTGGGTGCTGCACCCCTCCCACCCCCGCCCCGGGAATCCCATACCAGGACCTTTGCATGGACGACAAGTGCATACAACAACAACACGACCCCAGTGACTGTGACATGTCCAGTAACCACCACAGTGCAACAACAAGTGGCACGCCGCTGCATGCACGCAAGCACATGCCCTGATGTCATCTCACATGCACGCGTGCATGAGGAACAACCGCAGCAAACCTGTCACATGGAACTGAGATGGACTGTGCCCATGATGCCGAGCGGTCTGGTAGGCTACATGTATACCGTCTGTGTCAAAGTCCGCAGCTCCGCAGCTATACGTAAATGTACATTAGCACAGCCTTGGCCAAGCAGATGTAACTCTGAAGCCCACATCCCACATGCAACAGCTAATCACATGTAACCCTACACCCTATCCCATTTGTAATCATGCTCAGTATATCCTCAACATGTATCCCGCTGCCAGTAGTGTCCAATATACTGCATCACAGAGGACAGAAGACTCAATATAATGTTTGAAACCAAAACTGTCTCCGCTGACTCATTTCACAAGTACGAATGAGAGAGGATGAGAGTATGTGAAGTACACGGCAGTCGTGACATGACCATGTAGTCCACTGGTATTGGATGTCAACGCAAATGAGTAGCACTACTGTGGAAGACACACATGTGTCGTGTGAAGTCGTATGGATGCAGTGCTCAGGTGGGTGGGTGCGACGGGTAGATGCGCACATGCCAAGTTGGAGCACGCCGTGTTGGGAGGGGTCATGAACAGTACACCACCGCTTCCCTGGGCATTGTGAGAGGACACCTGTCGGGGGGAGTGAACACGTGTGTGCACAGCAGCCGGGCACACGTACAAAGCGGTACCAGGCGCACCTCAGCCCACCCTCTGTGGACAAGCTGGATCCTGTTGTGCGCCCGCCATGCCCCTTGACAAGGCACACACAGCCCCAGTCGACCAGGTGTAACCCCAACATAGTCAATCCGCACAGGCGATACAGGGCACGGGATGGCAGTGGAGCATGGTGTGTGTGAGGTCTCCTCGCGCTCCTCCTGGTCATATCACGCAGGCAATAGAACCTCAACGTCTAGCATGGCACAAGTCAGATGGAAGTGTAGGGGGACGCACCACAGCACGAGCAGCACTGACGCCACGGGAGGTGGCTCGCACCATCCCATCCATTGCCCATCATACCAACCACGACACATGCCATTGCGACTAAGTGCAAGCGCGTGCGCCACCACCCCCGAGCCCTCCCCAGAGAGGCCAAAGAGTGAATGTGTGGGCCAACAGCCACAGACGGACGCGGCCTGGCCGCAAGGGCAGCCACAGCCACTGGGTGTCGCAGGTGGCGGATCCGGAAGGCGAAGACTGTGATGCATAGTCCATGCAGGCCGGGTCTCCATTTGGGGCACCACGCAGGTGGACGGCGTCCCGCCACACATCATACCCTGAGACAGCCCACTCGTGCAACTGGACCCACACATACACTCCTTGCCCTCTCTGGTGCGAGCTTGGGGCTGCCTGTGCAAGCGCTAGCCTCGCAGGTGAGCATGCATATTGGGGGCGAGGGGAGGACATGAGGGCTGGGGCGAAGATGACTGTATCACTGTCAGTTAGTACAAGGGATGACCCAGATGTGGAAAGGAAGAGACGTGTCCCGTGTGTACTGCAACTAGTTGCCAATCCAACTACCCCCCATGTCCGGAATGTAAGCCCGCACCTAGGCCCGCCCATCCGCCACATCGAACATACCACCAGCACGACAACCTTCCCATTCGAAACACTGACTGGGGGTGGCGACCAGTGAACAATCATGTGTAGCCTACCCACGCGTACATGTGGGCTCCTCCATGATCCATGTCACCTGCGGCAAAGACATGACATGCGCAATGAGGGAAGTGAGGAGAGCTGTCCGCCCCACGCGCAGAAGGTGCATCAGCTCCACAGACCCAGCAGCGAGTCCAGCAGGGGTCACATGTGCAGGGGCAGCTGTGCCTGGTGTGAAGGCACATGCATATAGACAGCACATCGACCAATGTGTAGTCTGCTCACATCCACAGTCCATCATCATGCGGACATAGGAATTGAACACAGGGCAACACATCTTAGTTGGTGCACCCACCGTGACCAACAATGCGCAATCATCGACGTACCCGCCCTGTGCATGGCCCCCACCCAACGGAGGCACATCCAGTGCCACCATCCCACACACACAAGCCTTCCACGGAACATGCTGTGTCCAATGGTCAGTACAGAGTCAGCGCCCATCTGGTGGATCCTGAACAGGAGACACATGCACACACATGCCAGCTCCCACTATGTACGTCTGCCACCTGGCACGTGCAATGTAACCTCTCACCTGTGACGTGTGACTGCAAGCACACAGCCGTCTTGGCATGGGGCTGTCAATGTGGACACCAGTCAATGTTTCGGGAGGTGTGATCCGTACAGTGCTGTACATAGGGTGCAGTGCTGACACCTACTACTGTCTCATATCCCCTCGTGCCACAGGTCCCACTTGTATTGGCCGCTCAGCCCGTGCCCACATCGTCGTCGTCGTGTGCCATACTCATCCAGCCTCGGAAGCAGTTCCATGCTCAGCAGACACTCATGTTGCCGTGGCGTTGCCGCTGACGAATATGCAGTCAGTCCCCATCAGCACGCCCCGCAAGTCATTGGGGCCTAGATCCCCATGTGCATGCACATGGCAGTGGTATGTCTCACTTGCCATTGCCATTGTTGGGAGACCTGTGTAAGTGTATTGTGGCCGTGCCGTCCCAGCTTGACAGCTGGGCTGTGGCTCATGTGCTTGCTCAGTCATGTCAGTGATGTGTATGCGAAATTGCTATGTGCCGTGTTGCTTTGACATGTGTCCTCTGCCATTTAACCCAGGCAGAGACCGAACATTGACCGCCCATACCAATTGCTGGCGGACATGGACGATACAGAGGTAATCAGGAAGTTTCGGCTGGACAGGCCAACTCTGCATCGACTGTGTGCCATGTTAGAGCCCCATCTCCGTCCCCGCAGGGTGTATCCGACTGCTGTCACCCCCACGGCTAAGGTGATGGCCGCCATGCATTTCTTCGCCACTGGGTCATTCCAGCACACAGTGGGCAGTGGAGGAGGGATGTCCCAGCCCATGTTCAGCAAGGTGCTGAGGGATGTACTGGCAGCCATGATGCTGTACCGAAACAGGTACATCAGATTCCCCAGGGCTCGTGAATTGGCGGCAGTGAAGGGTGCATTCTATGCCCTTGGCAGAATCCCACACGTCGTGGGAGCCATTGAGTGCACACATGTTGGCCTTGTTCCACCACAGGCCACTGAGCACCTGTACCGCAACAGGAAGCACACGCACTCCCTGAATGTGCAAGTGGTGTGCCTTGCGGACATGGTGATCACCCACGTGTGTGCCAAGTTTCCAGGCTCGGCACATGACGCACACATAATGCGCAACAGCATCTTGCCACGACTGATGGCCAATCTGCAACAGGATCGTGGCTGTATTGTCGGTGAGTATGTGGAGTGGTGTAGCGTGCTGGTTGTGCGATGCTGTCCCCTGTCCAGTTGGAATAGCAACGGTTCTCTGTGTCCCTCACACCCAGGTGACTCTGCGTATCCGAATGGGGCATGGCTGCTCAGTCCATTGAGGAATCCTCGCACCCCAGCAGACGATCGATACAATGAGGCACATGGGAGGACCAGACGTGTGGTCGAGCGTACCTTTGGCCTCCTCAAGTCCAGGTTCAGGTGCCTGGACCGCACCGGGGGTGCACTGGCGTACTCCCCACAGAAGGTGTGCCAGATAGTGGTGGCGTGCTGCATGCTGCACAATCTGGCCATTCGGAAGCAGATCCCCCTCATTGTGGATGACGGAGATCAACCAGGGCCCCAGCCCGCAGACCAGGACAGCTCGAGTGAGGTGGACAGCGGAGAGGAGGAAGCTGGGAATGTGCGCCAGCAGCTCATCGCCCGCTATTTCACTTGACGGTGAGTGTCCATGTACGACGGATGATGTGTCTGTATCTGTGCAGGTGTGTGTGTGCTGTGTCAGGGTGGCCGTATGTTCACTGCGTGCAGTGTGTCAACGCTCCATGGCCAGGGTAGTATGCCACTGTTGGTGACTGTGGCATTGTGCCCTATTGCTCTGTGCGATGTGTGTACATTGCTTGTAGTTGTTGACATGTACTGTGTGATGGGTGTGTGACACACTCATTGAATGTGCTCCTGTTCTGTCTCCCACCCCTAGGTCCCTACAGGCCCTCCGGATTCCATTGCCATGCCACGCATCAGGTGCCTTTCCGCCCAAGGTGGCCGTTGTATTCCGTACAAATAAAACACAGGGCACAAACAGCAGTTAGTGAAAAAGGTGCATTTATTACAAACTGTGACATGTGATTGTGTGTAAGGTGATGACAAAAGTGGTGCGTGCAGTGACAATGAGCTGTCGGTCATGGCTGCGTGATGATCAGGGTGTACCCACTGGTTCTATGTCCATAGTCCAACACACACATGCCATCCAGCTGGCTGTGTGGAGTGGGATCGTAGAGCAAGTCAATGCAGTGGCTGGTCAAGGAAGGCTGGCGGAAGGCTGGCTGGCTGCCTCACTTGCGACTGGAGCGTGCGAAGTCCTCCCGGGAGATCTGTTTCCTCTTCGGACGGCCCCTTCCACGTTTGGGAGGGGGTGTGTGGTGGCGACCTGCTGGTGGTGGGTGAGGTGTGCTCACTGGCTGTGGACGCAGGGGAAGTGGACACTGCTGCCCGACCCTGCGCCCTAGCAGGTGGTGGCGGAGGTGGTGTTGCTGGCCTTGCCTGTGACCCCACCGCCACCACCAGCTGGCCCATGAGGTCCACGAGTTGGTCCATACGGGACACGAATTGGCCCATATGGGCGTCCATGGACCTCAGCACCCCCAGCACCTCCCGCGTGTCAGTAGCAGACCTGGCCCATTGTCCTTGGGCCTCTTCATAGGCCCCAAGGACTCTGGCCATTTGAGGCAGGGCATGGCTCCCAGGGAGGCTGGCGTTTCCCTGACCCTGCTCCTCCTACCAGTCCTGCTGCCACCGGCCTGCCCACTAGCCACATTGCACACCACGGTCCTCGCTGTGGCTCCCAGGGTGGATCCAGTCGGCCGGGCCACCACCTGCGCTGGGGCTGGTGCCAGCGAAGACGTGGTGGTGGTGGAGGCGGTGGTGGTCGGTGCGGCGATGGTGGCTGCGGCAGTGGTAGTGGCCGCAATGACCGTGGGTGTGGCCGCAACGACAGTGGCAGCAGGGGACTGGGACTGTTCAGCATCCCTGGATGATGGGTTGGTGGGTAGGAGGGGTCCTGGGGAGCGGCTGGGCCCTGCCACGCCAGATGGGCCAGCTTGGTGGTCCGTGTCCGAAGAGGAGGACAGATCCTCCAGATCCGTGTGTCCTCGTTGGGGGCTTGTGGGCTGGCTGTGCTGGCTGCTGTCTCCATCCCCAGCATCCGGCAGTTCGTCACCTGTGGAGAGAATGAGATTTGTTATTGTGTTGCACCTGGCGAAGTATGTATTAGTCGTCTGACATTGGCAGTTCGTGCAATCTCGTACATGGGTTTCCCGGAGGCGAGTGTGTGGCTGTGGCATCTGTAGTTGTGTGTGCTAGGCAATGGGACTGTGTGCTGTGCACATGTGGCATGGGACGGATTGGCCATGCCGATGGGTGTGTTGCTGTGCCCCTACTCATTGTGACTCTGGTGTATGCGGGCTCCTGGCCCATCCTGGGTCTGGTTTGTACTTTGCTTTTGGAGTTCATATGGAACGCTTAGGAACGCATATGGCAACATGGGGGCCATGCCCCAGATTCGCATTTGGGAGGGGATATGCTTTTGGGGTTCAAATGGAACGCTTAGGAACGCATATGGCAACATGGGGGCCATGCCCCAGATTCGCATTTGGGAGGGGATATGCTTTTGGGGTTCAAATGGAACGCTTAGGAACGCATATGGCAACATGGGGGCCATGCCCCAGATTCGCATTTGGGAGGGGATATGCTTTTGGGGTTCAAATGGAACGCTTAGGAACGCATATGGCAACATGGGGGCCATGCCCCAGATTCGCATTTGGGAGGGGATATGCTTTTGGGGTTCAAATGGAACGCTTAGGAACGCATATGGCTACATGGGGGCCATGCCCCAGATTCGCATTTGGGAGGGGATATGCTTTTGGGGTACATGCTGTGAGCCATGGGTGCCGAACGTGACATGTGTTGTGGCAGCATGACAGTGCATGGTCTGAGGTGTGTGCATGCCTGACATGCCCTGCATATTTACTGTCTGTTGTGATTACTGGACATGGCATTGGACGCATCGTTATGAGTGAGTGATAGTTGTGTGCCAGCCAACGTATTGCAGTTGTCCCATCTCCTTGGTGTGCGTGCTGCCCTGTGCCATGTGCATCACTGCAGTGCTCGGGGGGTGTGGCCCATGTTGTGTGTTGTTGCTCACAGTGTGTCGTGCGCTTAATTGACTTCTGGCACATGGTTGGTCATGGGCATGTGTCTTAGCGTGACTGCTGTATGTGTGGCAGCTGTGCGGATGACATGCCTTTCATGAGACTGGGGCTGACGGATGGGATGGATGGTATGTTGTATGTGCATGGTGTGTCTGTGAGTTTGATGGGTTCAGTGGTGTTCGTGTGCATTTATGTTGTTCCGCTCTGTTGCGTCTAGTGTTGTTTGTCTTACATAGGCGTAGTTGTGGGGTGTGGGGTTGACAGGCAGTGGGGGCTACATGGACAGGACTTCAATGGTGTTTCGGTTGTGTGTGATGAGTTGCACAGTGGCTGCCGTGTGGGACTATATTCAGTGTGGCTTGTGCATGCAGACGTGGCTCCTTGGGTGTTGCTATGTCTGTGATGGGTCATGTGGGGTGTGAGTCTGTTGTTCATGTCCGTGTGCACATTGTTCACTTGTTCGTGATGGTGGGCGGTGCTGCGTGTTCGTCTGCTACGTGACATGTCCCATGTGTTGGTGGTGTTATGGTCCTCATGCCTCCAGTAATCCAGCCCTGTCCAGTTTCCCACCTGCAAGTTGTTCGTGCGTGCACTGTACTGGATGCCACATGGCTCTAAGCGGGGGTGCTCCATGTTGCAGGTCTGTGGGGGTGGGGGGGTGTTGTGGGTCGTGGGGTGGCTGTACACCCACTGACACCGATTGCTGTGGACCGTGATGTCTGCCTTTCGGCTGTCGTTGTGCACTGCGGTGGCTGACACGTGGCTGTGGGGTGTGGGGGATGCTCCTCCTTGCTGTGCTGTGGGACTGGGGCCTGGTGTGTGTTGTACTTGGGCTGTCCACCGTCCCACCCACTGCACTTTGTGTTCCTGCCACTTACCTGTTACTTGTCGGTTAGTGCAGCTGTGGCGGACACATGGGTGTGGTGGGTGCTCGTTGTGGCGCTTCTGGCATATTTGGGGACCTGTTGGTGGTTACGTGGCTGGCTTAGTGTACACATGTCCCCACGCATCTTACAGTTGTTCGGTTTGGGCTGTGTGTGGTAGTGTCTGTTGCATGTGTGTGTGATGTGTTGTGTATTGTGTGCTGGACATGGGGGTGTTTGTCCCTGGGAGCTGTGGCATGGTAGTTGCGCATGTGAGTACATAGCGGTGTGCTGGTATACATTAGTTTGTACTTACCAGCCTCCACTCCCCTGCTAATCCGGCGAGGATCTCCGGATGGATTACGACTCGCACCTTCTCCTCCCACGCTTTGAAGGTCTTAAAGAGCGCGGGATTCCCTCCGCCAGTGACGGCAGCCAGCTCTCTGTTTTTGCCCTCCTTCTTCTTGACCAGGCTCTTTACGTCATTCCAACGTTTGTTAATCTCGACTCTGTTTCTGGGCAGGGTCCCGACTGCATTGACCTGGTCTACGATCCGGTTCCACATTCTGTTTCTGGTGGCTAGTGGTGTGTGCTGGACCATGTTCCCATAGATTTGTGGGTACACCTTGATGATCTCGTCGACCATGACCGTCAGCTCCATGGGCGTGAACTTGGGCATCCTTTGTGGTGCCATGGTGTTTGTGGTGCTGGTGCGGTGTGTGTTGTGTAATGTGCAGGGGGTTTGTGGTGCCGGGGTGTGTGGTGGTGGTGGTGGTGGTGGTGGTGTTTGGTGGTGGTGGTGGTGGTGGTGGTAGTGATGTGTGCGTTTCTGTGGTGTGCTGCTGTCCTTGCTGTGTCACTGTGTCCTCTCCTCTCCTCTCTGGTTTGCAATGTAGCAAGGGGTTGTAGTCTGTGGGAGTGCTGCTTTTGTACTCACCTATGTGGGTGTGTCCTCATGGTCTGTTGTTTTCAGGTGTGTTGTGTCTGGGGTTCTGGCCTTTGTATTTTTTGTTTGTCCGGGGGTGTTTTCGGGATGTGTACTGTGCTTGTGTATTTGTGCGTGCCTTGCTGTGTGGACTTGTTGGCCATGTTGTGTGCTATTGGTTTTGTGTGCGGATGGTTTCTGTGCAGGTACGTTGGCGCCATGGCTTCTGCCGTGTCGATTCTCATCGGCGTTGTTTGCGCTGGCGGGCGGTATATTTGTGGTTTTTCCGCGCTCATGGCGGTGCGATCGTAATTTCACGTGCGGTGTGTCGGCCGTGTGGGCGGGCGGTTTTGTGTTGTCGTGCGTGTTTCCGTCCGTGGCGGGCGGTTTGACTCCGACTCGGACGATGGCGGGCGGTATTTTGTGTGATTTTTCCGCCGATGGCGGTTTTCGGTTTGTGTAATCATAATGGCGTGGTCGGTGTTCAGGCGGTGTGTGCGGGCGGATTTTTGCCCCTTCCATGCCTGGCGGATTTATTTACGCCGGGTATCGTAATGGGCCCCTTAGTTAGCAATTTAAAACTCTGTTACATTTTAATTTAACAGTTTATTTAGAAATGGTAATTTACTTACTTTATGAAAAGTGTAGTAGGCCCGGAATTTGATGCAGTCTTTGCTTGTGGTGAAAATCCGGCAGAGTTTCGCCTTCCTTAATTCTTTTGGCTTAAGGTGTAAAATAAGAATCATTTTTGTTTGCTTATATAGTGTTTTTTTAATTATTTGTTTAATTTGATTGGTTTATTTCGATTTTCTGTATTTCTATTGGTTAATTACTATTGTGTTTCTTGGTTTGTTAATTGTTTTCCTTATATGGAAAACGCTAATTAAGAGTCATTTTTTTTTTTTGGGTGAGGAAGGAGTCGTTGAACTAATTATATTTTAATCAAATATATATGAGATGTATTAAAATGTTTTTATATGTTGCAAGTACATATTTTAAATTGTTAATATAAGTGAGGTTATTATTTATTTATGTTGTAATAATTTGGAAAGTTATGTTTTTGGTTTAATTTAATTTGATATGTATGTTTATGTATTTAACTGTATTTATGGTGTTTAAATTTATAGTTTTGATGTATTATTGAGTTGTCGATATATTCTAAAAACGATAATATTGTCTATATTTTTGTAGTCGATATTTTTGACATGGTCTATATTTATTTAGAAACGTCGATATTGTGAATAGCGATATTTATGTGTGCGATATTTGTGTCGATATTGTGGTATCGATATTTGTGTATTTTTTTAATTAAGTATACAACATCAATATTTTTGTGAACGATATTTTTGTGTCGAAAAATTTGTAGTTCGATAATGTGTCTTTCGATATTATGTCAGTGATTCCTGGTTTTAATATGATTTAGGGCCTGGCTTTTGTCATAGATAGGGTTACTGCTCTTAAGTCTGCAAAGCTATTCACTAATTCTACCAATAAATTAATCAAGTTTGCCCAATATGCAGTGCTTAATTTGTGCCGGTGGTTTCCGGTGCTGAGCACCGGCACTTAATAGTCAACACCAGCTCTTATGGCAGTCACCCACTTGGGGCGCTGTTTGCTACTTTTGAAATGAGCACAACAACAGTTATTTAATATGCATTTAAAATGACAAATACCTGCTGCCTGAGCCATTTCTATAGCTTTTAGTGGCCTGGAATAGTTTCTACTGTGACACTTTTAGGAGTGAGATGGTTAATTGTTGTGCTGGTAGAGTCATTAGCAGCGCTGGCAGGGGCAATAGGCAATGCAAGCTGCTTTGGCCTCCTCCTGACAAGGGCCCTGGCACTTCGTTTTTTACAAATTAAGCACTGCCAATATGTTTCCTGGTGCTTCGTGTGATTTTAGGCTCTGAATAACATTTTTGTTATCCTGTCATAAGGCTATCTATTTTTTGTCTCAGTCAACTTCTCGTGGCCTACTGTCAGTTTGTAGTTTGATATTTCTCCAATATTGAATCTTCCATATATTTGCATGCTTGAACCTTCCCTGTTGCCAAGGTGGGAGTTCCCACAGTTAATATAACAAGCATTACACAGAAAAGCTTTGCACAGTATAGCTTAAGGTAGTGAAAATGTTAACCAATTCACATCATTTTAATAAGAACATTCAGCCAATCAGAAATCAGCTCCAAAGGCACTCTTCCCCTCAAGGGCCACAATACCTCAGAGATTCCTAACCGCACAGCTTGTTTAAAGGGAGTCTCCCTGAGCTCTGCTCAGTTTATCTGGCTTTTCAGCTGATTTTGGTCAGCTGCTGACCTTCAATTCAACTTATTTGGATACATCCTCAGAATTCCTTCCAACGGGGAGAAAATTCTGGCAGAAAAATAATGTCAGAGTCTGTTTAAAACGTCTTTTCAGACCATGTGGATCCTGTGGTAAACTCATTATATTCTGAGGAGCCAAATAAGGATTGTTTGTACTGCTGTCATCCACATTATATGCCTAATGGCTCTTTCTATGAAACATTCTGTCCATTCTCAAGCTACAACCGGTGGGCATCCCGTTCCAATTATATTCCTATTAAGTATGTGTTTTTTTTGGTAAATATTTGGGGATTGATGCTCCCAAACAGGCCCCGCCTGAAAGGAAGAGCGTCCCGGGCATCTAACGCCATTTGGAATATAATTGGACAGAATGTTTAATGGAAAGGGCCAATAGTGGAAAGGGCCATGAAGGCCCGCCTGGCATGACGGAAAATCTTTTGGAACAACCAGGGTTTGCTGGGAAAATGTTCCCTTTCACGCCAGAATGATGGAATTGCAATTGTTTTGCAAAACGGAAAACAAACTGTAAGTGATCGCTGTTACATTAAGGGATTGGCATGATTTTGGACACTTCTGAATAACATAGTACCTAGCCAGACATGGAATTTGTTCCTTGAAAGGCAATATGGAAGTATAATGTTATTTGTGAGGATCTGAAGCATGGATTATAAAACAACCATTGAAATGAAAGGACATGGTTTTTCATTTGCAAGAACAAAGCATTGTGGTTAATGTGGTCTGTTAAATGACGAACTTTCATCAGTGACTCGAAAGTGAGGATGCAAAAAATAGTGAAATACAACTGATTTGTTAGTGCATCGAAAGTTGTAAATACTCACTGGTTTCGTTTTAAGATCTATACAAGTTATCCATTTGGATTATGATATTCTTACCACAAGCAACGTCTTTAGCATTGACTTTATTGAACCATGTGTCCTTTCTCAGTGTCGATGTAGTCGGCATGTTGCGCTGATTTTTCTGATTTTTAGTACCAGGAACTTGTTCCGTGCTGAAAAATCAAGGCAGATCATATGGCACCACGCGGTACACCACAGGGCGCTGCTTCTCGAATTGGTTTTGCTGCCACTCGAGGAGATTTTCTAATCGAACAGCAGCTTTCCTACCACAAACTGTCGCAACCGCCCGTGTGATGGGAAAATCTAGCCAAGTGCCCTCCTAGCGCCTGAAGATCGCGCTAGGGGATGCCAGTTCTTGCTCGCTCTTGCCCACTTACTGTTGGCAAGGCACGCATGAGAAAAAAACTCCACAACTCAGTGGTTGGCGGAATTTGACCGGAACTCCTTGTTACATGCCTAACGCCGACTGGCCAAAACTCCACCAACTCCGCCGGCGGAGCGGAATTTATCGCCCACCCCAATATATATTAAGGGTTACATTACATGTCTGCTTCCCACCTCCTCTTAATAAATATACTCTCATAGTGATATTTTCCTAATCTTCAAATTCAAGCGTGTGCATCTATGAAAGATTCAATACTGGAGAAAAACTGGTTACTTACCTGTACACTGTAGTTCTCCAGTATTGATATCTTTCATAGATTCACATATGACCCTCCCTTCTCCCTGATAGGAACCCACATCTCCTATACCTCATTCTTATTACCTTTACACTTGTGCTGAGAAATCTGAGATATTGTGGCCCCTGAAGAGAAAAATGTCTTGGGAGCTGCTTCTTGATTGGCTGAAGTGTAGTTCTTATTAAAATGATGTGAATTGGATAACAATGCCACTAACTTAAGCTACACTGTGCAATGCCTTTTTATGTTCTGATTGTTATAATATCTGTGGGACTCCCACTTCGGTGACGGGGAAGATTCAAGCATGTGCATCTATGAAAGATATCAATACTGGAGCACTACAGTGTACAAGTTAGTAACTTGTTTTTCCTCTTCCCTTATTGATTCTTCAGAACGAAATTGCTGGTAGAAAGTTTAGAAAACATAATGGTTTGTTGTCTACCTTGTGCAATGTTTGATTAACTTTCGCTAGGAAGTATTCTATCTTATTAAGTTCCAGCATCCATAGCTGTCCCGTGATAGCAATGATTTTACTCCAGACCTTCTGCAAAAATCTTTGTTTGTGTTGCTTTTCCATGTTAAGAAGTTATTTCTGTAAATCAGCTATGACTTTCTCCTGATCGTTTTTTAATCTAGTTTAAATATACAGGTGTGCAGTTCCTAGGGACAGATAGTGATAATCAGGTCTGTGGAATAACCTCCCAATGGAGGAAGTGCCCTCACACACCCCGAGAGGTGTCATGCTTCATCATTTGGGCGTGCTCTTCGGCGGGCCGGCGCTGCAATGCCCGACGGGCACCCGCGAAGGGGATCTTTAGCGGAGTTCTTTTGGATAAAGCCGTAAGGTGAGTGAGGGTATGTGGGCTGAGGTGAGTAGTGTAGTAGAGTGATAAAAGTGTTTTAAAATAGGTTTAGGGAAGCCCTGTTTACTAAACTTTTATTCGTGTGGCTCGCAACCTAAGAAAAAACAGTTTAGCCCTCATCGGAGATAATGGTCCTATAGAGCATGCGTGCTATAAATCTTGGTCAACATGTTTCTTGACATATTCAGCCCCTATGGGGTCTATCGGCAATTCGTCAGGACCGGTCAGAGAACTTTTTCAATTGTCTTACACTACTGCAAGGCTGGTGATCAGCTGACTGATCAAGTTACCAGCCGTGCTGAGTCGTACAAGGTTCGCTTTTACCTTGTATCGTTGTGAGACCTGAAAAAAAGCAACAGGGTTGGGAAAGGGAGAATGGCATTGAAATTAAATAAAATACGTGACAGCGAGGAATTCTTCGGACACACAACAGCCTTTTAAAAAAAATGACATTGACAGCTGGTGGATCCTGCTCAAGTTACTCATCCATGTGTTCTTTTCTTAATTAAGTATTTTTGCGTTTTAGCTGCTATGTTGACTACAGTCATGTGTATTGCCCAAGTTATGTGGATATTTTATATATGTCGTCATTGCAGTCGATTCTGAATTTGTTACAATAATTAAAATAGACGGACAAGGAAACACAAGAACACAAATATATCTTATCATCAGTGCCTGGTCTTCAAATTTAAATCAAGTGATTTCAGATTGCGGAACCATTTGTGTGAGTAAAGCCGTGTTTTTAAAAAGCACGTAATTCTGTTTGTGTATCCGAAGAATTCCTCGCTGTCACTTATTTTATTTCAATGCCATTCTCCCTTTCTTCTCCCTGTTGCTTTTTTTCAAGTCTCACAACGATACAAGGTAAAAGCGAACCTTGTACGACTCAGCACGGCAGTTAACTTGATCAGTCAGTTAAATTGGAAGCACCAGCCTTGCAGTAGTGTAAGACAATTGAAAACGTTTTCTCTGATCGGTCCTGACGAATTGCCGATAGACCCCATAGGGGCTGAATATGGCAAGAAACATGTTGACCAAGATTTATAGCACTGTTTTTACTTAGGTTAGCGAGCCTCATGAATAAAAGTTTAGTGAACGGCTTCGCTAAACCTATTTTAAAACACTTTTATCACTCTACTACACTACTCACCTCAGCCCACACACCGTCACTCACATTACGACTTTATCCAAAAGAACTCCGCTAAAGAGCCCCTTCGCGGGTGCCCGTCGGGCATTGCAGCGCCGGCCCGCCGAAGAGCACGCCCAAATGATGAAGCATGACACCTCTCTGGGTGTGTGTGAGGGCACTTCCTTCATTGGGAGGTTATTCCACAGACCTGATTATCACTATCTGTCCCTAGGAACTGCACGCCCAAATGATAAAGCATGACACCCCTCGGGTGTGTGAGGGCACTTCCTCCAATTGGGAGGTTATTCCACAGACCTGACTATCACTATCTGTCCTTAGGAACTGCACACCTGTATATTTAAACTAGTGTTGTTAGGGAGTACGTGTTCTGGACCTACTAAAAAAGCTCCCAGTTCCTCTCTTTTTTGAGAACGTTTTTTCATCTAGAAATCTCTGGTGTGCAGGTTCCCACAGTTCTGCTTTATTAACTATATAACCTGTACTTTCTTTAAGCAGATAATCATTAAAACTTACTTTGAGTTCTCCTTATTGCACCTGTCCCCCAACTAAATTTACATGCCAGCTAGGCATTGTGGGAGTAATGGTATCACCCTGTGTGTCCCCTCAGCTAGGATCATGAATCTAATAGGAACATGTTGATGCCTACATATGATTTACGCACTGCTGAGAAATGCTTGTGATCCATTTCCTGTATAAGAAATTGCGAGTATTAGTTAACAGGGTTAGTGACCCACGTTAAATAATAACCATGTCAGGTTGAAGTAGTAAATTCCCTAAATTAACCTAAGCTCAACCCCCTGGTACCTATGGCACAGACCAGCCAGGCTTAACTTAGAAGCAATGTGTAAAGTATTTATGCAGTACTAAACAGTAAGCAGGAGAAATTTGAATTTCTTGCACTGAGAAGGTCCCTTGCCGGACAGATACTTTTGGCGCCTTTGCAGTAAGGATTTCTACGTTCGGATTTAGTCTCTTTTTTGGAACTCAGATTCCTTCATCAGCACGAGGCCACAGGCTGTAGCTTAAGAGGGCTCCACTAGGCACTAGGCTGGATACCTTCTCAGAGAGGTCCTGCTGAATTAGATTCACTGCTACAGAAAAGGTCCAAGCGGTACGAAACCTCATCAGCCCAGTGGCAGTGCACATTCGTCGTATTTGTGTGATCGGTTTGTCCTGGTCCTCCGAAGGGCGTTGGAGCAAAATGTTTCTAAGTCCCAGGTTTCTCAGGATGTTAGGAGGAGTACACTTTGACACCGCCCATGGTTCTAGTACCTCAGAAACAGCACTTGGGGCTCAAGGCTCACTTCAGCTGAAACCACCAGCAGGGTCCAGGGTCAGTCCAGTTGGAACTGGTCAGCTGGGCAATTGCAGCAAAGGCCTCTTGTAGCTTGTTGAGTCCTTGCAGCTTGAACAGGGTGTCAGCCTTATAACCACTTCTTTCTCCTGGTTTCAAGAAGGTTTGCAGTTCCAGGCCTTTGGGACTCTTCTCAAGTTGCAGACAGCATGTTCAGTCCTGTTCTGATCTTCTACAGGTCCAGTAGTGTCTGAGAAGGGTTTTGTTGGTGCCACAATAATACCTGGTACCCGCCTGTGGGTGGGGATGTCTCCTCTCTAAGAAATGGTGTAAAGGTTCCCAGGGGTAACCCTACCCACTTTAACAGCATTGCTTGTGTGCCCTACTGCACACAATCGCACAGTTCCCCTCTCTGCCTAAACCCAACATAGTGAAAATCTTCTCTCCCTGTGTAGGGCCTGTGTACCCACCCCAAAGGAGTGGACAGGGAAATGAACAACCCCTCCTCTGTGATTACTTCAAACCTGTTCTAGGGGTAGCTCCCGCCCCACTGGGATTGGAGACTAGCCGACTGGGGGAACAAATGATGAGCCTCTGCTGGTGTCATCTGACATCTGCAAGTGGCAGGGGAGGCCCCTTTGAAGAATGGAAACCCCTTCCTACACCCAAACAATTTGTCTCCTGCTCTAAGCGATTTTCACACCTTATTCAAGGTTAAGTACTCAGAGGGGTGCCACTGGCGGCTGATGCAAATAAAAGTACTCTTTCCATAATATTTATGAAAAATCCAACTTTACTACTGATTTGGTATTTTAATAAATATTACAGAGTTCAAGAATGAAATTTCTAGGTGGTTGCTAGCCGGAGATAGCATTATTCAATTTACTACAGTGAAAATAGCTTTTGGGGCTTTCCCATTATAAGGACATGTGTAAACTTACAATGTACCCTGCCTTATGGGCAGTAAGGCCTGCTTAGGGATGGCTTGTTAATATTTAAAAGGAAGGTTTAGACCTGTCAAAATGGTTATTTTGACAGGTTGAATCGTTGTTTAAAAGCTGCTTTAGTCAGCCAGCTGGTGAACTAGAAGCCATGTTTTACACTGTCACTATAGAGATGACATAATGGATGCTGCAGCCCACAAGTGACTTTCAATTTACAGGCCCTGGTTACATGTTGTACCATATATTAGAGACTTATAGGTAAGTTAAATGTGCCAATTAGTGGTACACCAATTTCATCATGTTGAACGGAGGAGCATGTGCACTTTACCATTGATTA
Organism: Calotriton arnoldi; assembly: GCA_963921515.1. NCBI lineage: Eukaryota > Metazoa > Chordata > Amphibia > Caudata > Salamandridae > Calotriton > Calotriton arnoldi. Next base: position 3,290,468 of record CAWUFW010000543.1, on the reverse strand, counting down.
GCATTGGTTCTGTGCTCACAGTTTACAGCCAGCAAAAACAGGGCAAAAATCTGGGGGTACACCACGCGAAATATAGTCATTTACTACACACTGAGTGCTTCACCCTCTAACTCTGAGATCAACTTGGGACCTTCTTCCAAGAAAGACATTGTACCCCCCAACCTGCTCACAAATTTCTCTCCGGTCCAATTGATAACCAAGTTCCGGTCCCCATATGTTATATAAAGAGGTACTGTTACTTGTATCACGAGTTTCCAAATTATATTTTTCAGGAAATCTTCTTGCCTTCGATTTGGTGAGTAATTTGAAACAAAAGGGCTTGGTTTGCCTTTCACATGCCCATTTATGAATAGCCACTGTCCCTCCTTGTCTGAGGCTGAGTCCTGTATGGAGAAGCCCACAAAGCAAGCACATAAAGACATCATCCTTTAAACAATAAAATCTTTATATTGTACATTTATCACAAACAATAAGTAAGATGAAGCCACCACCCTTGTTTTCTTATTATATGATGAGTAATGCTGTGTGGAGTAAAGTTGGGAGTTCATTTCCACTAATCTCTAGCGCAGTGATACTCAAAGTACGGCCCGGGGGGCACTTGCGGCCCTCTTGACCTTCACATGCGGCCCCCCTGGTGAACAGCAGCATGAGCTGCTGTTTAGTTGCTGAGCACTAATATTCAGAAAAAAATGACAAATAAATGAGCAAGCATTTATTAACCTGCAAATAAATGCTTGCCCATTCATTTAACATTTGTTTATACCTCTTTACACAATCCCTGACCCACCCAGACCCCCTATCACCACCCTGCTGGCATCAGTGCGGCCCACGGTCACACCACAGACCGTACTTTGCCGCCCCTATGTAAATGTTTGCGAGTACCCATGCTCTAGCGATTAGATGGGCTGCTCATAAGAAACACACATCTCAACATGCTTGTTTCAGTACCTTGAGGACAATCACTATTTTATTTGGGGTGTTTAGTTAATACATTTTGCCATCAGTGTGTCGACCCATGGCAACTTTTGTGGATTTATTTTGCGGGGTAAGTTAACTCTCTCGAGTTCCTTGGAATCTTGATCTTGTCTCAGTCAGGTGCTTCATCCTCTTCCCCATCTTCCCTAACAATAACCCTAATATTCCCAGTGTTACGTTAATCTATTGATCTATCTATCTATCTATCTATCTATCTATCTATCCATCCAGCCATCCATCCGGAGCAAGATTGCTTTACAGTCTGGTCAGAGAGGAGATGCGAGATACATGCCCTACCTGCCAAAGAAGAGTAAATATGAGCAGCACTAGTGAGCAACAACATGCAACGTTTGAGTGGAATACTTATTGTGTTAATTTGTCATTCTCTGAGCAATGTTAGTGTTTTAATTTGTTCTTATGATATTGATGAGGTCCTTTTGAAAGATGGTCTCTGAATTCAAATGCAGTGGCTTGTCATTGATGATGTAGAGATGCCATCAGAGTGTTCTGCAGATGGTCTCGGAATGCAAAAGAAGTAGTCAGTCATTGATGAGTAAGAGAATATTGACAACCTGTGACAGCGAGTCATTAAGGATTAGTAGAAAATCAGCCAAAAAATACCTATCCAGTTAGTATAAAGAAGGGGTGCAGGGTGCTGCTTTCTGACTGATTTTTCTTCATTCTTTCAGTAGAGAAACCAGCTGTACCTAAGAATGCTCCATCTCCCAAGAAACGTTTCGTTTATGGCAAAGAAGACCAAGAAGGTAGGCTTTTCTTTTTACCCATATTCCTTAATTTGAAAAATAACATTTTGTTGGTTAATAGCAGCGGATGCTCCTCTGCTATGGCAGAAGAGCAACGCCTTCCCCCTACCAGCAGCCTCCAAGACTTGAAAAATAAAACGATAATAAAATAGGTTTATTACTGTTTTTTTTTTCAAGTTCTGGGCCGGCAGTCTCAGGAGACCAAACCGACATGTGCACCGAGCTGTCTCCAACCCAGCTGTGTTGTCGGGTTGGAGACAGCAAAGCACAGACTCCCAGTGTCCCTGGAGCATAAATCAAGGGCGCTCAGGCCAATCCATGCATCAGGATTAGCTGCAGGGGAGACTGGGAGCCGGGAGAGTGGCAATGCGGCGGGCTGCAGAGCAGATAAGTTCTGTTTTTTGTTTTTGAATTGTCATCGTCTGTCTCCCTACACCCCGCCCGCCCTGTCACTCTGCCCTAATACCGACTGCTACTAGTTATTAGCTTGTATTTAACGGGTCCCAGTTGGTAAATAGCAGGGCCATCACACAGGCAACATCCCTGTTTTTGAAACAGTATCTCAATTTTTCAACCTCCAGCTCTTACTACCAAACATTTACCATTATTGCTTAGTTACTCCAGTATTGGAACTTTCATAGATTCACATGCTTGAATCATTCTCTGTTGACTAGGTTTTGTACCCTTCCTGTACAAAACCTATGCTACACTTATGCACACACCTTAGCGCTACAGCGCTAAGGTGTGTGCATGGCGCGGGGCTACTGAAACCAGCGCCAGCACAAGAGAAAGGGGAGGAGAGAGCCATAGCTTTGGAAATATGGCGCTCCCCTGCTCCCTCCCTGTCACGCAACGCAGCGCAGCCTCGCGGGGGGCTGCGCAGCATTGCGCAACTTTTTTGTAAATCTCCCCCATTGTTTCTGTATGTGTGTGATGTAAAGTGCTCTGTCACCTTACGCTAGTATGAGAGATGCTATAAAACAAATGAAATACATTTGACAGAGGTGCTATGGGAAGAAGAGAGGCACTGTTGGAGGAAGATAGGGAGGGATTCATGGAAGAGCCCCAAAAAGATTGTTGTATTGGTGCATAGTAAGGTCATCATTTACTATGCTTTGAAAGTGAATACAATTCAATATATAATTACAAATGTGTTGTAGAATGCACCATTTTCCCCCAAATTTTCTTGGTGGGAGAGCCCCCCAAAGTCCGCTTTGTAGTGGCCAGGCTCACTCACTGCACTTGGTGTGCACCGTACGGGGACTGGCCTGACAACATTTGCCAGGGCTGCTTTGGGTTCCAGTCCGGCCCCGTCAGGAGCAGGAGCCTCATACTCTAAAATAAAGCCAAATATTGAAAAGTTAGTCGCCGAGATGCAGCACCAACCTTCCTATTAAAAATTTTCGATTTTGCAAATTTTTTCAATATAAAATACTAAAAGCTTTAGTAATTTGGGTATCTGTTTGGTGTGCACACGTGTGTTTATTTTTTTCGAATTACTGTTTTAATGTTTGAAATTTAAATCGTACGAATTGCTTGGGGGTCCTCGGCTTCCAGTAGTGACTCAATAGGGGTCCTCAGGAGTCAAAAGTTTGGGAACCACTGCTCTAGAACACTCCTGAGAGAACCTTAGACCTTTAGATTTTCTACTGCATGTTGAGCTAGGGACTCTCCTCTGAGCTCTGCTCAGTTTTCTCTTGTTCTTAGTGAATTTAGAAATAGTTCTTGGCTTCATTTCAACATTCTACATCTACAGGATCCATCTTCAGTGCTGGTTTGTCAACATTCTAGCATAATTATGTCAGAAAAGGAGAAAAAGGGTCTTTTTAGAGCCTGTGCTACCTGCTCGAAGAAAAGGCTTTATACAGATGACCCTCATGAAGACTATATTTATTGCCTATATCCCGACCATAAGGCAAAGGAATGCAAGGTATGTCGTACCTTTTCTAATAAAACCTTAAGAGATCGTGAGGGGCGCCTTCTTATATGGCTTCAGAAACTCAAAACCAGAAAAGAGGTGATTTCAAGTGAGGACAGTGATGCGGCCTCCTCTTCTTCTTCATCCAGAAGGTCCCATAAGAGGAGAAGATCACCTCACACCCATTCATCTTGTGAGCGTCCAGGAAAGGCCCTTAAAAAGACCTCTCATGGGTCGCATGGGCACAGTCCCTCAAAATCTCCTCACAAACATGAAAAGGAGAGGAAGGGACATTCTTCGGGGGATAAACAACCAAAAAAGGCGAGTTCCGAGCCGCCTAAAACACCCCCTCAAGTTAGGCACTCCTTCAAAAAGCCTTCTTCAGTGCCTCCTGAAGGAAAGTCATCGACGAAAGCTCCATCGTCGACAGTACTGTCGATGAAGAAACCATCTCTGTTGTCGTCGACGAAGGTTGAAGTTCGGCTGTCGTCAAAGAAAGCGTCAGCGCCGACGGCGGCGTTGTGGGCTCCGTCGTCAAAGGTTTTGTCACCGCCGAGTATGATGTCGATGCCGGTTTCATCGACGACTGCGTCGATGAAGACGTCGACGACAGTGACGACAGCAGCGCCGACGGCAAGGTCGACGACGACGGTAATGACGACTTCGGCGGTGATACCATCGCCGATGGTTTCCAAATCACCGTCATCGGCTGTTTCTCCAACGATGGTGTTGTCTGCGATCTCGTCGGCGATCTCGTTGACGGGCCCGTCGACGAGGGAAAAAACACCGGATAAAACAGAACAAGCTAGAGCAAGGAAAATTACACCGGAAATTACCTCACCTAGCAAGATTACACCTCTTTTACCTTTTCACCTGTTGGAAGAGCAGCTGCACGTTAAGTGTCAGGAGGATGATTTTGAGGAGACTATACTCCTCAGCAACAATACCATCAGGATTATCAGGAGGAGGTAGTTGCATGTCTTCTTCTTTATTAACGGACTTACAATTCAAGTTGGCTGACTACAGGAAGAGATTCCCCCCAACTCCTGTACCTCAGGAAATACCATCAGTAGTTCCTCGTCCACATTCTATTCCGTCTACTCCAAAGAGGGTTCAAACTGTACTGGCGGAACCTCTGCAGAAATCACCTCCATCAGTCCCTCAAGAGGATCCGGGTACTATGGATGATGATCAGGAAGAGGGAGAGCTTAGAGATCCACATAGAGAGTGGGATGACTACCTCATTCCCACGCCTTCTTCTCCTTCTCCGGAGGATATTGGTGGGTTTCATAACTTGTTAGAGAGAGCTGCAAAGAGATTTGATCTACCTATGCCGGCTACCCAAACGGACTGTTTTTTATATGATTTTAAAAAGCCCTTTAGGAAATCAATGAGGACTATTCCCATTATAGTTCATGTATGGGAGGAAGGACTCAAGGTCATGAAAACACGAGCAACAGTGACACCAGTGCTTTCTAGGTTGGAGAAGAAATGCAAAGCCCCAGAGGATGCTCCAGCCTGTTTGGTGGGCCATCCCAAACCGGATTCGGTTATTTCTCAGGCAGCTCAGCGAAAATCCAAAAACCCATCGGCACCCATTACCAAGCGTTTTTCATCAATGTCAGCTCTGTTGGTCAGAGCAGCTAATGCCTTTGCCATACTGGGTAGATATGACAGACAAATGTGGTGCGACCTGGCTCCGTATATATGGATCAGCATCCTGAAGAGAGCAAACCAGAAGTTAAGAAAATTCTCAAGGAGGGCGAGAGAGCATCTGCAGAGGTGATAGATTATGCGATGGATATTGCAACTACAGCATTCAGATCGCTGGGGGGTGCAACGGTTTTACGCCATCAAGGATGGCTCCGAGCTACTTGGTTTACACCGGAAGTTCAAAATAAGATCCTAGACCTTCCATTCGATGGAGAGGCTTTATTTGGGATGCTCATTGACGATGCGCTACAACATATTAAGACAGATACTGACACAGCGAAGGCTGTAGGGGCCGCTTCAGTATCGGAAAGTGCCCTCTAGAGGAAGGGGCCTTCCTGCCTACAGGGGACGATTTCAGCAGTATAGATACCCCTCGTACGCTACATCTTCCCAGCCGTATCGACAACAGTATGTTCAACGACAGCCACAGTCAAGGGCGTATTCTAAATCTGCCCCCAGAGGAAGAGCAGGACATCAGGGAAAGGACAACTCACGACGTCAATGACGAACTTCAGGCTCCGGCTATTTTTATTCCCACCTTTCCACAAGTTCCCCTAGGGGGGCAAATTTCTTTTTACCTTCACCAGTGGCAAAAAATAACCACGGACCGATGGGTCCTCAATCTAATACAATTCGGCCATACGTTGGAGTTTCTCCATATCCCACCTTATACTCCTCCAGGACGGCAAGAGGTAAAACACCTACATCTCATGCGTTTGGAAATTCTTACAATGCTCCGAAAAGGAGCAATAGAACCGGTGCCAAACTTCCAGAGAGGGAAGGGATTCTATTCCCGTTTCTTTCTGGTACGCAAGAACTTACGGCAATGGCGTCCGATCCTGGATTTGAGAACTCTAAACACTTATCTCAAAAAGCAGTCCTTCCGCATGACCTCTCTTGAGGATATTCTATTACTTCTAAACCCAGGGGATCATATGACCACCTTAGACTTACAAGATGCATATTTTCACATCCCCATCCATCCCTCCCACAGGCAGTACCTTCGATTTGCCGTAGCCGGAAGTCATTACCAGTTCAAGGTACTGCCATTTGGCCTCAAGTCGGCTCCAAGAATTTTCACCAAATGTCTGACTCCAGTAGCAGCTTTTCTGAGGAAGCAAAGGCATCAAGTGTTTCCTTACCTGGACGATTGGCTAATCAAAGCACCTTCACACGCAGCTGTTCAGTCGTCCACGGTGGCATGTACAAGACTGTTTGCCGAGTTGGGCCTGACTCTGAGCGAGGAAAAGTCATCTCTACACCCCTCCACAAACATCACTTTCTTAGGAGCAATTTTGGACACCAAAATAAACAAGGCGTTTCTCTCTCTCTCTCTCTCTCTCTCTCTCTCTCCAAACAAAACTAATTTCACTGGCCCGATCATTCGCCAAAAAAAAAAGTCACTTTCAGTTCGCCAATACAAGTCACTCCTGGGAACAATGTCATCTTGCATCCCTCTCATCCCCTTCTGCCGGTTGAGGATGCGTCCATTGCAGGAGGAGCTGGATTGGCAATGGCGTCAAGCAGTAGGTTCCTTCGAGGATGTCATTACAGTCGCGCCGGGTATGACCCATGCCATATCTTGGTGGACCCGACGTCAAAACATTTCCGTCGGTCTTTCCTTTCTCACCATGCCGGCTCCACATGTGATCACCACCAATGCTTCCCTGGAAGGTTGGGGAACCTTCCTTCCAGACCTCCAGGTCAGTGGGCGTTGGCAGTGTCAAGACCAGCAGCTTCACATCAATTTGCTGGAGCTCAGAGCAGTGAGATTAGCATTGCAGGCATTTCTGCCGAAGATAAAGAACTCGACTGTGCTGATCAGGACAGACAACACAACACCAATGCATTATCTCAACAAGCAAGGCGGCACGAGATCTTTTCCCCTATCTCAAGAGGCCCAGTGCATCTGGAGATGGGCTTTGCAGAACGGAATTTCGCTGAAGGCAGAACACCTTGCGGGGGAACAAAATGTCACGGCAGACACGTTAAGCAGACTCAAGTCTACCTGCCACGAGCGGGGAATCCATCAGAAAACCCTAGACAGCATTTTTCTAAAATGGGGCAGGCCAACAGTGGACCTCTTTGCGACAGCTCAGAACAAGAAATGCCGGTACTTCGCAGTTGGCGTCACCAACCGGGATCCTCGGGGAATGCATTTTTGATGGCTTGGTCAGGCATCTTTCCCTACGCTTTTACGCAGATTCCCCTCCTACCATGACTGCTCATGAAGATCAAGACAGAGCCGTGCAGGATGATCCTAATAGCCCCATTGTGGCCCCGACCAAATTGGCTCACAGAACTTCTTCTTCTTTAGGAGACACAACCTATTCTCCTTCATCCCATTCCATCTCTTCTGACTATGTTGCAGGGACAAGTGCTACATCCAGATCGAAAATCGCTTCACTTAGCAGCTTGGCTCCTGAACACTGTGAATTTCAACATCTAGAAATCCCATCTGAATGCAGGGATCTTCTTTCAAATGCCCGGGCACAGAGTACGAATAAGATGTACAGGATTAAATGAAAGAGATTCTGTATATGGTGCCGGGATTCTAATGTTCATCCTCTAAGATCCTCATCTCATGAGATCCTTCCTTACATTCTTCTATTGGCAAAATATGGACTAGCACATGCTTCAATTAAAGTCCATATATCTCGCTTTAGGAGGACATCCTCAGGACCATCGTTATGGTCGGAAAGAATCATAAAGCAGTTCATGAGAGGCCTATTCCGTACTTTCCTCAGGTTAAGCCTCCGCCACCTCTCTGCCATCTTAATATAGTATTATCACAACTCATGAAACATCCCTTTGAACCCATTCATAAGGCGGACCTTAAGTTCCTTTCTTGGAAGGTGGCTCTTCTCCTGGCGCTGACATTGGCCAGGAGAGTTTGAGAAATTTAGGCCCTGACCATATAGGAACCGTTTCTACAGTTTAGGGATGATCGAGTAGTCCTTCGTACTAATCACAAGTTTATCCCCAAAGTGCCATCAGACTTTCATTTGAATGAACCTCTTGTCCTTAAGACATTCTTCCCTCTACCAACGACTGCAGCGGAAAGAGCTCTTCATTCGCTGGATATTCAGCTTTGTCTGAAATTTTATCTACAAAGAACAAACGCTTTTCGCAGATTGTCACAGCTTTTTGTATCCTTCAGCGCGCCCAGAAAGGGCTATCCTCTTTCCAAGAGGGGGATTGCTCGATGGATCTCGAATGCAACCCAGTATTGCCATCAAGCAGCAGGAAAACCTCTGCGAGCACGGGTGTGTGCTCACTCTACGAGAGCAATCTCTACATCCACTGCTTTGTTTGCTGGAGTACCTATCCAGGATATATGCAGGGCTGCTACCTGGAAGAGTACTCACACCTTCACCAGACATTACTGCAGCCGCTAACAATGATGTGGCAGTAGGACAGGCGGTGCTGAGGAAAATTTTCCAGTGACGGTGAGCTCTCTCCTTCATCCCTCCTTCCTTTCTACTGTAAGAATACGCACATTTTATTTCATATGAATGTCTCTTTGTGTAGATGTTTAGAATATGATGTTTACCCTGATAAGGGTTTGTTTTTATGGTGTTTTAAATTTGTAGCATGGAGTACTTATCAGTTTGGAGACTATGGTTTTTCAATTAAAGCTTTCTTCCCTACAGATGGACAATTTAAAGCATACTCTTACATTTATTTAAGTAGAGAAAAAAAAATGTGCTACTGACTGCTAGGTACTCTGATTCAAGCATGTGAATCTATGGAAGTTCCAATACTGGAGTAAGAAAATAAGTTACTTACCCGTAACTGTAGTTCTCCAGTATTGGAAACTTCCATAGATTCACATGTGACCCGCCCTTCTCCCCTGAAAGACTCACCTTTGGATTTTTCGAGGGTTATCTTTTGCACAAGTGCTCTGAAAATCTGAAGGTCTAAGGTTCTCTCAGGAGTGTTCTAGAGGGTGGTCTCTTTTACAAAACGAGAGATATGGGTTACAAAACTGAAATGGGCCTAGGCCTAGTTTCTGCTTTGTATTGGTTTAGCATTGCTTTTTTGATGTACTGGGGACTCCCATCTTGACGATGGGGAATGATGCAAGCATGTGAATTTATGAAAGCTTCCAATACTGAAGAACTACAGTTACAGGTAAGTAACTTATTTCCATGTGTGTCTTTATACAAATTAATCCGTCTTCCCTAATTGTCTAGTTAAAAAGTATCTCTAAACTACATAAAGTCATTATGTATTAAGAAACTCCTACATTGTGCATCCTACCTTCCAAATTTAGATTGTTTTTCTATTTGTACTATTAAATCCCTTCTTATTGTTTCTTTAATTGTGCATGCAGTGGCATCATCAAGTTATTCCTGTAGTTATTACATAAGCTGAAACATAAGTGTAGACAAATCTGAGGTTTATTCAAAGACATCTATGACCCCACAAGTGCCCTTTTTGTGGATACAAGCTGTGATTCCCTGAAGTTGGTATTTTTAGAAGATTTTGGCTGCACCACTAAGCAGTTTGTAGAGTTTGCCCGGCCATTTTTGCCAACCGATCCCTAGTGAATGCGAAGTGAACCCAAAGGGATGGCCATTTTAAGTTTTTAAAACTTCAGAAAAACAAACGTGACAGTTATGGTTACTGCGGTGTCAACCATTAAAGCCATTGATTTAGCGTGGGCTTAAGGAAATATATTTCTCCTGTGTTAATTACTAATACCTGTGCTACAACCAACTCCCAGCTAGAGGTCTGTGATTTCTTCTAATTTCCAGAAAACCAAGCTCAAGATTTGGTCACACATTTTTGCAGCTGTCCATAGAGTCAGATGCTCCTCTTTGAGTGGAAATCCCTATTCAGCAATGATGCTCTATATAAGGATTCGACACTTGGGTTTCCTATCACAAGTAGTTTCGTAAATCTCAGGACCCCACCCACTTTGGCAGTCTTTTTTAATGAAACTTCATCTGCAAGCCACAACTAGCAACGCCACGGCAATGTCGTCTATACGATCTGCAGGGCAATGGCTGCTGTCTTATCTCTGTAATATGAAAAAGTTCATACAAAAGGTGCGAGGAGTGTACTTCCCATAAGTCCTCTTAAATCATTGAGGGGGCGTGGCTAAGCGCGCAACGGAGATGGCAGCATTTCCTTGAGCTCTGCAGTTTCACCAGTGCGGAAGCTCAATTAAAGATGTCTTTTGGGTGATTTTCGAGCACTCTTAGACACCGAACAGCGGCAGAACGACCCATGAATTCGGGAGGCAGCTCAACGGTGTTCTGCACTGCCTCTTTGGGTGTCTTTTCTCGTGAGGCATTTCTGACCACGACGAGGCTCTGAAATGGCACCCGATATGGCAGTCCTGTCACGGCTCGACGTTTAGAAGTTGGAGTTTGCCTATCTGCGCATACCGGTTGCCTACTCCCTATGCTGAACATGAGGACTGTGTGCACCAACTTTTCCAATATTAGACCACTGGTCTTGGAATTTCCACCTTTCAGTCAAGGGGGTACTTGTTTCTGGCACCATTAGAATATACAATATGGCGGCCGCTGACAGGAACTCCTCTGTGTGGTATAATTTTTAAACGCAAGGACTAATAATTTTGTTGGCATTTATTTCAACACTGGCGGCCTAACACTAAGGGGTATTATATCTGTGGTGTTGCGTTTTAAGGCTGTCTGCTACTATAACTGTTTTATCGCTACAAATTGGCTGCACTTGTCAAGTCCTTCATTGTGTGCGCATCGCCTGCTGATAGACTTTGATTTCAGTAGCGAGTTATAAGTCAGCGTTTGATTTGTTTTTGCCACATTTTCTTCAGTTGGTTCGCCTCCTGGAGGTTTAATACTAGTATCTCTCCTTTCTTTTGCAAAACCTGCGCTTCTTTTCATATGCGTGTTACAGCGTAAACTTTCTACACACAGCAGGTATATTCCTCACCCCTACTTTTTTTTTTACCATATATCGCCTTGCCTGCTCCTTTTAACCATACTAAGGCTATCTGGTTGTGGTTGTTACGACCTTATCCAATGGCGGAAGGCATGGGTGTTAGCACCAAAGACAGAGACTCCAAGGGTAATCTGAAACGCTCCAAGCAGATCTCACCTACCCCGGAATCACCAGCTAAGGGTAGTCCTCAGTCTTCCTCAACTTTGGAAGCTATACTACTCAAGCTCAATACTGTCCACGATATTGCACAAAGTACCAAAACAAATACAGATTTGCTTCAGGTAGAGGTGGCTGCAATTTGTAATGACCTCAAAAATCTTTCATTACGTGTTTCTAATGCGGAATCGAGAATAAATAGTGTGGAAGACTTTACAAACAAGCAAGCGAAGCACATTCAATTCTTGGAGCGGTCCATTACTTCGTTAAGGAGAGATCTAACAGAACAGGAAGATCAGAATTGAAGAAGTAATCTTCGTATTTTTGGATTACCGGAGGATTGTGAGAAGTCTGCTCCTTCAGTGATTGACTTCTTGCTTACCTGGATCCCAAATGTTCTGAATCTCTCTTTTAATAAAGACTTTGGGTCCCAACTTTTAAACCCAGAACGATGTCTTCTCCAAGGCCTCTGATTTTTAAACCTTTGCGCCATCAACATACAGATCAAATTCTGGCACAAATGAGGAAGATCAAGACAATACAATGGGAAGGTCACAGAATATCTATCTCACAAGATTTTGCCAGAGACACTGTAATCCGTCGCAAAGGCTTTCTGAATTTATGCAAGAGACTCACTGATATGAACATTCCATTCTCTTTTTCCCGACCTTCAAGATTTCGGATCACTTTCAAAGGTCGCCCACAGATTTTCTATGAACCTTCAGATCTTTCGACGTTCTTGTATAATCAATTTTAATCTCAGATGGACTCAGACTCTCTTCCTGGTATTTCTTGCTCCTAATGATTTGAATTTATTGACCTGGTCTGCTTCTAATGTTTTTCCATTTATCTAATGTATACACTGATTCTGTTTTATATTTTGTTCACAATCTCTGTTGTCTTTGCTAGATTTTGAGCTCATTCTACAATTGGTAGTAATTATATTGATATCTCTCTCATTCTTGATTAGTCATACCTTATTAATTGACATTCTTGTTATTATAGTACCATGCATTCCTCTGTGCTGTATTTAGTTCTATTTGGGATTACATCCCTACATACTTATACTGCATTATGCTGGTCTACCTAGACATTCTATTTACATTTAATTCTTATCTAATTTTTGCTCTAACTGTATGATATTGTTCAGGATATTTTTACTTCACAACTTCACAGTTGGACATTTATTCTATATATTGTGCGTACCTCTTTAGATCTTATCTTTGTGAACTTAATGGATGGGTTTCTAATTCAATTAGGCTTGTAGTTATGTGTTATTACAGCCTTGTTCGATTTGCTTATAGACACAGTACTATGCAATTTTCTGTGCTGTATTTAGTTCTATTTGGGATTACATCCCTACAGATTTGTTTTGTACAATGCTGATTTACCTAGTTGATATGGTTCATTTCAGGTCTATTGGTTTATCTGACTGATTGTATATCTATATGTTTTCTTTTACTCTTCTTTATTCTTTCTTTTTCTAATCCATTTGCTATAGGTAAGTATTCTACCCTTTACTCTACCCGTTACTCTACTTTTTATTCGACCTTTTATTCTACTTCTACTTCTTATCTTTTTTCGGTGCTTTTTTCTCGGTGGTATCTATTTACATGTGATATATTATTCAATGACATCTTTGATCACCAATAGAATGACAATTATACAGCTGTTTTATATTATTGTATGTCAGATTTGGAATTTATTTGACCATTTTTCGATTTAGCCTTTTAAGTGCGTCTAAACTGAAAATTATATGTTATTATAGTTTTGATGGTTTCTTATGAAATGACATCGTATGATAGACATTCTATTTATATCTTATTCTTATCTAATATTTGCTCTAATTGTATGATATTGTTCATTATATTTCTATTCTACAACTTTACAGCTCGATATTTATTCTATATATTGTACGTATCTTTTTAGATCTTATTCGTATGACCTTTATGGATGGGTTTGTAATAAGTTTAGGCTGATATTTATGTGCTATTACAGTTTTGTTCTATGTGCCTCTGGAATGTTATCTTTTTTCAAATGCTCCAGTTATATTTATTCAGTCTTATATTATCTATTGTTACTAGCTATGATATAGGTAATATAGTTATACATCTGAGAAGACAATGCTAGTTTCGCTGCTCTGCGGCTTGTTTGAGCTGTCTACACGGTTGTTGATAGCCTCTGCTGTTGCGCCTCCACGTTGCTGCCCCATGCAATACGTGTCTTCCAGACATCCCCTGGTGGGGTTGAACTTTAATGTTGCTCCGTTTTTTCTTGGAGTACATCTGTTCTTTCTCTTCTTCCTTTTCTTCATTCTTTTCCTTTTTCTCCACCTTAATTTTGGGACATCTGCTTCATTTCACTTTGGGATAGATGCTTCGTCTCCTTTAGTTTTTAATTATCTCTTGACTGCCCTCGTTCTCTCTTATTAGAAACATTCTCTCTTTAGGTTCCATGTTTATCAATGACTGGCTTAAATGTAGTTTCCCCTAATGTTAGGGGTTTGAACCACCCTGTCAAGAGGGCTAAGATTTTAGACTATTGTAAGAGCTTATCTGGTGATGTAGTCCTACTTCAAGCGACTAAGATAGGTTTTAAAGAGGCTCTTCTTATGAGGAAAGATTGGGTACTCGATGTTACATGTTCCGAAGCTTCTGGGAAGAAGAATGGGGTTATTACCCTTGTCTCTAAAAGTTCTGGTTTGTCTATAGTTACAGCTGAACATGATATCAATGGTAGATGGTTACTTACTCGTTTGACTAATGGTTCGGATGATTTATATATTATTAATTTATATGCTCCAAATATAGATAATCCACTTTTCTGGCGAGCAATAAATAAAAAAACTTACTGACATTCCACAAAACTCAAGAACAATTGTTGGAGGTGATTTTAATCTCCTCCTTGATCCTATTTTGGATAGACACTCTGCTTTTAAATTTCGACCTCCTAGGGCGCACAAACATATGCTTAGTATGTGCTCATCTCACCATCTTGTAGATGCATAGAGATTACACAATCCTATGGGTAGTGACTTCACGTTTTTCTCTTCTCCACATTCTAGTTTCTCTTGTATTGATTACCTTTTGGTTGACGCCTCTCTTTTGAAGCATACTATAAATGTTATGATTCATCCAATTGTTTCTGATCACGCGGCAGTCTCTTTAACCATCCTTAATCTCACGAATACTAGAGGTCCTCATAATTGGTGTCTTAACACAGAAATTCTAGAAGATAATGATGACGTCAAAGAACTTGTGGATGAGATTGATAATTTTTTCAAGGATAATAAATCATCGGTGGATTCTCCAATAGTATTGTGGGATGCATTTAAATGTACTATACGAGGTCACATTATTAAAAAGATGGCCAAAAGAAACAGTGACATTAGGAAATCTCTTCAGTCGTTGGGTGATGACATTAAGTGGAAAGAGGAGTTATACAGGCATACTAACGATAAACTACACTTGCAGGATATTAAACACTTAAAATATTCTTTTAACTCCATAGTCCCTAAAAGAGCTTACATTGGAGTGCATGCTCAAAAATCTCGTCAATTATTGTTACGGAATAGAGCTGGTAAGTTGTTGGCTGCTACTCTAAAGTATCAGAATACGAATGCCAATGCTACTCATATTACTGATAAAACCGACTCGAAAAAATTTCACACTCAAGAAATTCTTGCGGTCTTTCGGGAATTCTATGAAACTCTATATACACCTCGGGATCAGTGTACCAAGAGTACATGCCAACAGTTTCTTAATTCTCTCCCTACTACTACTATTTCGCATACTGATATGATTGAACTGGGTAAACCAATTGATACTGATGAGATTATTCAGGCTATCAAGGCTACACGTTCGGGGAAAGCCCCCGGACCGGATGGTTTTCCTATTGTCTTTTATAAAACATTTACTTCTTATATAGTCAAATATCTTAAGAAGATTTTCGATAACTATGTTCTTTCTGGCAAGGTTTCAGGTTCGGCGGCGGAGGCTACTATTGTAGTCATACCAAAGGAAGGTAAGGATCATTCCGATCCCAAAAACTTCCGTCCCATTTCCTTATTAAACATGGAAGCTAAAATCTTTGCCAAAATCTTAGCAAGACGTCTAGAGGGTCATATTCCTAATCCTTATCCATGATTCTCAAACAGGCTTTGTTAAGGGTAGGCTTGCCAGAGACAATATTCGGACTTTCTGTCACATTTTAGAAAAAGCAAAACTCCCCTCATTACCATCGGTGGTGATTGCCCTTGATGCTGAAAAGGCTTTTGACAAAGTTTCTTGGCCCTTTTTATAAGCAGTATTGGAATCCCATAACCTTGGTGATTCCTTTATTAATACGATTATGGCTCTCTATGCACAACCAAAAGCTAATATCAGGATTAATGGTGCTACATCTTCTTTTCCTAATCTTTGCCAAGGTACTAGACAAGGGTGCCCTCTCTCACCCCTTCTTTTTCTTCTATCCATTGACCCACTTCTTCGCTTACTTAATCTGAACCCAAATGTTAAAGGTTTTCAATTTGGATCGTATACACTTAAAACGGCCGCTTACACCGATGACGTCCTTATTGTCTTGGAGGATATTGTATCAGCGATCCCTTCTATCTCTACCATTATTAGTGATTTCTCGGCCGTCTCTGGGTACACTCTTAAAGGAAAAAACTGAATTGTTCCCTCTAAACCCTTTTCCTTCTCATATGGGTGATTCAGGTTTGAAATGGCAATCTACTTGTATTCGGTATCTAGGGTTCTCTTCCAGGGGATCCTCATCAATAGTCCTAAGCACATGAATATTCCCGCCCATGCGCGGGACACCGGAAACATATAAAACATATATGTGGAAACCATATATGTAGCTATATAGCTATATATATATATATATATATATATATATATATATATCTATATATATATATTATCTACTGGCGGTCGCCAGTAGATAGTTATAGTTACAACCTATTATCCATAGGAAATCCGCGACATTCTATTTGAAATAACTCTCTTGCCGGTTGACGTATCTTCGCGAAATTTTCAAACTTTGTGGCCCGCTCCGGTCCGCTCCTACCCTGAAAGTCTCGGGGGATTCGTCAAGCGGGGGCCGAGAAAAAAGGGGGTCCCAAAACGTGTTTTCCCATGCACTTTTCCATAGGAAACTTTAGACAAGGCTACAGCTCGAACTGCTGAACGGAATTACACCAAATTTGGCAAAGAGGTAGTTCTTGGTTCAGAAAGAACCCTTTTGTTAAATGGTGTAAATCCGTTCAGTAGTTGCTGAGAAAATGAAAAGTAAAAGTTAGTGATATCTATGGCCGAGTAGGGTCCGCGTACCCTCAGCGCACCCTGCGCGCACCGTCCCGATCACGAGCTGCATGTTAATTGGCTGTCAGCTGGCTGTCAACATGGCGATTCAGGAAATGTTGGCAGCCATTTTGTCCCTCGGTAGAACCGAGGGACAGAAACAAGTGCGCAAAGCGCACAAAGGGGGCAGGGTAGAAACACCCTGACCCCCTAGGTTTGCTCAGGGGGTCCCACAAGGACCCGATGGGCAAAAAAACAATTTTTTAAAAATCGGCAGGATGCGCTCAGGGTGCGCGAATCCTGCCGAAAAAATCGAAGCGCGGTCTCCGCGCTTCGATTGTATTTTGCCCCCGGGTGGCCCAAGTCCCGGGGGCATGGTGGGGGTTTAATTTTATGTGTGGGGGCCTCAAAGGGCCCCCAAGCCCCGGGAACCGCCGCCCCCGGGGCTTTTTTAAAATGGTGCGGGAGGGCTCTGAGCCCTCCCGCAGCCCCGGGACCACCACCTCCCCGGGGCTTTTTTAAATTTATTGAACAACCTGTGTGGGGGCTCCAGCCCCCACACGCCCCGGGACCGCCACCTCCCCGGGCACTAACAAATTAAAATGGGGGTCCGTTTGGACCCCGAAGCCCCGGGGACCACCACCTCCCGGGGCTGTGCTGATGTAGGGAGGGGGCGCGCGGCCCCCTCCTGGAGCCCTTGATGGCCCTGGGGACCGCCACCCCCAGGGCCGGCTCCTGCAGTGTCCCGGGTGCCTACCCCGGGACACTGTAGTTTGCTATGGCAGGACGGGAGCCTCGCGGCTCCCGTCCTGCCATAGCAACTGCTTTGGATATTGGAAGAGAGAGCAGGGAACCTGCTCTCTCTTCCAATATCCAAAGCACATTGCTTTTCCACATGGGGAGCAGCATGTCAGCTGCTCCCCATGTGGAACAGCAATGCCGGCTCCCAAGGGACGTGGGGAGCCGGCGGGACTGTGGGGGATTGGGGACCCCCCACAGTCCCCAACGGAGAGGGCCAGCCCCGGGGGATGGGGTCCCCAGGGCAAGTAGTGGCTCGGGAGTGGGGCCACGCGCCCCCTCCCCAAAAATAAAAAATAAAAAAAATGGAAAGGCCGGCCCCGGGGATGGGGTCCCGGGGCCTTAAATGGCCTGAGGAGGAGGCCACGCAGCCCCCTCCCAAGAAAATAAAAAAGGCCATGCCCCGGGGATGGGGTCCCCGGGGCCAATACAGGCCCAGGGAAGGGGGCCACGCGGCCCCCTTCCCGTTTTTTTTTTTTAATTAAATTTAAAAAGGGGTAAGGCCCTGGGGGATGGGGTCCCCAGGGCCCAAAAACAGGAAAAAGGAAGGGGGCCACACAGCCTCCCTTCAGGGGACAAAAATTAAAAAATTAAAAAAAACGATCGGGCCCGCAGGCCCCGCCCCTTCCTTCACCACTCTGCAAACGCGCCCTGGCGCGTTTGCAGAGGGGGAACGATCCCCTTGAATACTGGGGGTCCCTGAGGGCCAACTAGCCCACCAGGAACCTCCAATATGCGCCAGGGGCTGCGTTGCAGAGACGTGTAGAGAGGCCACACCCCTTTACACCTCTCTGCAACGCAGCTCTGTGGCGCTTTTTGGAGGTATATGGTGGGCTAGTTGGACTCCGGGACCCTCAGGATTCAAGGGACTTAATCCCCCAGCTTAAAACGCGCCACGGGCGCGTTTGCACAGTGGTGAAGGGAGGGGCGGGGCTTCAGGTGACATGTGTGCAAACAGGCCCCGTGGCGCGTTTTAAGATGGGAATTAAATCCCTTCAATCCTGAGGGTCTCTGGGGCCAACTAGCCCAACAGGTACATCCAGAAAGCGCCACAGAGCTGCGTTGCAGAGAGGTGTAAAAGGGGTGTGGCCTCTCTACACGTCTCTGCAACGCAGCCCTCTGGCGCATATTGGAGGTTCCTGGTGGGCTAGTTGGCCCCTAGGGACCCTCAGGATTCAAGGGGACTTAATCCCTCAACTTAAAACGCGCCACGGGGCGCGTTTGCACAGATGTCACCTCAGGCCCCGCCCCTCCCTTCACCATTGTGCAAATATTCTTCTAAAATCAACCGAAATACGAATTCCGATTTACTCACCTGTTATCAGGAGAGACCTCAGTGCTGTATCTTTCAGCCCAGTACTGGTCCTGAAAAGTAATTTTAACCGTACTTACCAGTAACTTGAATTTCCTTCCATAGGCTAACATTGACTGGTTTCACTTGGAAATTCTTCTAAGTGTGGAGTTTTGGAACTTTAAAATATTCCTCTAAAATCAGCCGAAATACGAATTCCGATTTACTCACCTGTTATCAGGAGAGACCTCAGTGCTGCATCTTTCAGCCCAGTACTGGTCCTGAAAAGTAATTTTAACCGTACTTACCGGTAACTTGAATTTTCTTCATAGGCTAACATTGACTGGTTTCACTTGGAAATTCTTCTAAGTGTGGAGTTTTGGAACTTTAAAATATTCCTCTAAAATCAGCCGAAATACGAATTCCGATTTACTCACCTGTTATCAGGAGAGACCTCAGTGCTGCATCTTTCAGCCCAGTACTGATCCTCAAAAGTAATTTTAACCGTACTTACCAGTAACTTGAATTTCCTTCCATAGGATATCATTGCCTGCTTTTTGCTGAAAAAGTTTCTAAGTGTTGATTTTTGAAACATACAAATATTCCTCTAAAATTAGCCGAAATCCGAATTCTGATTTACTCACCTGTTATCAGGAGAGACCTCAGTGCTGCATCTTTCAGCCCAGTACTGGTCCTGAAAAGTAATTTTAACCGTACTTCACGGTAACTTGAATTTCCTTCATAGGCTAACATTGACTGGTTTCACTTGGAAATTCTTCTAAGTGTGGAGTTTTGGAACTTTATAATATTCCTCTAAAATCAACCAAAGTACGAATTCCAATTTACTCACCTGTTATCAGGAGAGAACCCAGTGCTGCATCTTTTAGCCCAGCACTGACCCTGAAAAGTAATTTTAACCGTACTTACCAGTAACTTGAATTTCCTTCCATAGGCTAACATTGACTGGTTTCACTTGGAAATTCTTCTAAGTGTGGAGTTTTGGAACTTTAAAATATTCCTCTAAAATCAGCCGAAATACGAATTCCGATTTACTCACCTGTTATCAGGAGAGACCTCAGTGCTGCATCTTTCAGCCCAGTACTAATCCTGAAAAGTAATTTTAACCGTACTTACCAGTAACTTATATTTTCTTCCATAGGAATCCATTGTCTGGTTTTCAGCAAAAAGTTTCAAAGTGTTGATTTTTACAAACTACAAATATTCCTTAAAAATCACCTGTATGACTTAAACGCATTCTTTCAACTGTTTACAGGAGATGCACCAGTGCTGGATCCAGGATCCAACACTGAGTAAGAAAAAGTAACGATAACAGTTTTTACCTGCTAAGTGAATTTCCTCCATAGGATAACATTGGTGATTCTATGAGAAAAGTTTCTAAGTGTCAACTTTTAAAATACAATAATATTCCTTAAAAATCACGACTGTAACCAAAACGCTTTTACTCAACTGTTTACAGGAGATGTACCAGGACTGAATCTAGGATCCAGTCCTGTGGTTAGAAAAGTAATCCATAAAGTAACTAATTGCATTTAACTAGAAATTCACATTGAGCTGAATGTTGCATTGTGTTTGAAAATGTGTTGCCCATTGCAACAACTGTAACTACTGTACTTAAAAGTCTATTGCCTATGTGCAAAGTATTTAAACTAAAGTAATTCATTCTGAGAAAGTATTTTTTGTAATGTAATGTATAATGTAATTACAATGTAATTTAAAAAATAAAATCTGTAAAAAAAATTGATTCTAAAAATGTAGTAAATCAGTATGAAAAAATTAATATAACAATTAATACATTTAAAAATTGTCATTTACAAAACCTTTGAAATTCACTGAAAAACCGTAGGTTTCAGGCACATTATAGTTAGAAATTAGCATTTAAAAACCTTTGAAATTCACTGAAAAAACCATAGGTTTCAGACACGTTATAGTTACAAATTAGCATTTAAAAACCTTTGAAATTCACTGAAAAAACCATAGGTTTCAGACACGTTATAGTTACAAATTAGCATTTAAAAACCTTTGAAATTCACTGAAAAAACCATAGGTTTTAGAGACAGTTATAGTTACTTGGACATTGCACTCGTACAAAACCCGTGAAATTCCCCGTTATAGTTAGTTCAGCTAACTATAACTCGCGCCCCGCAATGCACTGCTGATGACGTCACATATTACATCACTCATGACATGGTCAGTGACATCACTGATGACATCACTGATGACATCTCAAATGACATCACTGATGACATCATCCATTGACTGTGTGTTTCTGTAAAGTTTAAATATTTTTAATATATATAGGAAAAGACGTATTGAAGAATGAGTGGGTGTGTAAGTGTCTGTATGGATGATTTAGTAGGTGCGTGACTGACTCTATAAGTGAGTGATTTAACGTATCTTACTGAATGCATGGGTTAGTGACTAAACTGGGTCAATGTCTGTATCCGTCTGTCTGTTGCTGTGTAAGTGGCTGCATGTGTTTGTGAATAGCTAAATGAGTGTCTATATGAGTTATTGAATGCTTGTCTGAGTATCTGTATGGGTGCCTGAGTGTTTGTGTGGGAGGGGTGTGTGCAACTCTGTGCATAGATGTGTGAGTGGGTGATTCACTGGGTGGATGGTTTCAAGAGTGCATCTGTGATAGACTGTATGGGTGGGTAAGTGTGTGTAAGAGTGTGTTAGTGAGTGAATGTATGTCCCAGTGGTACATGTGTGAGTAACTACATATGTGAAAGGCAGTATATATGTGTGTTGGATTATATAAATAGCTATAAGCAAGAGTGAGTGATTGTGATAGTGGCTGTATGGATGAGTGTGTGCTTGTATCAGTGATTGTATAAGAGCGTAACAATGTGCTACTATTTGTATGAGTAAGTGAGCTGGTGTGTGTATAACTGTATAGGTGAGTAAATGGCAGTGTGTTTAATTATTTGCATGACTGACTAGGTGTCTGAGTATCTCTATGGATGAGTGGCGTTGTTTGAGTGTCGATATAGGAGTAAGAGTGCATATGATAGTCCTGTACTGAGTGACCGTAAGTATGAGTGACTGTACGGGTGAGTGAGTGGATGTGTGTGTGTAGACCTAAGAATCAGTGAGTGGGTATGTAGTTATTGGTGTTGGAGTGTCTATGGTTTTGCGAATGGCAGTCTGTAATTTAGAGTGGGTGTATCAAAGATTATATTAGGGTGTGAGGAGGTGCATCAGATTATCACGTGGATGATGTCATCGGTGATGTCATTTGAGATGTCATCAGTGATGTCATCAGTGATGTCACTGACCATGTCATGAGTGATGTAATATGTGACGTCATCAGCAGTGCATTGCGAGGCGCGAGTTATAGTTAGCTGAACTAACTATAACGGGGAATTTCACGGGTTTTGTACGAGTGCAATGTCCAAGTAACTATAACTGTCCCTAAAACCTATGGTTTTTTCAGTGATATATATATATATACACATAATGCAGCCTTCCATAGCAATGCTGAGCCCGGAAACATATAAAACATATATGTGGAAACCATATATGTAGCTATATAGCTATATATATATATATATATATATATATATATATATATATATATATATATATATACACATAATGCAGCCTTCCATAGCAATGCTGAGCAATGTTGTAAGAAATTCTCCTGTATCTTGTATATAAATACATTCCAATAAAGCAGGGAGAAAGAAAACCCATTTAAAAACTGCTTTAATATACAGTAGAAATCATAAACTTGTAAGGAAGAATGAAAAACATTGTCAGCACATAGGCTGCATTGTAGAAAACCTCAGTGTAGAAAGCTGAAAAGCTAACCCACAGAAACACACAGCATAAACTGGCACTGTGCCTTTAAGGCAGCCATGACCCCTAGCTTCCCATCATGCCTCAGGGGTGGCAGTTAGGTCAGTTGTTCTTTCCGGCTCCTTCTGTCAGGACCCTGGTTACTTCAGTTCTTACTTTTTTCTGATTTCTGTCAAAAAATACTTCTCTTTTTTTGGTCAAAAGCTTTTTACTTTGACGGTTTTTTGTTGTTGAAGTATATCTCTGCTGTTTTTAAGAGAGTTAAGCATTATTTTCCAGTCAAAAAATGCCCTCTCTTTTGACTCTTGCCCTGCCTGTGGCAAGAAGAAGGCTAAAACAGACTCCCATCCTGTCTGTATTCTCTGCCTTCCTTCTGATCATAATCCCAAGACCTGTCAACATTGCCAGCTGCTGTCCAAAAGAACTCTTAAGGACAGGGAGAGGATTCGCCTCTATGGACTGGCTGAGCAGAGGAAGTCTCCTTCAAGAGGCAGGTCTTCGATGAAGAAGAGGAAAGAGAGAGCCACTACTCCATCTAGAAGTAAGGCTCCAGTCTGCTCTCCATCGGCGTCGGGCTCGGTGCCTCAAATACCTTCATCGGCAACGAAAATGTCGACGAGAAGACCATCGACGGTCAACGTCGAGACGCGCCTCGTCACCAGAGGCAAGGCACTCATCGCCTTCGTCGTCGTCCAAGCGACGTTCGACGTCGAAGGCTCGATCTTCGCCGACGTCGAGGAAAGATCAGTCGTCGAGACCCAGAGTGAAATACACCAGATGTCGTTCGACGTCGAGACGGCGGTCTCCGTCGATGGCGAGAAGTGCCCCGATCTCGACTCCACTGACTTCCAGTAGAACGGTCAGCGTTGAGAGAGAAATCAAGCAGGCATCAAGAAGCGACGTCGAGAAGGATTTCTCCGTCCATCCGTTCTTCGTTGGGATCTTCCTGGTTGCGCCTGACAGCGTTGAAACCGGAGGCGCAGCAACGCATCTTGAATCTTCCGTTTTCTGGCAACTCACTGTTTGGATCACACACAGATGAGGAAATGGCCAGAATGAAGGCCGAGTTGGACACGTTAAAGGCTGTGGGCCTGCAGAAGAAAAAGGAGTTTAAACTACGCTACAGGCCCTACAATCGTAAAAATTACCAACAGAGGGTTCAAACCCCTCAATGGTCGCAAAAGAAACAGAACAAGTCCCAGTTCCAAGGCCGTCGTTCCTCGAGAGGAAGAGGAGGACACCAACAGCAGTCCTCTTCTGCAGCAAAAACTCAAGGGAAGCTTTGATTTTCTGCTTCCTCTAGCACCGTTGCACACTCCAGTGGGAGGAAGTATCTCAAACTACATTCAAGAGTGGTGCAACATCACCAAAGACCAGTGGGTGCTGAATATACTAAACAATGGGTACGCACTACGCTTTTGCGCGTCCCCAAGAGACATTCCTCCGGTAAAATCCCGTCATCTACACCTAGATCTCCTGCGTCAGGAAGTGTCGACCCTTCTCAGGAAACTGGCCATAGAAGAGGTCCCTCCTGCACAGAGAGGAAAGGGAGTTTACTCAAGATACTTCCTTGTTCAGAAAAAGACCAGCCGAACAAGTTCAGACCAATTCTAGATCTACGTTCTCTGAACAAGTTCATCAAAAAAGAAAAGTTTCGAATGTTGGCGCTCCATCAAATATTTCCACATCTGAGAAAAGGCGATTGGATGTGTTCGGTGGATCTCCAAGATGCGTATTTTCACATTCCAATCACACCACGGCATCGCAAGTTCCTGCGGTTCATGGTGGGCGTGAAGCATTACCAGTTCAAGGTCTTACCCTTCGGCCTAAAATCTGCCCCGAGGGTATTCACGAAATGCATGGCAGTAGTAGCAGCAGCATTACATCGCCAAGGTCTGTTCGTGTATCCATACCTGGACGACTGGCTGTTGAAGGGATCATCTCCCACATGGTGCAGGAGCACCTTCACATCTGCCTGGATCTCCTTCAACGCTTAGGCCTGCATGTCAACGTGGACAAATCAGTTTTTCAACCAACTCAATCGCTCCACTATCTGGGCGCCACCCTAAACTCCGACCTCGGAAAAGTGTTTCCTTCGGAGGAGAGATTGTCATCAATGAGAAACAAAAGCAACATCATCCTCCAAGCACATCAACCATCAGTAAGACAAGTGGCTTCTCTGCTGGGGTCGATGGCCTCTTGCATTTTTCTCATACCCAACGCCAGATTGAGAATGAGACCGTTGCAACAAGATCTGGAGGACAAATGGGACCAATCCTCGGGTCAGTGGAACGACCGAATTCTCCTCTCTCCAACGGCGAAGACGTCCATTCTCTGGTGACTGCAGCCAAAGAACCTTCTGGTGGGAGTCCCATTCCATCAACCTCTGCCAAAACAAACTCTGATCACGGATGCGTCCCTTCAGGGATGGGGAGCGAATCTGGGTCAACTACAAACTCAGGGCAGATGGACCAGCAGGGAGCAGTCCTATCATATCAACATGCTAGAACTGCAGGCGGTTCATTTAGCCCTCAAAGCTTTTCAGCCGTCGATTCAGACCGAGTCGATCCTAATACAAACGGACAATACAACCACCATGTATTACTTGAACAAACAAGGTGGAACACGCTCTCGCCCTCTGTCTCTGGAATCCCAGACGATCTGGCACTGGCTGCTAGCCAGGAACCTATCGATCACGGCAGTACATCTGCCAGGAGAACAGAACGTGCGAGCAGACGCCCTCAGTCGTCACTTCGAGGAACAAGAAGACTGGGTGCTCAACGACGAAGTGGTGGCGGACATTTTTCATCAATGGGGTCATCCCTTCATCGACCTTTTTGCAGACGATCGCAACAGAAAATGCCACGCCTTCGCATCCAGGTTTTACCGACCAGGAACGAGGGGGAATGCTCTTTTGATAGACTGGTCAGGGACGTTTGCATACGCCTTTCCGCCCCTCCCTCTCATTCCGAAAGTGGTGACCAAACTTATCCGATCCAGGATGACGATGATCCTCATAGCACCAGACTGGCCTCGCCAATGGTGGTATCCGGACCTGTTGCAACTCTCGGTCCGCCCGCATCGGAGACTCCCGTGCAGGCCGGACCTTCTGACCAAAATGGGAGGGAAGATTCTACACCCCAGCCTTCCCTCGCTCAGCTTGGCAGCATGGCTCCTGAAGTCCTGTAGTACGGACATTTGAACCTCCCTCAGGACTGCATGGACATTTTGAGGGAGTCAAAGAGACCATCCACAAGGACCTCATACTCTTTTAAATGGAAAAGGTTTTACTTGTGGTGTATCCGTAATGGGTGGAGTCCAATTAACGGGCAAGAAGAGGCAATCTTGCCGTATCTGCTATACTTGGCCAAATCTGGTTTGAAGTATACGTCCATAAAAGTGCATTTGGCGGCCATCACGGCATATAGAAAATCACCTAACCAGCCTTCTTTCTTTCAACTTCAGGTGGTCAAGGACTTCCTACAGGGGTTGAAGAAGGTTTATCCTCCTTCTCCGCCTTGGGAGTTGAATCTAGTGTTGTCCAAATTGATGGGTCCTCCCTTCGAACCCATTCATAAGGCCACATTACAGCACCTTGCATGGAAAGTAGCTTTTCTGGTGGCTATTACATCAGCACGCAGAGTGAGTGAAATCCAAGCACTCTGTTCTAAGGAACCGTATACGGTTTTCCATCACAATAGGGTGGTTATGCGAACTCACCCTTCCTTCCTACCCAAAGTAGTGTCTGATTTCCATATAAATCAGACAATTTCTCTCCCTCTTTCTTTCCCAATCCTGCTTCACCAGCGGAAAGGTCTCTTCATTCGTTAGACCTCAAGAGGGTTCTCAAATTCTATTTGGAGGGAACAAAATCCATTAGAAAAGCTGATCAATTGTTTGTAAACTACGGCTCTGTTAGAACAGGCTTTCCAGCTTCTAAAAGATCCATCTCACGATGGATAGTGTCTTGTATAAAGTTGGCATACCTAATAGCGAACAAGCCTATGTTAACCTCCCCTAAAACTCATTCTACTAGGGGCAAGGCTGCTACAGTTGCATTCTTACACAATGTACCGATGGCCGAGATTTGCGAGGCTGCATCTTGGAAATCGGTCCATACGTTTACCAGGCATTACTGTCTGGATTCTGACTCCAGAGCGGATACCCAAGTAGGCCAGGTCTACTTGAGGAATCTGTTCCAATGTTAGCTTCATTGGAGTCTTTATATGCTTTATGGTTACTATGTATCTTGATTGTACTCTGGTTACTTGCCCGCAGGATGAGGGGATGGGCTTGCTATTCTATTCATGTGCTTATGACTATTGATGAGGATCCCCTGGAAGAGAAGGATAAGTTACTTACCTGTAATCCTAGTTCTCTTCCAGGGGTATCCTCATCAAAGTCATAAGCAACCCACCCTCCTCCCCGGGCAAGTGAACAAGATACATGTCTTCTTTTTGTGCTATGGTCTGCGGGTCTCCGCAAAGAACAACTGACCTAACTGTCACCCCTGAGGCATGATGGGAAACTAGGGGTCATGGCTGCCTTAAAGGCACAGTGCCAGTTTATGCTGTGTGTTTCTGTGGGTTAGCTTTTCAGCTTTCTACACTGAGGTTTTCTACAATGCAGCCTATGTGCTGACAATGTTTTTAATTCTTCCTTGCAAGTTTATGATTTCTGCTGCATATTAAAGCAGTTTTCAAATGGGTTTTCTTTCTCCCTGCTTTATTGGAATGTATTTATATACAAGATACAGGAGAATTTCTTACAACATTGCTCAGCATTGCTATGGAAGGCTGCATTATGTGTTTTTATATATATATATATATACATATATACATATATATATATATATATATATATATATATATATATATATATATATACATATACATATATATATATATATAGCTACATATATGGTTTCCACATATATGTTTCCGGGGTCCCGCGCATGGGACTTTCTATCTTCCTTGCTACCTATAAAGCTTTCCTCTGCTTTCTTTCATGAGATTGATTTAATCACTTCAAGATTCTTATGGAATGATAAAAGAGCTAGAATTGCTTACAACCACCTTAGGAAACCTTCTGTCATGGGTGGCTGTAATCTCCCGGATTGGAATCTATACCAAATTTCCTTTTTGGCGTCTCAAGGTGCACTTTGGTTCTTACCGGATTCCCAACATATACCTCCATGGATTCGTATCGAACAAGAGTTATGCTCTCCTTTTTCCACTCCTTCCTTACTTACAGCCTCTAAACTTGTTTTAGCTCATTCTCAACGTATTATATCAGACACGGCTAGTGCGTTAAAATATATTGATAAGAAAGTATCCAAACCTATTCATAAATCAAGATTGTCATCTTTATGGTTTAATCCTAAACTTCTTACTGACATTGATCCAAGCATTGCTCTCTTGTGGGCTGCCAAAGGTATCAGTCTAGTGAAAGACCTCTATGATACTAATCACGATCCTCTTCCTTTTTCTTTCCTAACCAGGAAATATAATCTCAGTAACATAGATTTTTATTCTTTTTTTAAACTAAAGGTTAATCTCTCTAAAGTAACCCTCTCTATAGATCAGGTTATTGTCTCACTTTTGTCTATGTGGATACATTCAGGTCATGCCACTTCTAAAATTTATAAATTTTTATCCGCTCCACTGCCTTCACATTCTACAATTACTTATGTCAAATGATCTCACCTATTTTGAAGATGAGATTTTTAAACATATTTCACAAGACACTTGGCAACTGATTGGGAAATTGTCTCTACGTAATAAAATTGCTCCTTCATTAATCCAATCTAAATTCTTTACATTAAGGGGCCGATTCCGATCTCGGCCGGTAGTGCTCCGAATCGGATTCGGATTTACCGGATCCGATTCGGAGCCCTGTTTCCCGACCGAATCGTACGCGGGTCCGGCCAAGCGAGTACGATGCATGCTCCCACGAAATCGCCGACCGACTCGTACGCGGCTTCAACACGCTCCGACCGACTCGCACGGACACGACTCGCACCGCACTATGGAGATGTTTCCCGGCCGGGTAAGTACGATGCGCGCCGCAAGCAGTCCGACCGACTCGCGCCGTCCGGCTCGAAAGAGCTGTCGGAGCCGGACTTTGGGGGTCCGCGTCGGACCCCCCTGAATGCGTAGGCGTGCGAGTCGCACACAGGGGGGACCCATGGGTCCCCCCTACCTGTGCATGTACGCCGCGATGCGCATGGACGCGTACCCACTGTAGGGGGCGCCCTTGTTCGCCTCGCACCCATTGAGTCAATGGTAGCCCGCGTACGCGTCGTACGACCGGCTCCCATTGACTTCAACGGGAGTCCGACCGAATCGAGTCCGATAGCATGCGAATGCATCGTACTCGTCCGGTCGGACTGCTGGGGTCCGATTCGGTCGGAATTCTCTCCGGGTCCAGCTCGGTCGGAGAGATTTCCGGCCGGAATCGGCCCCTAAATCTCTTACATTGGACACCTGCTCGTTTACATAAGTTGAAGCTACGAGATAGTGATCTTTGCTGGAATTGTAATCTAGTACCAGGCACCCATCAACATATGTTTTTTGAATGTACACTTTTAGGTTCCTTTTGGGGCCTGATACAGAAACATTTATCACTAATTTTTAATACATCTATAGTTCTTTCTCTACCTATGATTTTGCTAGGTCCATGGGCTACAATTACCCCTTTACCTTTTGACAATACAGATTTTGAGCTCTTAAATTTACTCATCCATTGCTGTCAAAATTATACTCACGGAATGGAAATCTTTCCATCTCCTGTCTTATCACACCTGGCGGGCATGGGTTTCATATCTTCGTGGAGCTCATAATTTTGTTGAAAAGAAGCATTACTCGTCTTCAATTGCTAGTAATGTTTGGCGGTCTTTGGATAACTACATGAAATTATCTTCTCAGGGGTTGGTAGTGCAATATCCCTTTGATTCCATCTCTTAGCTTATGTTTTTTAGAGGTGTAGCAGATGTCCCTTCCCTCCGTTTTTATCCTTCTTCCTTTTCTCTAGTACTCTTTCCTCTTTCTCTCTTTCTCTTTTCTTCTTGCTGATGTTTCTTATCTATTAAGCAATACAACTAATGCATGACATTGTTGCGACATATGTAATTGCTCCATCTGTTCCACACTCCTGGGACTTATACTTAATTTTTGATGAATTTACATTATTAATTTTTTGTTATGATATTTATCTGATCAGTTTTAAATGAAAACTTTTACATCCTTTTATCCCAGTCCAATAGCTCTTTGTCATGAAATCCTTTTTACAAATTCTTAGTTATTACATATTTGACTCGGATTTGCTGTATTGCTATTGTATTACAAATGTACCTCTTTTTAAATAAGCAATAAAGATATTTGAACTAAAAAAAGTCCTATTAAGCCATCGGTAGGGAGGCCTGAAGTATGGAACATGGCATCCTGCAGTTGGTGGTTGCACACAGTCTGTAGGGTGCTTATTCTCTCAATAAAGACGTAAAAAACTGAAAATAAAGGCCCAAGGAGGACATACAGAATGGCGACAGCACTACATTTTGTTAATTGTTGCTTTTCGTTTACACAAAAAGAATGCCACGTTTCTCCAACTATTTTGGTAATATTTACTTGATATTTAATACCTTTCATCTTTCTCCTTTCAGTTAACGTTTATGTTGAAATAAACCGAGATAGCCCGTTCCTAGTGTGCATGGACGAAAAGCTTGCTCATCGTGAAACAATTGACCCTTACTACTTGTGGATTGGACCGAACGGAAGGAACATAAAAGGCAAGTTATGTTTTTTTCTCCTCTCCATTGTGTAAACATTTGCATATCACATTCAGTTTTATTTAAAAACAACAACAAAAAGAACAACAAAAATTGAAATGCCCACGAGGCAATTAAAATCGTGATTTTGTGGTGCAGTAGTGTACCCTTCACTGTGCACACCACACATTGTGTCAAGACATTAGCGCCTTGACACTTACGGGTATAGTGCGCTCTAGAAATGCTATCTTATCTTATCTTAGTACGGAGATGTTGGCCAAGCAGAAAACACCAAGAGAAGGCTGAATATTTTCCATTACAGTGGTGTAAGTTATTGGTAGGAGATGTTTTTCGGTTTGGTACAAAGTAATAGTGACTGAGCTATTTGCCAAATGCGATACGGGAATAGACTGTCAATAGCATGTGCTACTTATTGTAAACCTCTTGAAAGGTGGACTTCCTGGTATAGTTCTCGTTGGCGTTCGGTGAGTTGAAATGACAATTCATTTCCATTGATTTCGTAGTAGAATTGAAAGGTTCCATGCATTCTCGGCACAGAACGCTGTAGAAAATATGAATATAAACATGCCTTCTCTAGTCCACCCAAGATTACAAGGAAGTAACCCTCAACTAGGCTTGTCAGATCTGGAAGGCACTCCAGGACACCCCCTTTTTAGGTCTCGCGCCTAGCGTTGCAGTGCGCAGCACTGCTCGCGCAGCGCGAGACCTCTAGAAAGGGCTTCTGAAAACGACCCACACGCTTGTGCGTGTGGTTTTGTTTTCAGAAGCCCACATTGGCTGGTGCATCCGTTTTTTTTACGGGGACGGCACGCTATTGGTCAAAGGCGGGCGCATGTCCCGCCTTTGCCGCGCCCATTCCCGACGGTGGCCAGAACGCGCAGCAGCGCGCGTTCGCTCTCGCTGCCGCTCTCCCTCCACCCCCGCTCCTCTGTGGTGCGCGCGCACCACTGGTTTCACGTTCGGCTCCTCTGTGGTGCGCGCGCACCGTTTCTATTCCGTGCTTGTTTTTTATTCCAGTCCCGCTGTAGACAGCTCCAGCTGTCTGTCGGGAGACAGCCCTGTACGCCATACTCCACAGAGTCAACCCTTGTTCAAGGATGGATGGCTTTGGTGTCAGTTGCTTTGCTCCTATGTAATGTATTCCTTCCTTTCTGTGTTGTGTCGCTCACAGAAAGAAGCTTATTAGTTGAGTCCTGATTTGTCATTTGTCTTGCTTGCAAACCCAGCCTCGTTTAAACACGAGTTTACAGCCCTTTGGTTTCATCTGGTGGTCACTAGAAAAACTGCAGCATAAATAGGGAAGATGCTATATCGATCTTGGCAGACTACTATAAAGAAGCATTGACCATGCCAATAGGTCTAGCTTGTAGGTAAAATTACACAGTTTATTTATTTTGTGTACCAACTTTAAATAGCAGCTGTTTTGACTGCAGTTTGGTGATTTATTTACTGTCTCGTTTTTAAAGATTTAAGTAACTTTGTAGCTGCATAGGATTTGGTTGCTTTAAGTGATTTATTCTAGTCTCTTTCACAAAAGAATAATAATGATGATGTAGCTGAAAGTCATATTAATTAAAAAACATAACGAATAAGATAGTCACATCACTGAAGGCCAAGTTAAATCAAGTCAAATGTAACTTTAATTCGGCTTCAGTCATGAAAGCATGAAATAATTTAAAATGTCCACTAATATATACAAACTTAAAAATATTTAAACGAATATCACATTTAGCAGCAAAACATGTATTCAGCGCTGGGTATTGGATATGCAATAGTATGTGTAAATTTTAATATAAAGCTTATTAGCAACATGACATATCAAGCTCACAAGTAATACAAGGATTTCGATACATTTAACCATCCATTACTGCAAGTAATATTATGTGTCAAATCTATTCCCAATAGACCAAAGCTATGGTAAACAGTTATTGCAGACCTTCTTTTCACCCACATCAAGCCCAAATATTTTGCCACCCCACAGACAAACAGGGACAAGGGTCGGCTCCTAAGATCCTCAATCCAACCTGATAATTTAAAGTACCTAGTTGCTTGCAAATCGCTACTAGCCATAGGGAGCGAAACTTAGCATATGCAGGACATGCAAATAGCACATGCAGTATAGACTCAATTTGGCCTTCACAAAAGGGCAATTCACACAAGC
Source organism: Calotriton arnoldi (assembly GCA_963921515.1). Classification (NCBI taxonomy): domain Eukaryota; kingdom Metazoa; phylum Chordata; class Amphibia; order Caudata; family Salamandridae; genus Calotriton; species Calotriton arnoldi. The sequence continues at coordinate 3,257,841 of CAWUFW010000543.1, read as the reverse complement.
TGAACCCGCCCACCTTGCTGGGAATGACTTCAAAGGGAGCCACCCCACTCTAAATTAATGATACAGTTTCCTCTCCAACGTAATTGTAATGAGGTACCAATACTCCTCTAGGCCATACATGGGCTTGAAGTCTAAAATTCCCACTTAGCGTGGTGCCCACAAAATTCTGTTCCTTCCTATAGAGAATACGTGACCAATAGTGTTTTTAAAGCACATCTTTAGGTGGAACTTTGTCTGCCATTGGACGGGGCCAAAGATTGCAGTCCCCCAGGGAGTTCAACAACTCTTTGATTGAGAACAAACAAGGAATTATATGGTGTATCAGCCTTGATGATGTCTTCTAAGGCAGCTGCATACTGTGCCAGATCCGGGGTAGCCCAGATTCTCCACCAGAATAGCAATGGCCATAGAGGAGCTTTAAGAGCTACCTTTTTGAAACCCATATCCATAAATAAAGGATGCAACGTAGTTCTAGCTGGAAGTGAGGCTATTGATCTCAAGATTTTATTCTCTGATCTCACTATATCAGTGATGTCACTAAAACCCCATAGCTCCGCACTGTACAACAATACTCCCAAGGCCTTGGCTTCACAGACTTGTAGAGCCAGAGAAATAGGTTTTGTGTAGGAAGTACGATATGCTTTTAGAGTTGCACCCACAATCTGCCTATGTTTCATCAGAGCCCTATTGATATGAGGGCAGCAAGAAAAATTGGACGAGAGTTTGATACCCAGATACTCTCCAATGCCTTATCCCCCATTACTAAGCTTCCTTTGTACCTTGTATGGTGGTTAAATGCCATGAATTGTGATTTGGGAACATTGACCTCTAAGTCATGCTCTACACAAGAGGTACCAAAGCTGTTTAGAAGTTTTTGCAGACCACTCAGTGTTTTTGAGATCAATACGGTATAGTTTACGAACAGCAATATGGGTGTCTTAATGTTGGCTATCGTAGGAGCATCGGCTGGGATCTCAGAAAGATAATGTACTAAGCCATTTATGTAGAGGGTAAAAGTGTAGGTGCCAATACGCACCCTTGGCGTACACCTTTCAGAACCTGGATCTTGTCCGTCAATTGGCCCTGCTTACCCCACCGCACCTGGGCGTAATTCTTTTCATGCAACCTAATCAACAAAGATAACATTTCAGAGGGCATAACCAATGCCCCAAGGGCCTGCCATAACCTCGAGCATGGTACCAAATCAAAGGCAGATTTTCAGTCCACAAAGGCAACATATAAGTTGCCCTTGCCAAGCAAAACCGTCTTCCAATATATTGTGATGGAATGAAAAACTTGGTAAATAGTTAATGTTTTAGGTCGAAACCCAGCTTGCAATGAAATGATAATATCATTCTCTGTAGCCCAGGACTGGATTTCTACTAGCACCATGTGACAAAATACTTTTTGGCTACAGTCAATAAGGCTAATCAGCCTATAATTGGCCAGTAGACGCTGGTTGCCCTTTTTAGGTTGAGCATCAGTGCCCATGCCCTGTCTGCAAGACCTGTTGTATTCAACAAAACCACTTTATTCCCGCCTGCTACTTACCATTGGTTCCCTCCTCCATCGCTCTTCTTTGCTGCCTCCTAAGTCATTTGCACAACGGATGCATCACTTCCGGTCAAGGCTAAAGAGCACCGGCCAAGCATGGTCTCCTTATGCTTACTTTCTTCATCTGTTGTTTTACAAAACTTTTTTTTTTTTAACTTTGCTTTAGGCCTGTTGCTGCTTCCACTCTCCGACCACCCTCTGACAGAAACACAGCATTTCCCAGCATTTGCAATGTAAACGCCACACTGCTGGACACCAGTTTGTTTTAATCTGCCCACCCAGATTCTTTTCATTAGAATTTTTTTTTAATTTACATTGTTGCCTTTCGCCCGTCGCAGTTTGTTTAAATTGTGCCGCCCCTCCTTGCAGTCCTTTAACTATTTCGGAACTGCAGTAATGGTGTTGCTGAGTGCGTGCTCGCTTCTCGTAGGAAGAGATATGGATGTGGCGCTGCCACTCATCTGCTGCAGTCTGCAGCTCTCGTCGCTAGGGAAGGTTCCACCACATCACCGCATGCTCTTCAATGCAGACACCAGCTGCTTCCTCCAACTCTCATTGAGTGGATGCACCCTACGGTTTCACATCCTCTGCCAGAGCGGCTACATCAGCCGGGCACTGGCGCAGCTGTGCTCCCAGTCCCTCCACATTGGGTGAGTATTTAATTCTCATGTTGCTTTCATTAGCTTTCCACACATCGCTGTTTGTTTTAATTTTCCTGGGTACAGTTTTTTTTTGCCTGTCTCACAGCTTTTACATTGTTGCCTTCCGCCTGTTGCAGTTTGTTTTCATTGTGCCGCCTCTCCTTGCAGTCCCTTTAACCATTTTGGAATGGCAGTAATGGTGTTGCTAAGCCCCAACTTGGACGTTATTGTCAAGCCTCCAAATGTGCAGCACGAACATGGCGTAATAAGAGATTAACATGTTGCCTGGAGCCCATTGCGGGAAGATCATTAAATGTAAGCCAAAACCCGCTTTATGATACGGTGACTCACTTTCACTTGCGTGCATGCCACTCCACCGGCTAGTCACAACTGTAAAGATGTAAAATATGGTTTGGCCTGATGTTGTGCTCTGCCTACCAGTCTCTTCTTAAAGATCCTACATTCATAGACAAGAATGACTGCTATTCCCAAAGCCTTCTTCATTTTTATGCATCCACCACTCCAAATCTAAACTCATGGGTAAAACACATTGTCATTTACAACACCAATAGCTCTAACTCTCACAAATGCGAGACCTATTGCATTGCAAATGCTTGTTGCTTCTTATCTTAAGTGTGAGAGGTCTAGATTCCGTGAGGGGTGTTGTTGTTGCCTGCTGCCAAGGGCTACCATGTGCGTCCTTCTGAAAAGTAATTTAGAATTCATGGTGTTTCCTGCTCTAGCCATTCTTCCGAAGCATTTGACTCTGCTTTAGAACATTTCTGATTAGCCCTTGTTAAAGGATGCCTATACCCTTCTGAAGGATTCTTCTCCCTTATCATTGATACGTCCATTCATGGAGTATGTGCTGCTTTTAATGGCTGAGATCTGGTGCAGGGAGATCTATTTGTCATTGCACAAAAAACAAGCATTTGCAATACAGTCTGTCTCGCCTTTGGGGCCTTATAAGTATTTAGCGATGAAGCACAATATCGCACATTACTGCAACGTAGCCTCGCTCACATGTATTTTTAGCACAATGACATCCCTATGTGACGGTAATCACCACAGCACAGGGAAGACCCAACGACTTCCAGTGAATATTCTATATATTTATTTTTTAATTACAGAAGCAGGAGTAAAAGCAGTAAAGTAATTAATATTGCCAGCCGCCACTAAACTGAAATGTGCATTAATAAAATACTTGGGACAATCACAGGCCTGCCATATGTGAGGTGGGAAATGTTTACTGGGAAAGATGGCTCAGTAAGTTACACAAATATGGAAGTAGCCAGTAAGCTTTAAATAAGCTCCGCAACTTTTACATTCAATAGTTTTTGCTGCTTAACCTCATAATGATGAGTCCCTGTCAACAGTGCTAATAGGAACGATTTAACATAAGTGCTCACTGCCTCTACTTAGGCATCTCTTCCCCCAGACGCTTTTAAACTGTTTGAGCTCAGCTAGCAAAGAAGGCACCACAGAGATTTTTAGTTGTATAGCATCTCTAACGAGCTCGTAGGGCTGGGCAAGCAATTGCTATTGTTCTCTTCCAGGGGATACTCATCAATAGTCATAAGCACTGAATAATCTCCGCCCACGTGCGGGAACCCGGAGCATATATAAAAATACATATATATGTGTATGTAGTAGAAAAGGAGTACATAGTACGAAAAAACACACACATATACATGTATTACATAAAAAAATATGCAGCCTCAAACATATCCAATAGGCTAAGAAGCCAGAATTACATGTATTTCTCTAGTATGAAAATGCCATATAAACATATAATGTAAGAGAAGGACATGTACAGTAAGAGCATTCCGCAAAAAAACCTTTTATTTTCATCAAGCAAACAGACATGTTTTCGGATGGGTACGAAAAATACATTGTTTTTTAGCAATAATAGTGAGTGCGTGTGTGTTTAAAATGTTTCTGGTTGCAAAATAAGGAGTAAGGGGCTATTACCAAGCATCAACAAACAATAGAAGCACTGACACAGCCAATAGGTCTTGACTTTTGTACCTTTTAAGGGGCGATTCCTATCTCGCTGGGAGAAGGCTCCGTCCGACTCGGAGCGCCCGAGTACGATGCGAACAAGCGCTGACGGACACGGGTCGCTTGGAGCCCCATTGAAGTCAATGGGAGCCTGTTGTACATGGGCTCCCATTGACGAAAAAAGGTATGTTGCGCACAAGGGCGCCCCCTGTAGTGGGGATGCATCTATGCCACCCGCACCGTACATGCATGTGTAGGGGGGACCCTTGGGTCCCCCCCTGTGATCGACTCGTAAGGCTACGGGTGAAGGGGGGTCCGGCCCCCCGAAGTCCGCTTCCCGGAGCGTTTACGTGTCGGAGGCTCCGACTCGATCCGGCTGTCCGAATCGTGCATCGTACTGGCTCGGTCGGAAATCGCCTCCATTGCACGGCATGGTTTGCTTACGGACGGGACGTACGGAGCGGGTCGGACCCGGAAACAATTCGTTCGGCGATTTTGCGTTTCTCGCATCGTACTTGCTCGCTCGTACAGCTGGACAAGTCGGTCGGAATACACGCGTCCGGCTCGTACTTTTTCCGGCCGGATCGCGTTCGGAGCCCTTCCGAGCGAGATCGGAATCGGCCCCTAAGTGTTTTGCTAGAGCTATTGGCTTTTACAATGTGTTAAAGGTATTTTGTAGAGCAGTGTGGCTGCTATCTAGAATGCTCGAGGCAGTACAAAAGGGCATGGTCTTTATGCGCCTTTGGCAGCATCAATCATTGAATTTCAACAACAGTGAGCTCCTACTGCACTGGGGATTAGGCCTTAATGAAACTCGCCCTCCTCCCTGTTGATTGGTGGGGTTTAGTGGAATTCACAGCACAAAGAGGCAGTTTTAGGTGAGGGTGGAATAAAATACACAACACCTTCATAAGGAAAGCTGTGATAGTTGGCTAGATTTAATACCGGTTTTAAATCGAAAAATAAACAAGAATTGGCAATGTTTCTACAAACTGAGACGCAGGCCGGCATGTAATTGTGCCCTGAAGGGATCCGGAAGTCTGCGATGGGGATATTAAATCTTTTTGCGCAAGCTTTGAAGTTCTTAGTATGTGTCCCTACCGGGTGAGGGGGTGAGATGGCGGACACGGATATTTTAAGTGGGAGGCAAAGGGTTTGTAAAGATTAAACAAGTACAATGAGACAACATACTTCCAAACAAAGGGGTTTTCTAAAATACTTACAAGCAATCGTAATGCGCAATAAATACAGGTATTCTTGGCTCTGGTGCAGGTTCTTTCCTGGGGATGGGACACAAGGCATGAAGTACCCTGAGTTGCTGCGTGAGACTGGGAGCGCTGCATCCGTTCTGTTTAATACAGGGAGCAATATGGGTGAAATCAAGCATTTTCTCAATACTGCTCTGTGATACTAAATTGCAGACTGTTTCTTTGTCTGTGTAGATTTGGTGTGTTTGTGGTGTGGGCGGTACTCTTTGGGATAAAAAGGTGCATTTTGCAATCCTGCAGTAGCATTGCAATGGTTTCGCAGTGCTGCGGTATGATAGTAAATAGTGCATCTGCTATTTGCCTGCGTGTGCGTTGTGTGATGGAAAGTCCCAAGCTGGGGTCCTTTAAGAAGAACGATAGGTGAAGGAAGGTCCATGTTTAATAGTCGGTGTTGTTTGGGGAAGGGCACATTTTACATACTATACTATGTATCCCGTGCAAAAGTGTTTCTCCAACACTTTGGGGGTGCGTATTAGGAAACTTTACTGGGACGGGGTCTGTTCTCCTTTGCACGCGGGCCACTTTCGCGGAAGCAGCCAGTGTTGGGACAATAGAGTTGTAGTTCCTTCACTGGAAAGGGCAATTTGGGAGAAATGTCCATTTGAAAGACCTCAGCCGGTCTGCAATGTCGGTGTCTTTTAAGCGTGAGCTTTATTATTATTATTATTATTGTTACATTTGTTAGGCGCACGAATCATCCCAGAAGGGATCTCTAGGCACCGTTTACAGTGTGGGAGCAGAGTGGAGTTAAAACTACTGAGAGAAGAGACAGGTTTTCAAAAGTTTTTTGAATGTGGTGAAGTCTGTACATGCCTGGATAGATAAGGGTAACCTATTCCAATGATAGGGGGCCAGGAATGAGAAGGCGCAGCCTCCGAACCTCATCGTTCTGATACGTTTTGGGCATAGGAGCAATAGATCACTTAATCTGAGCTGCTGTGCCGGGATATATGGTTGTAGCTTCTGCCTCAGGTAGAGAGGACCCTTACCCTGCAGGGTCTTACAGACCAGGTAGAGAAGTTTGAAAAGGGCACGCTTTTTGATCGGGAGCCAGTGAAGGGAATGGAGAGAGGGCTCGGAGGGGGAGCGGGGTGGAAGATTCAGTATCAGTCTAGCAGCCGAGTTCTGCACCACCTGGAGCCTGGCCAGAAGGCCTTCATTACTATCCACCAGGAGTGCATTGCTGTAGTCCAGGCGGGTCTTCCTGGCCTGCAGAGGAGTCCATTTAAAGAACTTTTTAAGGGTTCGCGGGATGCCAAAACAGGTTCCAGTCACTGTTTTGACATGCTCCTTCATAGAGAGCTTGTCATCCATCATTATTCCCAGATTCTTTGCATATTTGTTGGGGTAGGTGGGGGGCCTAGCTCCGAAGGCCACCAGTCTTCTGACCAAGCAGTATGTGCCTTCCCGAACAGGAGGATCTCTGTTTTGGTCATGTTCAGTTGAAGACTGTTATTGGACCTCCACGAGGCTACTGTCCGTAAGCAGTGTTTAAATCTTGCTTTGGTCACAGTGGGGTCATGGTCCATGGTGATGATCAACTGTGTATCATCAGCATAGGAAATGGTTTCAAAACCATAAGATCTAATGAGTTGTGCCAAGGGGGCCATATACACATTGAACAGTGTTGGGGTCAAGATTGAGCCCTGTGGTACCCCCTTGTCAAACGATGAAAATGCTGATGTATACTCACCCAACTGGACCCTGTTCGTACGTTCTGACAGGAAGTTGACCAGCCATTCGAGTGCTTTACCTCTGATTCCAAACTCCCAAAGTCTATGCACTAAGATCTGATGGGAGATGGTATTGAATGCGGATGAAAGGTCTAAAAGAACCAACATGGTCGCCGATCCCTGATCTAATGCCAGTTTGATAGTGTCCTTGACTTCCACTAGTGCAGCCTCAGTGCTGTGTGAGGCTAGAAAGCCAGACTGCGAGAGATCGAGCAGATGGTTAGATTCCAAGTATGATGATAGTTGGGCATTCACAGCGGATTCTAGGATTTTGGAAAAAAGACGAAGAAGGGAGATGGGTCTGTAGTTTGCCAAGTTATGAGGGTCTGCTGTAACTTTTTTAAGAAGGGGCTTAATGTACGCTGCCTTCCATTTGCAAGGCATACTAGCCAATTGTAGGGAAAGGTTACATAGATCTGTGATTGGAGTGCATAGAATTGGGGCTAAGGTAGTGATCCGTGTCACATGGGGAGGTGCTGGGTCTGCAGGGGACCCTGATTTTATAGAATTTTCATGGGCTAGGGTCTGATCCTCTGTCATTGGGCTAAAGGTTTCCAACGTGCAGATAGGTGGTACTTCTTGGGGTTCTTGTGTGATGGAGCCTACTGAGTTTGAGAATGTGTTGTAGATGTTGTTGATTTTTTGTTTAAAGTAGGCTTCGAGGTTATCGCTGTGAGATTGGGATGTCGGAATCGTTTGATTGCCACTATTAGGGTTTGAGACTTCCTTGAGGATTATAAACAACTCCTTGGACGAGTTTTTTGCAGAGTTGATTCTCTCTGCAATATGGGTTCTTCTGGCCAAATTACAGTGTTTGAGATAAGTTCTCAGAGCAGCTTTATATGCCAGTTTGCCCTCATTGGTTTTATCCTTCCTCCAGATCCGTTCTAGTCTCCTTACTATGGTTTTCTCCTTCCTTAACGCCTCAGAATACCAGCGAGCAGGGGGATGTTCTCCTTGTGATTTTGGTTTTCTTAGCGGCGCAATGGAGTCTAAGGCCTTTACGAGTGAAGCTTCATAGGAAGTCAGGGCCAGATTGAAATCCTTGTGATCAGTGATAGATGGAGGACTAAAGACCAGGAGAAGTGTGGAAGGCACCACCTTCCTCCAATATCTTGTGAGCTTGGATACATGGCCATGAGTCGCTTTATTGGACTTGATATCTAAGTTAAAATTGATAGAGAAATGGTCAGTCCATGTCTGCTCCATGGGAATATCTACTGCTAAGTTCCTAGCATCAGTAAAGATTAAGGGGCCGATTCTGATCTGGGTCGGAAAACTCTCCGACCGAGCCGGATCCGGAGAGATGTCCGACCGAGCCGGACTCCTGCAGTCCGACCGAGCGAGTACGATGCGGCCGCATGCTGCCGGACTCGATTCGGTCGGACTCCCATTGAAGTCAATGGGAGCCGGTCGTACGACGCGTACATGGGCTCCCAGTGACTCAATGGGTACGTCGCGAACAAGGGGGCCCCCTGTAGTGGGTACGCGTTGGTGCCATCCGCACCGTACACGCATGTATTGGGGTGACCCTTGGGTCCCCCCTGTGCTCGAATCGTATGGCTACAGGTGCAGGGGGGTCCGGCACGGACCCCCCCAAGTCCGGCTCCGGGAGCTTTTTCGAGCCGGACGCTCCGACTCGATCCGGCTGTCCGACGCGTCCATCGTACTGGCTCGGTCGTAAAACGTCTCCATTGCGCGCCACGAATCGGGTGCGAACGAGTCGGATGGAGCGTGTCGGACACGGAAACGAGTCGGTCGGTGATTTCGCGTTCACTCGCATCGTACTTGCTCGCTCGGACGACTGTACGAATTGGTCGGAAACAAAGCCTCCGACTCGGATCCGGTAAAGCCGAATCCGATTCGGAGCCCTACCGACCGAGATCGGAATCGACCCCTTTATCTAGTGTGTGCCCTCCTCTATGGGTGGGGCCGGATACCAGTTGGTGGAGACCAAGAGACTCCATATCTGCTAGTAATTGGATAGTGTCCGAATCCGTTTGGATATCTATGTGAAAGTTAAAGTCCCCTAGCAGCAGAAAGTGGTCTGCCGCAAGGATGTGGGGTGCTAGATGTTCCATCAGTTTGGCACTGAAGTCCTTTTTCCCATCCGTAGGGCGGTAAACAAGGGCTCCCTTCCACGTTATACCATTTAGTACCTTTAGTTGAAAAGTTAGCATGTCCAGCATGGGTGACGAACACGAATCTAAAGTGTCTATTCTTAGAGGGATTTCGGTTGCTATGGCTACCCCCCTCCCCCTTTTATGTTGTCTATCACATCTAATTAAGGTGTAGCCTTGTGGAAGTGCTACGGCTATAGCGGGGGAGGAGGACTGCGTTCGCCAAGTTTCTGTAATAAAACATATGTCTGGCCTTGTTGAGTCCAGGAGATCCCGTAGTTCTGACGTGTGCTTGGGGATCGAGCGCGCATTAAGGTATATACACTGAAGCTTGGTCAGGGTGCTAAAGGTGTTATTGCTTCTGTCTGGGTCTATGCTTTTGGGAGGAGCATTTGTTGAGAGCCGCAGGTTATTATGCCTGTCTGAGGGTAGCCTATCGTTATAGTCAGTAGCTTGTTGACAGGTACTTGTGCTTGTCTCATTGCTCGTCCCATGATTATTTCATGTGGACTGAGTCCAGTCTTCCTTTCCGGAATACTTCTGATTGTCATCAGAACTAATGGCAGAGCATCTGGCCATTTGAGTCCTGTAGCTTGACACATTTTTCCTAACCTGTTCTTGATCGTTCCATTTACTTGCTCTACTATTCCAGAAGCCTCTGGTCTGTATGCACAATGTAGTTTCTGTTTAATACTAAGTGCTTCACAAATCAGTTTAACTAATTCATTTTGGAAATGTGTTCCTCTATCTGTTTCAATCGTGACTGGAAAACCATACCTTGGAATGAATTCTCGCAGCAAAAGTTTTGCTACTGTGATACTGTCATTCCTTCTTGTTGGATAGGCCTCCACCCAACGGGAAAACAAACAGACGACCACTAGAACATACCTCAATCTGCTGCAAGGTGGCATTTCAATAAAATCCATTTGCATTCTAGTGAAAGGACCTCCTTCTCGTCCTATTCTTCCTAGACTCACTACTGTCTTCCTTCCTGGATTTAACTGTTGACAAATAAGACATCTCTGACAAAGACTCTCAGCTATGGCTCTGAATTTTGGATTGTACCATGTTTGTCTAAAAAGTCTGATCATTGAATCTCTCCCAATATGGGCTTGCCCATGGTACATCCGTGCCATGTCAGAAATCATGCTATCAGGCATAACTGGTCTCCCCTCCCTGTAAACCCATACATCAGTTTCTTCATGTTTTCTACATCCTGCTTTTAGCCATGTATCTTTTTCTTCATCCTCTGCAGCTTCTTGTAACTGTCTCACCTCATCCCATGTTTCAATAGAGTTAGTAAAAAGCAGAGGACAAGAAATATGCTCTCTTTCGCGACATTTATTCAAAGAAACCACATTCTTTGCACAGTACTGTGCCATCTCGTCAGCATATTTGTTGCCAACAGTAATGTAGTCTTCCCCATTTTTATGTGCATTGCACTTCACAACAGCGATCTGTTTAGGCAGCTGTATCGCCTCAAGCAACTTTTTCACAAAATCTCCATTTCTGATGGGCGTCCCTGCAGACGTCAAGAAACCCCTTTGTGACCAAATCTGACCAAAATCATGCACGACCCCAAAGCCGTACTGGCTGTCAGTCATAATCGTAACCCGTACATTTCTTCCCAACTTACATGCTTGAATCAGAGCTACTAATTCTGCAACTTGGGCAGACCGTACACCTTTCAGACAAGATGCTTCCAATACAGTTGCTACTGTGCAAACTGCATATGCTGCACTTAGAACTCCATCACTCGTTCTCAAACATGAGCCATCCACAAACAGAATATAATCTGATTCTTTCAAAGGTTCATCTCGTATATCAGCTCTTGGTTTTGTACAGTATTCGAGCACATTCAGACAATCGTGATCTACTTCATCCATTTCAATCACATTCTCTTCGTCTGGCAATGATGTTGAAGGATTCACATTCATACATCTGTCAATGGTCACATTATCTGCACTCAAAATTACCTTTTCATACCTAGTCAGCCGACTATGTGTCATGTATTGGGTTTTCGTTCTTGTCAAAAGAATTTCCACAGAATGGGGAACATACACTCTTAATGGATACCCCATCACTATGCCTTCACTCTGTTCCAGACTCACACAAGTAGCAGCAACCGCTTTCAAACATCCAGGCAACGCTTTCGCTACGGGGTCTAAAACAGCTGAAAAATATGCAATTGGTCTTTTCATAGTTCCATGTCTCTGCACCAAAACTGAAAATGCACATCCATCTCTTTCACTGCAATACAGCTCAAAATCTTTCTCATAGTCAGGCATTCCCAATGCTGGAGCCTCACATAATTTCTTTTTCAGCTCTCTGAATGCTTTCATTTCTTCATCATTCATTTCAAAAGGATCTTTAACATCCTTTTTTGTCAGTTTCTGCAATGGTTTAGCAATTAGTGAAAAACCGCTTATCCATTGTCGACAATATCCAACCATTCCCAAAAACATTCTTACCTCTCTTTGTGTCATTGGAGCTCTCATTCCTTGAATCATTTTTATTCTCTCTGTCGTTACCTTTCGTACTCCTTTCTCAATTTTATGCCCTAAATACTGGACTTCTTGTTGACAAAACTGCAATTTTGAAGGGGACACTTTATGTCCTCTTTTTGCTAAATGATTCAGCAAAGCAATTGTATTATTGACACATGCTTCTTTTGTTTTTGATGCCACCAGTAGGTCATCAATATACTGAACCATTACTGACTTTTCTGGCATTCTTAAATCTTCCAATGATTTCTTTAGGGTCTGATTAAAGATTGAGGGACTTTCTGTGTACCCTTGAGGAATTCGGCACCATGCCAAAATACGCTCTCCAAACCTAAACGCAAATATTGGCTGGCTATCTGGATGCAATGGAATAGAGAAAAATGCATGACATAAATCAATTACTGTGTACCATTCTGCTTCGCGTGGAATCCGGTATAAAATCACAGCAGGGTTCGGTACTATTGGGCAACAAGGCACAACAATTTTGTTTACCTTTCTTAAATCCTGTACGATTCTATATGTTCCGTTTGGCTTTTTCAGTCCCATTATTGGCGAATTACATGGACTGCTCACGATTTCTTTTAGAATCCCTTGTTCAATCATTTTATTTATTACTGGCGTTATTCCTTCAATTATTTCTGGAGTCAATTTATACTGGGGCGTATTTGGGTAACTCGTTCCTTCTTTTACTGTTATTTTTACGGGATCTACTCCTTTCATTAATCCTACATCTTCTCCTGTCAAGTCCCACACTTCTTCTGTCACTGTCTTTTTCAACTCAATTGGGATTTTCTCTGCATCAAATACAGGAAACAAACCATTTACTTCTGGTTCTAAATTTACCATTGTCATTTTATACAGCAAATCCTCATCTGGGGTCTGAAATGCAATTCCGTCTGGAGTACAATAAATTGTGCAGTTCATTTTGCACAATAAATCGCGTCCTAAAAGGTTCACGGGACTACAATCACACACCACAAATCGGTGCATTTCACTAAATGGACCAATTTTTACCTTTACTAATCTAGTAAGAGGCGTTTCAATTTGCTGATTGGAAACTCCAACCACTTGGATATGTTCACCTGAGAGAGGAAGATTTGGAATTTCTACTGACCTAACAGTAGAACGGGTAGCTCCAGTGTCAACAAGGAATGTTACATTTGCACCATTCACTTCTCCATCCACAAATGGACCTGACTGATCTACCTCTAGAGTTGCGCCAAGCACGCACTCTTCCCTCTCTTTTAGACACCGTCATGAACTTTCATACGACTCATCTTCATTCTGTCGTAACCAATATTGTGAAATTTCAGCTGCAAGTGACAACTGTTTTACCTGTTCTCCTCCGTAGAATCCTGTTTCTGCACTGTATTTCTGTTGGTTAGCACTCTTGGGAAGTGGTGGTTGTGGCACCTGACCTTGTTGAGTAACTACCTCACTCTGCACCTGTGAATTTAATGATTGATTTTCCACATTAGGTTTTGGAGGAAATTTACACTCGTTTCTCCAATGCCCTAGCTTTCCCAATTGTGGCATGGCCACTTTTTCTTCGCCTCATCTATGCTCATTTGTCCTTTTCCTTTACCTATATTAGGTCGGGATTTAAACTGTCCTGTTTCACTGCTAGTATTATTCAATTGAGCTTCTTGTTTCTCTGCAACTTTTACCTGTGCCCACATGGCTTTTTCTTTCAATTTACGCTGTTTACTCTCAATTTCATCACTGCAATACTTAGCATATCTCAAAACTTCATCCACTGTGCTATTCTGCCATCCTATCAAGTGCTGCTTAATCCTTTCACTTATCTCTGGTGTTAATCCATACACAAACCTATATACAAAATGACTCATGTCCTTCTCACTTAGTGTCTCATAACCACTATACTGTTTGAAAACCAACAACAATCTCTCATAGTACGCGTGCACTGATTCTTTGCTTTCCTGTGTTGTTCTGTCTATTTTTACCCAATCTGTTTCTTTTGGTGGAATTTTATTCTTCAAAAAGGTAACTACTTGATCATACTTCCTCATCACTTCTGGACCTGGCGCTCCTGTTTTGGCATCCCTTGGATATTCTACAGTTGGCCAATCAATTGTAATCTTACATTCTGTCCATAAATCAACAGGTACTACTATATCAAACAATCCATCTAGATCTATCCACAGCACTTTTGACACCTTAACAAATCTCTCCACCTGTCTGTACCATTCTACTGGTTTCTCTCTCAATTTTGGGAAGTCATTTGTAAATGACAGTATATCCTGTCTGGTCCACGGAACATGCACATAACTACCACCTGGTGTTTCTCTCATCGGGTATTCCCTAGCAACTGGTTCCCTATCTGTCACTGCAAAAGCCAAAGATTTCTCATTCCTCTTTGTCCATCTATTTCTCCATCTATCCACATCACCCCATTTTCTCAATAAAACAATCAGCTCTTTTATCTGGGTCAGTCTTCCTGATGTGTTCAAATTCTCTATGTCTTTCTCACAAAAATCTACTCTGTACGGTTTCTGCAACGTCCTCACTTTCACAAATTCCACTCCTAGTTCACCTGCAATATCTTCCAATTTGTCATGTAAATTTCTAGCTCTCCAAGTAAGACTCTTGCACAAAAACATAATCTCGTCATCCTGATAATTTTTTAGTTTTTCTGTTCCAATAGTTCCCAAAATCAATTCTTCCATGTCTATTTTCAACCTAATTACATCTAATGGTTTTTCTTCTGGTCTTTTGCTTTTAGCGCTTTCATCCATTCATTTAACTCTTCTGGAGTCGGACCTACAGGCGTACTATTTAACTCTATCCAATCACTGCTTCTTTCTGGTGTTCCTGATGCGGACTCTGTCACCAAAGGCATTCTCCTAATCTCACTCTCATTTATTGTCAAATTTGTAGGTGGACTTGGTCTACACGTACTAGCCGAATTGTGTGCACCTTCATTATTCAGTTCCATTCCTTCTCTTTTTCTTTGCAAATGTGAATTCATGGGAATCACCAAAGAATGTTCATTTATTTTCTGATTCTCAAAAATTGGCATTACTGGACCTATCGTTACTGGTACAGTTACAGCTTCCATATTCTTTGTCAATTCTCTTATTTTCTCAGTCAATTCATTTGTCGTTTTTGCTAATTCAATTGCATTGTCGCTTTATGTCTCTTCATTTTGTGAAATTTTAAATGTTTCTTGTGACTTATTTATTTCATTTCTTCGTTCGGGTTTTTATTCCTCCCAGTTTCCATTTGCGGTGCATTAGGTGTCACCACCACAGAAGTCTGTTGGTATGGAGGTGGGTTTCTGTTTAAAATATCTTCCAGCAATTCGTCATCTGTTTCACTACCACCATACACATACTTTTCTACCACTACATGCTTCTTTTTCTCGGTACACTTTCTCTTTGCTTCTTCCTCAACCGCAAAAGCTGGAAACAAACCTCCTGCCATGTTAGCGTACCTCCAACGCTTTACTCTGTCCTCATGATTTATTCCCCACAACCTTCCAGGCATAAACTCATGATTTTTTAATCCTCTGGATCTCTCTCTCTCATACATCTCATCTTCCCATTCCGTTAAAGCTTCAAACTGTGTCGGTCTAGGTCTAGGTTCTAACATTACCATCTTTTCTCTTAAGTTCCGTAATACAGCTACATTAAATGAACCATTCTCAGGAAAAGCCAATGCTCCATCGTTCTTGGTGTATTTTGTCCACTTTTCTAACCATATGCATGTATGATATCCATATTTCAGCATCATATGTGAAGCTGGTGATTTCGGCGGAGGAATTATTTGTCCCTCTCTAGTCACTACCTTTTTGTCCTTCTTAAAGAAATTCTTAACTTTTGACATCCAAGACGTTTTCTCTTTTCCATACTCATAGTACGACATGATTCACAACCTTTTTCTCCTTAAACAATCCGCAATTCAATACTGTTCCCTATGCGTTATTTCAACCAATACTAGCGCGACTCACACCAACACTCCAATCACAACGATTTCTGTCTCACGGCGCACTGTCCAATCCCAGCGCGGCTTTTGTCTACGTCACTTTGCTCCTGTTCTCATGTGACTATCGCACTGTCCAATCCCAGCGCGGCTCTTGTCTACGTCACTTTTACTCTCGACCCCTCCTTTACAAAATTTATCGGCAATTTCTTTTCAACAATTCTTGTTAGTTACAACATTTTATCCACATTTCCATTGTCTGATTCGCTAAACCGAAAAGATAGCTTTGACCATTCACACAAGAATTCTGTATTTTCCAGTAGGCAGCGCTTACCTCTACCCTACCACAGAACTTTCAGTTTCGCCGATAAAGTAGCACTTCCCTCTACCTTACCCTTCTTTCAAGCAATCAGTAAACCCGTTTCTCTGGGGATAAAACACATGTGGAGACTATACTGCTCCTGAGAATTAAGGCCAGAGTTTCACAAGAAAACCGATCACTATTTCACTTACACACCTTTTATACGCAAAATGTCTCTAATATAACACAACCTGTGTTATTACCAAAAATGAACTCAGACAGTGTAAAATTCCATGCGACTTCTCTTGCCACACGTGTTCCACTTCCTACTTCCCGGAAGCGTGTAAACTTACATATAACATAACGCGACTCAACAAAAAGTGTTAGACATAAACTTATCAATAATCTATAATCATAAATCAATAATCACCAAACTAATCTATAGAAACCATAACTCTGCTACCAAGAAATCTGATCCAGCGCTAACAATAAAAATAATTTCTCCTATTATGCTTTGGTCATCCAGGTGCAATTATTTCTCTAACATACACACTATATCCATATGACGGTGAGGCCCATAACACCGCATATACATTCACTTACTCATTTGTTCCCTGGATTTCCTCCGTCAATGTACCTAGGAGAAAAACGATTCGCTGGAAGGAGACGGGATACCTCTTTTATAATGACATAGTATTTCTCATTTGCTTTTAAGGTATTCCGCTCATTGGTCGATGGACCAACTAGTAGGAATCAGTTGATGGTGATTAAGACCAGCTCAATCACAATGAACTTTTTACCATTTCATTATTAATCATTATGCTAAAGAAAATCACTGAGTCATTTGTTTAAAGAATAATAAAGTTTATATAAAGTTTTGAATGCAGGAAATTGAGATTAATCTTATTATTCAGATTATTGCATTTATCATCAATATAAGAATAGTTTGAAATTGCATGGCACTTTTATTAGACGGAAAAACGAAGTTATCATTCTAAGAACTCTATAGATCAACCTATCTATCTCTCTGGGAAATCCTAATAATTCTAATAAAAATCTATCAAATAAAAGTTCTCCTAAAACAGCATCTTTATACTCAACTGGAAAAAAAAAAATAACAGCAGCAGCATCAGCTCGTCAGCATCAGCAACCGCAAACTCTCCCATCTACAGCATCTAACTTCTTCAGCATCTCCCGCAGCATCCCGCAGCATTCTACTCCAGCATTCTAACCCCTCCCACCAATAGTAGGTCTTCTTATACCCTAATTCTAGCTTACAGCATAAAATGTTTCTTCTTACATGGCGCGATTCATTCTCATTGGTCAAAAACTCAGGTCCCTATACATTTTAATCAAACTTCCTGGTCTTAACCAGTTCCGTGTGGAATGTCCATGCAAGCATCGTTTCCCACAGTTCATGCACTTGCTCATCCGTTTCGATCAGTCCAAATTGTATCTTTTTCTGCTACATTTTGTATATCACAGTTCCTTCTATTGATTCAACCAGGCTTCTCACGCTTCTTGCTGATCATCTTGGCACACATCTGCTCAGAAGGGTCACAGCAGCCTTGACCATACTTTCATCTTAGCCTCTCGGCATCAGCACGTGATCATCCCTTTTCCACAGCCTCTCTCCTCTATCACATGGTCGCATCCGCTCATGCGCACTCTAGTAACTCGCGGCCATTTTATATTGCTGCTCGGCAGGCCTAAGCACACTATTTTCAAAGATAAACAAAATGTTATTAAAACAAAGAAATATAAACCCTTTCGTTTCCCTCCCGTCATCCTACGTACCCCAATTAGGTATTACCTAGCAGAAGCAACATATAAAGCTGTCCCTTACTTACCATCGCTTTATTTTGCAACCACACGTTTTATTTAAAAGCACAAAATCATGCATTTATTATTAAATTAGTACGCAAATATTATGTTATGTTAGATACGTAAACAATTATAAGTCAATTAATTTGCACACTGAATTGCGTGTTACCATTAACCCTTTACATACATTGTTGGTTATTTACTTAAACGAACATGTTTATTAATATTGTACGAAAATAATAGGATGTTAAAATTTTTACATTTACCCTGCTCCATCAACTGCATCCACTAGACGCAGGACCACAGTGCCACCACTGCCAGATTTTGAAAGTGAAGAGGGGAGCCAACCTTACCCTCCAACATGACAGGCTGGCCATACCCCCACGACAGGAGCAGAGGTACCGATGTGGTGCAGAACCCTCCATTCACGTAGGCGCAGGGCAAGGGAACACATGACAGCTGCAGGAGACGCTGGGTCTGCTGTCTGGGGTGGCCTGGAGGCACAGATGTTGAAGGTCCAGCGCCTACAATGTAAAAATATATGCTTAATGCAGGCCCAACTGGGTACATTGGCCACAAACATTGGAGAAATCAGGGACTGCATGAAGGAGCTCACCACTGCAGTTGTGGAAGGACAGAGGGCCACAAATGACAATTTCACAAATGTCACCAAAGCCATGCATGAGTTGTGCAGGGTGATGCAGGATGACCATGCATCACAAAGTAAAAGGCATCATAATTTGATGGTGCGCCCAGATGGGTACACCAGGGCCATCAATCGGCTGAGCACAACTACAGCTCAGCTGTCCCGTCGTGCTGTGGGGATGCAAGTGGAGATGACCCATTGCTGTGGGGATGTGGCCAGGGGCCTTATACAGGTCACCAATGCGGTGGAGCAACTCCAGACTGCTGCAGTTGGTGGCAACAATGTACTGGGGGGGACAGTGAGGAGGGCTCCATCCTCAGTAGTCTCCGGGCACCAGTAACCACAAGCAGGAGGCGCAGTACTCAGAGCACCACTGGCTCTGAAGGCTCCACAAGGGATGTGGCAGAGCCCACAGAAAGGCCCCCGGGGGTGCGTGGCCGCAAGAAGTGGGTAAAAGTTGAATCTGGTGAGGTAACCAGTAGCATGCAAGTTGTCTGGACTGCCATCAAAGTACCATGGCAATGTTATGCTGTAAAAATTTTAAAAACACAATGCTTGTTTGCACCTGGTATGTGTGCATAAACACTACCACATCTTGTTTTATTAAACAGTTGAGCATGTAGTGTGTTGTCTCATCATTATCAGTCATAGGGGTGGGATGCACTCCATGTGTGTCTCATTGTAATCTCCGTATTCCAAGGATGCGTGCTGAATGGTGAGTGGCATGCCCAAATGCCACTGAAACAAACGATTCCTGCATGTAATGGGTGCAACCTCTTGCACCCCACCAGACGCACTGCTGCATGCCGTCTACTGGCCGTTACATATATTTTCATTTCATTCATTTACTCATTTTAAACACATTTTCTCTTCTTTAAACCTCTTTTCCATTTCTTTATATACAAATCCACACTCGGTATGTTTTGCCTTTTTTCCAAAACTTCTGATATTTATACTGTGCCCCTCTGGACCTCTTGTAAAAATACGAATGATGCAAGGTTCATCACAAGCAGTGATTTATTCAATAAAATCCCAATGCATTTCGGGCTGCGAAGCACCCTTCGTCAGGGGTCACTATAAACAATCGTAAAAACAATCACCCGTTAGTATTCTAGTCTTAAACTCACATGTCACATTTAATTTAGCAACACAAACTCCTGTTACGAATTAAACACCATGTTAAATCTATGTTATTCCTCAATTACTTTCCCCATGACGTACTCTTCAATCAGCAGCTATTTTCATAATTGCGCCAAACCCTCCACCCGAATAAGTCACAGCTTTCTATCTTATCACCCTCCCTTCATATATGACCATCGTTTAATTCACAACCTACCAACCTTCGTTTTTATCAGTCTCTCTCTCTACATCCCCTCTGTACCGTCAGAATCACCACCCATTTATACAAACATTCTAAACCCTTCACATTACGTAATAATAAACTTTTTTCTTTTTCCTTTGTTTCTTTCATAATAAACTTTTTTCTATCAATGTAGATTCAAACGGTCCCCCTTCGTTACACGATCTTTGAACTCACTATAACAAACATCTTAACTCTTCTCATACCTGCCGTGTGAATTAAAATCATTACGTCCTTCCCATCGTTTCCAAACTGTGACCTTTACCTCGATCTCCCT
This sequence comes from Calotriton arnoldi, assembly GCA_963921515.1. NCBI lineage: Eukaryota > Metazoa > Chordata > Amphibia > Caudata > Salamandridae > Calotriton > Calotriton arnoldi. The sequence continues at coordinate 3,237,670 of CAWUFW010000543.1, read as the reverse complement.
CCCTCTGTAGAGAGAGAGACGAAGGTTGGTAGGTTGTGAATTAAACGATGGTCATATATGAAGGGAGGGTGATAAGATAGAAAGCTGTGACTTATTCGGGTGGAGGGTTTGGCGCAATTATGAAAATAGCTGCTGATTGAAGAGTACATCATGGGGAAAGTAATTGAGGAATAACATAGATTTAACATGGTGTTTAATTCGTAACAGGAGTTTGTGTTGCTAAATTAAATGTGACATGTGAGTTTAAGACTAGAATACTAACGGGTGATTGTTTTTACGATTGTTTATAGTGACCCCTGACGAAGGGCGCTTCGCAGCCCGAAATGCATTGGGATTTTATTGAATAAATCACTGCTTGTGATGAACCTTGCATCATTCGTATTTTTACAAGAGGTCCGGAGGGGCACAGTATAAATATCAGAAGTTTTGGAAAAAAGGCAAAACATACCGAGTGTGGATTTGTATATAAAGAAATGGAAAAGAGGTTTAAAGAAGAGAAAATGTGTTTAAAATGAGTAAATGAATGAAATGAAAATATATGTAACGGCCAGTAGACGGCATGCAGCAGTGCGTCTGGTGGGGTGCAAGAGGTTACACCCATTACATGCAGGAATCGTTTGTCTCATCATTACCCACCTTAAAAAAATATGCTGTGTGATTTCTGCACATCTCTGTCTCCCCTCTGCTGCGCTCGGACCGCGTGCTGCTTGATTTGGTTGTCCTGGCTCATTGTCTTCCTCAGGCTCGCTGTCAGACAGTTCCAGGGGTATGCCTCTAGTAGTAGCAATGTTGTGCAACATGGCACAAGTGGCCACAATTTTGCAGGAGGTATCTGGCCTGTACTGCTATGCACCACCAGTTTTTTGGAGGCAGCGGAACCTAGATTTCAGTAATCCAAATGTCCTCTCAATCATGTTGCGGGTGGAAATAAGCGCCTCATTATATCGCTGCTCACTTGGGGTACTTGGATTTAGGTATGGCGTCAGTATGAAGGAGCTCACAGCGTATGCGCTATCACCTACAGGGTGTAAAGCAAAAACATTACTCATTGGTATGTGTCACCATGGCCAAAGAGTCTGCAAGACAGTATTACATATGTTTACCAAGCAGATATCCTTCGCCAAATTCACCCGCAAGGAGACGTGTGTGTATGCCACTGTGTCTGAAGATGTAGGAGTCATGTGTACTGCCAGGGTAACTAGCCACTATGTCTGTGATGATGTTTTTGGAATTGCAGATGACTTGTATGTTCAATGAATGGTATGATTTTCTGTTCCTGTAAATGTACTCATTCACTGAGGGCGGACAAATGGCTACATGCGTCCCAGCAATGCAACCAATTACGTGGGGATACTGGGCTACCTGATAGAAGTCATATTTGGTTTTCTGCAATTCCTGTGGTGTTGTGGGAAACCTTATGTGGTGGTGTATCCTTCGCAACATGGCATCAAGGAATGAGTTTAAAAAGCGCGATAGGGCACTTTGGGAGACCGCTCCAGCTGCAGCTATTACTCCCTGGAAGCTACCTGACCCTAGGAGGTGCAGAGAGCATAGGACCTGCACATGAGTGGGGATGGCAGAGTGTCCTGCGAGTCTGACGTTGTAGTTGTGGATCTAATTCAGCTATGAGATCATAGATCATGTCTGCATTCAACCTATATTTGTCATATATCTCTTCCTCTGTCTGCCCCAACAATGTAACGCGCACTCTGAAAATGCGCTCCTGTATCCTCCTTCTTCTCTGTGCTGCTGCTCTTAGCCTCATCCTCCTCGCCATGACGTAGAGCGCTGCTATTGTGAAACATTCTGAGGCCTTCTGGGCCTGCTTAAGTAGTTTGCCAATGGTTACCACCTGATTTGTTAACTTAGAAATGGTTACCACCTGATTTCATTTGGTGGTATTTAGCATATGCAATTTGCAATTCGCAGCTCATTCGCAATTTGTGATTTTTTCATGCATAGGTTTGCAATTACCAATTAGCAATTACCTATTACAGATTCGCTATTTGAGAATCGGTATGTAGGTAATCGCTAAATTTTGCGATTTTGCGGAAGATTCTGCGAACTTGCTTCATGCATTGCTTATGGCTATTTTGCGATCGCAAGCGCCCATTTTTTGTGATTCGCAACGTTTGCGATCGCAAAATAGCTTGATGCATGTGGCCCTTAGTTACTTCCCTGTAACTGTAGTTCTCCAGTATTGGAATCTTTCATAGATTCACATGCGACCTGCCTTCCTCCTCTGAGACAGTTCTCCTTTCTCTATTTTTTCCGGGGTGAATATCCTACACTCGTGCTATGGAAATCGGAGTGAATGGAGGTTCTCACAGGGGTGTTCTAAAGGGCAGGGCAACCTGAATGGTTGAAACCTATCATTGGTTTCTTTTAGAAAAAGACTATGATATGTTACTAAATGAAAGGGCCTTTCTGGTTTATGTTTAACATTGCATAGCTATTTTAGTATACCGTGGGACTCCCATCCCGACGACTGGGAATGATTCAAGCATGTGAATCTATGAAAGATTCCAATACTGGAGAACTACAGTTACAGGTAAATAACTTAATTTCTTTTTGTTTCCTGGGCCAACTGCAGCTAGCTTGGCAGTAACCCAGCGGGAGGGGTGTTGAGGAGAAGAGGGTCTGCTCATTTTCCTAAACACACCCTTGACTTGGAAACCAGAAACCTACAAGGTCAAAAGAGTGCTACCATGATGGATTTTGCTCAGAATAGTGCACTGTGGGATACTTGGCAGTAAAGCAAACAGGATGTGCTATAAAAGTGGGGTTGCCCCTGGAAATCTTTCTGTCATTGGTTAGGGAATGTCCAGGAGTCACTCCATCCCACTGTTTAGTGAATCCTACAAAAGTAGCACTTCATCCACTGCTCATCATAACACATCTGGGCTCACAGAAGAGGACAGGACCGGCTGTCTATGATCCATGTTGAACTTAAAAGGCTGGACCTGCCCCCACTTGTACCCAGCACCCACTTGTACCCAGTACTGAGAAGAGGACTCCAGGGGTCATTTGGCTGACCGCCTGTGTACTACAGGGACACAACAAGCTGCAAAGAGGCCTTTGCCCTGGCATCACCTTCTGACCGATGGCAATTGCACTTCGATTCTACCCTGCTGGTGGCCTCTGCTTGAGTGTCAATAATTGCTGTTACTAATGTCCTAGGGGCCTTAGAAGTGAGCAATAGGAGCTGCTCCAGAAAGTCTGAAAAATTTGGAATGGGAAGCTTTTCGGATTTCCAAGACCTTCAGCGGGAACTCACGGGCAAAGGTGTCTGATATAGATTGGGCTTCCAGGCTTCCCCGCTGGAGGTCTGTGAGCTCCAAAAAAGAGTTTAAGTACAAAGGTAGAAATCTTGACTGAGTGAAAGCATGAAAAGTATCTGCCTGAAGAGAGGATTTTGCCAGCCGTAAAATTTGACTTCCACCTCAGAGCTTTTGCTGCCAATACTAACCGCTCCAGCAGGACCTTGTCCAATGGCTTCCAGACTTTGAGAGGACTTCGTCGGATACAGCCTGCAGCCTTGCCCAGTTAAAGGATTTCGACTTGCAAAATAAAACTAAGTCATAAAGTAAAAACTTCGACTGGGATGACTCGCTTCAGGTATCTAATCTCTGCTCTACTGCGGTCAGCCTCAAATCACACATATGTCCAAGTCAACTACGTGACTTCTGATTTACTGTGTTTTGGCACTTTTTGGTCAAAAATGTAAAAAATGAATATATCCGGTTCCCCTAATAAGATTTTAGTTTTTTTCTATTTTTTAAATTAGCCGTGTGATATTTATTGTGTTGTGTTTTGAATTATTGAATGATTTTGTACTGCTAAATACATTACAATCTTTTCCTGGAGCCTCTCTGCTCCATAGTAACCAGGGGTTGTGCGCAGCTTTATTTATTGAACTTGTGTGCTGGACCTGACAAGATTTTGTACTTAGGAAGGACGCGCATCCTACTCAACTAATAACCAATTTCCTTACAGTAGCAAGTTGACATTTATAAATGCAGTCTATCCATGTGCAAATTGTCCTAAATTGTATGTATTTTTCTTATTAAAGACGTATATCTAATCAACATTAAAACATTGCAAAATAAACCAGCGCCCGACATCGCCATAGCCATCCCGGACGGATACAAGATCACCCGGAGGGACCGCGTCAACCAGACGGGAGGAGGCATCGCCATCGTACACAAGAACACCATCCGCATCTCGACTAACTCCGACGAGACCTTCACCGCCGCCGAACACCTACACTTCCAGATACACACTGACCCCAAGACCACCCTCCGAGGCACCCTCATCTACAGACCCCCGGGACCACGCACACTATTCAGCGAAGACATCGCAGACTTCATCAGCCCGCACGCCATGCCCTCCGCCGACTACATCCTCCTAGGGACCTCAACTTCCACCTGGAGAACAACAACGACAGAAACACCACCGCCCTGCTGGACAACCTCGCCAACCTCGGACTCAAGCAACTGGTGAACACGCCCACCCACTACGCCGGCCACACGCTTGACCCCGTCTTCTCGTCCAGCAAGCACATCTCCTTCAGCCACGCCACCGGACTCCACTGGACCGACCACAGCTGCGTCCACTTCAGCTTCAGAAAGACTGCGACCCACCACCACCCGCAACAGGCTCCCCGCCGGAGCTGGAGCAAGATCACCGCCGAGCAGCTCACCGCCTCCCTCAGCCAGAACACACCCACCAACACAACGGACCCAAACGAAGCAGCCAGCAACCTCGCCAAGTGGCTGACCGCCTGCGCCGACGACCTCGCACCACTAAAAACCCTCCCAGCAGACCTGGAAGCAAGAAAACCCCTTGGTTCACCAACGAACTCAAGGAATCCAAGAAGAACTGCCGCACTCTCGAGAAAACCTGGCGACTCGACCAGACCACAGACAACAGGACCGCCCTCAAGCACGCCACCCGCAAACACCACCAGCTGATCCGTGCCACCAAGAAGTCGGCACTCAAAGAACGACTGGACAACAACGCCCATGACAGCAAGGAACTTTTCAGCATCGTCAAAGAGTTCTCCAACCCCAGCGCCGGAAACAACGACATCACCCCCTCGCAAGACCTCTGCAACTCACTCTCCGCGTTCTTCCACCGCAAGATCACCGACATACATAACAGCTTCGACGCACAAACCACGCACCCTACCGCCGAACCAACGCCCGCCACCATCACCCTCTGCAACTGGACCCCGATCAGCACCGAAGACACCACCCGCACGATGAACTCCATCCACTCCGGATCACCAACCGACCCCTGCCCACACCACGTCTTCAACAAAGCCGACGCCACCATCGCACCCCATCTCCGGGACATCATCAACTCCTCCTTCCACACCGCCACCTTCCCGGAGAGCTGGAAGCACGCCGAGCTTACCGCCCTCCTGAAGAAACCAACGGCGGACCCCACCGACCTCAAGAACTACCGTCCCATCTCGCTCCTTCCGTTTCCGGCCAAAGTCATCGAGAAGACCGTCAACAGACAGCTTGCCGCCTTCCTCGAGACGAATGGATCCCTCGACCCCTCGCAGTCCGGGTTTCGGGCCAACCACAGCACCGAGACCGCCCTTATCGCAGCCACCGACGACATCAGAACCCTAACCGACAACGGGGAAACAGCTGCCCTCATCCTCTTGGACCTCTCCGCGGCGTTCGACACCGTCTGCCACCGCACCCTAGTGAAGCGCCTCAGCAACATCGGAATCCGAGAGAAAGCACTGGAATGGATCATCTCGTTCCTCGCCGGAAGAACCCAGAGAGTCCGCCTCCCCCGTTCAGATCCGAAGCCACCGAAGTCATCTGCGGCGTTCCACAAGGATCTTCACTCAGCCCAACCCTCTTCAACGTCTACATGAGCCCCCTCGCAGCCATCGCACGCCAACACAACCTCAACATCATCTCCTACGCCGACGACACCCAGCTGATCCTCTCCCTCACCAACGACCCCACCACCGCCAGAGCCAACCTACACGACGGGATGAGAGACGTCGCCGACTGGATGAGGAACAGCCGCCTCAAACTGAACTCAGACAAGACGGAAGTCCTCATCCTGGGCTCATCACCCTCCGCCTGGGACGACTCCTGGTGGCCCCCGGCCCTGGGCACCGCGCCCAAGCCAACGGACCACGCACGCAACCTGGGCTTCATCCTGGACTCCTCCCTGTCGATGACCAGACAAGTCAACGCCGTCTCATCTTCATGCTTCAACACCCTGCGCATGCTCCGCAAGATCTTCAGATGGATCCCCACTGAAACCAGGAAGACCGTCACCCAGGCACTCGTTACCAGCCGACTGGACTATGGGAACACCCTCTACGCCGGAACCACAGCCAAACTTCAAAAAAGACTCCAGCGCATCCAGAACGCCTCCGCATGACTCATCCTGGACATCCCCCGACACAGCCACATCACCGGACACCTGAAAGACCTGCACTGGCTCCCCGTCAGCAAGAGAATCACGTTCAGACTCCTCACCCACGCACACAAGGCCCTCCACGACCTGGGCCCAAAGTACCTCAACGACCGCATGACCTTCTACACGCCCACACGCCAGCTACGATCAACCAGCCACGCCCTCGCCACCGTACCACGCATCCGCAGAACCACCGCCGGAGGAAGATCCTTCTCCTACCTGGCAGCCAAGACCTGGAACTCCCTCCCCACTCACCTTCGGCGAACCCAGGACCATCTCTCCTTCAGGAAGCAGCTCAAGACCTGGCTGTTCGAGCAGTAACTTACCCCCTCCCCCAGCGCCTTGAGACCCTCCCGGGTGAGTAGCGCGCTCTATAAATGCCGTGATTGATTGATTGATTGATACCCTGTAGAGAAAGAGGTGTAGGGAAGTGTAGGAAGTTTAATTAAAGAGTAGTCCGGGAAGGGGTCCTTTCACTGGGACACAGCTCTCTACCTCTAATGACTCTAACAAAGGTAGATGAAGGTAGAGGTGCCAATTCAAGAGGCAAAGAGGCATCACTATTCTTGACATTTGAGCGCCCCCCACAGACACAAACGTGGTGCCATCAAGAATGGATACAACATCGATCATGACATTGGAGCAAAGTCACCATTCATCATTTGAGAGCAACTTTAACATCAAGACACACATCAGATTTGACTCATTGAACATCGTTCTGTTCAGTCATGCCATTCAACATCAATGTACAGAGCTCTGATGTTGACGAATGGCAATTTTCCTAGACTAAGAGACTAGAAAATCAAGATTTTATTAAAGACAATAAGGCTCTGTTTATGTGCTACCATCAGCAGCCCTTTACCATAGCAACCGAGCACCAGAAATTCAAAATTCTTATCGCCCTGGAATACAACCTCTTTTGCTGCTTTCAGGAACATAAGGTTCACCTTTTTTCTTTTTAGGTCGAGCGCTTGAGACCTCTTGTATATATTTTAGTATATATTTCTCTTGGGCTAAAAGCCATTCCCCCTGCTTTTTATTTGTTTGTTCCAGTGTCCTTTAAAAATTCTAGCTTGCTAGTGGTCAGTCCTGCCTCTTTGTCCCTCCTTTCTCTTTTGTTTCTCCCAGGGAGCAGGGACCAAGTACTGTATGTTTAGGTTTGGTTCTTTATCTGTTGTTTGGGGGACTATTTTTTTCTTGGTTTCTTGCTTGTGTTACCATTTGCCTATGTCATCTTTAACTCTGCCCCCTTTAATTTCCTCTTTGCCCATAGTCGGAAAAGACAAGCTTTTGTGCTCCAATCGGAGCTGCTGTGATCACACGTGAAGCTTGAACATGCTTTAAATTGTGCCATGCTGTGACAACAGCAGAGAGATTCCCAAGTCTAGAGTTACAGCTGTTAGTTTAAGAGGTTTTCCTCCTCACCCGTAGCTGGAAAAGACCAGCTTTTGTGCTCCAATCGAAGCTGCTGCAATCACACACGAAGCTTGAACACGCTTTAAATTGTGCCATGCTGCGGTGACAGCGGGGTGAGATTTCTAATCTAGAGTTACGACTATTAGTTTAAGAGTATAACTGCAGCTATGCTTGCCTGCTGTGTGGCTTTCATGCCTCTCATAAGAGCACTGCGATGTGCCTCTTAGCTATCTAACCTGAGCTGTGACCGGACTCACAAACGGAAGCATTTCATTTTTTTGAGTAATTGCCCTTTTCTATGTGGGACTTTTTAATTGGTTACTAAAAGTTGGTTTCCCCTGAGTAACAGTAGCGCCTTTACAAGCCATCCATCAGTATGTTTTACCTCAAGCTACTCTTATTTGCCTTTTGAAACATGATGCCATCTGTGCCACAGATCCTGCTGGAAGTACCTCCTACTATTCTAACGAGGTGGCACCGGCAGCATCTCTAGGTTGACCATCGGGAATACCTCACTCTTGACTCGGCATTATAAGATCTGCTGAATAGTAAAAGCAATCACAGCTTCCAATGATCTCAAAAACCTTTGAAACCATCGCCCCTTGCTCAGAATGAGCTCCATTTACATAGTCATATCCATACCTGCTTCAGCCTTTACACCTTTGGCCCATTTCGCTATTGTTGCTGATGTGACTAATATATTAGGTGTCACATAAGATATCAGAAGTTAGCCTCCTCCAGGAGTTCTCATTTCCCTTATATGAATCTCATACCTTTTCACACCCATTATTACACACAACATGTGTTTTTTAGGAAATACTCTTCTGAAAAGGTTTATATCCTATTAGTTACTCTACAAATGACTTTATATGACAAATGTAATTCATACCAAAAGCTATTACCTCTGACACGCTTCTATATGAATCCAAAGCTAATAGAGTCACCTATTTCCAAGACAATTTTTTTAAAGTTCAGTACTTATTATCTGGCTAATTTAAAAAAAAAAAAATGTGAACTATTTGAACTTTCCAAACTAAGCATCTTGATCTTGAAGGCCTCCAGCCGAATATATTTAATTTACAAACAAGCCAAAGAAATTTTTCCAACTGAGATTCCATCCATCATCGCATGTTCAGCCAAAAAGGCAGACCTAAACGAATTAATAGTACGGACACTTAACCTTCTACTATCTAAAAGAGACAGCAAGGTTTCTACTTCCACCACAGGTACTCCCAACGCCTCAAACTTCAGCTATCAGAAGTATTCAAAGCTGATGTGTACCTCTTTGTAGTCCCTGGTGCCCATGACTTTCTGACCAAGTCAGAAGCTTATTTTGTAAGACCACAAGGGACCCCTGAAACCTTCCATGCTAACAGATGTAACTGACCCTTCAGAATCATGTCTGGGCAATTCCCTTCGGTATCCCGCAAAAAGACCTGATGCACAGAAAGTACTAACAGGGCTTCTTTGCACATCTCCAGAAGATTTGAATACAATACTTGTGCTGGCCATCAGTGCACAACTGACACCCGATGTTCTTGGTCTGTCCCTATCGGTAATAAACTTGTGGAATCATTGAAAAGCAGAAGCCCCCTCCCATGGCCGTTCCTGTAGGAAGGAGTCTACTGCCTCGACATCCGGACCTAATATCCAACTGTAGAAACCAATTCATGCAAACAAATTCACAAATGCAAACAGACACCAGTTATCCTGAAGCTGCTTGAACACATTCATGTCAAGCACCTATCCGCCTGAATCCTTCAGGTATCGCAAATTCCAATCCACTTCAATATTGAACTTTTCTTGAACATACTCTATCCTGACCATAACCTGTTGATCTAAGCAAAAGTGCCAAAACCTCTGGCAATATCTTTGAGCGTGTGGCCCCCATGCGATTGACAACAATCAACACTGACTTTTTCCCTTTCATGTAGCTCTTTGTTGCAAGAGAACCTGCCAACAACTCTAAGTGGTCTATGTGCAGAGTTCTCCCTGATCCATCAATTTTCCTTCAGTTGATATTTGACCACAATTTGCACCCCAACCGAAACGACTGGCATCTGACTCCACTACTACTTCCACCTTGTCTCCAAAATCTCTCTTCCATTACATGTATCCATGTTCTTCAATCACCAAATGATTGTCTCCGCTACTTCCTCATCTAACTGAATCTGATGGTGGTACTTAAAATCTCTCTTGGGATACTTCTCTTTCCACCTTGGTAACACTCAATGTATGGGACTTGTGACTATTGCCTGAATCATAGATGACAACAGACCTACTGTTCAGGCCAAAATCCTCAAAGGAAATGATTGCTTACCTACCAAATGTTTCAATTCCTTCTGAATCAACCCTCATTTTATCTGCTGGAAGTTAGAGCAGAGATCTCTCTGAATCTTTTGGAAAATCTAAAAATTCCACCTTTCTCACTGGCACAGTTTCTGGCCTACCCCTGTTCACTAAGTACCCCACACACTAAATATACAAATACATCTCTGAATGTCGAAGCATAGTTTCCTGCTTCCGCCGCATCAAAAGAATGTAATCTTAAAAAACTACTAAATGTACTACTCTTTCTCAACCAATAAAGTTCCTTAAAAGCTTTATCAAAGACCAAGGTGCTGATGTTAATCAAAATGGTAGACAAGAAACTGCCAACATTTCGACTGCTATAGAAAATGCAAAAAAGTGTGAAAATGCTAATGAATTGAGATCGTAAATTACAGTTCTTCTTTTGAATCCAACCACACCACCCACTCCTGAGCCCTTAAAATGTTCATCAACAAATTAACTCCTTCCTTTTTGAAATGGTGACATACCACCATTGATTTAACTTTCTTCTTCCTCGCTAGAAACAGATAAGAAAGCCATGCTCTCCCATTTTTCGAGCCTTTACTTAACATCTCTTGAATATGACTAGTGTCTAACTCCTTTTCTTCTCCTGAAATTTGTATTTCTTTTGGCATCGTTACCTATTTGGGCTCCTCCACCGGGGGCCAGATGTACGACCATGACAATTTGAGACTCGCAAATTGCGCTTGATTGCGATTCGCAATTTGTGAGTCGCAAAATGCCATGTACAACAGTGTCTGAGACACTGTTTGCGATTCCCAATGGGGTCAAAAATTGCATGCCTCATGAATATTCATGAGGCACTCGCAATTTGCGACCCCATTGGGAATGGCTGGCCCTCCCAGGGATGGTGGCCTGCTGGGCTTAGCAGACCTCCATGTCTAGGACTGCTTTTAAATAAAGCAGTTTTTTTTTAAATGCAGCCCGTTTTCCTCAAAGGAAAACGGGATGCATTTAAAAAAAGAAAATGACACGTTTTCGTTTAATTTTTTAAGGGCAGGTAGTGGTCCCTGGGACCACTGCCTGCCCCTAAAAAAATATTTTCGCCTACATTTGCATTACCAGCCCCTTGAAGAGGGCGATAAATTGCGAGTGTTTTGCGACCGCAATTGCGGTTGCAAAACATTCATACATGGGGTAGAGAGTCGCTATTAGGAAGGGACGCCCTTGAAACGCCCCTTCCTAATAGCAAGTCGCAATTCCTATTTAGTGAGTCGCAAATAAATTGCGACTCGCCAAATAGGAATTGTACATGGCCCTATTCGTTTTTGCATGCGCAAACGGGTCGCTAACCCGTTTGCACATGCAATTTAGGGTTGTACATCTGGCCCAAAATCTAGTCTGTATCCTTGAACTGTGTCTAACACACAATAATCCTCTTTAAGATTTCTACAAATTTGTAAGAGCTTTAGTTTACCCCCCAATCCCACCGACTCCTTTGGAAGGGTATAAGTCATGAAAGAAGCACTCACCTGCAGTAAAATTTGTATTCATTCTTCTCCCACATGCACTGTTGTTGCTTCCAGTTCTTCCCTGCTGTGGTTAGAAACCTAATGCTACCTGGACGTTTCCAAATGTCTATTCTCTATAGCCTTGTGTCTACCCTTGTTAGTAACTGGAGGTCACAATTATTTTTAGCTGGGAATGCAACATCTCTATCTCCTGGCTCTAGCAAAAACATCGCCCCAAAAACACTCCTCACTGTGTTCTGCTTTTTATCCAAATTGGTAAAGATTGCCACATACTTGTTTAACACTGCTTTAGCTGTGCCAGTCATTGCAGACCGGTATATTAACTTAATGTCTAAAACATTCCATATCAGTGGGACAAAGTTTCATAATTGCTTCTTCCGTTAGGTCCATGATTCTCCCTACTGAACTTACAAAATCTAGTAGCTTGCCCTGGCAGGCTTTGAGTGATTTCTCCAACCCCTTCTTTAGATCATTGTCCAATTTCATCATAATTATTGCCACCTCAGGATCGAACTCTGGACCAACTGCCATTGAACATTTTGAACATAAGACGTTCCTCTTTTCTATTTCCATAGCTCTCCCCGGTTTTGCGTGAATATATTGTGAAATTTGCTTTAAGGGCCACCAATGCTTAGGTTGTGGATGGTAGTTGTCCTCTAGTTTTAACATCCTTTCTCCATGTAGATCACCACCACACATCCTCCAACTTTATCCACTTTACCACATCACCTTAATTTGGAGTGTCACCATAAAGATCCAGAAGTCAGATGTACGTAGGTTTAGATTTGCGATTTCCAATAAGCGATTGTTTCTGAATCACAACGTGGGAATCGCTAATGTTAATGTATGAAAGTCATCTTTTGTCAATCTGCAAATCGGTATGATTTACATTTGCTAACTTGCGATTTCTTAACACTGAGCTGCAAAATTGTCAATGTGTATTAGAAAATCACCAATTGTGAAAGTCACACTTGGGGATGCTTGATGACCTCACATTGAGAAAGTGCTTGAATCCATGCTATTTGCAAAAGATGGTATCATTTGCACTCCTAAATAAAGCAGAAGGTAGCAAATTGACTCGTAGAGACTCATGGTAAAGACAGGGGATCCTCACAACAGACACCACAAACTCCCATGTAAACTCTAATAGAGTCAACTCAACAGCCAGAGAGTGTTTTTGGTTTATCAAACACAGATGCTAGCAACTCACAATCTGCGTCCCAAGGTAAAAGTTTCTACTACTTTGCTAAGTAATATTGGGGCACATGCATCAAAGGTTTTTGCGATTGCAAACGGTGCGATTCGCAAATATCGGCCGTTTGCGATCGCAAATTGGCCTTTGGAGATGCATGAAAGTAGTTTCCTATGCGCAACTTTAGAATTCGCAATTATTTGCGAATTCCTAAATTATGATTGCATTTAAGGAATCGCAATTTGCGATTCCTTAAATGCAATGCTAGAAGCACTTTCAAATAGCGATTTCGCTATTTGGGACCGCAAATTACAGACAAATCAAACTTGTCTGTAATTTGCAAAAACTTTGAAAAATGCACTAAAATGCATTTTTTACAGTTTTAGGTTACACACACACATACCCTTGGGGTGCGCAACATGGGTGCACATCACAATTTCAGGGGTGCAACAGGGTGTCATTTTGACACCCTTGCACCCTTGAAATTGCATGAGCAATTTGCGAATACCTACTGGTACTCGCAAATTGCGCATGCAATCTCCAATTCATTCCTATGGGCCTGTAGGCCCATAGGAATGAATGGGACGGCATTCCTTAATTGCGACTCGCAATTTGCGAGTCGCAATTAAGGAATGTTTAGGAATCGCTATTTTTATAGCGATTCCTACATGCATAGGCCTTTGCGATTCCTTAATTGCGATTCCTTAATAATCGCAATTAAGGAATCGCAAAAGCCTACCTTGATGCATGTGCCAGATTATCTTTAGACCCAAATGTTTTAATGTTATTAAACTATTTAGTTAAAGATAACTCCTTTTTAATGCTTTTTTAACCATTTAATGTATTATGGAAGCCCCTTTAACTAACTTAAAAATAAAATAAAAAATGATCATTAAAAATAGTCTTATTGACAGGAAATATATTTCACACATTTTAATATATTTAAGTACAGAAAAATCATAGTATTGATTGGTTTTCTTTGGCTTTAGGCTGGTGGGGGGTTGTGTTAGACCTAGCCCTTTTAGCAGGTTTATCCCAAAGCGTTTGCCTCCTATTTTTCTGACCTTGTTTTTGTTGCCTATAGGACTCTGGGCACTTTACTACTGCTGATCAGTGCTAAAGTGCATATGCTCTCTGTGTAAATTGTGAATATGATTGGTTATCCACGATTGGCATATTTGATTTACTGGTAAGTCCCTAGTAAAGTGCCCCGATTGTGACCAGGGCCTGTAAATCAAATGCTACTAGTGGGCTTGCAGCACTGGTTGTGCCACCCACATGAGTAGCCCTGTAATTATGTCTCAGACCTACCACTGTAGTGCCTGCGCATGCAGTTTTAAACTGCCATGTTGACCTGGCAAGTGCACCCACTTCATACTGGTGGAGCGTAGTTGCGCCCCAATCCCAGTCGCACAGCGACATCATAAATGTTCAATGATACTCCAATTCAACACACAATTATCCATTTTTCTCCGTTCCATTACACTTTATTCCATTTTTCAAATCCTTTTTCTGTTTGAGTCCACATATAAGGTTACATGCTTTTTCAAAGCTTCAAATGCTCGAGTTGCGCCCATCCAGGCTTCTTTCAAGAGCACGGCGAAAATGCATAATTCATCATAAATTATATACCGCATTCCAACCCAATGCATTTCAGGCTTTAACTAGCCCTTCTTCAGGGGTGACTGGAAATTTAAATATGAAAATTACCATTACTGCTTTGTCCTTCATCAAACAAAAAACATAATCTGTGCTTCCCTGCACCTCAATAACGTACTGAAAATAAACCCCTTCCCCATCTATGAACTAAAAATTCTCAACCACCCTCCCTCTTTCCAAAAACTCAGAATAGATCCCCTCTATAGCAAACTAAACTGTGTACCCCCTCAACTATCCCATGATGAATAATCACTCCCATATCCCCACCTAATCATACGGCGCAATCTCACATCCCAAGCCTCACAAATCAAACCCTTCCCTCCTCACAATTCTACAATCACCCCCTACACACAATTCTACAATCACCCCTTACACTCATACACTATCAATTTCAAATCAACCATACTCGTAACCTGCCCCCCGCACTCCCATCTCAAATTTCCGAATTAAATCCTCTTTCTTCTGTAACCTCTCCACCAATTCAAATCAACCATACTCACATCGTGCTTCAACCACCCATACCCCAAATATTCACACTACCTGTGAAACCTGCGTTCTTCTCTCAACTCGACATCCAACTCCATGAAACTATGTCTACCCCCACGTGACCGCTCCATTTAAACCCACCGAACAAGAACCCAAACTACTCCCTCTAATTAACCACCTTGCACTGCCTGCACTTCCTGAAACTACCCCAACTAAAAACTACAACACCCATACCCCACTCGTTTACCGTCAACACAAAATAGCCTGTGACTCATATTATACCCGTGTCGATTAACAACAAACCATTTAGATTTTTTTTTTTATTGAATTCAAACATCACAAAGCATTTGTCTGCGTATTTGTCATACCTAGTATATCATTGCGTTGTCATAGTAAAAACATTATCCTTTCAGTTGATCTAACAATCCACATAGCTGCTTATTGCGCCTTGACATGTCCATTTCGACCATTGGGGATATACATAAGCCGCCTCTGTGCGTGTTCCACCCTCCCCACTTCCTGTCACATTTTTTAGGTCACCCTCTAGATTTATACACTTCTTTCTCGGCAACCATACATTTATCCATTTCCGCTGCCCAGTGCCTGATCGATGGTCGTTCGGCTGCCCCCCATTTCATTGCTATCGCCCTCTTGACCAGCATGTATCCCAGCTTGGCTAATTGCTGTTCTATTTCTGTAAGATCCGTAGCATCCCAGATATTGAAAAGCCCCAGTGATGGTGTGAGTGTAATTTGTTTCCCTATGGCCTCTTGCAGTTGTGTTGTCGTCCCCTCCCATATGTGACGCAGGAGTGGACAGTCCGATATAGTGTGAAAGAAGTTTGCCTCTTGATGACAGCCACGTAAACAGAGAGCATTTTGTCTGGTTCCCATTTTCACTAGGGTCCCTCCCGTGAGGTATGCTCTATGGAGGACTTTTAGTTGGATCAAGCGAAAGCGGAGGGAGATAGCTGCCACCCTCGGAGACATCAGTGCTGTCTGCCAGTCCTCATCTTCAATTTGGCCTACGTCTCCCTGCCACCCATCCCGCAGAGCCTGAAAGGGATCTGGAAGATTATTACAAAGTTTTCGATATGTTAGTGATACGGCTTTGTTTGGCATGGGTTCAGAAAGTAGCCGGTCCTCCAGAGGGGACGACTCCACTAGGGTATCTAGGTCTGGAAGTGCCGTCGTGAGTGCATGGCGAATTTGCAAATAGCAAAATAGTTCCCCTTGCGCCAAGTTATATTTCTGTTGTAGTTCAGTAAATGTGAGGATTTTACCCTTCTTGATTAGATGTCCGATGTTGGATATACCAATTATGTCCCACTTATCAAACCCGGGTTGAAAACATAGGAGCCCGAGTTTTTGAGTAAACCATAAGGGCATGGCTTTAGTCAGCACCCCGGACCAGCCCAGGCGTTTATTTGCCTGACGCCAGATTGCGACCGTCTGCACGGTGGGGCCCACATACCTTCCTCTCCGGATCTTTGCATAGAGTGCTGCCAAACAGCCTCCCCTTCCCATTTGATATCTATCTAGCATCTATGCAGGGTCCACTGGTGAGCGGTAGAGCCAGTGATTGATGCCCACTAGCTGTGAGGCCCAATAATAAAGTCGGATGTCCAGGAGAGCAATCCCTCCATCATACCACCCCTTTGTCAGTTTGTGAAGCGCTATAAGAGGTGCTCCCCCGTCCCATAACAACAGGCGGACCTCAACTTCTATACTTCTAAAATATGAGTCAGGGACTTTGTAGGGGCAATTTTGAAGGAAGTAGAGGAATCGCGGGAGAGCCAGCATTTTAAACAGAGCAGCTCTGCCCAGTAGAGAGAGCGGTAAAGATCTCCAGTATTTGACATCACTACGCAATCTTCCTAGAGGGACGGCAAGGTTCTTATCGTAGAAAAGTTGGGGTTCCGGTGTAATGTAGACCCCTAAATATCGGAATCCCTCTAGGGCTATCGCAATCTCACATCCCCGAGGGAGCCTGGGGACGGGACCCTGAAGAACAAATAGCACCGATTTGGCCCAATTGATGGCATATCCTGAATATTTGCCGAAGTTGTTGAAAATGTTCAACAGTGCGTGTATTGGAGCATACGGGGATGCTAGATAGACCAGGATGTCATCCGCATACAGCGAAATCCTGTCTTCGTGTCCCTCTGCCCATTTCAGCCCTCGAATGGAGATGTCTCCTCTCACCCAAGTTGCCAGTGGCTCAAGAACCAGGGAGAAGATCAGGGGGGATAGGGGGCAGCCCTGCCTGGTGCCTCTACCCAATGGGAATACTCTAGACGTGCGGTTATTAACTCTCACCTGGCCCCTTAAATCCGTATAGAGAAGTTTGATCCACACCAGAAATCTCGGGCCAAATCCCAGACGCTTCAACACCTCGAAAAGATAAGGCCATTCTATAGAGTTGAACGCCATGGAGGCATCCAAAGAGAGTATTACTGCATCTTCCTCAATAAAGGTCTGGCACCCTAGGACATTGTTAACGCGGCGAATGTTGAGAGCTGTGTTCCACCCCGGTATAAACCCGGATTGGTCCGCATGGACCAACGAAGGGATTATTGACACCAAGCGAGAAGCCAGGAGCTTTGCCAGTACTTTCGCCTCAACGTTAATTAACGAGATTGGTCGATAGGACCCGCAGTTATCAGCTGGTTTTCCCGGTTTTCGAATGACAACAATAGAGGCCAGACGTTGGTCCTCCGGCAGAATCCCTTTCTTGAGGCTCTCGTTATACATGTTTTTCAGGTGGGGCATGACCCATTGGGCCACGGACTTTAGAAATTCTATTGGGACCCCGTTAGGCCCATTGCCTTCCCTGACTGGATACCATATATGGCCTTGCAAAGTTCGTCGTCATTCAGATCTTCGTCCATGAAGTCCCGATCTGCCTCCGATAGGGTGGGTAAACGTAGGTCAGCCAACAGCTGCCGAGAGTCCTCGGCTGTATAACTAGTTGAGGGGGTATAGACCTTCTCTAGATGGTCTGCGAATGCTTCGGCGATATCTTGTGGATCTGAGACTTGTCCCGCCCCATCAGTGGTCAATTGGGAGACCCAACGCTCCCCCCGCTCCCTCTTTTCCAACCATGCTAACATTCTCCCTGCCCTATCTCCCATTTCATAAACCTTATGTTGCGACTGGAGTAATCTAGCCCTTGCCTTTTCCTGCGTCAGGGCTTTGTATTCTAGCTGTTTAACAAGTAGTTGATGTGCCGTATCCCCACTGGGCAAGGAAGCAGCTTGTGCCTCTAGGCGCTGGAGTTCATTCTCCAGCTGAGAGAGCTGCAAGTTTTGCTGCCTGACATATCCCATTTTAAGCGCTAAGGCTTGCCCTTTAAACACTGGTTTATAGGCTTCCCATATTATCTGTGCCGAGGCGACGGATCTGACATTCTCACTAAAGTAATGGTCTGTCTGCGTACTCAGGGTCTCTTTAATGTCTGGAATTTTAAGCAGCCAGGGATTAATGACAATTGTATTGCGGTGTCTTGTGTTGTAATGAGTGAGCTCAATCACCACTGGAGAGTGGTCCGAGATGCCCCTCGGCAGGCCATGTGGTTGTCTAAAATGTCCGATATCTGCTAAGTGGGTGAGGAAATAGTCAATGCGGGACATGCTCTTGTGGGCGTTGGAGTAGTAGGTGTAGTAAGTCAGGTCCGGGAGCAGGGTGCGCCATACGTCTACTAGGCCCATGGCCTGCGTAAAGTCTTTCATTTGGGTATTGGGCCACGTCAGGGGTCGCTGGGGATGTCTGTCCGTGTGATCGTCCATGGTCATATTAAAATCTCCCCCCAGTATAAGTGTACCCATGGGGAGATCTATCAAAACTTTCCCTAAGTCAGCAAGTGCCTCTCTACCCAATGCCGGGGGAAGATACACCGAGACCACATTAAGTGGTTTTCCCTCCCAGCTTGCTTCCTAAACTGCAAACCTCCCCTGGGGGTCCGCCCATGTACGGATGGGAATAAGTGCGATGCTTTTCCGGATTAGAATACCCGTACCTCTCGAACCTGAGGTGAACCCTGCATGGAGCAATAATTTGTATCCCCACCGTGAGAGGGCTTTACACTTATTACCCACTAAGTGTGTTTTTTGCAGAAAGACTAGATCTGGGGCCTGTCTCTTTAGAAACTGCAGCACAACTCTGCGTTTTATTTTGTCCCCCAATCCATTTACATTCCACGTTAGGATGGACAGTGACGTGTCTACCTTAGTCCCAGCCATAAGCCCTGCATGTGGAAAATGTGAAAACCTGTGAGTACAATAGGAAGGCCAGCCGTCTCTTCTGACATTACCCGACCCGGTGGATAGACTTAGAAGGGCAACCAAGTACACTCCAGCAAGAGAACCATATGAATACATTCTGTGCAATTGCGATGATAGCAGAAGCAATGTGACCTGTCTGTTGGTGCTTTGTGATTAAAAACCAAACGCAAAACATAGAAACTCTTCCCCCTACCCCAACTTCCCCCCTCCCTGCCCCCCTGCCAGTGGATTTACAACTACCCACTCCCTAACAAGGCAGAGTGCCTGTCGCCCCACCCTTCATGAAAGAGGAACGTGGATGCAGCCTTACCCTCCCGCCACATATGAGGATGGAATCATATTACAATAAATAACGGGGGATACCTACATCGGGCCCCAGCATCAGCTGCAATACTAAAGCTGCTGATTGGGAATAGTCCAACACCTTACTTTTGTAGTGATGACTTAAACACGTGTTGGAGTCCAGCGGAGACGATCTAATAAGTTCAGCGGACCCTGAACTCGGCCTAGTAAACACAATTTGTAGCAACTATGTCTGTTCCAGCCCCACGAATGTCGTTTATTTAGTCACTCGTCGCGGGGTCCATTTCCTTTCTAACTGGGTCACATCGCTGCGTGGTGTTGCTGTCCATTCTGGAAGAGCGAGGCCCTCTGTTGCGGTCCTTTTGTGGCTTCTCTACCCAACGCCAGCCCTCCAACAAGTCCCACACTTCTTCAGGGGAAGAGAAGAACCATGCCTTGCCCTCTGATTCATTACGGAGTTTTGCTGGGAAGAGCATAGCATATTTTATCTCTTTCTCTCTCAGTGCCCGTTTGACCGCCATGAAGCTGCAACACTGAGCTTGAACCTTCGTGGTGAAGTCCGGAAAAAAGGAGATCACACTTTCATCCAGTTTAAGCGGTGGGCTGGAGCGTGATGCCTGGAGTATGATGTCACGATCTCGGAAGTTGAAGACTCGTGGTATAATTGTTCTCGGGAGGGCCCCTGGTCTAGGCCTACCTCCGGGAACTCGATGCGCGCGCTCGATGGAGAAGTAATTCGAGAGTCGTGCGGGTTGCAACTGCTTCAGTATCAGGTTTTCAACAAACAGATCAGCCGCAGGCCCCTCCGCCCGCTCCGGGACTCCCAGAATACGTATTTTTGTTTCTACGGGCCCTACCTTCATAGTCGTCGAGTAGCGCCTCCATTTTGATCTGTTGTTCCTGCAGTTGGCTCACTTGCGTCTTAAGCAGGGCAGTGTCTTTACCTAACCCAGTCATGATCTCCTCCACTTCTTTCACCCTAGAGTCCATTTTCCTGAGGTCAGCTCTGATGAGGGACAACTCAATATTCACCGTGTCTATGCGGGTCTCCAGGGAGGTCCGCACTCCTGCAATGGCCGCCATAATGTCCTGAAGCGTTGGTTCCTGCTGCAGTGGTGGGCATTGCTGGCCGTCTGCACCCTCTTGAGAGGCGGCATCTTTGTTGTCCTTTGCGTTAGACCAGGCAAATTTAGCGAGTTTATTTTGCGCAGGTGTCTTGGATCCCTTCCCACTTGCCATCGTGACGGTATAGTGCCGTGTATATGGTCAAGAGATCCACGGGCGGTCCCAGTACTCGCCGCCGCCTGCTCAGGGAGGAAGAATTCCCTGCCGGCCTGTCGGGTTTCCCAGTTCTCCGACCTTGCTGCGTTTGGGGGATGGGTGGTGGGAGGGATCCAGGTGCAGAGTCAACCAGGCAGAGCCCCTTTGCTCCTAGGGGCCGTCTAGGCACGTGTATGGCTGCAGCCCCTCAGTCACAGTTGCCCAGGGCCTCACAGAGTTCAGACCACACACAAGGCAACAAATTACGTTCAGACAGCGCCCCCAGTACACCAAGCACTGCACTCTGCAACTGGCAGGTCAATTCAGGATTTGCCGCTATTGCCAGTATCGACTCCACTGATGACCCCAGTCCAATTCCCCCAGGGCGCGGAGGAGGCAAGTTCCGACTCAAAGAGCCTCGCCCTGCTCGCCGCCCAGGCCCCGCGTCTCCAACATCCAAGGGGGGCCGATGCGCCCTATCACCGTTAGCTGGTATAATGTCAATTAGGGCTCTCTGGAGGGCAGGGGTGCGCACTCACCGCCAGGATGTCTCCGTTTCAATAGGCGCCACAGTTTGCATGTCCAGCATTCCGTCCATCAATTGTTTCTTTTGCATTTGTTGCCCTAAGTGGGAAGGGTATGCCTAGACGTGGGTCCCGTGCTCACTACACCACTGGATTCAAGCTAGCCTGGCTGAAGAAGGGTGATGCCCTGAAACCGGTCCCAGGATGCTTGTTTCCGGTCCAGGGAGGACCTGGCTTGGCAGTTCGGGCTGGACTGTTCCCACATGGAGCAGGGTCAAGACTGATTTGTATATGGCTGGGTCCAAACTGGGGTGGTGTGGTGAGCAAAAGAATGATGGATTTAACCCAGATCCTTGTGACTGGGGGTGAATGTTTGCATTGTCCAGCATTCCGTCCATCAATTGTTTCTTTTGCATTTGTCGCCCTAAATGGGAAGGGTATGCCCAGACGTGGGTCCCGTGCTCACTACACCACTGGATTCAAGCTAGCCTGGCTGAAGAAGGGTGATGCCCTGAAACAGGTCCCAGGATGCTTGTTTCCGGTCCAGGGAGGACCTGGCTTGGCAGTTCGGGCTGGACTGTTCCCACAAGGAGCAGGGTCAAGACTGATTTGCATATGGCTGGGTCCAAACTGGGGTGGTGTGGTGAGCAAAAGAATGATGGATTTAACCCAGATCCTTGTGACTGGGGGTGAATGTTTGCAGTGTCCAGCATTCCGTCCATCAATTGTTTCTTTTGCATCATGACTATGAAAAGCACCATGTAATTCTATGCTAATTTGCAGACATTGTCTTTCAACAAAATGTTACCAATATGTAATACGTTTTTTCCAAAATGGTTTGTTGTTAATCGACACAGGTATAATATGAGTCACAGGCTATTTTGTGTTGACGGTAAACGAGTGGGGTATGGGAGTTGTAGTTTTTAGTTGGGGTAGTTTCAGGAAGTGCAGGCAGTGCAAGGTGGTTAATTAGAGGGAGTGGTTTGGGTTCTGGTTTGGTGGGTTTAAATGGAGCGGTCACGTGGGGGTAGACATAGTTTCATGGACTCGGATGTCGAGTTGAGAGAAGAACGCAGGTTTCGCAGGTAGTGTGAATATTTGGGGTAGGGGTGGTTGAAGCACGAGGTGAGTATGGTTGATTTGAATTGGGGGAGAGTGGAGAGGTTACATAAGAAAGAGGATTTAATTTGGAACTTTGAGATGGGAATGCGGGGGCAGGTTACGAGTGTGGTTTATTTGAAATGGATAGTGTATAAGTGTAGGGGTTGATTGTAGAATTGTGTGTAGGGGGTGATTGTAGAATTGTGAGGAGGGAAGGGTTTGATTTGTGAGGCTTGGGATGTGAGATTGCGGCGTATGATTAGGTGGGGATATGGGAGTGATTATTCACCATGGGATAGTTGAGGGGGTACACAGTTTAGTTTGCTATAGAGGGGATCTATTCTGAGTTTTTGGAAAGAGGGAGGGTGGTTGAGAATTTTTAGTTCATAGATGGGGAAGGGGTTTATTTTCAGCACGTTATTGAGGTACAGGGAAGCACAGATTATGTTTTTTGTTTGATGAAGGACAAAGCAGTAATGGTAATTTTCATATTTAAATTTCCAGTCACCCCTGAAAAAGGGCTAGTTAAAGCCCGAAATGCATTGGGTTGGAATGCGGAATATCATTGATGATGAATTATGCATTTTCGCTGTGCTCTTGAAAGAAGCCTGGATGGGCACATCTCGAGCATTTGATGCTTTGAAAAAGCATGTAACCTTATATGTGGACTCAAACAGAAAAAGGATTTGAAAAATAGAATAAAGTGTAATGGAACGGAGAAAAATGGATAATTGTGTGTTGAATTGGAGTATCATTGAACATTTATGATGTCGCTGTGCGACTGGGATTGGGGCGCAACTACGCTCCACCACTATGAATTCTAGCAGTGCGCCACCGGGGCAAGGCGCATGCCCAGTAAGCACGCGTATATGGATGACTACTATGGATAAAGATTGGATATATCATGATGATAAAGGTGTGCATTCTATCCCTCGTGTTGTATATTGAATTGATTATTGCCCTCTTTGGATCGTTTGCACCCAAAGTAGAACTGTTGATTAATCAGATAAACTGGAATCATCACGACATATAAGGCGGCACATCATATCTGAGCAAGTTCATGCCATCATGACTATGAAAAGCACCATGTAATTCTATGCTAATTTGCAGACATTGTCTTTCATCAAAATGTTAATAATATGTAATACGTTTTTTCCAAAATGGTTTGTTGTTAATCGACACGGGTATAATATGAGTTACAGGCTATTTTGTGTTGACGGTAAACGAGTGGGGTATGGGAGTTGTAGTTTTTAGTTGGGGTAGTTTCAGGAAGTGCAGGCAGTGCAAGGTGGTTAATTAGAGGGAGTGGTTTGGTTTCTGGTTTGGTGGGTTTAAATGGAGCGGTCACGTGGGGGTAGACATAGTTTCATGGACTCGGATGTCGAGTTGAGAGAAGAACGCAGGTTTCGCAGGTAGTGTGAATATTTGGGGTAGGGGTGGTTGACGCACGATGTGAGTATGGTTGATTTGAATTGGGGGAAAGTGGAGAGGTTACAGAAGAAAGGGGATTTAATTTGGAAATTTGAGATGGGAGTGCAGGGGGCAGGTTATGAGTGTGGTTGATTTGAAATGGATAGTGTATGAGTGTAGGGGGTGATTGTATGATTGCGTGTAGGGGGTGATTGTAGAATTGTGAGGAGGGAAGGTTTTGATTTGTGAGGCTTGGGATGTGAGATTGCGGCTTATGATTAGGTGGGGATATGGGAGTGATTATTCATCATGGGATAGTTGAGGGGGTACACAGTTTAGTTTGCTATAGAGGTGATCTATTCTGAGTTTTTGGAAAGAGGGAGGGTGGTTGAGAATTTTTAGTTCATAGATGGGGAAGGGGTTTATTTTCAGCACGTTATTGAGGTACAGGGAAGCACAGATTATGTTTTTTGTTTGATGAAGGACAAAGCAGTAATGGTAATTTTCATATTTAAATTTCCAGTTACCTCTGAAGAAGGGCTAGTTAAAGCCCGAAATGCATTGGGTTGGAATGCGGAATATCATTTATGATGAATTATGCATTTTCGCCGTGCTCTTGAAAGAAGGCTGGATGGGCGCCTCTCAAGCATTTGAAGCTTTGAAAAAGCTTGTAACCTTATATGTGGACTCAAACAGAAAAAGGATTTGAAAAATGGAATAAAGTGTAATGGAACGGAGAAAAATGGATAATTGTGTGTTGAATTGGAGTATCATTGAACATTTATGATGTCGCTGTGCGACTGGGATTGGGGCGCAACTACGCTCCACCAGTATGAATTCTAGCAGAGTGCCACCGGGGCAAGGCGCATGCCCAGTAAGCACGCGTATATGGATGACTACTGTGGAGAAAGATTGGATATATCATGATGATAAATGTGTGCATTCTATCACTCGTGTTGTATATTGAAGTGCACCCACTTGCCATGGCCAAAACCTTCCCTTTTCTTACATGTAAGGTACCCCTCAGGTAGGCCAAAGGTACCCCTATGGGCAGGGTACAGTGTATGTGAAAAGTGGGACATGTACTGGTGTGTGTGACATGTCCTGATTGTGAATTGCTATGTATTTCGTTTTTCACTGTTGAATGGCTGTCTGTCACATAGGCTATCATTGGAGCTGCACTATAACATTTTACATGTGTAACTTTCAATTGGTACACAATAGAAAAATTTAGTTCAGGCTCTCTGCACTCAGAATTTATTAACACACCTTTTAGTGAAGGTGATTTTTAAATTGTGTGTCTGAAAATGCCACTTTTAGAAAGTGTTGTCAGGTAAAAGTGCCTACAAGGATTTTTGTTTCAAAATAGTAAAGCAAAATTCATCAAAATCAATTATGAGTTCCCAAACTAGTGGGCTCAAATATATGAATTTGATAAATCAATTGAAAAGATCAAAAGTGAATAAATCAAAAAATCAATCGTCAGCGGGTGTATAATTTTTTTGTGGAAATTTATAATCAAATAATTTAATTCAAAAGGTACAAAACAATATTCACATATACATAAGTGACAGAAATTGACAATCTTCCAGATAAAAATCTCTACTAGTCACTTATGTGAGTAACACATTTCAAAAGCCTATTTACAAATAGAAATTTTCATTTAACATTCAATAAAAAATTCCTATATAACAATTTTTTCATGAAAAATGGGTTAAACAGGTCAACATTTTGGTCTTGTCATGTATTATATCTAGTAGACCATCTTCAGGACAGAAAAAATTCATTTGTGGACTGAAGATTCCTCTGTAAAATGAATAATCACAATAATTGTATTTGTCAACCAAAGACATATTAAGAAAAGAAGATATACACCCTAAAAAAGTGAAGAAAGGAAGAGAATAATTTGTTCTTGTGAAAGAATAAAGAGTCCTTAAGTATACAGTCCAGCTCATTGATGTATAAGAATAAAACAAGAATAGGTGGAAGAACCCTCACCCACCTATTGTGTAATAAAATATTAGAAGAAACTTACTCAAGACTAGATCAATTTAGGACCTTAAAGTAATTAGTCCAAGTAGATAATAAATTCATCCAAAAAATCTGAAAAGAGTATAAACTCATCTATTTATGCCAAAAAAGGGAGTTAGAGTATTACAATACAAAAACATTATTTAATAATTAAGGTCAAAGGTATCCTGTTGGAAGAGAGATTGTGATCCTTACAGATTTCTTTGGTAAGGACACTGCGTATGTAATGAAATAGAAAAAATCTTTGGGTCACTGACACCATTGATGAAAAGTTGCAAACGACCCAGCTTAAATCAGAATAATTTAAAAATTTGAGACATTTTACAGAGAAAAAAAGGAATTTGTTGATGTAGTTAATTAAATTAAACTCATTATCTATTTATACCAAAAAGGAGTTAAAAAAACTACAATACAAAAACATTATTTAATCATTAAGGTCAAAGATATCCTGTTGGGAAAGAGATTGTGATCCTTACAGATTTCTTTGGTAAGGACACTGCATATATATCAATTGAATCATAAATTTGAAATAGACAAAGACTTTTTTTTACCGACATCATTGATGACAAATTGCAATCGAAGCAAACACAAGGAGATGATGGACGGAGCGCTGAAACTTTTCAGACTCTCACCCCCAGTCACAGATCTGGGTTGAATCCATCATCGTTATTTAGCTCACTACGCCACCCCAGTTCAGACGCAGCTATATGCAAATCAGTCTTGACCCTGTGCCTCATGGGAATCAACCCAACTTAAATCAGTGTAAATAAAAATGTGAGACATTTTACCGAGAGAAAAAGGAGTTCGTTGATGTTGTTAAAGTAAAGGTAAAGCCTTACTTTTGCCAACGATATGCCAAGCGCAGTTGGCATAGTTTCAGATCGAAGTCATACAAGAGTTTCGCCATCACAAATTGGCATGTCAACAATGACACTTAAGAAAGCAAAAAAACCCGAAGGGTGGAATAATTAAACCTTCGACATTATACGCAGAGGATTAATATTATGTACAAAAGATATTCAGAATCTTACTTGTCTGATACGAGTGGCGCCATCTGAGTTCGGTGTCCCGGCAAAAACGCAATAGCTGCCTTGATTGCAACACAGAAAGCATATTTATGCTTTCGGGTATTGCAACTCTAAGTGGCATACGAACTAACCAGAAAAGGTAGCGGCCATCTTTGTTAGGTGTCCCGACGAATGAAAAACAAGACAGCTGCTGTTTGTATAGCAGACAGCATATCCGTGTTACCGGATGATTACTCTCCGGAGGACTTCAGATCTAGTTTGAAAAGAGGGGATCAATAGGGGCCATCTTAGAGTGGCCTCTTACTTATTGATCAATGACTACAGTATCGGTCTACAATAAACTAATTCCGATAGTGGTGTTAAATTAAGATGAAAAAAGGGGGGTATTTTAAATACATGTAATTAGTCATTGCTGATTTAGTGGAGCACAGAAAGGAAAAAAGAAGAACTTCTAACATGCATGTTGTTAGTCGATTATTTATATATTTGAACAAAAAGAACCAGCCAGAAAGGTCTTAATTCAAATATATGCACAGATTGAATTAGCGAAGTTCGTATATCCATTATTTATACAAACACATTGGAATCAACAACTTAAATTTTAAATTTCATACCAAGACAATAGAACATTAAGAATTTTGAATAATTGATTAATACTGGTAAACACAGTTACAGGCGTAAATTCAATAATCATCAATATTAAACATTGTAGTTTAAGGTTAATACAGAATAGGCCACTAACCAGAAGCCTCCTGATGTTAGCATGTACTCTGTAGGATGTTTTGACCATATACGTTTGCCATTCTACAGCTAGATTAAGGACTTTTGTCACGTTCTCAGTTTTCCAGATCCAGCGATTCTCCTTCATTGTTAGAATATGATCAATGTTAGACATTCTTTTACAAGGTTTCACTGCATCAATGACTCACCAAGACATATCTTTCTCTGAATGTTTAAATTTAATGTCATGTTCAACAATATGGACCTTTTCCACTTTACACCATATTCGGGATTGGTGTTGTAATATTCGTTTCTTAATCTGTTGAGTGGTTTCGCCTATTTAGTGAAGTCCACAGGGGCATCGAATACAGTAGACTACATTACTTGTGTAGCAATTTGATAATTGATTTAGTGTAAATTGTTGGCTATTGATGGTAAAAATCTTTGTGGTCTTTGTTGTATTGCAAACTACACATATTACATTTGAAATGGGCAACCACCGGTGATAATTGAACCATATTATCTACTATTGCTGTGTTCGGTATATCATAGGCATGGACCAAACGATCTCTCAAATTGGATCCTCTTTCGAAAGCGAAAAGAGGTTTCTGTTTGAATTCTGGAAACCTTTTCAAAAGGGTCCAATGTTTGTTGATTATTTTTTTTAATCTTATTCGAGTGAGTTCCAAATGTGGAAACACAAACTAATCGGGATTCTCTTGGCCGTCTTCCTACTTCTAGGAGAGCTTCTCTGTTATTATACCATGTTTTTTCTGTGATGTCTTGAGAAGTTTAACTAGATACCCTCGAGCTTTCAATTTTTCTTTCAGTTTTTGAGGCTCAAGAAAGTAATCTTCCTTTTTGGAGCAATTTCTGCGTAAACACAAAAATTGCCCAAAAGGTAAACCATCTTTCAATGCCTGGGGATGATGACTGTTGTATTTAAGTAATGTGTTTCTTGCTGTTGGTTTAGTGAATAGTGTTGTATAGAGTTGATTGTTTTCATCTACCTTCACTGTAATATCAAGAAAGTTAATTTGACGTTGATCAAGTTCCATCGTGAATTTAAGATTTGGAGTTAATGAATTCATCCATGTATGGAAAGTCAGTAAACTTTCACAATCCCCTCTCCATATCATCAATACATCTTTGATGTAGCTCATCCATTTAGTGATATTTTTTCAATAGGGATTGGTGGCACATTCAATGTGTTGCTCCTCAAAGCAAGATACATAGATGTTCGCTATGTGGGCAAAAACTGCTCCCATCGCTACACTTTTAAGTTGCTGATAAAAGTCATTTTCACAAAGAAAAAAATTCTTGCATTGTGATATTTCAATACACTCCATGGTGAAAGTTGTGGGTATATTATGTGGTTGATGTCGCGAAACCATGAGTTCATTAAGTATTCTCAGTATATCTTGTTGAGGTATGTTAGTGTATAGACTTTCCATGTCCATACTAACCAGGAACTCTTCCTTGGGGTTAAATGGTTGTTTTCAATAATGTTAATCACAGCTGTGGTGTCCCTAATGTATGTGAGGTTATCAATAGCAAAAGGTCTTTTAAAGAAATCTGCATATTGCGCAAGTGGTTTGAGAATGGAATTGCATCCAGAGACGATAGGTTGTCCAGGCGTTTTGGCAGAGTTTTGTGTATTTTGGGTAAAATATAAATCACTGGGACTGTGGGTGCTATATAAGCTTCCTTGTCACTTAACCAGCCATCTACAGATCGACTTTTACTGAGTTGTAGGATCACTTTAGATAATTCCATTGTTGGATTCTTAGAGAGTTTCTTATAGTGATCAGAGATTGAGAGTTTAAGGAGCTCATCTCTATAGGAGTTTTTATTCCAAAGGACAATGCCCCCACCCTTATCTGCGGGCTTTATGATGGTAAAGGGATTGTCTGCAGATTCTGTAAAGCATTATGTTCATCTTTGCAAAGGTTGTATTTCACATAATGTGAATCTTTAAAGAGATTGTCCACTTCAGTTAGAATGGTATTTTCAAATGTAAGGACTTCTTTTGAGATCATTTGATTAGAAGGATAAAAAGTTGAAGGGTTATATAGGCCTGTGATATATCTGTTCTCATTGTAGTTTCATGAGAAGCAAAAAAGTTCTTAAGTCTCATATTTCAAAAAAACTGTAAAGTTCGATTTTAGTCTGGAACAGGTCATTTCTATGTGTTTGTACAAAAGAAAGCCCTGAAGTGAGTACTGAAATTTCAGATTGGGAGAGTACATGAGATGATAGATTGAAGATTGGAATCGTTTCATTAATGTTTACCATTCGTAATATTGGTTCCTTGTTTGTCTGAAACCCGGAGTATATTGGTTCCGGTACTATCCTCGTCTTACCCCCGTTGTCTCCTCTGGGGTCCTGTATCTCTGTGGACTTGCCCTAAAAAAGTCTGATGTGAGCTAGAGGGCTAAATATCGTAATTACGTTGATATGAATTGCCTGCTGCTTGATCGCTATCTGTATCTGAATTAGTATCTGAAAAAGTAGTCTGTTTAAAAGAAGTGTTATTTGGGCCTTGAGGTTGATAGAAATCTTTTTTAAGATA
Source organism: Calotriton arnoldi (assembly GCA_963921515.1). Classification (NCBI taxonomy): domain Eukaryota; kingdom Metazoa; phylum Chordata; class Amphibia; order Caudata; family Salamandridae; genus Calotriton; species Calotriton arnoldi. Next base: position 3,207,409 of record CAWUFW010000543.1, on the reverse strand, counting down.
TAGATAGGTCGGTTCTTTACTATATCTTTTTATATCCTTTTGTAGTTTATCTGTTTTTTTATGAGCATTAAACTGTTCAAATTCTTTACTTGTAGACGTAATCTTATCAAGGAGGGGCTTGGAGTTGCTTATAGTGGAGTCTGTACTTATTTTCTTTTCAAGGATTTCTATTTCCTTTGAGAGTGATTTGATGTGTTTGGGTGCTGTCCCTATACTCAGAACTATCCAGGTTTGTGAGCATTTATTAGCAGAGAAGCTGAACTCTGCTTTGAACTCTTGGTCTTCTGTAAAAATAATGGGAATATTCCTGATTTGTAACCCAGTGGTATTATATTAGCATTGAGACAGTCAGTGAGAAAGTTGGTGTGTAATTCTGTTGTGATCAATTTCTTCTTTAGTCTTTCTAATTGAATTAGATTTGATTCAAAAGGATGGTGGATCGAGGGGTCTCTAGTCCCTAACAGGGAAGGGCCACTGGCTTTCTGAAGAATATACTTCAAACAAGAGGAACCAGGAGCTTATGAAGGTCCAGCACAATTGCTCCTAAATGTGAATTGTAGATGAGGGTGTGCAGTTCCTATTAGACAACAGGGAAAAGAGAATGGCATGTTGTTTCTAATGTTGTTCTGTTCATACTGTGTGTGTGTGTGTGTGTGTGTGTGTGTGTGTGTGTGCGCGCGTGTGCATGTGTGTGTGTGTGTGTGTGTGTGTGGGTCACTAACGCTTTACGCATTGCTTATGGGATAAGCCTGACAGCTCTGCCAAGCTACCAAGGGGGTGAGCAAGGGTTATCTTGGGTGTGTAACTTCCTTATCCTGACTAGAGTGTTGGGTTCTGCCTGGCTGAGGTGCATACACTAGCCAGCCAGAAACCCCATTTCTAACAGGACACCTAAAGATAGAGAAGGCATCAGACTTTGTTGATGGATGGAGGATTTGAAAGCAGACAAAGAAAGGAGAAAAAGGAGAAGATTGGAGAGGTCTCCCTTTCTCCGTCCTTCTCAGAAAAGGCACAAAACGAGGAGATCTAAATCCAAAAAATCTGATTCTCAGCACCACCACCGTCATCGGATGCCGGGTCTGCTGGCTCAGTGGACTAATGCGTCCACTGCAGGGGCCTTGGTTTGACCTCATGGTCACATTTTCAAATACCGGCGAGGCTACTCAGCCTTTCATCCATCTGACAATGCTAGAAAGCAGAGACAACTTCCCAGCACCTGCTATGATTCGGTTAAACACCAGCCTCAATTCCGCAAATATTTCCCTACACTATGATCAATGGAAAAAAATTACAATGGACAAATGAGTCCTGGACATCGTAAAGTATGGTCATACTCTAGAAAAATTGTAAAAGTCCCACTGCCTCATCCACCTCTAAAGAGGCTTACACCTCATCTCAAATTGCTCAGAAAGGAAGCCATTTTTATGCTCCAGAAAGGGGCTATAGAAAAAGTTCCTCGTTCTCAGATGGGAAAAGGTTTTTATTCCCGCTTCTCTGGAGAATGGAGGCCAATTCTGGTTCTCAGAAAACTAAACAAATATCTGCAGAAAAAGTATTTCCGCATGGTCACCCTGCAGGAGATACTTCAACTTACTCCAGTATTGGAACTTTCATAGATTCCCATAGCTTGTATCATTCCCCATCGTCGGAATGGGAGTCCCGGTAAATACAAAATTACCCTAGTAGTAGGTACAAAAGAGAAAAAAAAGGCTTAGGCCTTATCTCATTTTGTAGCATATCTACCTCTTTTTGTAAAAGAGACCAAAAGTACTGAACAACCAATCAGAGTAGCCTCACCCCATAGAACCTTCCTGAGAGAGCCTCAGAGCCTCAGATTTTCTACCGCACGTTGTGCAAGGGAGTCTCCACTGAGCTCTGCTCAGTTTTTCTTCAACTTCTCGATTTCAACTTTGTTTGTACCCGGACCACAAGGCTACTGACTGCAAGAGCTGCAGGACCTTCTCTTCGAAGACCTTGAGACACCGTGAGGGACGTCTGCTCACCTGGTTGCAGAAATTGAAGTCACGGAAAGAACCTATTTCCAGTGACAGTGATGATGCTTCCTCTGAGACATCTTCGAGGAGTTCACTAAAAAGGGGTAGGTCTTCACCGTCAACTTCTTCTGACCCCCCTGCCAAAGCCTTACAAAAGATCTCTGATAGGTCTGACAGGCGTAGTCCCATCGAATCTCCTCACCGAGGTGTAAAGGAGAGGGAAGGATTGGTTTCTGAGGTGCCATCTGCTAAAAAGATGAGTCATGGGGCTTCTGTCTCATCTCCACCCTCTGAGAAACTAAAGCTTTTCAAAAAACCAGCTTCTGTCCCACCTGAGGAAAAAGCTGACAGGAAAATTCGTCCGTCGACGACGACGACATCAGTCCCGTCGACGACCGCATTGAAAATGCAACCGACGTCGACTTCGGCGCCGTCGACGAGCTCGTCGACGGGCTCCTCGACGAGAGTTTCATCGTCTCCATTGACTTCGTTGACGACGACTTCGTCGACGCCGCAGACGGAGGTACCTGTTCATCTGTCGTCGACGCTTACGGTAACGACTTCCACGTCGACGGTATGACGACTAGGATGGTGTCGACCGCGACGACATCGTCGACGGCTTCCAACTGTATGGTGACAACGGTTTCGACGACGGTCCCGTCGACGATCGCCCTTTCGTCGTCGACGGTCCAGACTTCGTCGACGGTGCCTCCGTCGACGACCTCGTCGACGACCTCGTCGACGATAGAGAAGGTGGCAATCTCGATCAGAAGACGTCAGATTACCCCAGACATGACTTCTCCACAGAGAGTGACACCATTGCCTCCGGCACTTCTCTTAGAAGAGGATTTTTTCAGAGGATGACGACGGTCCTTATGGGGATGCGGACAGTCCATCCCAGTTGCATGTAAAATATCAGGACTCAGACTCTGGTGACTATTATATAGACCAACAGCAATATCTGCCGCAACCTAGATCCCAAAATCAGTCGCAACAGGGCATGGTGGCCATGCCGTCTTCACTTATTGCTGACCTCCAATTCATGCTGTTGGATTATAGGAAGAGATTTCCAACTCAATCTTCCGGCCAAGAGAGAGTGCAAGTGGCTCCTCCTCCACCTCCGCTTCCCCAAGCTCCGATTCCAGAGACAACGGAACCGCAGCAGAATGTGGTCACTGTTCAAGATGACTCTTCGGATAATGACCAAAGTACAGTCTCAGTCCCAGATCCAGATAGAGAATGGGATAAGTACATTATTCCGGATCCAGCTTCTCCATCTCCGGATCCGGTTGATTCTCCTCCAGCGGATATCGGAGGATTTCACAATTTAATGGAAAGAGCTTCCAAGCGTTTCGATTTACCCATTCCATCGGTACAATCGGAATGTTTTCTTTATGACTTTAAAGAACCGTATAAGAAATCTGTTCGTTCTATTCCAATTGTGGGCCATGTCTGGGATGAGGGGATAAAGGTCATGAAGTCTCCAGCAACTGTCATACCTGTTCTTCCTCGACTAAAAAAGAAATACAGAGCTCCAGAAGATAGCCCCGCTTGTCTGGTCAGCCAGCCGAAACCGGACTCGGTCATTTCACAAGCGGCCTAACGAAAGTCAAAGAATCCGTCGGCGCCTCTTACCACACCACCAGATAAAGAAGGTAGACGACTTGATAATGTTGGGAAGAGGTTTTCATCTATGTCCAGCCTCCTGGTCAGTGCTGCCAATGCCATGGCGATTCTTGGACGATATGATCGCCAAATGCGGTGCGATCTATCCCCGTACTTAGACCAGTTACCTGAGGATTTAAAGGCCGACGCCAAAAAGATCTTGGAGGAGGGAGAACGTGCCTCCTCTGAAATTATTGATTGCGCAATGGGCATCGCTACTACAGCTTTCTGCTCTCTCGCAGGGGGGGCAGTCCTTAGACGGCAGCGCTGGCTTCACGCCACCTGGTTTCGCCCGGAAGTCCAAAACAAGATTCTGGATCTCCCGTTCGATGGGGACATGCTTTTTGGGAAGCACGTTGACGATGCGCGGCAGGATATAAAGAAGGACACGGAGACTGCGAAGTCCCTGGGGACTTTGCAATACCGCAAGGTTCCTTTCCGTGGAGTGAGAGGGCGAGGTTTTTCTTCATACAGGGGAGGATACCAACAACAGCGCTATTCCTCCTATTCACAGCCATCTCAGTCCTACAAGCCTCAATATTCACAGCGTCAAGGCCAATCGTCGTCTTTCTCTCGACAATCATCTAGAGCACGACAAGGGCGCCAGGGGAGAGATTCCTCTAAGCGCCAATAGCGGCTTCCCGGCTCTTCCTACTGTTCCTTCGTCCCCTGTAACACCAGTGGGGGCAGGATATCACAATGCTTCCACAACTGGCAACTCATAACATCAGACCGGTGGGTCCTCAATATCATCCAGTTAGGCCATACACTGGAGTTTCAATATCACCCACCCTCCAGAGCCCCTCGCGCCACCGAATCGAAACATCTCCACCTTCTACGTCTAGAAGCCCACCTACTACTTCTCAAAGGAGCGATCGAGCCGGTGCCTCTATCTCAGAGAGGCAAGGGATTCTATTCCCGGTTTTTCCTCGTTCGCAAAACCGTAGAAAAATGGCGCCTGATTTTAGACCTGAGGGAGCTCAACACCTATCTCATAAAACTCTCTTTTCGGATGGTATTCCTACAGGACATTTTGCGGCTCCTCAATCCAGGAGATTACATGTCCACCCTGGATCTCAAGGACGCATACTTCCATGTTCCCATCCACCCGGCCCACAGGAAGTTTTTTACGCTTTACAGTAGCCAAGAGCCACTTCCAATTCAAAGTCCTGCCTTTCGGACTCAGATCCGCGCCGCGGATATTCACAAAGGTTTTAGCCCATTCGCAGCGTTTCTCAGAAAACAAACGCTAGAGGTTTTTCCCTATTTGGACGACTGGTTGGTGAAAGCACCGTCTTCTCAGGCTGCATCAAGAGCAGACGACAGATGCACTCAACTCTTCAGTCATCTGGGACTTCAACTCAACAAGAAAAAGTCAGTCCTCTGTCCTTCCAGGTCGGCCAAGTTTCTAGGGGCAATTCTGGACACAACTTGTTGCAAAGCGTTTCCATCACAGGAAAGACAGCAAAAAACTGATCACCTCAGCCTATCGGGTACAGGCAAGACGGTCTCTCTCTGTTCGCCTCTACAAGTCTCTTCTAGGATCGATCTCATCCTGCATTCCCTTAATTCTGCATTGCAGGCTACGAATGCGCCCGCTCCAAGAGCAATTGGATTTGCAATGGCGCCAAGCAGAAGGATCTTTCGACGACAAAATAGTGGTAACTCCACTTATGAAAGAGGCGGCCAGCTGGTGGTCGATCAGAGACAATATCTCTCAGGGTCTCACCTTCACAGTCACTCCAGCTCCTCTAATACTTACAACAGATGCCTCTCTAGAAGGCTGGGGAGCAATCTTACAAGACCTTCAAGTGAGCGGCCGCTGGCGGCCCGAGCAACGCCTCCTGCACATCAACCTGCTGGAGCTCAAAGCGATTAGTCTGACTTTACAGGCTTTCCTTCTGAGAATCCGACGTTCCACCGTCCTGGTCCGTACGGACAACACGACGGCCATGCATTATGTGAACAAGCAGGGTGGAACAAGGTCTCGTCTGCTATCCAAGGAAGCCCAGGCACTTTGGGAGTGGATCATCCATCATCAGATCTCTCTCTCGGCGGAGCATCTTCCGGGTGCCCTCAACACAACAGCGGATACGCTGAGTCGTCTCAAATCTGTGAGCCACGAGTGGGAACTGGACCAGCGCACTCTGGAAAGAGTTTTCAATCTCTGGGGCACTCCGTCCATAGACCTGTTTGCCACTCCAGAGAACAGGAAATGCCGGTTCTACGCAAGCATGGAACACCATCAGGGATCATTGGGGAATGCGCTTTCGATGGCCTGGTCAGGCGCCTTTGTTTACGCCTTTCCTCCGATTCCAAGACTGCTCAGGAAGCTCAAAGCAGAACCTTGCAGGATGATTCTGGTGGCACTGGCGTGGCAACGCCAGTTTTCGTTTACAGAGCTTCTCCTGCTCTCCCTGGATCATCCAATACACCTGCGTCCAATTCCTTCTCTATTGGCGATGTCCCAGGGCCAAGTGGTACATCCGGATCCGAGCTCGCTTCAGTTGACAGCGTGGCTCCTGAGCACAGAGAATTTCACCACTTAAATATCCCTCAAGAATGTAGAGCGGTGCTAGCTCAGGCCCGCGCACCGAGTACGAATAAGACCTATCGCTTGAAATGGAAGCGTTTCTGCCTGTGGTGCCGTCAGGAGAACATTCATCCTTACTCTTCTGCTCCTCATCAAATCTTGCCATACATTTTGGCTTTGGCCAAATCAGGGCTTGCTCATTCTTCTATCAAGGTGCACCTGGCATCTATCTCTAGATTCAGATGGACATCTTCTGGCCCTTCCCTTTGGTCTGCAAGAATCGTGAAACAGTTTTTAAAAGGACTTTTTAGGTTTTTCCCGCCAGTTAGACCTCCACCACCTATGTGGCAGCTCAACTGGGTCCTTGCTCAACTCAGGAGGCCTCCTTTTGAGCCGATTCATAGGGCGGACCTTAAGTTCCTCTCATGGAAGGTGGCCCTCCTTCTGGCCTTAACATCTGCCAGGAGGCTGGGTGAACTTCATGCTCTCACTATCGAGGATCCGTTCTTGCAGTTTAAAAAAGGACACTCTGATTCTGAGGACAAATCATAAATTTATCCCGAAAGTCCCTTCGGACTTTCATTTGAATGAACCGGTCATCCTTAAATCCTTTTTTTTCCTCGACCTACAACTCCAGCGGAACAGTCTCTTCATTCTTTGGATGTTCAAAGGTGTTTAAAATTTTATCTTCAATACACCAAGGCATTCAGAAGATCTACTCAGCTCTTTGTCGCTTTCAGTGCTCCTCGCAGAGTTTTTCCCCTTTCGAAGCAAGGGGTTGCAAGATGGGTTGCCAGCGCTATCCACTACTGTCACCAAGCGGCCGGTAAGCCCCTAGAAGGGCGGGTCCGGGCGCATTCTACAAGATCCGTTTCTTCTTCTGCGGCTCTTTTCGCTGGAGTGCCGATCAAGGACATTTGCAGGGCAGCTACATGGAGCAGTGCCCATACTTTCACCAGACATTACTGCCTTGACTCTTCCACATGGAGTGATGCGGCAGTGGGACAGGTGGTCCTGAGGAATCTCTTCCAGTGAGCGCTGAGCTTTCCCTTCTAACCCTCCTTCCTGTTATTGGTTCGCACATTTTGTATCTGATGATGTTTACTGACTGATGTTTTGGTAACATATCTTTATTATGATGATATCGATACAATGTAGTATTATTATTATTATTATACAAAATGTGTGTTTGTTTTCCTAACTGCTAGCTATTCTGATACAAGCTATGGGAATCTATGAAAGTTCCAATACTGGAGTAAGAAAACAAGTTACTTACCTGTAACTTTGGTTCTCCAGTATTGGTAACTTTCATAGATTCGCATGCGCCCACCCTCCTCCCCTGGGAAAGCTCAGCCTTCAGCATATTATGTGTTACTGTTTACACAACGGCTACGAAAATCTGAGGCTCTGAGGCTCTCTCAGGAAGGTTCTATGGGGTGAGGCTACTCTGATTGGTTGTTCAGTACTTTTGGTCTCTTTTACAAAAAGAGGTAGATATGCTACAAAATGAGATAAGGCCTAAGCCTTTTTTTCTCTTTTGTACCTACTACTAGGGTAATTTTTTATTTACCGGGACTCCCATTCCGACGACGGGGAATGATACAAGCTATGGGAATCTATGAAAGTTACCAATACTGGAGAACCAAAGTTACAGGTAAGTAACTTGTTTTCTTCTCAATCATGTGGATTTTATGACAACTCTAGATTTGCAAGATGCATATTTCCATTTCCCTATTAATTTCAAACATCGAAAATTTCTCCGTTTCACTGTGGCAGGTGCTCACTTTCAGTTCAGAGTCCTCCCTTTTGGTCTTTGTTCAGCCCAAGAGTATTCACCAAGTGTCTGGCTGCAGTTGCTGCTCATCTCAGGCTTCAGGGTCTGTAACTGTTTCCTTACCTCGACGACAGGCTAGTGAAAGCACCGTCTTTTCAGCAGGCTTCAAAGGCAACTTCAATCTGCTTACAAATGTTTTGTTCCCTAGGGCTAACTCTCAATAATCAAAAGTCAGTTCTGCAACTGTCTCAAAAAACATTTTTTCTCGGAGCAATCCTAGACACTGTCCAATACAAGGCATTCTTATCTGCAGAAAGGCAAACGCACCTTATTTCTCTAGCGACAAAGCTAACAGGAAAAAAGTTCGCTTCTGTGAGACTGATAAAATCTCTGCTCCACATAATGTCCTCAGCAATTCTAATGGTACCTTGTGCTTGTCTCAGAAGGGGACCCTTTCAGGAGGAGCTGGACAATCAATGGCTCCAAGTAACCGGATCATTTGACGACCTAGTGCAGATAACACCAGTCATGAAAACAGCACTTCTTAGGTGGCAGTCCTCCAGGAATCTCTTGACAGGGCTAACTTTCCTTTCTCGGATGTCGGATTTTGTCCTCACTATGAACGCTTCTCTAGAAGGCTGGGGGGCTCACCTTCAAGACCTCCGGATAAGGGGCAAGTGGTCCAAGGCGCTCTCAAGGATGCACATCAATTTCCTGGAGCTATGAGCCATTTCTCTAGCCTTACAGGCATTCCTTCCAAGAATACAAGGTGCTTCGGTCCTTATAAGAACAGGCAATACTACATGCCTGCATTACCTCAACAAGCAAGGAGGTACACGCTCCCATATCCTATCGCTGGAAGCACAGGAAATCTGGAAATGGGTTCTCTCACACCACATCTCTTTCAAAGTGGAACATCTTCTAGGGGTGAACAACAGTCTGGTGGATACTCTAAGCAGAACTTCCAGTTCTTGCCACGAATGGGAGCTAGATCAGAAGGTTCTCGATTTCACCTTCCAGATATGGGGCAAGCCCAAGTTGGATCTCTTCACTTCCGGAATGAACCGTAAATGCCAATTCTTTGCCAGCTGGGAACCAGAAAGAGGATCATGGGGAAACGCCTTTCTAATAAGGTGGTCGGGGATCTTCACCTATGCCATTCCTCCCTTCCCGTTTTTTTTAAAAACAAACTTTATTGGGTCTTTCATTTTTCAATACACTCCAATAGTATTCATCAATTAAATCGGTATCATTCATTTTGGTCAATCCAAGCCAGAGCCCCCAATTATGGCACGCATCATTGCAAGACATTATGTCAACGATATGTAGTTACAGTAATTTGAACTTCGACCCATCAACTTCCTCCCCCTCCCCCCTCCCTCCCAAACCTTGGGCTCTGGTTACATAAGTGCTAAAGTCATATGTACGTCCCTCTGCAACATCCTTATTGATACTGTGCCTCATTTCGTGCGAAGGTCCGCCCCGCTATCACTGCAGATCATCCATGCACATCTTGAGCATGTTTCCGATTACTGTGAGTATGGAACATCCGGGGTGTTGTCCGGGTTTCTGCCTTTGAGGGCCTCCAGTATCGTGTCCCACTCTAATGATATTGGATTTTTACGGAGTCCCCTGGCCTCCACCCTATGCATGGCTGCGCTTTCTGCCCCCGCCCATCTAATCAGTTCACTATGCCATGTGTGTAGTGAAGGAGACTTGGCTGATTTCCAGCGCATGGTGATAGACCTTTTAGCTACTAACAGCGCCAAATCTAAGAAACGCAATTGGACCTTGTGCACCTTTCTGCGTTTACGGAGGCCCAAAAAGCACTGCAGTGCCGCCCCCCATATGATAAGATGTGTAACTTCCTCAATTATTTGTTTAACCCCTCCCCAGAACTCTCCAAGATCTGGGCATCCCCATAGCACATGGAGCAGGTCAGCCTCTAATAATTTGCATCTGGGGCATTGATGGGTAGTGGATGGGCACATCCTCTGTAGTCTGTGTGGGGTCAGATAGGCTCTGTGTATAATCATACATTGTATGAATTTGAACTTTGCGTTTCGGGGTATTTTCCTTGGGTATTTCAAGATATCTGCCCACTCTCTGTCTGTGAACTCCCGTCCCATATCCGACACCCACTGCGCCCGGAGAGTGTCAAGGGGGAGCCTCACGTGCACCCGGATACTTTAGTATAGCCACTTGATGAGGTGACTCCCCTGTCCCATATAATATAGAGACTTAACTAGTTTGTGTGTCGGAGGTTCTGCCCGGTTGGGAGACCATTGCTTTTTAACATAATGCAGTAACGCTGCATGCGTCACGTATAATGTATTGGGAGCCCCCGTTTCCTGTACAAAATTATCATGGTCCATGAGCATCTCACCGCCGAAAAGTGCCCCAACCGTGTCCACTCCTGCATCCAGCCATGGCCTGAGTACTTGCTTCGTCAATCTGCCGCTCGCCAGTGGTATCCCCACTAACAGGATATTACCAGGATATTACCTGCATAGGGCCCAAGGCTGGATGTATATTTCAGAGCCTTCTTCCAGCACTCTAGCGCGGTTTTTAGTAATGGCGGTAGGGCCGGGGGAATTTTGCTATGTGGCAACCGTAGACTGTGTAGGAAACACTGCTCTATGTGCTTCATAGTGTAGCCAATCTCCTGCAAGTTATGTCCAGCCGTCCAATAGGACAGCCACTGCAACTGGCATGAATAGTAATAAGCTTTAAAATCCGGTACACCTAGGCCACCCCCTCTTGTGTCTATTTGCAGTTTCCTAAGGCTTATTCTGCGGCGTCCCGTTTCCCATATAAGATCCAGCAGAATAGTATCCAGAGTACTAAAGATAGACGGGGGTAACATCAGCGGCAGATTCGTGAAATAATATAAAAGTCGGAGAAGTACCACCATCTTAGATATTGCCACTCGGCTCATGGCCGAGAGGGGATGTGTAGTCCAGAAAGCCACCTGAGATCGTATACCCCTGAAAGCCTCGCTTAGGTTACCTTCCAACATGTAGCGATATATATTGATACCCAGATATTTGAAGGTGTGCGAGGCCGTCGGTAGTGTTAGTCTCCCAAAGTGAACATTGTACGGGTGTGGCTGGTCATGGAAAAAGAAGGCGTTTGATTTAGATTCATTAATTGCTAAGCCAGAGATCCTTTCAAAGTCAGCAAAAATTCTCGGAATTGGATCTAAGCCCCCCAGGAGATCTGTCGCATATATAATTAAGTCATCCGCATATGCCGATATCAGATGTGTGGAGGCATCTATCGATATACCACACTGGACAGCCTCCATTCGTAGTCTGAGTGCCAATGGCTCCATCGCCAGGACAAACAGTATTGGGGGCAGGGGGCAGGGGGCAGCCCTGGTGTGTGCCTCTGTGGACACGATATTCTTGTGAGATATGTTTACCGGACCTAACCCTGGCCGTTGGGGCTTCATATAATAAACGCACCCATTTAATATATTCGGGGGTAAGCCAAAACGTGCAATGGCTTTAAACATATACTCCCATGACAACGTGTCGAATGCCTGCCTCATGTCCAGTGCGATATATCCAGCCTGCTGGTGGTGAGTTAGATCCGTCGACATAATATGGTGTAACCTCCGTATGTTCAGCGACTTGTTTCGTGCCGGTATGAATACACATTGATCAATGTGGATTAATGTTTAAATATGGTTGGATCCGATTTGCCAGAATTTTACTTAAGATTTTGTATTCTTTGGATAACAGATAGGGGGCAGTAGCCCATCATGTCAGCCAAGTCCCTTCCTGGTTTTGGCAGAGATACCACCAGCGCCTGAACCGTGGTGCGGGGCAGGTGTCATAAGTCGAGTGACTTGTTATATACTTCCTCCAGCTGAGGCACCAATATCTCTGAATAAGCCTCAACAAATTCCACCGGCAGGCCATCCAGCCCTGGCGCTTTATTGCGTGAGAGCCCTCTGATAGCTGCCTTAATTTCTACCCTAGTGATGGGTCCTGCTAATGTGTCCTGCATATTCTCCGGGACCTGTCGGTATGGTAAGCCTGTGAGAAAGTCATCGATATGGGGTCCATCTAGTGGTAATGGCGCACTATATAGTGCTTCATAATACGTGCTAAAGGCCTCATTTATGTCATACTGCGTGCAGACTGTCACCGCCGGGCAGGTTAATATGGCTGATGATGGTGGTGGGCAGATCATTTCTTAGTATCTTTGCTAACAAAGTTCCTGATTTATCCGCATCTGAGTGTTTTATTTTGGTGTAGGAGCTATAATCAATCAGCCTGAGTGTTTCTAACAACTCTGCGTGTTGAATGCGTGCCTCCTGTAAATGAGTCTGCTTAGTGGGGTCATGTACCGCCTCTCGTTCAAGCACTGTCATCTTATCCTCAACTGCCTTCAGATTCCTGTGCACCTCCTGCCTCGCACCTACCGTGGCACTGATTGCCGTCCCTCTGATAACTGTCTTCAGCGCATCCCACTCGATTAGTATTGTGGATGCAGTGTTTTTGTTTTCGGAGAAGTAATTCTGGAGTGCTTTAGAGAGCGTGTCGGGAAACACTGCGTCCTCCAGCAAATTGGGGCCAGAGTTTCCATGTAGGAACCGGGGTGGGTATTCTGCCCCAAGTAAAAGCAGTCTCTAATGGGTTGTGATCAGAAAATGTCTTGGCCAGGCAGGTGGTGTGGGTTACCTGGTCAGCTATGGAGCGGGAACACAGGAGCCTATCTATTCGAGTATGCAATTGATGCACCGGGGAGTAAAAGGATTATTCTTTACTCAATGGGTTCCTTTGCCTCCATACATCGGTGAGGGACCAGCCATCTACCCAGCCACGTAGTGCATCTGCTTGTTTGCTAGCTACCGCACCTCGTAGGGGAGGGTGTGACCGATCGAGCCCAATGTCCATAACAGCATTACAGTCTCCTCCTATTATCCAGGGATATGCCTCCCATCCCGCCAGTATCGAGTTCAGACCCAGAAAATATTTGCTTTGATCGAAATTCGGTGCATACACATTCCCTAGGATGATAGGTACTCCTTCTAATGTGCCCCGCAAGAATATAAATCTACCCTGCGTGTCCACCCTTTTATCTACTATGACAAACGGGACTCCACCTCTTATGCAGATGTACACCCCCCTGGCGAAGGCCGAATAATTAGTAGATATTAACTGACCTCTCCATTTCTTTCGCATCTTTGCGGCTTCGGCCTCCATCAGGTGCGACTCCTGGAGGAAGACTACATGTGCCCCACGTCGCAACAAGTGTGCATGCACCCTGTGACGCTTATACACTGAGCCCAGACCACGGGCGTTCCATGTGATAAAATTATATGTTTCCAGTTTGTGCATTATTTCCGAACTGTGTCTGATATGTCCTGAAAAGGTACACCTCCTACACTGATGGGACTTAGTAATTGCATCATGCCAGAGCCCTTGAACCCCCCTATTAACCTTAATACCAGGCCTTGCCTGTGAACTAAACAAGGCCAAACCAAAACATAACACACATTTAACTGTTTCATGGTAAACGTTAGCATTCGCAAAGTGGGGACCGGTAGCCATATCCGTCATGTAATAGAGATATACATTCAAGAGCTCCTCCGAGCCCGAGCAGAAAATGGACAATTATGATACGCCATAAAATTATAGAAGATACCAGAGCAAAAGGATATAATCATCTCGGAGTCCTCGTGCCATCACCACACCGAGCCACGGCTCTTGCTTATATTTGAGAGATTATGAGGCACCTACGTGACCTACAAGCCATCCACCGTTTGCGGCGTCACAATGGGAAAGAGTGTCAGACTGTTCTCCGAGTCAGAGCGCACCTTGCTGTCCTCGGACGATTCCGATTCTCGACGTGAAGCTGTGTCTCTAAAAGTGTTCGCAGCTGCCAGAGCCATCTCCTTGCCTTTCTGCACCTGCGTTGGACCTGGAAATGTTGACACACCGGTGGCCCCAGCAAGCCGCTGTGAACGTCGGCCCCGGGAGCCCCCAGGGCTATGTGGAGGCTTCTGGAGGGTCTGGCCAGATAACTGTGTTGGGTCCATAACTTCGATCCACTCCTCTACTTCCTCCGGGCTTTCGAAGAAGTATGTTTTTTGGTCGTAGATTATCTTCAAATGTGCGGGAAACAGCAGTGCATATTTAAGATTCAGTGTGCGCAACTTTTTCTTTACCGCCTGATAGGAGGAGCGCCGACGCTGGACCATTAACGTGTAGTCGGGAAACAGTGAAACTTGACAGTTCTCAAATTGAATCTGTGGTCTCACTCGCGCCTTCTGAAGAAGAATATCACGGTCCCTATATATGAGGATCCTTACAATCAATGGTCTTGGTGGCGCCCCCACCCTCGGCTTTCCTGTAGGGATACGTTGCGCCCTCTCAATGCAGAAAAAGTCCGAGAGGCCCTCAGGGACCATGTGTGTTCGGAACCACTGCTCCATGAAGATGGCCGCGTCTGACCCCTCGCTGCGTTCCGGTAGCGCAATTACGCGTATATTGTTACGTCGTGCTCTGCCCTCTACGTCCTCCACCCTGTCCACGAGCCCCGTGACTTGCTTCCGGAGGGACTGGAGTTGTTTCGCGTGATCTTTATGTTGAGACAGTAGTTTGTCCAGAGTTAGGCTATGGTCCTTCACTGTAGTAGCTAACTTGTCGTGGTCCGCCTTGAGTAATGTGAGACCAGTGGTGAGGGTGCCTATTTGTTGCTCTATGGCTTTTCTGGACTACCTGACCTCGTTTAGTATCAGATCCAACTTGTCCTGGGCCCCCGTTTCGTTCGTGGGTGGGACATAATTAAGTGATTGCGTGGTGGCATTTGAGTCCTGGTCGTCTGTGTCGTGTGAGGTAGGGGCGGCCGCCTCCTGCGGCTTTCCTTTTGGGCGGCCCATGACCCACGGCAATTGACCTTCACGGCCACCTCCTACCTTCGTATAATACTCTGACGCCGATCGAGGGCTGTTGTCGCTAAGCAGGGCTCCTCTATTGTCGCAATACCAATATGCAAAGATAACTTGCTAGGATCCCACTACAGTTGCCCCTCTGAAGTTCGCTCTGTGACAGGGTGGAGCAAGGGCCTCCTGGGATATTATGTCCTTCTTTTATCTGGACCCCAGCAGGCTGATGAGAACACTCTTTGATGGATTTAGTGCAGAGGGGGCTGCTTTCGCTGGCCTCTGCCACCGTCCTTGGTGATTAATCAGTATGCCCGGCAGTCATTGTGTACTGAATGGCACCTCATAAACACCCTCAATGTCCACGGAATGTTGGGGAGAGCTCTCGCTGATCCACAGAGTGGGGTAAGGGGGCCACGGGTCGCCGCGCAAGGCCTGGGCGATGTGTCCCTATTCTCCAATATTGTCTGTGACACTGCGTGTAGCCCCCGTACTAAGGTGGGAACGGTAGGAGGGCCAGCCCCGCTGCTGAAGATTTTCTGATTGTAATGTGCGGGGTCCCCACTATCCCTTGAGAGGGAGCAAGAAAGAGGAGACTGCAGCCATACAGCGGTATGTGCGCCAGGTCGCGAATCGAGACTCACCCCAGTCGGCCCGCTGCTTATCGGGTGCTGCCCTTATCCCGTCCGGTCCGATGGGGGACCAATTCCGCAGCACACAACTGCCGCGCTGGGGCCGTGGGCAGCGGGGCCAGCAATGCCGGTTGAGCGCTCTGCAGTCCCCCCGCCTCCAGATCACGGGGCTGCACTCACCCGGGTAAGTTCCTTAGTATGGTGTTGCGGCGCTGCTCAGGTCAACCTCCGGCATCCACTGCTTCCCAACTGCGTAGATCCGGCCGCACCCGGGAGCAGCCGCAGGCTGCGTCACATATGGTCAAAGTCTGGGCCCTGGGGGTATCAGCTCGTCACCGCCGCTCTCCCATTAGCGATCGCTGGGTCCCCAATGCTCACAGGCCCGGCAGTCTGCAATAGCTGGCGGCGACGCAGATCTTCACGCGGGCCTCGCCGTCCTCCGACATCATCTCACGGCCGCTCCCAGCGATCGGCCGCCTCGTAGGCCGCGGCCCGGGCCGTGCTCCGCGCCGTGAGTCAGTGCGGTTCCGGCACCAGGATGCGTGTCTCTCTGTGTCCTGAGGACCCTGCCCTCATGGCACGGCACGATGGGGCCAGGATTCGGCCGTATTTCAGGATATCTGAGCCCGGGCTCCGGAGCCATGATCGGCAGCTAGCCACGCCCCCCCTCCCTTCCCGTTAATACCAAGGCTTCTGATGAAAATGAAAAGGAAGCTATGCCGTCTGATCCTCATTGCTCCACGTTGGCCACGCCAACATTGGTTCACAGAGCTTCTTCTGCTCTCAGAATGCAAAACTTATCGCCTTCCAGTATCATCGACACTGTTAACAATGAGCAGGGGCCAGATTCTCCATCCACATCCAGCGCCACTACAGCTGCATGCGTGGTTACTGAACTCACTGAATTTAAAGACCTAGACCTGCTGCAAGACTGTAGAGACATTCTTTCTAAAGCAAGGGCACTGTCCACTATTAAAACTTACAGTCTCAAATGGAAACAATTCTGTTCATGGTGCCTTCGTAACAATGTGCACCCACTTGAGTTACTCCAGATAAAATTTGGCCTTATCTTCTCTCCCTGGCTAAATCCGACCTTATGTTAACTTCAATTAAGGTACATCTTGCTGCAATCTCTACTAACAGATGTTCCTCTGGAGGTTTATCTCTTTGTTCATGTCGACTGGTAAAACAGTTAATGTAAAGGCTTTTCAGAGTGTACCTTCCTATAAGAGGTCCACCTCCGAAATGGAGACTTAATTTAGTTCTGGCGCAACTTATAAAACACCTCTTTGAGCCTATACACAGAGCTGAGCTCCAGTATATTTCCTGGAAAGTTGCTTTATGTTCAGCCAGGAGAGTCGGCGAAATTCAAGTTTTCGCAATTAAAGAACCTTATCTTCGCTTTACAAATGACGATGTACTGCTTAGAACAAATCCAGTATTTATTCCAAAGGTACCTTCTGCTTTCCACCTTAATGAGCAGGTTATTCTGAGAAAATTCTTTCCAAATTTTCCTTCCCCGGCTGAGAAGGCTCTTCATACATTGGATATAATAGATGTCTCAAGTTTTATTCATCACATACTAAAAGCATCCAAAAATCTGATCAGATGTTTGTTTCATATGGTTCGCAAAAGCCAGGTACTGCAGTGACTAAAGCAACGATTGCCAGCTGGATTGCAACTGCTATTCATTTTTGCCATTCTAAAGCGGGCAGACCGCTTACTTTCAAGCCTAAGGCTCATTCTACGAGAGCAGTATCATCCTCAGCGGCGCTGTTTGCGGGAGTGCCATTGAATAAAATCTGCCGCACTGCAACATGGAAAAATGTACATACATTTACGCGGCATTACTGCTTGGATTTGGCTACGGATGCGGAAGCAGCAGTAGGACAAGCAGTCTTACGTAATCTTTTTCAATAAGGTAAGTCTCTATTTTGGAGGTGCTTAATTCATTTCAGTTCAGTGAATTTTGTTTTCATGTTATTGCTATGTTTGCATGCTCTTTTATAATCTTTGGTGTGTGTGTGTGTGTGTAAATATATATATATATATATATATATATATATATATATATATATATATATATATGTGTCCAAAACAAGGTGATCTACAAGCGGCGCGCTCTTGCTGCTGGTGCTGCCTTGGGGGTAAAAGACCACAAACCCCTGTTAATTGTTTCACAAAAGGAGACGACGCTGCACTCCTGGGGGCTTTAATTCGCAACCTTCTTTTATTTGGCAGACAGCATTTCGCACCCCAACGCGTTTCGACACCTGTCTTTCTCAAGTGGTGCCAAAATCATATTGCTCTAACTGACACGCCTTAAATAAAATGAATGGCATTCTGGGAAATGTAGTGTCTTTTTGTTAGTACGTCTTGAAGTCCTTAAAGTAATTATTTGCATAATGCTCTTTCGTATGCTGTCCCATGTGCCTCATTTCCTAGAATGCCATTCATATATATTTATATATTCATACACATGTGCACATGTATATCTGTTTATCTACATATCTATTAGTTATTTATGTGGTACACGCCACCCTCTAATATTAAATTAGAATGATTATTCTTTCAATAACTGCTGGCTATTCTGATTCAAGCATGTGAATCTATGAAAGATCCAATACTGGGTAAGAAAACGAGTTAGTTACCTGTAACTTCAGTTATCCAGTATTGGTATCTTTCATAGATTCACATGCGACCCACCCTCCTCCACGGAGAGGCTTCCTTTATTATTATTATAAATACTCTTGTCACTTTTGCTAGGAAATCTGAGGGTCTTGCCTCTCTGTGGAGTGTTCTAGAGGGAGCTGGTGTCTGATTGGCTGTGTTTTACAAAAAGATATGGATGAGCTACTGCAATGACTGTGCAATGCATTGTTGCCTATGATGATATAAATTACTACTATTATAATTTTACCGTGAGACTCCCACCTCGGCGGCGGGGATGATTCAAGCATGTGAATCTACGAAAGATACCAATACTGGATAACTGAAGTTACAGGTAAGTAACTCGTTTTCTTCGGGGTTGTGGCATCGGAGGCATATATCAGGAGAGTTTGCGTACATTCATGCCAGCCTATTTGGAGTGAGGTATGTGTGGTGGAGGTAATTAAATTGAGTGTATTTAATTCTGGCGTTTGTGGATATTATCTTCGGGAACCCTATGCACTGGACCCACTGTTTATGGGATAGTGTGGTTGATAGTGCCACCTCCCAATATTCTCTAAGTGGTGCTAAGAGGGGTACAGTGTCTGGTCTCAAAGAGTTATATAGCGTAGTGATTGCCTCTTACCCACACGTTGCGTTAGTAATGTTTGGAGTAAACTAGATGTTTTAGGTTCGTCGTGTGTGTATGTTGCCCCATGTCCTGAATATTTGATGTGTGAGCGTCGCATACAGTAAGAATAAGCCTGGGGAAATGCCATAATCGCCCACAAGAGTTTTGAACTTGCAGAGTCAACAAATAAATCCCCCAGGTCATTAGACCGGCCGCAATCCAGTCTGCCATTTCCGGGTGCATAGCTCTTGTATTAAGGCCGGGAAGTACCCCAAGTGCTAAGTCGGGCGTAGGGTGGGGGTGAGTGCCTTGCTCGTAAGTAACGGATCCAGCAGCTGCGAGCCATGGACATTAAGATATTTCCTGTCTTCTTGGGGATCACGGTCTCAGAACCATTCAGCCACTCTTCATCGTGGAATGGTGTAGGTTGGATGCCCAGCACCCCAGTTTGGTGGTGTTGCAGCCTGCCAGCCACTGCATTGGCCATTGTAGTTGTGCGGCAGCGTAATAATGCTCATAGTTAAGAGCTCCCAGGCCACCCTCCTTGATTGGGGCGTAGAGTTTTGTGAGGGCAACTCTGATTCTAGTCTTACTCCAGATTAGAGACGTTAGGAGTGATTACAGGTCATGAAAGAATTTACCTGGCAGTGGGAAGGGGAGAGCTGTGAAGAAATACAACATTTTAGATATGGTTATACGCCCCAATGGGTGAAAGTGGCAGTTTCGTCCAGAACGACAAGAAGGAGCGAGCGCTAGCGATCATCGTGCCCAGATTACCATCTATTAAGTCCGCTTGGGAATGATATATTTGAACTCCCAAGTACGTGAAGGAGTCACAAGACCAGGTGAGAGGGACTGTGGTAAGCCCGTCCTTTGTTTATTTATTATTTTTTAATTGCCATTTTATACAAATCAACATACAGGATACAGATCAGAAAAGAAAGAGGACACAGTATCAAAAGAGTCCAAGTTATGCAATGCAAAAATATCAACAATGGTTTACTGGCACTCCCAGCGATCTTAACTACTTTCGGCATACTCCTGCTAAAGTATTGGTCGCCTGGCGCCCAATTCAGTAACCTGTGCGCTAGTTACAGCAGCCTAAAGGGCTATTTACATCATCTAGTTTTGGTTACATTCACCAGTGCTTGTTCCACTATTACAGTCATATTACATCTATGATGTGGGTAGCCGTCCAGAGTTGGTCCATCATATATATGTACTATTGAAATTCGTATTCATATCATGCTACGATAGGAGTTCAAGCCATAAAAGGAGAAAAAGAAATTAAACAAAGAGAAGAAAAAAAAAAGTAACTTGTGCATAGGAGTGGTGTATATGCATTAACACAGTAAAACTTCAGGGAAGTGGCAGCAGACACGACCCACAGGTAGGGTCAGGAGGGGGGACGGGAGAAAGGAAAACCCCTCGCGATATGGATCCCATCCACATCCGGCAAACAAGACCCAGGTAGTCCGAGGCCCCTGCAGAGCCCCCCCCACATATCAGACCCCTGGAGCCCCAGGGGATCCTGATTTAACGTCTTGCGCAGTGGCACCAGGTTGGGATCCATGAACCAGCCCACTCTCCTCACCGCTAGTATCTACAGGCTTCTCCCACTCTGCCAAAGCCTCACTACACTGTTCAGCTATTGGGCGCTTTCTCGTTCCCCGAGCCTCCTCCCAACTCAATATTCTGCCCTCTGCTCCAGCCCATGCGACCACATCTCTGCTCCAGGTTGCAAACTGTGGCCCCCTCGCGGACTTCCATTCCATCGCTATCCTGCGCTTAGCTAGCCCCAGTGCAAGATCAATCAACCGATCCCCAACCATGCGCCTAGGGGGCCTAGGAAAAAGGCCCAGTAGACAAATCTGCATCGGAGGAGCCAACACCCTTCCCAGTACGACCTTAATTTTATCCAACACTGCCCACCAGAAAGGGCGCAATCCTTGGCATTCCCAGGTCATATGGCCAAAATCAGCATCTGAAGAAGCACACCCGGGGCATTGCAGCACCTCCCCTCCATATGTCACGTTAAGCCGGTGGAGCGTCATGTAGGTCATGTGCGTATAATTGAATTGGGGTGTTCCAGGAGATCTTTTTGGAGTATCGCAGCACCTTGCGCCACTCCGGGTCGGTGAGAACTCTGCCCCCAATCCTGTCCCACTTTGCCCGCAGCCCATCCAGGGGGGTGATAGAAGCTTCTACCAATGTGGCATATAGCCATTTCACCAAGTGGCCCGCTGTACCAAGCGTGAATAAAGCGTGGAGGACCAGGTGTGTATCTGGTTCTTCCCTCCCCTTGCCCCATAACTGCGCAAATGTATGTGTCAGCGCCCCATATCGTAGGAACTGACCCGGGGGGAGCCCGCAATTGTCAACCAGCTCTGCAAAAGGGATCAATGTTTTGTCTATATAGCAGTCCCCAACATTGTTCAATCCAGCTTCTGTCCACCGCACCAATTGATCTCTTGTAAATATAGATTGTGGGTTGCCATGCAGCAACCCCACCAGGGGCAGCATGGGAGAATATTTGGTGGGCTGCCGCCCACCTCCCTGACATCTTCTTCACATCTGGAAAGCCGTGCGCTGCATCAGAAAGCAGTATGGGGTAGGCGTAGCTGGCAGCAATAGTTTCGCCGTCACCAGTTTTGGGTCAGACGCCGGGTCCGATAGACATGTTCCCCCGTCATTTACCCCCTCCACCCACTGGGCTAACCACTGCAACTGGGCAGCCAACATATAGAATTCGAAATTTGGGACCCCTTGTCCGCCCTCCAACATGGGGCGCTGTAGAATTTTCAGGGATACCCTCGGGCGCCCATTGCCCCACACCAGCTCCCGCAAGAGGGTATTCAGGGGGCGGAACCAGCTGCTCGGCATCAGAACCGGTAGGTTTACGAAGAAATACAACAGCCGGGGCAGCATGACCATTTTGGACAAGGTAATCCGCACCATGATGGGTAACTGTAGTAATAATAATAATAATAATACAACATTTATAGAGCGCCTGGCTACACCTGCTGGTGTGTCCCCGCGCTAGGAAGCAGTTTCAAGCTGGAGCAGAGGGAGAACCTGACTAAGTCTTATAGAGCCAGGTTTTCAGACCTCTTCTAAAGGTGGATTCTGATTTCTCTGCTCGTAGCAGAGGTGGGAGTGTGTTCCAATTTTTGGCCGCCAGGTAGCCAAAAGAGCGTGCACCCATCCTAGCCCTTTTTATCTTCGGTATTTTGAGCAGGTGAGCTCCTGTCGATCTTAACTGTCGACTTGGATTGTAAGGGGTTAGAAGATCACACAGATAGCTGGGGCCTTTCCCCTGTAAACTCCGGTGGCAGAAACACATGGCCTTAAAAAGGATTCTTTTTCCCACTGGTAGCCAGTGCAGGGAGTCAAGGGCTTTCGTCATTGAGGCACGCCTCGGTAGATTAAGGACTAGGCGTGCTGCTGCGTTCTGGATTCGTTGAAGGCGTTGCAAGCAACATTTTGATGCACCCAGGTACAGGACGTTCCCGTAGTCCAATTGAGAGGTCACCAGGGCGTGGACTATAGTTTTTCTTGCTGACACAGGGAGGATGTCTAAGGTTTTCCTTAGCATTTTGAGTGTGCCAAAGCATTTCCCTGCTACTTTTCGAGTGTGGGCTTCGAAGGATAGTTTTGGATCGAGCCACACTCCAAGATTCTTTACCTCTGATTTAGGCATGGGGACCGGCCCCAGCCTCTGGGGCCACAAGACTGATCCCCAGGTAGAGGGAGATTTCCCAATGATCATAACCTCCGTCTTACTCCCATTCAATTTTAGGCAGTTGTTTGACATCCATGAGGCCAGATCATTCAATCAATCAATCAATCCGTCATTTGTAAAGCGCACTACATACCCGTGAGGGTCTCAAGGCGCTGGGGGGGGGGCGCTACTGATCGAACATCCAGGTCTTGAGCATCCTCCTGAAGGTCAGCAGGTCTTGGGTCTGTCGTAGGCTCAGTGGGAGGGTGTTCCATGTCTTGGCGGCGAGGTGGGAGAAGGATCTCCCGCCGGTGGTTGTTCTTCGGATGCGCGGGACGGTGGCGAGTGAGAGGTCAGCGGAGCGTAGCTGGTGGTTGGGGATGTAGAAGGAGAGCCGTCTGTTGAGGTAGGCTGGGCCAGTCTTGTGGAGTGCCTTGGGTGCGTGGATGAGGAGCTTGAAGGATATCCTCTTGCTGACGGGGAGCCAGTGCAGGTCCCTCAGGTGGGGGGTGATGTGTCCGTGGCGTGGTACGTCGAGGATCAGTCGTGCCGAGGCGTTTTGGATGCGTTGTAGTAGTTTGATGAGCTTGGTCGGGGCTCCCGCGTAGAGGGCGTTTCCGTAGTCGAGTCTGCTGCTGACGAGGGCCTGGGTGACTCTTTCTTGTATCTGTCGGGATCCATCTGTAGATCTTGCGGAGCATGCGGAGGGTGTTGAAGAAGGAGGAGGAGACGGCGTTGACCTGCTTGGTCATTGAGAGCATTGAGTCGAGGATGATTCCCAGGTTGCGTGCGTGGTTGGTGGGTGTCGGGGCTGCTCCCAGTGCCGTCGGCCACCAGGAGTCGTCCCAGGCTGAAGGGTTGGAGCCGAGGATGAGGACCTCCGTCTTGTCCGAGTTCAGCTTCAGACGGCTGGTCTTCATCCAGTCGGCGACGGCCTTCATTCCTTCGTGGAGGTTGGCTTTGGCGGTGATGGGGTCCTTGGTGAGGGAGAGGATCAGTTGAGTGTCGTCGGCGTAGGAGATTATGTTGAGGTCGTGCTGTCGGGCGACGTGTGCGAGCGGGGCCTTGTAAATGTTGAACAGTGTCGGGCTGAGGGAGGATCCCTGGGGTACGCCGCAGATGATCTCGGAGGCTTCGGACCGGAATGGGGGAGGCGGGCGCTCTGGGTTCTGCCGGAGAGGAAGGAGGTGGTCCATTCCAGAGCCTTGTCTCGGATCCCTGCGGCGTGGAGGCGTGCGCGTAGTGTGCGGTGGCAGACGGTGTCGAAGGCGGCGGAGAGGTCTAGGAGGATGAGTGCTGCGGTCTCGCCGTTGTCCAGCAGGGTCCTGATGTCATCGGTGGCGGCGATGAGGGCGGTCTCGGTGCTGTGGTTGCTGCGGAACCCTGACTGGGAAGGGTCCAGGATTCTGTTTTCTTCGAGGTATTGGGTTAGCTGTCTGTTGACGATTTTCTCGATGACCTTGGCTGGGAAGGGGAGCAGAGAGATGGGCCGGAAGTTCTTGAGGTCTCTTGGGTCAGCCTTGGGTTTTTTCAGTAGGGCGTTGATCTCGGCGTGTTTCCAGCTCTCTGGGAAGGTCGCGGTCTCGAGGGAGAGGTTGATGACGTTGCGCAGGTGGGGTGCGATGGAGCTGCTTGCTTTGTTGTAGACGTGGTGCGGGAAGGGATATGACGGAGAGCCGGAGTGGATTGTGCTCATGGTCTTGATGGTGTCATCGATGCTCACGCTGGCCCAGGCTAGCAGGGGGTCGTGGTCGATGGTGTGCGGAGGGTCTGTTGTGTTGCTGTCTGTTGGGTCTGTCTGGGTGTTGAAGCTGTCGTGGATGTCTGCTATCTTGCGGTGGAAGAAGGTGGCGAGGGAGTCGCACAGGGCTTGTGACGGCGGGATGTCGTTGGTGTTGGAGCTGGGGTTGGAGAGTTCCTTCACGATGTTGAAGAGCTCCTTGCTATTGTGTGCGTTGTTGTCGAGGCGGTCTTTGAGCGAGGTTCACTTGGCGGCCCTGATGAGGTGGTGGTGGTTGCGGATGGCGTCCTTGTGTGCTGCGCGGTTGTCCGGAGTTTGTTCGCTGTGCCATTTCTTCTCTCGTTGCCGGCAGGCTTGCTTGGAGGCTAGGAGTTCTGGGGTGAACCAGCTGGCCCTCTTGCTGGTGTCTCTGTGGGGGGGTTTCTTCAGCGGGGCGAGGGTGTTGGTGCAGTCTTCGATCCAGCGTCTGAGGCTGTGGGCAGCGTTGTCGGTGTTGGAGGGTTCGGTGGGTGGGCTGAGAGCGAGGTTTGCATGTAGTTGGTTTTCGGTGATTTTGCTCCAGCAGCGGTGGGGGATCTGTTGGGTGCGGTGGTGTGTGGTGGGTTTCTGGAAGGTGAAGTGGATGCAGCGGTGGTCGGTCCAGAGGAGTTTGGTGGTGTGGCTGAAGGAGACGTGCGGGCTTGAGGAGAAGACTGGGTCGAGCGTGTGGCCGGCGGAGTGGGTGGGTGTTGTGACGAGTTGCTTTAGTCCGAGGTTGGCGAGGTTATCGATCAGGGTTGTGGAATTGTTGTCGTTGTTGTTCTCAAGGTGAAAGTTCAGGTCTCCGAGGAGGATGTAGTCGGTGGAGGTCAGGGCGTGCGTGCTGATGAAGTCGGCGATGGAGTCGCTGAACTGGGGGCGGAGTCCGGGGGGTCGGTAGACGAGGGTGCCTCTGAGGGTGGAGTTGGGGTCTGTGTGGATCTGGAAGTGCATGTGTTCGGCGGTGCTGAGCGCGTCTTCGGTGCTAGTCGAGATTCTGATGCTGTTCTTGTGGACGATGGCGATTCCTCCTCCGACTCCATTGGTGCGGTCTCTGCGGGTGATCTTGTATCCGTCTGGGATGGCTATGGCGATGTCGGGTGCGGAGGAGTCGTTCAACCAGGTCTCTGTCAGGAAGGCGACGTCCGGGGATGTTGTGTCGAGCAAGTCCCAGAGCTCGACGGCGGGTCTGCGCGCGGAGCAGGTGTTCAGTAGTATGCATCGCAGGTGGGTGCGGTCTTCCTTGGAGGGTGGTTCGTCGGTTCTGAGGCTGGTGTAGCTGCAGTTCCGGCAGGTGAAGGGACCGTGTGTGCGTTTTGGGGCGGCCTTGACGCAGGTGTTGGTCCGTCCGGGGTTGAGGGCGTGGAGTGTGCTGGCATCATAGCGGCGGCGGTCGTCGTGGCGGGAGCTGGGACCAGGGCTTCTGGCGCTGGGCGCGGACGGGCGCAAACGGGCTAGCCTTAGGCGCGGCAGCGGCGCGGCCGCGCATCGGCCGGCATATATGGGGAGGTGGGAGGGAGGAGCAGCTGGGAGGTGGGGGGCAGCGAATGGGCAGTGGGCAGTCAGGGGGGCGGGCCGCAGGGGACACAGCGGCGGGGGCGGTGAGTGGCGACGGAGGGAACAGAAGGAGAAAAAAGGGCACAAAATCAATGAAAAAACGAGAGGCACAGAAGGCAAAAAGGGCACAAAAACGAGGGGGGAACGAGTGGCACAGAAGGCAAAAAGGGCACAAAATCAATGAAAAAACGAGTGGTACAGAAGGCAAAAACTGCACAAAACGAGGGGGAAACGAGTGGCACAGAGGCAAAAAGGGCACAGAAATACAGGGGCAGCTAGGAATCAGTAGGCAAAAACTGGCAGAGAGGCACGGGGGCAGCGAGGGGAACAGAAGGGAAAACCGGGCAGAGGGACACGGGGCAGCGAGGGGTACAGAAGGAAAAACCGGGCAGAGACACAGGGGCAGCGAGGGGTACAGAAGGAAGAAAACGGGCAAGGACTAGGTACAGGCAGCGGGGGAAGACAGAAGACAGACAACAGCAGTCACAGACACAACAATGAAAGTACAGGCAATACAGTAAAAACAATAAGGGGGAAGATGAACAAACTTACGGCCTACCACTGGCCACCAGGGATGAGGCGCAGGTGGTAGCCTGCGGGTGGAGGAGGGCCTCGAACTTCCTCAGCAGCGGCAGCTGGGGCAGGGACACACAGGCGGAGCTGTGCAGAGGGGGAGCGACCTACGTGGTGGGTCAAGGGTCGCTCTCCTCACCGCTCAGCGGCCGGCATATATGGGGAGGTGGGAGGGAGGAGCAGCTGGGAGGCGGGGGCAGCGAATGGGCAGTGGGCAGTCAGGGGGGCGGGGCCGCAGGGGACACAGCAGCGGGGGCGGTGAGGGGCGACGGAGGGAACAGAAGGAGAAAAAAGGGCACAAAATCAATGAAAAAACGAGAGGCACAGAAGGCAAAAAGGGCACAAGAACGAGGGGGGAACGAGTGGCACAGAAGGCAAAAAGGGCTCAAAATCTGTGAAAAAACGAGTGGTACAGAAGGCAAAAAGGGCACAAAACGAGGGGGAAACGAGTGGCACAGAGGCAAAAAGGGCACAAAAATACAGGGGCAGCTAGGAATCAGTAGGCAAAAACGGGCAGAGAGGCACGGGGGCAGCGAGGGGAACAGAAGGGAAAACCGGGCAGAGGGACACGGGGCAGCGAGGGGTACAGAAGGAAAAACCGGGCAGAGACACGGGGGCAGCGAGGGGTACAGAAGGAAGAAAACGGGCAAGGACTAGGTACAGGCAGCGGGGGAAGACAGAAGACAGACAACAGCAGTCACAGACACAACAGTGAAAGTACAGGCAATACAGTAAAAACAATAAGGGGGAAGATGAACAAACTTACGGCCTACCACTGCCCACCAGGGATGAGGCGCAGGTGGTAGCCTGCGGGTGGAGGAGGGCCTCGAACTTCTTCAGCAGCGGCAGCTGGGGCAGGGACACACAGGCGGAGCTGTGCGGAGGGGGAGCGACCTACCTGGTGGGTCAGGGATCATTGAGACAGGAAGAGAGCTGTGTTGCTGTCTCACCAGAGTCTTGAGCGAAGGTTACCACAAGCTGGGTGTCGTCAGCATATGACACCATAGAGATCTTATATTTGTCCATAATGTCTGCCAGCGGGCCGATATACAGGTTCTCCAGTATTGGGGTATCTTTCATAGATTCACATGCTTGAATCATTCCCCGTCGTCTGAGTGGGAGTCCCACGGTACATTAAAAAAAAAAAAATATATATATATATATATATATATATATATCTACCATATCCTAGGTAAATTAGAACCAGGAAGTAAAGTAGCCAGAAATCAAAAGGAAAAAATCCTCCACTTTCATGACTCGTCCAAGTCATTATATATAGTCCAAACTACAGCCAATCAGGCGACAGCACCACCCGGAATGTTCTCCTCAGAGGCTCAGGCTCTCAGATTTTCTACCGCACGTCGTGTGAAGGGAGTCTCCCTGAGCTCTGCTCAGTTTTCTTCTCAGTTCTTTGGAATATATTCTTCTTAGGATGTCTTCTTCAAAGAAGTCTCTTTTCGCCCTTGTGAATCTTGTGGGAAGCTCCGGCTGTTTTCAGAAGATCCCCACAAGAAGTGCATTTATTGCTTATATCCTGACCATCAGGTGAGAGACTGCAAGATCTGCAGAACTTTTCCCCAAAAGACTCTGAGGGACAGAGAGGGCGTCTACTTCTGTGGCTACAGAAGATAAAGGACCAGGACAATCCCTTATCTGATGTGGGGAGTATTGCCTCTGTTCAGTCTACGTCCTCCAGAAAGAGGATTGCGGACACAAATTTATCTTCTCCTGGGGCTAAGGTGTCGAAGAAACAGCCCTCCAGCAGTGCTGAGTTGCCTTCTGCTTCAAAAAAGACTCTTCCACCTTCTAAGCCTAGATCTATACCTTCTACGCCCCGAGAAAGTCTAAAAATCTCTCTCTTCTAAGCAAGTTTCTGACAAGGATTTGCCTCAGAAACGGAGTTCCTCGTCGACGAGCTCGTCGGCGACTCCTTCGTCGACGAGCTCTTACATCGCAACTACGACGTCGACGGCAACATTCTCATCGCCGAAGCCACAAATGATCATGTCGTCGGCGTCTTCGCCGTCGGCGCTGGTATCAGTCTCAGTCAGACCAGTTCCGTCGACGAAGGTGTTGGTATCTACCGTCGACGCTCCGACGACGAAGAGTAAAGGAGTGTCGTCGTCGACTGCCTCGTCGACGACCATCCCGTCGACGAAGTCCGCTCCGTCGGCGAAGGTCCCGTCGACGAAGTCCATCTCGTCGACGAAGTCCATCTCGTCGACGAAGTCCATCTCGTCGTCGAAGTCCATCTCGTCGACGATACTTCCATCGACGCCTGCCCCGACGACGATTACTTCGTCGGCGGTTTCCTTGTCGACGTTACCACTATCTTCATGCACGGCTCTGCAGGTTTGGTCTTCGTCGACGGCTGCAGTAGAGACTACGCCGTCTACGTTGCCTCCGTTGACAGCGGCGTCTTCTTTATTACAAAGACGTGCATCTTCTTTGAATGTACGTTCTCCGCTCACAATCTCTCCTCCTAAGGTTCACCTTAGGTTACCTGACCAATTGCTAACCTCTGATGAAGACGATGAACAATCAGAAGAAGGTGATATGTTCCGTACCGCCAGGAGCCCTTCAGAGCTCCTCATTAAGTATCAAGATGAGGATCCAGACGACGAAGTCTGT
This sequence comes from Calotriton arnoldi, assembly GCA_963921515.1. Classification (NCBI taxonomy): domain Eukaryota; kingdom Metazoa; phylum Chordata; class Amphibia; order Caudata; family Salamandridae; genus Calotriton; species Calotriton arnoldi. The sequence goes on along the minus strand of CAWUFW010000543.1, from coordinate 3,178,392 downwards.
CAGGAAACGGTTCCTTTACCTCCAGATCCACTGCCTACGGCCCAAATGCCTTTGGCTCTTTTGAACAATCTACAATACATGTTAGATGATTACTATCGCCGTTTCCCTCCATCAGAATCGGCTTCTTCTATACCGCCCACACCTGTGCCTCAAACTTCATCAGCTTTGAGGTCACCCAGGCCACATTCTCCTGTACTGTCGCATCACTCTCAGGACGCCCACACCTCTGACGACGACAGAGAGGAAGGAGAATTAGATGACAGATCTTTACTCACGGAATGGGATGAGTATCAGATTCAAACTCCATCGCCTTTAACTCCTGCTCCTGTCGATTCTCCTCCTGCTGACGTTGGAGGTTTTCACCTTCTTATGGAGAGGGCTACAAAGCGTTTTCTACTTTCTATGGAAACAAAACAGGATGAGTGTTTCCTCTATGATTTTAAGGATCAACCAAGAAAACAAATACGATCCATTCCCATTATTGACTTCATTTGGCAAGAGGGATTGAAGGTTATGAAGGCTCCGGCCTCTATTCCTGCGGTCATGCCCCGCCTTGATAAAAAATACAAGGTGCCGGACAACTCGCCTGCATGCTTGATTGGTCAACCAAAAGCAGATTCAGTTATAGCACAGGCAGCGCAACGACTAGCGCGGAATCCCTCCTCTCCGCCCCCCCAGATCGGGACGGTAGACGTTTGGATGCTATTGGAAAAAAGGTGTCCACTATGGCGGCGACAACAGTTCGGGCAGCTAATTCACTGGCTATCTTAGGACGATATGATAGACAAATGTGGTCGGACATTGCTCCCTACATTAACATGTTGCCTGAGCCCTCTAAATCAGAGGCGCTTAAAATCCTTCAGGAAGGGGAACGAATCTCGGCTGAGATTATAGATTCATCGGTGGATGTTGCCTCTACTGGTTTTCGACAAATGGCAGGTGCCGCAGTCTTGCGGAGGCAGGGCTGGTTAAGATCAACTTCATTTCGCCAGGAGGTTCAGGCTAAAATATTGGACATGCCTTTTGATGGCGAGTCTCTTTTTGGGAACCATATTGATGAGGCCCTACAGACCATTAAAAAGATACTGAGACAGCAAGATCTCTCGGAACACTTCAGTTTCGTAAACCGCCCTTTCGGGGTGCGAGGGCGTGGATCCTTTTCTACTAGAGGAGGATATAATCAACAAAGGCAATATCAGCCCTATCAAAGTAATCAGCGTTTCTCTTCCCAGCGCCAACAACCATTCAGGCAACAATCAGCGACCTCTTACTCTCAAAATAGAAGGAAGTCTACCTTCCGAGGACGTGATACCTCTAAAAAGCAGTGACAAGTGCCACCTGCCACCTGCTCGACCACTTATCCCTTTACAAGTTGGAGGAAGAATCTCCCGTTATTACTCAAACTGGTCGAAAATAACAACAGACAAATGGGTCTTGGACATTGTGGCCAGAGGCGACATTCTAGAATTCGTAAAACTTCCTCCAAATTTTCCCCCCAAAGGTCCACCTCCAGCTCACCTCTCAGAGCTGTTTGCTCAAATAAATTTGATGCTGCGAAAGGAGCCATCGAAGTAGTCCCTCGACTGCAAAGAGGAACGGGTTTCTATTCCAGATTTTTCTCATCTCTGACAGCAATCCATGTCCCGGGAGTGTCCAACGTTCTCGCGGATTCCCTCAGCCGCTTGACAACTTCCAATCACGAGTGGGAGCTCCATCAGCCAACGTTGAATCAAATTTTTCAGGAGTGGGGTCAGCCCGACCTGGACTTGTTTGCGACCAGTCTGAACCGCAAATGCCCATTCTTCGCAAGTTGGCGTCCCCACAAGGAATCATGCGGAAATGCCTTTTTGATGAACTGGTCGCAGATTTATGCCTAGGCTTTTCCACCGATACCGTTGGTTCCCAGGGTTCTCTGGAAAATGAAGAAGGAACCTTGTCGCCTAATACTCATAGCTCCCAGGTGGCCTCGCCAGTTCTGGTTTACCGAACTCCTCCTTCTCTCCGAATGCCATCCCATTCAGTTGAGACCAATACCGAACCTTCTATCCATTCAGAACGGTCAGATCTGCCATCCGGATCCTGCATCCCTGCACTTAGCGGCCTGAGCACCTTGAATTCGCCCACTTAGATATTCCTTCTGACTGTAGAGAAGTTCTGGCCAATGCTAAGGCGCCTTCCACAATCAAGACATACACGCTTAAATGGAAACGATTTTGCCTGTGGTGTCAAGCCGCCAACATACATCCAATACATGCAAAGCCGGAGCAAATTTTACCTTTCTTCCTGCATCTGGCAAGATCAGGCCTTTCTCATTCTACACTTAAAGTATTCTTAGCAGCTATCTCAAGATTTAGGCAGGATGGTTCCAACTCTCTCTATTCCTCTAGGATCATTCGACAGTTCTTTAAGGGGTTGTTTCGTATGTTTCCACCTATTCGCCATCCACCTCCAGCCTGGCATCTTAACGTTGTGCTCTCACAACTTATGCGGCACCCCTTTGAACCTATTCATCGGACAGAATTGAAGTTTCTTTCATGGAAGGTGTCTTTACTATTAGCCCTCACATCTGCTAGGCGGGTCAGTGACATTCAAGCCTTCACTATAAAACCGCCGTACCTTCAATTCACAATAGATTCTGTAGTGTTACGCACTAACCCCGTTTTTATGCCTAAAGTACCTTCGGACTTCCATCTCAACGAACCGGTCATTTAAAAAAAAAAAATTCCCAAACCTCAATCACCTGCGGAAAGGGCTTTACATACTCTTGATCTCAAAAGGTGTCTCAAATTCTATTTGCAAAGGACATCTTCCATACGGAAATCTGATCAGCTATTTATAGCTTATGGAAAAATGCGTACAGGACACCCAATATCAAAACAGTCCATTGCCCGTTGGATCTCTGCTGCGATTGGTTTCTGTCATCAGCTGGCAGGCAGACCTTTACAGACAACTCCAAGAGCACATTCTACTAGAGCAATCTCTTCCTCTACCGCTCTCTTTGCTGGTGTGCCTATTCATCAAATCTGCAGAGCTGCTACGTGGTCCAACAGGCACACCTTTACAAGGCACTACTGTTTGGAAGCTGCCAATGATGCAGACACGTCTGTGGGACAGGCGGTTCTCCGTAATCTTTTTAAATAAGGTGAGCCTCTGTTTTTCCCTCCTCCTCTTACTATTGTTTAACATGGATTTATACATATATATCTTCATATGTGAATAGACGTATAACAATAAGCTATATTTGTGATTACACTTTAACTGTGTTATGCATATGCTTATGTTGTGATGATAATGTCACTAGTATTGTTATGGAGTCACTGCTATCTACTCTGATTCAAGCATGTGAATCTATGAAAGATACCCCAATACTGGAGAAGAACAATAGTTACTTACCTGTAATCTGTGGTTCTCCAGTATTAGTATCTTTCATAGATTCACATGCAACCCGCCCACCTCCCCTCAGAGGCTCTTTTGCTATGCTCTGTTTCATTCTGGATCACACTTGTGCTGGAAAATCTGAGAGCCTGAGCCTCTGAGGAGAACATTCCGGGTGGTGCTGTCGCCTGATTGGCTGTAGTTTGGACTATATATAATGACTTGGACGAGTCATGAAAGTGGAGGATTTTTTCCTTTTGATTTCTGGCTACTTTACTTCCTGGTTCTAATTTACCTAGGATATGGTATATATATATATATATATATATATATATATATATATATATATATATATATATATATATATATATATATATATATATATATATATATATATATATATATATATATATATATATATATATATTTTCTATTTTTATGTACCGTGGGACTCCCACTCCGACGACGGGGAATGATTCAAGCATGTGAATCTATGAAAGATACTAATACTGGAGAACCACAGATTACAGGTAAGTAACTATTGTTCTTAAAGAGGGTGGGGCTCAGTATAGAACCTTGTGGAACCCCTTGAAGTAGTGGCAGGGTTTTGGATCTGTAAGGGTGTTGTGCCACCTGGAAACTCCGGTCCTCTAAAAAGGACTGCATCCACTTAAGTGCTACCCCATCCAGTCCACAGACCTGGAGATGCTGAAGGAGAAGTTTGTGGGAAACCGTATCAAAGGCGGCGCTTAGGTCCAGCAGGACCAGGACGACCGTCTGACCGGCGTCCACTCGTCTCCGTATGGACTCTGTTGCGAAGAGCAATGCTGTCTCAGTTGAGAAAGATGCTCTAAAACCTGATTGAGTAGGGTGTAGTAGCTTGTGTCTGTCAATATGAGCCATTAATTGCTTATTTATATTTACAACCTTCTCTGTGATTTTGGAGATGTAGGGGAGTAGAGAGATGGGCCGGAGATTGTCTAACAGCTCGGGCTGGCTGAGGGTTTTTTCTTTAAAGGTATGACAATCGCATGCTTCCATGACTTCGGGACCTCCCCACATTTAAAAGATGCGTCCCAAAGTTGTTGTACGTAGGGAAGAATCAGTTCTATGCCCTCCCTTATTCTGCTAGGAGCAGCAGGATCGGCAGGGGAACCAGATTTAATTTTTAAAGCCACTTCCTTGAGCTCTGTCGTCGGGGGGGCGCGGAATTCACACAGGGGAGTGAACCCCAGCTCAGTAGGTTTCCTATGTTGTCCAGTATGACCATTACGTGCTTCCTCAGGGAAGGAGTTGTATATACTGGATATTTTTTGTAGGAAGAAATCGGCAATCCTATTGCACCTCTCCTCCGAGCTGATAGGGTTGAACATTGTCCTGTCGAGAGATGAAATCTTTCACAGTTGCAAACAGTTCCTTGGATTCGTTTTCTGCCATTTCTATTTTCTCCTTGTAATATACTTTGCGACTCTTTTTTAGTAGAGAATGGTACTGGTAATGTGCACCAGAAATGCACGCAGGAGCGAAGTGAGCGTAGTGCCCCACCCAGGTTCCCATCCCTAAGGTCGTCTAAATCATGAAAGATGTGAATGCCCAGGTATTTAAAGTGCGCTGAGCCCAAAGAGTGTCGGTTGGCAGCGTCGCCGGTCTGGGTAATGGCCCCGCTATCGGAAACAAGTATGTCTTGGATCTATTGACCCTGAGGCCCGAGAGCTGAGCAAAGTCGTCTAGAATATGCAAAGCCTCAGCGGCACCCTCAAACGCCTCTGACAGGTAGAGCAACAGATCGTCCGCGTATAGAGAAACATGGTGCCGATGCCCACCAAGGGACAGTCCCAGCCCCGCCACCCCCAGACGGAACCTCTCTGATAGAGGCTCAATGGCCAGAGCAAACAGCGGGGAAAGGGGACACCCCTGCCGCGACCCCCGGGATATCTTACACTGCCTAGAAATTGTTCTACCTGTCTTGACTCTCGCAGTAGGCGAGGCATAGAGAAGCCGCACCCAGTCCTCCCCCAGGCCCATATGCAACATTACCTAAAAATAAGTACTCCCAGCCCACCGTATCAAAAGCCTTTTCCAAGTCCACCGACAGAACCGCCGCCTGTCGGTGAGTCGGAGCCTCCCCGTGATACAGTATAGAGTAGGGTCTGCAGAGGTTATAAGAAGTGCTGCGTGAGGGTATAAACCCGTTTTGGTCCGGGTGAATCGGACTTCATGTGCGGGAGTAGCCTACCTGCCAGTACCTTACTCAAAATCTTGAAATCCAAATTTAGCATGGAGAGAGGCCTGTAGTCCCGCACTCCAGCCTCAGGTTTCTTGGTCTTTGGGAGAGGAATTACAAGCGCCGTCTGGGTGGAGTTTGGTAACCCTCCCCCCCTCATACGCCTCTGCAAATAATGTAACCAGGTGTGGGGCTAGTACGTCAACGAAACGCTGGTAGAACTCAGCCGGGAGGCCGTCAGGCCCCGGCGTCTTACCAGGCGCCAACGCCACAATGGCAGCCCTGACCTCCTGCAAGGTGATCAGGTCCCCCAATTCCTCCCGAGCCTCAGCCTCCAGTGTGCAGAGCTGAAGGGGGCCCAGGAAGCGTTGTATATCTTGCAAGGAGGCCGCGTTCGGAGTATCGTACAACTTTTCATGGTACTTCAGGGAGGAATCATTGATTACATACGGATCGTGAACCAATTCTCCCGAGTCCAAACCAATTTGTGTAAAAAGTGCTCCCCCCAACTCAGGTTTGATTAGCCTCGCCAGCAGTCGGCCCACCCTCCCCTTAGTCTGCCCAGCGTGTCATGGTACTGTTCTCGTGTTTCCTGCAGGGTCACCTGGGCCCTCTCGTCCACCCCCTGTAGATTATCGAGTCTGCGAATGGTCCCCTCCAATTCCAGGAGCTCCCGGCGTAGTTCCCTATGTGCCCCATATGCCTGACCCATACAGTGGCCCCATACAACCACCTTGAATGCCTCCCATTCCATCTGAGGCGAGAAGGCAGTGTTAGCATTAATAGGGAAGTATGTTTCAATAAGTTTGAGTAACGAGGCCCTGAAGGGGACATCGTCGAGCAATGACTGATTCAATTTCCATGATGGGATCGGGGGACGGCGTCCCGACGGCTGATGTAATAAGAGGAGTGGGCTATGGTCCGACAGAGTACGCCCCAAATATTCAGAGTGGGAGACAGAACTATTAAAGGCCGGGGAACAGAGGAATGCATCAAGCCTAGAGTGCACCTGGTGGACTGGCAAAAAAAAGGAATATTCCCTCTCTTGCATGCTGCAGTCTCCATACATCTTCAAGACCCCAGTGGGACATCCAGGAATGGAAAGCCGCTGGCGTACGGTGTGGTTGAGTCCCTGGCAGGGGGGAGGGGGGGAGCGATCACTGCAACATCTGCAACACAATTAAAGTCACCCCCTAAGATAATGTGACCATTCAGGTGGAGAGCCAGCGAGGCGGAGAAAGACTCCAGAAAGCCGACCTGATCCTGGTTGGGTGCGTACACATTGCCCAGCGTCACCTCCTGTCCCGCTAGCCTCCCTATAACTAGGGCATACCGCCCCTCCGTATCAAGCCAGGAGTGTTCAAGGACAAAGGGGACCCCAGGCTTCACCCAAATTAACACCCGCCCTAGCAAAGGCTGAGAAGGTGAGTGCAAAGATCTGACTTCTCCATCTTTTCTTCAACTTCCTAACCTCCTCCTTATTAAGATGTGTCTCCTGGAGGAATGCGATGTGCACATCCCTATGCCGCAGATAGGAATAAATGTTGTGACGTTTGGTCATTGTACCCATACCTCGGATGTTCCATGTAAGGAACCTTACAGTATTAGGTGTGTTTGCCATGTCCACAGGTATACGCCCGCATCCATGCAAGTTGAGGGGAACCCCGCCCACTCCCCGTTTCACGTGGACCCGCCCTCCTCTGCAAACAACAAAGCAAGCAAATCTAACAGATGAACCCCCCTATTGAACAACTCCCAAACCCCAAGGCAGCCTGACAACGGTCAGTCACCCAAACGGCATGTGAAACATGTGAAACATAGCCCTTGATGAGGCCCCAACCCAGCAAGGCCCTCAACGGGAGGTGAACAAGTAAAGACACAGTTCAGGCGTACAAACCGTCCGGAGCGCACCGGCCCCTCCAATGCCAGGTCAGCTCGAGATCAGGGATCACGAGCAATAGTTCAGTAACAGAAGAAAAGCCAGGATCACCCGTTAACTCAAGCGGCCTCAGATGATTTCATCAGTTGTATTCGGTGTCACCACCGGCAACTTTATGCTGTCACTACGGGAGGTGTCTAAATCATTGTCCCCAGTGTCTGTCAAAGAGCGAACCTCCGCCACCGGGGACAAACTCCTGCCCTGCATAAGTGCCGCCACCGACTGAAGGGCTTCAGCTCTCTCTCTGTTTGCGAGGCAGTCGGTTTTTTAGGGGCTCCTCTGCGAGAGCGCCTACTGGAACGCTTCCCAAGTTCTGTTGGTTTCTTCCTCTCAGGTTCAGGGCCCACAGACCGGGGGGCCCCAGCTCTGTAGGCCTCGATCCACTCCCAGGCTTTTTGTGGACTTCCACAGAAATGGGTATCACCCTCCAGGATGATCCGCAGTCGGGCTGGAAACATCAGGGCATACTGAAGGTCCTCATCCCTCAGTGCTTTCTTGACCTCCAAGAACGCGGCCTGCCTCATCTGCACCTCTTGGGTATAGTCCGGGAAGAGGGAGACTTTGCTGTTGTTAACAGTGTAGAGGCCCTCCGTGCGTGCCCTCTGCAGGAGAGCATCTCTATCCCAGAAGTGGGGGGGGGGTCCCAGCACTTCCACTCCCAAGGCGGCCCTATTGTTGGAAAACTCACTGACCTGCGTGTCGCTGTCTCAATCCAGGGGCCCGGTCGTCACCTCAGCCACTGCCCACACTGAAGTCCAGGGCAGACTTTGCTTTCCCTTTTGCAATATTGCGCCACCAGCCTCTTCTGCAGAGGGTCCGGGGGTACACCCCCACTGTGCTGTCCCCGTCTTCCTCAGGGAGACCCACAGAGATCTAGGGCCACCAAGCCAATCAAGGCGATAAGGGTCCGCACCACAAGCACCCCGCGATGCAGTTGCGCGTCAGCACAGTCTCGGCACCTGGCATGCCACCATACCTGTCCCAACGAGTGCCAAGCCGTCTTCAATAGGCCCTAGGAGGTGTGGGTATGACACACTCAGGATTCTTCAGTGCCCCAAGGCACGGGTCATCCTCTGGGCCGGCCACGGCCCCCAACCCCTAGGCCAAGACCCGATCACCATCAGTCAGTCCCCGCAGAGCCGAGTCTAAATCTCGGGAAAGCCTCCAGGCAGCTCCCAGCCCCAGGGGAGGCCACGGTCCTCGCAGCAGTCCTCTTTCTCACAGACCCCAACAATGACACCACAGCACTGCGTCCAGCCCGCGGGGCCGCCCTCATCTCCTCCCGGCCACCATAATCAACGGGTGCTCCTTCGGCATCAGGGCCGATGGCGGGGTCCGCGCCGCGATCTACGAGCCCCGACCGGGCTTTGAAGACACCCCCCGCCTCGCTTCTTGTCGCCAGTGGCCGCAGTGTCTTGCGCTCACCTCTTCACGGTAGTGCCATTACGCCTCTGTAATCTGCCGGGGCCCCACTGCCCACTGTGCCTAGAGCCGGATCGCCGCCTGCAGGCCCACGATCGGGGCTCAGGCTCCCGCGAGGCCCATGCTCCACCTCGCTCTCCTGTGCTGTTTAGTTCCAGGCCGGCATCTTGCTGCCTACGAGCTCGGGCAGCCGGACCTTCCACCGCCACCCAGGAGATGGCGCCATTGTCGGGACAGGCGCCGGTGCCCCAGCACCGCCAGGTTGGATTTGCGGCGTTCCCCGGTCTCGGGTGACAATGGCTTATGCTAATATTTGTGGGCCGGCGCGGAGCTCTGAGCTCACGCGTCCGCCATTCTCTGCTCCTTGACCACGCCCCCGTAAGCCCGTCCTTTGTTCTGAAGTCTGGGGCGTCATTGGAAATAAGAGGATTTTCCCCAGTTCACTGTTAGGCCAGAGATGTGTCCGTAGCGATCCAGCAGTTCCGGCCACATAACACTGTCCGATGGCCCCAGAGATATATCAGTGCATCATCAGCGTAGAGTGAGACAATGTGCCATTGGTTGTGCGCTTTGATGCCCCAGTCAATTACCTGGCCACGTAATGCACAGGCCAGCTCCATCGCTAAGGCAAAAATAATTGGCGATAGAGGATACCCCTGTCAGAGAACACGCAGCCTGTCTTGACACGCACCAGTTATATGAAAGCTTAATTCATTGTAGGAACCGGGGGCCATACCATAACCTGCTAATGCCGCTCATTTGTACTCTCATCCCAGGGTTTCGAATGCCTTTTCAGTTTCTAGAGAAGGGATCCATGTCTGTTCCCCTGCCGTGTGTGCCCATTCTAGTAGCAGGAAGAGCCGAGGTAGGTTGAGACTGGTGTTCCTGTCGGGAATTAATCTGTTCTGGTCGGAATGCACCAGCAGTTGTGCCACTTCCAGTAATCTATTAGCCGGCACCCTACCCAGTATTTTGTAATCTGTATTTATGAGGGATAGGGTGCTGTAAGATCTTATCTGCAGCGGGTCCCTACCCGGCTTTAGGAGCACCACTAGTACGGCTACACGAAGTAAGGGCGGTAGTATGCCCCGCTCATAAGCTTCTTTATACAACCGATTTAGACGTGGGACCAATTGCGTACTAAAAGAAACATAAAATTCCAGGGGCCATCCATCGATCCCCGGGGTTTTTCCTCTCGCCAGTTTTTTGATGGCTTCGGTTATCTCGGTTTCCAAGATGGGGGATTCTAGGGCTGTATGATAGGTCTGCGAGATCCTGGGGAGTGTTATTTGTTCTAAGAAGAGCTGTAGCTCTGTCGCATCATATGATGGAGGGGCACTGTATAGGGAGGTGTAGTATTGGCAGAAGGCCGAGTTGATCTCGGCCTGCCTGTTAAAGACAGCCCTCTGAATTATAAATGGTGGTAATGGGTGTTTGAGATGAGCCTGTCTTCAGCAACCATGCTAACGTCCTGCCCACCTTGTCCCCCCCCCCCGCATGTCTCCTGGCTGGGTTTTTGTAGTCTAGGGCACACAATCGATCTAGAGTCATTTTATGAGACAGCCTGGCTTGGGCCAGTGTAGGCAGGATCTGTGGCGCAGCAGGCGATAGACGCTCGCAGCACTGTACCTCCGTCTCAAGGGCATCCAATTCTCTGTTAAGGGTCATTTGGGCGCCATATACTGCTTTTATCTTGTGTCCGCGCAAGACTGCTTTAAATGCATCCCATTCCACCCCAACACTAGATGCAGTGCCCTCATTGTCCTGAAAGTACGATGTAACAGATTGTGACAGGGAGGAGTGCAATGGGACATCATTAAGTGCCTCTAGGGGCAAGCTCCAAGTGGTCATTCTGGATTTGGTTTTCTCCCATGTCAGCTGTAGTTGTAGAGGGCTGTGATCCGATAATGTACGACCGAGGTATTCCGCATGAGACACCCTGGGGAGGACCTCGTGGGAACAGTATATTAGGTCTATTCTTGTGTGTACGTTGTGCAGTCCAGAAAATCTGGAATATTCCCTGTGGGTAGGGTATATACCCCGCCATGCATCCTGCAAGTGAAGATTGGTGGCCCATGCCTGTAAGTGTTGCAACAGGGTTATAGATTGAGCACCTGGGAGCGGAGGGCGTGAAGGGTCCATATCTAGGTCTGGGGTGCAGTTGAAATCCCCACCCCAATAAACTGGTTCTAAAGGGTCATGGAGCAGCGCTGGGGTCAGCGATTGCAGCAATAGGGATTGGCCTGAGTTGGGGCATAGAGTGAGATCAGCGATATCGGTAGGCCATTCAGTACCCCCTCCAGTATCGCGTGGGTCAATTCGGGTGAGGAGTACCTCCAGCGGAGTCCCAGGCACCCCCCATACCAAGGCCCCTCCTGCATATCCAGAGTACGTGGTCCCCACTATCGTCCCCCTCCAGCCCTTGTGTATTGAGGTGGGTGTCTGAGTGGTTGGGTGTGTTTCTTGGATAAGCGAACAGTAAGCCTACGCAAGTACTGCTAGACCTCGTGGCGCGTAGCGTACCCCGCTAGGCCACGGACATTCCATGTCAATAGCAATAGTGGAGTTCTTTGTGTACCCATATACATTTTCTTAATATGAGGAGGAGGCCCGGATCCCAGTATGTCAATAACGTGTCCTCTTCATGCACATGGATGCGTGGGCAGTTGTGTTCGTCCTAGATGGTGGATACTATTTTGTGGTACAGACAGCGTAATTTAAACAATAACAATCTCCCACTCCCAGGCCTATACGCCAACGGGCAGTCGGCCATCAGCACTTATCTGCAATACAAATAAAATTTCCAATAAAGATATAAAGGAGAGAGAAAAAGAGAAAATTATAAGACAGTGATTCTGTATCAGACACACAATGTGAGTGGGGAGCGAGGACAGCGTGGCGAGCTCGGAGTGCCCGCTTGTATAGATTATTGTTCAAAGCCCTAGATAGTCTTATATAATAATGTTCAGGTGGGGACGCCATAACAGTCCACGCTAGTACTTACACAGAAGCATTATTATGCAGCAAGCCTGTGTGGGGTCCGTCACATTAGGTCATCGGACGTTTGTGGGGTGACTGTAGGGCCTCCGTCCATTACCGCTGCATGCTGCGAGTCCATCAGCGATGGGGTATCCTCCGCCAGGTTCTCAGCCTCCGATCCTGAGCTTGATGGGGGGGGGGGCGGGACGCTGCGTATCTTTCAGCATTCTTCACTGCTTGTGCTCTTTCCCTCGCCACTTGATCTTTGGTGGGCCCCTGCTGTCGACGTCTGCTCCGTAATCTGCGGCATCTGTGTGTTTGCCATCGCTGTTGAGGTTCAACGGCAGCTCCCCTGAAGGGAGCTAATCCATTCTGTTCCATCCAGGCCCATGCATCCTCCGGGGTGGTGCAGAAATTAGGGTTGCCATCATGCTGTATCCTTAAGGTGGCTGGGAATTGAAGAGCATACTACATGGTGTGTTCCCTCAGGTGTTTCTTCATATCGAGGAAGGAGGACCTGTGTCGCTGTACTGCCAATGTATAGTCTGGGTATACGTGTACCATAGCGTTTTCGATCGGCTATGGGCCATGTGCTCTCGTTAGTTGCAATATATGGTCTCTGTCACGTTAGTTAAAGAGTCGTGGCACCCAGGCCTCGGCAGGGTTCCTGGGCAGGGGGGGGGGGGGTGGGCACCCGGCACTCTTTGGGCCCTCTCCACAGAGAAGAATTTGGATTGCTTGCCATGGAGGACTGTGTTGACGAACCAGGTTTCGAGGTAGAGTTCCATCCTTTAGCCCTTAACGCACTCAGGGAGGCCCACTATACGGACATTGTTCCTACGGGATCTTCCTTCCTGGCCCTCCACATGGTCCCGAAGGTATTCCACCTCCTTTTGTAGAGTCTTAAGCTGATCGTCTGCTGCCTTTCTCAACCCTGTCTTTTAGACGTTTATGATCCTCGCGCATGAGACCCATTTCAGTGCTTAGTGAGTCTATCTTGGGTCCTAGAGTGGATTTGATTTCCAGAACCGCTGCCAGAAGTTCATCAAAACGATATGAGTGATCAGGTAGGGCTTCCGGTGTTAGTTTCCTGTTTTGGGCATTATCCGGTGGTCGATCCGCAGGTTCGGGCGCGCCCCCAGTTTGTGCCTGGGGTCTATCCAGTCTGTTCTTACCCATTCTGAGGGGAGCAGCTTGGGCTGTGAGCCAGACGTTGGGCAGCGACTGTGCAGGGTACCAAGTGGGGGGCGCCTTCTGTTATGGGGCCGTACCCCCGCAGCGTCGGGGCTAAGCCTGTGGCCTAATGCTTCTGCCCCAGGGAGGGAAGTTGATTCTTGACCCCTACTGTGCACGTGGGGGATTAGTCACTTGGAATGCACATCACCACGTGTTCTCCCCCCCACCTCCCCGGTGTCCGCAGGTCCACCGGGTGGCGCAGTTTCGTAGTTGGGGTCTGTTGCCCAGGCCTTGTTTGAGGCATGGGGTGGTTCCTTGTTATTCTGTTATCCACAGCCCATGTGCCCCACAGGGAAAAGAATGATAGGGGGGGGGGATTGAAGTGGATTGTTCCTTTCCCCCTCAGCTTTGTTGTTTGCAAAAATGTAGTCCCAATTGGTGCTACCGCGGCGAGCGTAGGTCCTCACGCTCCTGCGCAGACTTGGCCCTCAAGGTCGCACAGTACTACTTTCGTACATCACATCTATAATAATGGGACAGCATAGTTCCCCATGTCTTCCCTATAGCTAGTCTTGCACAGTCAAAAAGAGGCTCTTCCCTCCGGCAGATCAGCCCTTTGCACTGTACCTTATTGCCCTGATGTGAGATCAGCCGGTGGAGTGGGCGTCCTGCGGGGTCCCAGCCGCCTGTGCCACCTGATGGAGGCGCAGTCGGCTGTCCGTGCCTTTCCCCCGTAGAGGCCGCTCCATTTCACTCCATTGAAGGAGGGGAGGGTGCCGGGCACCGGCGGGCAGCACAGTTGTCCTCGGGACCGAAGCAGCAGGCGTCTACCGGCCCGTGGCCAGACCTGTCGCCACAAATTTGCTGCCGCCGTCGGCCCTCCACAACTTCCGGGATTAAATAAACTGCCGGAGCTCCTCTGCCCCGCCGCCGACCTTGAGGAGTCACGTTGCAGCAGCGCCGTCTTCGGTGTCTTGCTCAGTTCAGACGGCGCCCATCCGCGTCAGCAGTCAGCACCTCACGCTGGGGTCTCTTCATCAGTTGCGGCGTGCCGCCCAGTCGATGTCCCAGGCCGCAGTGCACCAGCATCTCCCAGTACGGGCACTGCAAAGGTGCCACCGCTCATCGCAGAACTGCCCCGTGCGGGTCCGGGGAGCCTCTGCCAATAATGCAGGGCAGTCATCGGGCCTCAGGGCCCCCGTGGAATGGCTATTATGGCAGGATGTGGAGCAGGCCGTAGCGGAGCTACTCAGTGTGCATCCGCTCCAGTCGCCATCTTGGCAACGCCCCCAACTCAGATATGTTATTTAACAGAAAGGACCTTTCCTATTGGGCAATCTTGAGGTCTTCCTGAATCTTTGAAATTATCTGAAGCATAGTTTGTAGTGGATTGACGTCAGAGTCAGTGTCTTGCAGGTTGGCCTTGCAAATTGTCGAGACTAGGCCAGATGAAGCAATGTCGAGACAAGCTTCTGATGAGCGCCCCCTCAGCACCTTCTCTGAATTAGTGTCATCCATGACAAGACCCCAGGGTATACAAAATGGTTACTGTTATGGTATTATTGTCTGCTGTCGTTAAGCGCTTTTGGTTCCCTCTTCATGCATCAGTTGGATAAAAAAAAATGTAAGGAGCCAACCTTAGTGCACCATTCAGTGCATTATACAGACCAGTCCTCACTTCTTGGATCAGTAGTTGCAAATTGAGTTGCACGTTTCCACAAGTTGGTTCTTTAAAACTCTTGCTTGAGGAAAATGTTGTGGAATCCAGTAACTACCAGGCAGACGTGAGGTACGGGTAGGTGCAGACGAGCCGGCACCCGAATTCATTTCCCGGTAAGGTGCGGGCAGCCCACGTCCCAAGCCTTTGGAGTACTTCTCCCTCTCTTTCTAGGCCGTCAATCAGGAAGCTGTTTCAACTATTTAGTTGTAGCCCACCGGTAGTAGTCACAGGTTTGGGCCTGCCCTGATTACCTTAGAGGGCAACTATACCCTCTGTGTACATATATATAATTCTTGATATATTTTCTCTGCTTTGTGCAATCACTTTTTTACCACGTGCACTACACCACACTTAATGCACACCTGGTCCTGAAGAAGCGCCACGGATCCTACGGGACCCCAGAGGCGCGAAACATGTTGACCTTTTGAGTTACCCAGGCACATTACGCGTCTGAGGTAACACCTGACCTACAAGTTTTTTATTTTGACACGGGTACCGCCATATTAAAACATATACCTTTGGTAACCCTTAGTCAATTTTAACCACTGCACGCACTCTGCACACTCCTCACTTAGGACTCACCCCGCACACCCGCATGCATCAAACGGCAGTTCGCAGAAGATCTCCGACAAAGTGACCCTTCGGGGGACCCGTAGGGCATTGCAGCGCTGGCCCGACGAGGATCAACTGCCCGATGATGAAGCATGACATCCTTCGGGGTGTGTGAGGGCAACAAGGGACAAGACTTGTTCGTCCCCTTTCACTATTGAGTCCAAGGCCTAGTACATCTAGTACTTCTTTCCTCCTCCCCTTTTTGTCTCTCTTTCCCTTTAGGAGTGAGCAATATTTTGCACACCTCCCTAGGAACAGTGTCCTCCCCCTTGTGCATTTACGCTTAACGTCTGGAGCACAGGCACTGGACCTTTAACTAGCTCCTGGTCCCCCCCTCTCTCTTTCTTGTTAACGAATCCAGTTTGGCACCACGGAATATTCATAAGGTGATGGTTCTGCACCAGGATACAATATCCACCAGAAATATTGTTACTGAAAAGCAACTTTTGCTTTGCTAGACGCAGTCCTGTTGCATCAGCAAGAAGAACTATGTCTACATAAGTCTTCTGACATCCCAGCAGGTTAGTGGCTCATCCGAGACATCTAAATGGCCACCTAGACCCTTTATCTTGAAACTTGACAAAAGGATATGAACTTTGACCTGAAAGTTGAAAAAAGTGTCAATGGCGAAGGATGCCTCCAGGTTGGCTGGGTAACTTCATATAACCTCAACATTGAATACCTTGACTTTAGGTGTCTCAGTTTTGAAGGCCTCAATATAAGAAATAGGATGGATGGTGTCTTGAGGGATGTAGGTTTTATTGAAGATTCCTTGTCTTATGTCATGGAATCTTCCAAAAACCTGGGAATTAGTCAAAAATATCTATGCTAGAGAACGATATTTACAGGTAAGTGATTTAATTTTGTACACCAATTGATGTTACATTTTGAAATGTGTTAACTTAATATTGGCTCCCACATTGGTTCTGGAGGTATATCATCAGGCTTATGTGTATAGAATGAAGTGACATCACATGCACCAGAAAAAATGAAAGAGATGGTCTTTGAGCAATGTAGCACACAGTGTTTGGTTCATTGGTCTCATCAATTGACATACCCTAGTTGTAGAATGAAGCATGCTGATCATGTAGTCTAAATGTCAGCTGTTGAAACTTCTATCCTGTCTATGTGAAGGTAATGTGCACTACTCTCAGGGGCTCCCAGCCGCCAAATGTTGTCATTTCCTGTTTTTCTTTTAGGGCAAAGTTACGTGAATTTAACTGAAACCGGAAAGCTTGCCCTGAAATTCTTCACAAAGGATATGTCTGGTGCTTACATGTGCACACTTTCATATACAAGCTTCAGTAATAATGTTTTGGAGGAGAAAGAAAAATTCAAGGCTTATAAATTTATTGTACTGGGTAAGTACAACAATTATCCTTCTTTTAAATTGACTTTTGTTGATGAAGGTAAATTGATTACAATTATCTGTTGATCTGTGTCATCAATTTAAAAGGGCTTTTAGAAAACATGGTGTTAAAAGTGGACAGCTACAATATCTCAACCTGTCATAACTCTTGTCATCACTGATCCATCATTTACATCTACATCTTAAATTCTTGAAGAAGGACAACACTTTTTAGCCCCCCAGACTTACCCCTTATATCCAACAGGTTGGAGTTTTGGCATTTGACATGAATTTTATTTTTCTGCTTTTAGGTTTTAGCCACTGAACACTAAGCAGTACCAACCTGTTCTTCTATTTTTGGGTATTTTTCTATACAGACCTCAAGCTAGGGTGTTTGTGTATTTTAGAAGGCAAGGCCCAGAAAAGCCTGTAATTTGCGGTTTTCATTTTGCATTGTGACTCCCATTTTTCAAAATTGAAACCAACATTGAAGCTTTCAGTGCCAAAACATTAATGATTATCTCAATGTTTGCCATTGATATTGAGAATACGTGTCATCAAGGAGACTGACATTCAAGAACATTACGCCATTCAAGAAACGTTGAAACTTATGCTAATATGTCTTGTATAATGGCATTCGATATTGAGAGTGCTCAGAGTTTTGAAAATGAGTTGGTTCACTCACCCTCTTCTAAACCTGTGGAGCAGTGTCACTTAAAATGTATGATAAAAATTGTACCTGCAACCCAGGAGACCTCAAAGACAAGGCACCCAATAATGCACACTTCAATGTCCAACTACAGAAAATTACTAGGGAGAGGCCTCCTCTGCATATTGGACAAGGATTCCCCAACATAGAGTACCTTCTTCATGAAAGCAGAGAACAAAGAGACAATGTCATGCAAATCACCCTGAGGAACCTGTTAGCTTACGTTTGCAAAAATATTGTGTAGGAAAGTAGGATCTACTTTCATGGTCACCCCCACTTTTTGCTGGTGTCATTATGTTTTTCTGACTAGTCTGACTGTAATCCTGCTAACCAGGTCCCCAGTCTCTGTACTTCTTCCCTAAATTGGACATGGTGATTACTTAGGTACACTCCAGATTGGCTACTGGTGTACCCAGATAAGTCCCTACTATAGGCTACTAAGGTACCCAGGGCATAGGTACTCCAGGGGTCTCCCATGGGCTGAAGTATGTATTATGCCACCCATGAGAGACCACTCAAATTGTGACTACGGGCCTGCCATTGCAGCCTGTCTAAGCTGGTGCTAGCACTACTTACGACAGATATAGGTTTCCTTATATCTGAGGTCACTGCACTTAAAACCTATAAGTCCCCCCTAAGGCAGCCCTTTCAATCCTGAAGGCAGGGTGCTCGGTTCTAAGTGTGTGGGTGCCCCTGCATGAGCAACCTGTAGATTCCACCCTCCCGGGTTGTAGGTGCATCAGGCATTAGGACATATAGAGTGGCCATGCGTCATTACGCGATGACCATCTCTAAACTGACTGTAACGAACCCTGTCATGTTTGGTATCAAACATGTTGGAATCATACCCCTACACTTTAAAGCTCCTCCGGGAGGCCCTCAGTGCTCCGCCCTGAATTTTACGTTGCACTGCCACACTGCTATCTGGTTGGAGGTGTTTCTTCTGTAGGATTGCAATGTCTACGTTATGCCTCTTTAAGTATGCCATTATTTTCCTAACTTTTCTGTTGTCGTTTAGACCCCTAACGTTCCAGGTCATTAGCTGCAAAGATTGTGTCTTATCGCCGTTACGTGCCATTGGGTCTACGTGCTGATTGGAAAGTTTGCGTCATTATGTTGATGTAACACCTGGTATTGCTATGATGCTCCTCGTCCCCATTTTAAACATTACAGTACAATTAACCCACAACATCCCACCCACGCTCTAGGCATCCCCAACTTCCATAGCTGCAATGGATCCCTCCCTCCCTCATTTACTTCCCCTCTCGAGAACCCTTGGTAAAACATACAGAATAGTGTGGTACACTTGGGGGCAGACGTTACCTTCTTCTCCTTGGCCTGTTTGCCACCCTTCTGTCACTTACATCAACTACGGTGCCATAGTATTCCACCTCCAATCTCAATGACTCTAGATGCGTTTAGCTGATATGATTGGGAACATGCTACTATGAGTAAATACTCAAATAGAGATCTCACCAGATATCCCCAGTCAAATCTATGGTGATAACATTCCAACTCCATGCCCACTAACACTAACTTTGCGACCTCTGACCCTGCTCGCAGGCAGGTCGCTCCCCACGCTGCTGCACGGCTCTGCCTGCATTGTTTTTGCCTAATCCTGTACTTTCCCCCTGTGCCTAACTTGCTTTCTTGCCCAGACTTGTTTTTTTCCTCCTGTGCCTAACTTGCTTTCTTGCCCAGACTTGTTTTTATTCCCCTGTGCCTGTACTTGTTTTCTTGCCTAAACTTGTTTTTCCTTCCTGTGCCCAGTTCTCCCGCTGCCCCCGCCCGTTTTTCCCGCCGCTGCGTCCCTGCGGCCCCGCCCCTCTGCATTCCCATTCGCCGCCCCGCTCCCGCCTCCCAGCTGCTCCTCCCTCCCACATCCCCTCATATGGAGGCCGCGCAGCGGTGAAAGGAGCGACCTCTGACCCTGCTCGCAGGCAGGTCGCTCCCCACGCTGCTGCACGGCTCTGCCTGCATTGTTTTTGCCTAATCCTGTACTTTCCCCCTGTGCCTAACTTGCTTTCTTGCCCAGACTTGTTTTTTTCCCCCTGTGCCTAACTTGCTTTCTTGCCCAGACTTGTTTTTTTCCCCCTGTGCCTAACTTGCTTTCTTGCCCAGACTTGTTTTTATCCTCCTGTGCCTAACTTGCTTTCTTGCCCAGACTTGTTTTTATCCTCCTGTGCCTAACTTGCTTTCTTGCCCAGACTTGTTTTTATCCTCCTGTGCCTAACTTGCTTTCTTGCCCAGACTTGTTTTTATTCCCCTGTGCCTGTACTTGTTTTCTTTCCTAAACTTGTTTTTCCTTCCTGTGCCCAGTTCTCCCGCGGCCCCCGCCCGTTTTTCCCGCCGCTGCGTCCCCGCCCCCCTTCATTCCCATTCGCCGCCCCGCTCCCGCCTCCCAGCTGCTCCTCCCTCCCACATCCCCTCATATGGAGGCCGCGCAGCGGACGCGCGCAGCGGGCGCGCCGCTGGCACGCCGAAGGCGTCCGCGCCTGGACCGCGCCCAGCGCCAGGACCCCTGGACCCCGCGAACGCCACGACGCCCGACACCACTACGATGCCAGATCCCTCCACGCACTCAACACCGGACGATCACACACCTGTTTCCTGGCCGCCCCGAAGCGCACCCACGGAGCTTTCACCTGCCGGAACTGCAGCTTCACAAGCATCCGCCCCACCATGCCGCCGACCAGGAAAGAACCCAACCACCTCAGATGCATCCTTCTCAACACCCGCTCCGCCCGCAAACATGCCGTTGAACTCTGGGACCTACTCGACTCAACCTTCCCAGACGTCGCCTTCCTGACGAAGACCTGGCTGAACCCCGCCTCGGCACCCGTCATAGTCATAGCCGTCCCGGAAGGCTACAAGATCACCCGCAGGGACCGCACCAACGGAGCAGGAGGAGGAATCGCCATCGTCCACAAGAACACTCTCCGAGTCTCGACCAACACCGACGACACCCTCAGCACCGCCGAACACCTGCACTTCCAGATCCACACCGATCCCAACACCACCCTCAGATGAACCCTCGTCTACAGACCCCCCGGACCCCGACCACAGTTCAGCGACTCCATCGCCGACTCCGTCAGCACACACGCCCTCACCTCCACGGACTACATCCTCCTCGGGGACCTGAACTTCCACCTCGAGAACAACAACGACACCAACTCCACCACCCTGATCGACAACCTAGCCAACCTCGGACTCAGACAACTCGTCACAACACCCACCCACTCCGCCGGTCACACGCTTGACCCCATCTTCTCCGCAAGCCCCCACGTCTCCTTCAACCACACCACCGAACTCCACTGGACAGACCATCGCTGCATTCCACTTCACCTTCAAGAAACCCACCACGCACCACCGCACCCAAAAGATGCCCCGCCACTGCTGGAGCGAAGTCACCGAAGACCAATTAACCACCACCCTCGCCCAGAGCCCACCCACCGACCCCACCGACCCCGACACCGCCGCCCGCAACCTCAGACAGTGGATCAACGACTGCGCCAACACCCTCGCCCCGATCAAGAAACCCTCCAACAGTCACACCAACAAGAAAGCCAGCTGGTTCACTGAAGACCTCCGGGCCTCCAAGCAAACCTGCCGAAAGCTGGAGAAGATCTGGCTCTGTGAACGAACACCGGACAGCCACGCAGCCCACAAGAACGCCACCCGCAGACACCATCACCTCATCAGATCCGCCAAAAGGGCCTCCTTCAAAGACCGCCTAGACAACAACGCTCACAACAGCAAAGAGCTCTTCAACATTGTGAAGGAACTCTCCAACCCCAGCTCCAACACCAACGACGTCCCACCCTCGCAAGACCTGTGCGACTCGCTGGCCACCTTCTTCAACGCAAGATCGCAGACATCCACGACAGCTTCAACGCCACGACCGCCCCGACAACCACTGAGACCTCCGCCCCCACGACCACCATCCACACCAACCGCCTGCTCTCCTGGACCAACATCAACGACGACGACACCATCAAGATCATGAACACCATCCACTCCGGATCTCCATCAGACCCATGCCCACACCACATCTTCAACAAAGCCAGCACAGCCATCGCACCCCATCTCCGGAAAGTCATCAACACCTCCTTCGAGACAGCAACCTTCCCGGAGAGCTGGAAGCACGCCGAGATCAACGCCTTACTCAAGAAACCCAGGGCGGACCCCAAGGACCTCAAGAACTTCCGGCCCATCTCTCTGCTCCCGTTCCCGGCAAAGGTCATCGAGAAGACCGTCAACAAACAACTGACCCGCTACCTCGAAGAGAACAACATCCTGGACCCTTCCCAGTCCGGGTTCCGCAGCAACCACAGCACCGAGACTGCCCTCATCGCCGCCACGGATGACATCAAGTCCCTGCTGGACAACGGAGAAACGGCGGCCCTCATCCTCCTGGACCTGTCAGCCGCCTTCGACATGGTCTGCCACCACACACTACGAACACGCCTCCACAACGCCGGGATCCAAGAGAAGGCCCTGGACTGGACCACCTCCTTTCTCTCCGGCAGAACACAGAGCGTCCGCCTTCCCCCCTTCCGCTCCGAAGCCACCGAGATCATCTGCGGCGTACCCCAGGGCTCTTCCCTCAGCCCAACTCTGTTTAACATCTACATGGCACCGCTCGCCCACGTCGCCCGTCGGCACGACCTCAACATCATCTCCTACGCCGATGACACCCAGCTGATCCTCTCCCTCACCAAGGACCCCCACACCGCCAAAACCAACCTCCACGAAGGAATGAAGGCCGTCGCTGAATGGATGAGGAACAGCCGACTGAAGCTGAACTCGGACAAGACGGAGGTCCTCATCCTCGGATCCACCCCTTCGGCCTGGGACGACTCCTGGTGGCCGACCGCACTGGGAACCGCCCCAACACCCACCGACCACGCACGCAACCTAGGGGCCATCCTCGACTCCACCCTCTCCATGACTAAACAGGTCAACGCCGTCTCCTCCGCCGCTTCAACACCCTCCGCATGCTCCGCAGGATCTACAAGTGGATCCCCACTGAAACGAGAAGAACGGTCACCCAGGCCCTCGTCAGCAGCAGGTTGGACTACGGAAACGCCCTCTACGCAGGAGCCTCGGCCAAACTCCTGAGACGGCTCCAACACATCCAGAACGCCTCTGCACGCCTGATCCTCGACATCCCTCGCCGCAGCCACATCATACCCCACCTGAGACACCTGCACTGGCTCCCGGTCAACAAGAGGATAACCTTCAAACTCCTCACCCATGCACACAAGGCACTCCACAACACCGGACCAACGTACCTCAACAGACGACTCAGCTTCTACACCCCCACCCGCCAACTCCGCTCCGCCGACCTCGCCCTCGCCACTGTCCCCCGCTTCCGAAGAGCGACCTCCGGTGGCAGATCGTTCTCCCACCTCGCCGCCAAGACCTGGAACACCCTCCCCATCCACCTACGGCAGACCTAAGACCTGCTGACCTTAAGAAAACTCCTCAAGACCTGGCTTTTTGAGCAGTAGCAGCATTCCCCACCCCAGCGCCTTGAGACCCTCACGGGTGAGTAGTGCGCTTTACAAATGACATGATTGATTGATTGATTAGAGGTATGTTACTTATAATTGTTGCATTCTCTGCCCTGTGGGAGCCACAATGACCCCCCCATGTCTAGAGATACCTAAGTGCAGGTCTACTCACAACTTCTTTCTCCTACTTCATTCGTCCTCAGTGTCCAGCTTTGCGTTTTCGCTCAACGGGATCCGCCCAGTCAATCAATCAGGGAATTGTAAGCGCGCTACTCACCCATGAGGGTCTCAAGGCGCTGAGGGGGGGGGGTCCGCAGATCTGTTTAGCCAAAGAGCCAGGTCTTGAGGGTCTTCCTGAAGGTGTTCAGGGAGGGGCGCGTCTGATGTCTGCCGGTAGCTCATTCCAGGTCTTGGCTGCAATGTGAGAGAAGGATCTTCCGCCTGCTCTGGCTCTGTGGATGCGCGGGGTTTCAGCCAGTGCGAGGTTGGAAGATCGGAGGTTTCTTTTGGGTACGTGGAAGTTGATTCTGTCGTTGAGGTATTTGGGTCCGTTGTTGTGTAGGCATTTGTAGGCGTGAGTGAGGATTTTGAAAGTTACTCTTTTCTCCACGGGGAGCCAGTGGAGACTTTGTAGGTGTTGGCTGATGTGTTCGTGTCGGGGGATGCCGAGGACGAGTCTGGCGGCGGTGTTCTGTATTGTTTGGAGTTTTCGGAGTAGGGACTTGTTGATGCCGGCGTAGAGTGCGTTTCCATAGTCCAGTCTGCTGGTGATGAGTGCGTGGGTGACTGTCTTCTTTGACTCAGGGGGGATCCACTTGAATGTCTTGCGGAGGATGCGGAGGGTGTTGAAGCAGCTGGAGGTGACGGCGTTGACCTGTCGGTTCATGGTGAGTGATGAGTCCAGTACGATGCCAAGGTTCTTGGCGTGGTCTGAGGGGGTAGGTGGGCTTCTAAGGGCGGTCGGCCACCAGGTGCTGTCCCATGCAGAAGGGGTGGTACCGAGGACGAGGACTTCTGTCTTCTCGGCATTTAGCTTCAGGCAGCTGTTGGTCATCCAGACTGCGACGTCTTGCATTCCTTTCTGGAAGTTGAGTTTGGCAGTGGTGGGGTCTTTGGTGAGGGAGAGGATGAGCTGGGTGTCATCGGCGTAGGATACGATGTTGAGGCCGTGTTGTCGGACGATGGCTGCAAGGGGGGCCATGTAGATGTTGAAGAGGGTGGGGCTCAGTGATGAACCCTGTGGGACTCCGCAGGTGATTTTCGTGGGGTCAGAGAGGAAGGGTGGGAGTCTGATCCTTTGGCTTCTTCCGGTGAGTAATGATCGGATCCAGTCCAGGGCTGTTCCTTGTATGCCTGCGTCGTGTTATCTGGCGACTAGTGTGCGGTGGGAGACGGTGTCGAAGGCCGCTGATAGGTCGAGTAGGATGAGAGCTGCGGAGTGGCCTTGGTCCAGGAGGGTGCGGATGTCATCTGTGGCGGCGAGTA
Organism: Calotriton arnoldi; assembly: GCA_963921515.1. Lineage (NCBI taxonomy): Eukaryota > Metazoa > Chordata > Amphibia > Caudata > Salamandridae > Calotriton > Calotriton arnoldi. The sequence continues at coordinate 3,153,887 of CAWUFW010000543.1, read as the reverse complement.
GGGCGGTCTCTTCAATGACGGGTCGAGGACGGCGTTCTCTTCAATGAATCGTGTCAGTTTCCTGTTGACTGTTTTCTCTGCAACTTTGGCTGCAAAGGGGAGGAGCGAGATGGGCTGATAGTTCTTGAGGTAGGTGGGGTCAGCTGTGGGCTTCTTGAGCAGGGGTCTGACTTCCGCGCGCTTCCAGTCGTCTGGGAAGGTGCTTGTTTTGAAGGTGGTGTTGGTGTGTTGTAGTTCGGGTGCGATGGCGGCCGCAGCTCTGTGGTAGATGTGAGGGGGCAGGGGTCGGTGGGGGCCCCCGAGTGCATGCTTTTCATGGTGGAGGCGGTGTCTTCGGCCATGATCGGTGTCCAGTTGGAGATGGTGGGCTGGCTGGTGTTTCTGGGGGGCGGGGGGCCGTCTGTGGCACCTGGTGGATGGTCGATGAAGTTGTCAAAGAGGTTTTTGATCTTGAGGTGGAAATAGGTTCCAAGCTTGTCGCAGAGGTCTTGGGATGGTGTGATGTCTGTGGCTTCGCTGCCCAGTGAGCCACGACTTCTCGTTGCTTGCTCCTTTTGCTTTAGAAATTGCATTACTGCCTTAGGGTCAGTGAAGAAGTGCATCTTACCATCCATTTTGATCCTCAACTTGGCGAGGTATTGCATACTGTACTCAAGATTCATTTCTCTCAGTCGTTTTTTGGCAGGTATAAATCGGCGTCTTGCTTCTCTTCCAGGGGATACTCATCAATAGTCATAAGCACTGAATTATCCCGGAGCATATACAAAAATAAATATATATGTGTATGTTTCGGTAAGAAAGTACAGAGTACCTCCCAAACATAGACATATACATGTATATATAAATAAAAACATGCAGCCTAATATACTTCCAATAGGCTAATATGCCAAAATTACATGGGTTTTTCAGAAAGAGAAAATAATATCCCATATAAATACTGAAACAGAGAACATACACTGCAATAGTGTTCCAACACAGCCCTTTATTTTCAGAGAAAAAGGCAAGTAATAGCAGGCAATTAGCTCATAGGCTGCATAGATGAGAAAACATCACAGTACCAAAAAACTGGCACCTTGCCTTTAAGGATTCTAAGAACCTGGGCACCGTGCCTTTAAGACTTCCAGGAGCCCCCTGCTCCCATCACGCACCACAGGTGACAGTTAGGTCAGTTCTTTTTGCCTGCTGCTTCTGTGAGGATCCTGGAGCTTGAGCTCGTCAGTTTTTGGCTATTTATAGTCAGAAATTGGTTTATTCCAACTTTATTCGGCATTTTGTGCTGCTGGTATTAATTCTTAGTCTTTTTCTGACAATTTAACAACAATTTTTTTGTCAAAAATGCCAGCTTTATTTAACAATTGCCCTTCCTGTGGGAAGAAAATGGCTAAATCTGACCCTCACTATGTGTGTATTGTGTGTTTGCCATCTTCACACAACCCAGAGAAGTGTTACTACTGCCAGCAATTTTCAAAGAGAACTCTGCATGACAGAGAAAAGATCAAACTTCATGCCTCAATGGAGAGAGGAAAAGGACATTCTAAAAGTGGCCTTGAGAGTAATCCTGCCTCCAAGAAGCCCTCCTCTCAAGAAAAACAAAAGAAACGGTGTTGATCTGCTTCCCCAGCTTCCAAAAGAAAGCAGATTCTGAATTGCTCGCCGTTGGCGTCGAAATCGACGTCAGAAAGACAAGTAAGACACTCTACGACGTCGAGGGACAGATCGCCGTCGAAACGACGAGAACCTCCATCGACGAAAAGTAAGTCGACATCGAGGCATACTACTTCGGGCTCGAAGTACGTTGGCCATGAGAGGCCTAAGTCGATGTCGAAGCATCCGTCGACGTCAAGACACCGGTCGGCGTCGAGATCCCCACCTTCTCCACGAAGGTCGGCGTCGAGAGGATCGACGACGAGGACACCCTCACGGACCTACAGACGGTCGACGTCGAGGGCACGATCACCGTCGAGGAAGTCGACGTCAAAGACGCTGCACGCCTACAGACGGTCGACGTCAAGAACGCCTTCACGTTCGACGTCAAAAAGACCGACGTCGAGGGCATCGCCGCATAGACACGAATCCTTAAGTGTGTATCCGCAGCAGCGGTCGACGTCACTGGTGGCCCATTCCGTTTCGTCGTCGAGGCATCGCTCGACGTTGAGGGAGAAAAACCTCATCATTCCTTCAGGAGACGTATCAGAAAAGCCAAGGTCGATGTCGAGAACCATACGTTCGACGTCAAGGGAAGTGTCATCTTCGCCTGTCATTAACATTATTCAAGTTACACCGGAGGGATCTCCGGCTCCTAGAGAAAAAACTCCTTCTGTTAATATGTCTCCAAGATGGCTAGAAAGCACACAACACTGGAAGGTCCCACCCAGAGTTCCGGGCTCAGAATTCTCCAGAACTCTTTCTCCATCCAGAGTCTCTGTGGGACCTCCTCCTACTGCATCCTTGAGGCCATCTCCACACAGGTCTCCGAGAAGATCTAGGTCCCCATCAGCACGGCATTCACGATCAAGAGGGCGCTCAAGATCTCGCCATTCTCCTACCTCTAAAAGGAGACGGAGGTCACCATCATCTACCACGTTTGCAAGATCGTCCATTAGGGATTATTCTCCGACTCTATCTGCGACACCGCCATCCAGGGTTTCCCCGATTGACGATATCGGAACTTTCAATGAGGTTCTCTGCAGGGGTGCCAGCAAGTTAAATATCAATATGTCTGCACCACCAGTTTCGACTTCCATCATATTTGAGACCCTTCACCATAGGTCATCGGCAAGGCCTCTGCTTCCTTTGGTCCCAGGTCTGCTAGAGCCAGCAATGCAGACCTTCCTGACTCCGGCCACGGTGGGCTCAGCTTCCACACGTATTTCTAAAAAATATAAGGCACCAGATCAGGATCCATTTTTTCTTCGTGCGGACCCACCTCCAGACACAGTCATAGTGGCGGCAGCCAGAAAGGCACATTCAGCTACATCCTCCTATACTGTCCCTCCGGAGAAGGACAGTAAGAATATGGACTCATTAGGTAAACGAATGTGCAACACGTCTGCATCAGTGATGAAGGTGGCTAGTGCTTCCGCCCTGCTGGGTTGGTATGATCGATCACTCTGGGACTCTTTGGCAAGATTCACAGAAAAGCTGCCGAAAGAGGATCAACAAGATTTTCAAGAAATCCTACAAGAAGGCGGTGTGGTGGCAAACCAAGTCATCAGTGCAGCCGCAGACACATCAGATTTGGCTGCCCACGGCTATTCTCACGGTATTTGCTCGAGGCGCTCAGCCTGGCTTCGTCTCACGGGGCTGAAACCGGATGCACAGAGAAAGATCGTAAACCTCCCCTTCAATGGCTCTTCTGTATTCGGTTCCCATGCGGATGATGAGATGGCCAAGATGAAAACAGAATTAGACACTCTAAAAGCTGTTGGCTTGGAGAAGCGAAAAGAATTTCGGCGAAGGTTCCGTCCCTATGACCGACATCCCTTTCAGCAGAGGGTTCAAACCCCTCACTGGACCACGCAAAATCAAAGTCAATCCAGGTCTCTCTACCACCAGAGAAGGCCTGGACGTGGAAGAGGAACTACAAGACAGCAAACGGCTGCACCTAAATAATCAGCAAAGCAATGAAGAGTGGCTTCCTCCATGCCCGTTAACCACTCCGGTGGGGGGAAGTGTTATGTTACATCTGGAGGAGTGGAAGAAACTAACAAAGGACAAGTGGGTTCTGAATATTGTGCAGAATGGCTATTTACTCAGATTCAAATCCCCACCTCCATCAATTCCTCCGTGAGAAAAATTTCTCCAAGACTACCACTTGTTGCAATCGGAGGTGAACATTCTTCTACAAAAAGATGCCATAGAAACGGTCCCTGTTCCTCAAAGAAAGCAAGGGATTTATTCTCGTTATTTTCTGGTGCAGAAAAGAGGTCCTACCAGAGAATACCGACCAATACTCGACTTGAGACTACTAAACAAATTCATCCGCAAAGAAAAGTTTTGGATGTTGGCGCTGCACCAAATCTTCCCTCAACTTCATCATGGGGACTGGATGTGTTCTATAGATCTACAGGACGCATACTTCCATGTGCCAGTGTCCAAGAAGCATCGCAAACTTCTACGGTTTCAAGTGTCATTCCAGCATTTCCAATTCAAGGTTCTCCCATTCGGGCTCAAATCAGCTCCCCGAACGTTTACGAAATGCATGGCAGTGGTGGCGGCGTTTCTTCGCAAGCAAAGGATATTCAATGATTCATATATCCTTACCTGGACGACTGTCTCCTGAAGAGCCCGTCACCTGCTCTGCTTCAGAGTCATCTCTCATACTGTCTTCAACTACTGAATAGGTTGGGTCTTCATGTCAACTACAAAAAATCGATCTTCAACCCGCCACAGAGAATCCACTACCTGGGTGCCTCCCTGGATACCGCAAAGGCAAGCATGTGTCCTTCGGAGGAGAGGTTATTCTCAATCCGCGAGAAATGTCACAATCTTCTTCACACACAACGTCCCACAGTCAGGCAGGTGTCATCGCTGCTAGGATCAATGGCATCATGCATCTTCATCGTACCAAACGCCAGGTTAAAGATGCGTCCTCTGCAACAATCTCTGGAGGACCAGTGGATGCAGATATCGGGGCGCTGGGAGGACTAGGTGCTTCTTCCCCAATCGGCCAAGGATTCCATCAGATGGTGGATGAAGCGATCCCATCTAATGAAGGGAGTTCCTTTTCACCTGGACCCTCCTACCCAGACGATAGTCACGGATGCTTCACTCCAAGGATGGGGTGCTCATATGGGTCCTCTCCAAGTTCAAGGTCTCTGGTCGGAGACAGAACAAGGTTATCATATCAACCTCTTAGAGCTGAGGGCCGTACACTTAGCTCTCAAATCACTGTAGCCTTCGTTCCAGTCTCGTTCTCTTCTGATTCAAACAGACAATACCACAACTATGCATTATTTGAACAAACAGGGGGGTACCCGATCGAGACCTCTCTCTCTAGAGTCTCAGACCATCTGGAAATGGCTTCTCGCAAGAGACTTAACCATTGTGGCGATTCATCTCCCGGGAACTCTCAACGTCCAGGCGGACGTCCTAAGCCGGGACTTCGTCGAAGCTCACGACTGGGTACTCAACGACGAAGTCACTCAAAACATTTTTCAAAATTGGGGAGTACCAGACATCGACCTGTTTGCAGACGCGGTAAACGCAAAATGCCCCGTCTTCGCATCCAGGTTTCACCAACCAGGCTCTCGGGGGAATGCCCTTTTGATAAAATGGTCTCAGACATTTCTGTCTGAGACCACAAATTCCGTTGATTCCCACAGTGATCAACAAGTTCTACAGGGCCAACACCAGAATAATTCTGATAGCACCGGAATGGCCTCGTCAGTGGTGGTACCCGGATCTTCTTCAGCTATCGGAAGTTCCACACAAGAGGTTACCATGCCGTCCAGACTTACTATCCAAGAACGAAGGGAAGGTGCTTCATCCCAATCTCTCATCCCTACGATTGATGGCATGGCTCCTGAAGTCCTCCAATACGGACACCTAGGTTTGACTTCGGAATGTATGAACATTCTAAAAGAAGCCAAGAGACCTTCCACCAGAAACTCGTACGCTTTCAAGTGGAAGCGTTTTTACTTATGGTGCATGAACAATGGACATGATCCCGCCCGGGTCAGGAACAGGTGATTTTACCGTATTTGCTGCATTTGGCCAAATCTGGTCTTCAATTTTCCTCTATTAAAGTCCAACTTGCAGCTATATCAGCATATAGAAAGTCCCCAAGTCAGGTTTCCTTTTTCAAAATTCCTGTGGTCAAAGATTTTCTTGAGGGATTAAGAAAGGTTTATCCACCAATCAGGGTCCCTTCTCCACCTTGGGAGCTCAACATTAGTCTAGCAAAACTGATGGGTGCTCCCTTTGAACCTATTCACAGAGCTTCTTTACAACATTTGACATGGAATGCCGCTTTTCTAGTGGTTATCACCTCTGCTCGCAGAGTGAGTGAGATCCAGGCGTTGTGTTGTAAAGAGCCCTACATTGTTTTTCATGCAAACAGAGTGGTTTTAAGAACACATCCGAGTTTCTTACCTAAAGTGGACTCGGATTTCCATATTAATCAGACTATTACACTTCCCACATTCTTTCCAAACCCTTCAAACCCTCCGGAAAGGTCCCTTCATTCTTTAGACCTCAAGAGGGTTCTGAAGTTCTATTTAGACAAAACAAAGACCTTGAGAAAGTCAGATCGTCTGTTTATAAATTATGCTTCCATAAATACAGGTTCTGCAGCTTCCAAAAGGTCTATCTCTAGGTGGATAGTGTCCTGTATATCGTTGTCCTATCAACTAGCTAACAGAACCCTCCCGGGAAAACCAAAGGCCCATTCTACCAGGGGGAAAGCATCGACCACAGCTCTCCTTAGGAATGTACCTATTGCTGAGATTTGTAAAGCAGCCACATGGCGATCAGTGCATACTTTCACTCGCCATTACTGTTTAGACTCTGACACACAGGCGGATGCTCAGTTTGGGCAAGCCTCATTAAGAAATGTATTTAGTCATCCTTAAAATGTTATTTGTGCTGTATTTATACTGGTGCTCGTCCGCGGGAAAGTGGGTATGGGCTTGCTATTCTATTCAGTGCTTATGACTATTGATGAGTATCCCCTGGAAGAGAAGGATAAGTTACTTACCTGTAATCCTAGTTCTCTTCCAGGGGTATACTCATCAAAGTCATAAGCAACCCTCCCGCCTCCCCAGACGAGTATTGACCGTATAGTATTGTTTTCCGCACCTTGTGCCATGGTTCCTTTATGTTTGCACACCGTAAAAAAGAACTGACCTAACTGTCACCTGTGGTGCATGATGGGAGCAGGGGGCTCCTGGAGGTCTTAAAGGCACGGTGTCCAGGTTCTTGGAATCCTTAAAGGCAAGGTGCCAGTTTTTTGGTACTGTGATGTTTTCTCATCTATGCAGCCTATGAGCTAATTGCCTGCTATTACTTGCCTTTTTCTCTGAAAATAAGGGCTGTGTTGGAACACTATTGCAGTGTATGTTCTCTGTTTAAATGGGATATTATTTTCTCTTTCTGAAAAACCCATGTAATTTTGGCATATTAGCCTATTGGAAGTATATTAGGCTGCATGTTTTTTTTTATATATACATGTATATGATAACGCCGATTCTTATCTAATTATCTATAAGAACCCTCTGGCCGCCAAGATCTTTTTACCTGTTGAATAGTGTAAAGGAGAGAATCTCATCAGGTTAGATATCAGCATTCATTTTGTCTGAAAGGACCACTGACTCCGAATTCAAGTTTGAGAATTTATTATCGCCAAAAATAACTGAACGTGCAAGCACCTCAACACGAGGTTAAAGAAATAGATGGGCACTAATACAAATAATAATCTACGCAGGAGTCTCATCCGACTCAGGATAAGAAGAATAGACAGTTCTAGGAGGACCAACCAGACTATGATTGCTCCTATTTCTAAGTTGCTCTTCATGGGCCTAAACAAGCTTAAAATCAATTGCTGTCCCTACACTAACGCTAAGTGACATCCCTGCATAACGATTTTCCCAGGCAAGAAAGAATAAAAGGTGTCAGCTGTGAAGACTTCCTAAGAAGTGCAATCACCGTATACCTAAGCTCAGCTCTGTCCTTCTTTCAGGTCTCCCCTACCGCTTCTCTGGCTTCCTCCCTCGGGGCACTATCCCTAATACAAAACCATACTACAAAGGTACACGCCTTGTTTACGCCCTCTTGGCCAGGTCTTCTTTCTTGTGCTTTTCCATTGAAACGGTGACTTCATCCTGGACAGTTTCGTTGACCTTGAGTCCCAGGCGCCTTCTCCGCTGAAAGTATCATCCCTAAATTCCATTGCACTCCCCGTACCATGCCTCCCATCTTTCTAACTTTTGAAAACAAAGAGTTAGTCTTTACTAACGAGACATGTGTCCTTGCACCTGCAACAAAAGATACGTTCAACAGAAACCTTCTACTGTGCTAATTAAATCTACCGTTTGTGCCCAGAGAGCCTTTCCAAGAGAAACCCTTTTCGGCCTACATTATAAGCTAACATAAGAATATACCAGGCCTTCCTTAAGCATATATGTAGTCAGGCCCTTACATATAACTTTTAAACACACTTCTTACTTTTCACTATAAGCATATTCATTACGATTCATTATGCAAACAATGAATTACATGTGCAACTTTAATATGGTGCACGTTTAAACTACTGCAATTACATTACATACACGAACTAATTCCTCTATGCATTATGTTCACACAATTCAAAAAGCATTACATTACATCATTATCCTAACACCATTATACTGCTGAGTTCACTTCGTTTCAGTGAACTATTCATTCTTTGCTAAACATGCATGAGTATACAATGAATATAACGAATATATGTCTGAATACATATGGGTGCGGCCTATCAGTGATTATGATGCACCCCTACAATTCACAAGAACATTTCGCTCTATCAGTTCCCCCTTTGATGACTCCTGTCATCACATCTCATTCTACTCCCTCGGAGAAGGAACCGACCTAAACAGAACTTGTTCCCATCTTCCCTGATCTGAAGTTCTCCATGCTCTTGAGCCTTTGATACTGATTGTCCTGCAATCTTGCCAATCTCATGTCATTTTCCCTCAAAGCTCTCTTGACTCTGCCTGCTCGATACCATTTGTAGGCCTTGATCATAATCCACAAGCCAGCCACACAAACCACCAAGATAAGGAGTGGTCTCAGGAAGTACCCAAGGAATCCCTTTCCTAGGTTTGCAAACCAACCTCCCACTTGACCAAAACCCTTTCCGACCTTTTCCCAGGCCCCTTCTTCGGTCAAATCCGCTATCTTTGTGTGGATCATAGTGATGTTACTTATATATTTCTCCAGATCCTTGCTACGGTCTGGTATATAAGTGCAGCACTCTTGAACCTTCAGCATTTTACAGACTCCGCCCTCTTTTGCCAATAGGACATCCAAAGCAAGGCGATTCTGCAAAACCATTCCCCTTATCGACAACATCTCTCCTTCCACCAACACCAACGATTTTGCTGTGTTCATCGAAAATTCATCCACCACAGTCGCTAACCTCCGGATCTTCACATCATTCAAGACTACTCCTAGACTAGGTATCATAGCTCCAAAGATATCCCCCACAACGATTCCTGCACTTGCAGCTCTTCTCGTTCTTGAATGCTCTCCACCTTCCAGAAGATTTAAGTCTTCTGTATGGTAAATCTTTGGAAATATTATTGACAAATAACATGTTCCATACCAATTTGCAGGCAACCTCACGTAAGCATTCTTCCCACATACGTAATACACCGTAGGTATCACTTGTACAGGACCTTGGAGAAAATCTTTTGCCTCATCTGCCATGGTGAAAACGTGATCACAAGTACTCTGTCCCACTGGAACCTTTTCGTAGTAAGTCTGATAACGCCTTATACACAACTTACCCCTCTGCTCCTTATCTAACGCTATAGGACCATAGCTTCCCCTGGTCTTGTGCAACCGTTCTTCCTCCGTCCAATCTGTCCTGTGATGCCCTAAATCTCGGGATTCAGTCAGCTTTCTATACCTATCTTCAACCTGATCTACAAACTTTCTTTCTACATCCGACATCAAACAAGTCAGATTGTGTCTGTGTGCGAATGCTGTATCCAATTCCAAACTCGGTATGAAGTACTTCCTCAGTCTGTCCTCGGTCTTATAATAGTCATACTTATTCAAATGCTTGTAAGCTGGAACTTCAGGAAGCACTGCGTCGAAATTGGAAAAGAAATACTCGAACTGATCTCTCTCATAAAACAAACTAAGCAAAAGACTACAAGAAATACCATAAGTCAGTGGAAGATGATGATATCTAATACCCTCATCCACCGAAGTAGGCAACTGCATACACACATAACAATCTTTCGCATCCATCACGTCAACATACTCATACAACAACTTAGCATACGCATTAAGCTTAAAATCACCCTTAGACAAATCTACATGTAATCTACGACTTTCTTCTAATATCATAGCTCTATCAGCTGCCCTGTCTACCCCCTTCTGACTAGGTGTGATAGGTGTAGGTGTCCCTGTCACTGCCTCTACTTCTGGCTCATGCGAACCAGCATATGAGACTACAACTACTATGATTATTGAAATTATCACACTACTTATAAGAATGCCTATAATCCATTTTGCTCTACGATTGGGATTTCCTGGCTCCATGATTTCGAAAGTTCTCAAAAAGTCTTGGTTATCGCAAAGAACTCAGAAAAGTCTCTGTCCTTTATTTATGACTGGCTTAACCAGCTCGAGCAACCATGAAATCTCCGGGCTTTCCCTTTCCGATCACAACTTATTTACACAGTCCAGAAAAAGACTTCCCTAGTTTTCGTTCCTCTTCTTGTGGAAAGTCCCTAAGTTTATTCTTCTTCCACTCGGACCTAGGTTATCTTCTTCTTTTAGACTTTTATTTACAGTTCATTACTGATCCATAATGAGATCCTCATTAAGCACGACCAGAACGTGATACAAAAGTTCAAGACGCAAAAGCAGCACTTCGTGTGAAAACGGCTCAGCTCCGAAAGGCGGGAATTCGACCCGATGCAAAAGCAATTTTCGGACTTCACTCAGAAGTGGGGGATTCGGAATCGTGAGTGTCAGTGTTCCGTCTATCTCGAACCCTGGCATCCGCAGCACCACCTTCACCACCAGTTTCGGGCTCCGACTGAACACTTCCACTGACTTCAGTCTCCCTGTATTCACCACCCCCTGCATCAAACACAGTGTAAGTCCACTCAGGGGTAGAGTATCTGCGACAAGGCACTCTTGTTCTCTTAGACCTTCGCCGACTGTCTTGTGCTTGGTCTTCGTCGCTTGCTTCGGTTTCAGATACTTCGGACACTGGAGCAAGGTCTCTCTCAGGTGCTAACCTCAGGTTCAGTCGCCTCTGTCTTTCAGGCCAACTTTCAACACTTCTGTTCGTTCGTCTGCCTTCTCCTTCTATGCCCAGTGCACTACTTCCTCTTTCTGCTGCCTTTGACTCTTCTCCGCCCACTGCACCTTCTCTTTCTTCAGTGCCTGAATCAGGGTTCGAACTGTGGAAACCCCCTTCAGCTTGCTCTAGTGCACCACCAGCTGTGTCAGCGACCCTTACAGCTTGACTTGTCCTCTCATGTGGCCCTACCACGTCAGCTGGGTTTTCATTTACGAGAGGAGCTGTTTCTTCCAAGGGTGCTGGAACTCTGCGGGTATGGGAAGCATGCACCCAGTTCGGCAATCCTCCACACTTTACTGCTGTGTTCGTGATAAGTATCACCTGATACGGGCCACGCCAACGGGCATCCAAGCAACTCTTCCTCACGTGCTTCCGGACGAGCACCCAGTCACCGGGACACAAGTCGTGGCACAGATCACTCGAGGCTGGAACCACAGCTGCTTGCACCTGCTGGGATACAGAACGGACCACATCAGAGAGTCCTTTACAATAATCGAGAATCAAATCATCAGTGATGTTTATCAAGGCTGTAGTTGGTACTGCTGGCAGTCTCATTGCCCTCCCCATTATTATTTCATGGGGGGACAACCCGGTCTTTCTGTCTGGGACACTTCGCATGCTCATGAGCACCAGTGGCAAGGCGTCGGGCCATTTCAGGGATGTTGAAGAACACATTTTTGCCATCCGGGCTTTCAAAGTTCCATTAACTTGTTCCACCATCCCAGAAGCCTCTGGTCTGTAGCTACAGTGGAGTCTCTGGTCAATGTTCAATGCTGCACAAAGTAACTTCATGATTTCGCTATGGAAGTGCCCACCTCTATCTGATTCCAAAGAGGTCGGGATCCCGAATCTAGGGATAAGCTCCCTCAACAGTAATTTAGCCACTGTCAGAGTGTCACACCTTCGTGTGGGGTATGCCTCCACCCACCGTGAGAATATACATACTATCACTAGAATGTACCTCAAGCCATTGCACCTAGGCATCTCCACGAAATCCAGCTGTAGTCTATTGAAGGGCCCTCCTGACCTTCCAATATGACTCAGTGTAACTACAGTTTTCTTTCCAGCATTCATCTGTTGACATGTAACACACCTCTGACATACCGTCTCAGCCATTGCTCGGAACCGTGGGTTATACCACGTCTGTCTGAACACCCTCATCATTGCGTCTCTACCCAGGTGTGCCTGACCATGTATCAATCTTGCCATCGGACTCAGCAATTCTTCCGGCAACACAGCTCTCCCATCGGTTGATACCCACACATCCACTTCTCCTCTCTCGCACCCAGCCTTGATCCAGCCCTCTCTTTCTTTGGTTGAGACTTCATCTTGCAATCTCTTAAGCTCTTCCCAAGTGTCTGCCATGGCCAACATTATGCTGAGATCGGTTCCCTCTTGGCTCTCTTCTATCTCCCTGCCTGTGTATATGCATCCTTGTTCTGCGCAGAAGCGGGCTACCTCATCTGCGTAGTTATTACCCAAGGATACAAAGTCCTCCCCCTTCCCATGGGCTGAACACTTTACAACAGCAATTTCTTTCGGATGCTGTAATGCTTCTAACAATTGTCTTACATATTCTCCATTATGAATGGGTGAGCCAGATGATGTCAAAAATCCCCTCTGAGACCATAACTGCCCGAAGTCATGCACCACGCCAAAGCCGTATTGGCTGTCTGTGTAAATCGTGATTCGAGTCCGATCAGCGGCCAAACAGGCACGGGTCAAGGCAATGATCTCAGCTACCTGCGCGGAGCGTACTCCTTCTAGGCAAGCGGCGTCGACCACTCCTGAAATAGTACATACAGCAAACGCTGCTCTCAATTGCCCCACACTGTCTCTTAAGCATGAACCATCGACAAAGAAAATTTCATCTGGGTCATCCAATGGCTCATCGACAATGTCAGGTCTCGGTTTGGTGCAAAGTTCGGTCACATCGAGACAGTCATGGTCCTCACAATCTTCATCATCTGTGTTCGGTATAGGCATCAATGTCGCAGGGTTCAAGATGGAGCACCTTTTCAGAGTCACATTCTCTGCGGCAAGTATGACTTGCTCGTACCTTGTTAACCTATTGTTCGTTAGGTGCTGGGTCTTGGTCCTGGTCATTAATAACTCAACCGAATGTGGTACATGTACAGTCAATGGATGTCCCATTACAATGCTTTCACATCTTTCAATGCTGACACCTGTTGCAGCAACGGATCTTAGACATCCGGGCAACGCAGAAGCTACTGGATCTAAAGTAGCTGAAAAATAAGCAACTGGTCTACGGACACCTCCATGGTTCTGAGCTAACACTGCTAATGCACATCCTCCTCTCTCGTAACAAAACAATGAAAAGGCCTTGTTGTAATCAGGCATTCCCAGTGCGGGAGCCCTGCACAAATCATCTCTCAACTGCAGGAATGACATCAAGCACTCCTCGTCCCATGGTACCGGATCACTCACATCCTTGTGTGTAAGCCTCTGCAGAGGCTTGGCTCTCAAGGAGAAACTAGGAATCCACTGTCGACAATAGCCAACCATTCCCAGAAACATCCTAACTTCCCTCTGTGTACTGGGTACCGCCATGCTCATTATTGCCTCAATTCGATCTGGTGACACCTTCCTCTTGCCTTTTTCTAATCTGTGTCCCAAGTACTGTACCTCATTCAAACAGTACTGCAGCTTGTTCGGGGACACCTTATGTCCATTCTCTGCTAAGTGGTTCAACAAGGCTACTGTGTCAATTCTGCAAGCATCTTCTGTTTCTGAGGCAATGAGCAAGTCATCTATGTACTGCACGAGAACTGAGTTCTGCGGCAACACAAGACTCTCAAGGTTCTTCTTCAGGATCTGGTTAAAGATCGATGGACTTTCCGTATACCCTTGAGGGATACGACACCATGTTAACACGCGATTCTCTAGCCTAAATGCAAAAAGAAATTGGCTTTCCTCGTGGAGCGGTATCGAAAAGAAGGCTTGACACAAATCGATAACCGTAAACCACTCGGCTTCACATGGGATCTGGAACAGTATTACTGAAGGATTCGGTACCACTGGACAACAAGGGACAACTATCATGTTGACCTTTCGCAGGTCTTGCACGATCCTGTATTTCCCGCTCGGTTTCTGTAGTCCCATTATGGGTGAATTACAGGGACTACCTCTGATCTCCTTCAAAATACCCTTCTCAATGAAAGTCTCGATCACAGGTTTTATTCCTGCAATCGTTTCTATCGATAAATTGTATTGAGGTGTTCTGGGGAAATCAACATTCTGTTTCACCTCAATCCGCACTGGTTCAACCCCTCTGATTAAACCTATTTCGTCTCCTGCGAAATCCCACACCTCAGGCGACACTGCGTCTCTCAGATCATGTGGAAGTTCTTCCACAGTCACCATTGGGTACAGATCTATACACAGATGCTGATTGGCCATCTTAAAGTCAGCATCATCATCTCTCGTCTGGACCTCCACTCCTCGTGGTGTACAATAAATCGTGCAGTTCAATTTGCACAACAGATCTCTTCCCAAAAGACAAACTGGACTCGTGTCACATACTACAAACTGATGTCTAGTTTGGAAAGTACCTATCTTTACTAAGATCGGTTCTGTCAATGGGCTGCTCATCTTCTTGTTCGCTACTCCGACAACCTGGATTGATTGTCCCGAGAGGGGTAGGTTAGGGACTACTGCAGATCGTACAGTAGACCGGGTAGCTCCAGTATCAACCAAAAGTGTTGCAGGATTGCCCTCAATCTCTGCCTCTACAAAAGGTCCTCTCTGGTCTACCTCCAAGACCGCTCCAAGTGTGCAGTCTTCCTCCCCTCTCAGGCACCGTCAGGATAAAGGGTCTAAGCTATCCTCAGCATATCGTTCGAACAGGGGCATCTGTTGATATGTTCGTGTTCCTTGTGAAAACCTTGGAGCTTGGGGAATCTGAGCCTGAGAATTGTAAACCCCCCTTTCATCGTTCTAGGTCTCGTTATTGTGTTAACCACCTCTTGCGCGGGTGCCTGAGCCCCCTCTTCCTCTTCCTGTACCTGATTAGCTGGGTTCAAAGGACACTCGCGTTTCCAATGTCCGACCTGGCGACAAAGATGACACGCAGTGGTCTTCTTTAGTGTGGCCACGTCCACTCCTGTCTTGGGGTCTACTGGTTTTCCCTTTCCCTGTACCTGCCCATTCTGGTTTCCCTGGAAATTTCCTTGCTTTCTCCCCAAGGTCCCTCCACTAGGCTGATTCTGTGCTGTCTGCATCTGGACAAGCATCAATTTGTCTTTTAGCTTTCGATGTTTTGAATCCACCTCATCACTACAGTACCTCGCGTACCGCAAAATTTCATCTAGTGGCTTGTTCTGCCAGCAGATCAAATGGTGCTGTATCATGAGGCTGATTTCCCTCTCAGACCCGTTACAAACTTTGAGACAAACTGTCCCATATCCTTAGGGTCCAAAACATCTAACCCACTGTACTGTTTAAAAACTTGCAGAAGTCTTTCGTAATACTCATGCACCGTTTCCTTGGGTTCTTGTACAGTCCGATCTATCTTAACCCAATCTATATCCTGAGGTGAAATCTTCGACTTCAACCATGTAATCACCTGCTCATACTTTTTCATGACATCAGGTGATGGACCATTTGTAACCGCCTCTCTTTTCGGTTCCGAAGTCGGCCACTCAATAGCGACTTTACATGCCGTCCACAAATCTCCCGGTACCACTATGTCAAACAAGGTGTTCAAATCAATCCACAATACTTTTGAAATTTTCACAAACCGCTCAACCTGTTTGTACCACTCCACCGGTTTTTCCCTCAGCCGAGGAAAATCGTTTGTAAATGCAGCCAAATCACCTCTATTCCACGGCACATGCACGTACCCTCCATTCTGTACTTCTCGTAAAGGAAAATTTCCTACACCCGTCGCCCCCCTCCTGGCGGCGGCGTTTCCCCTTCTATCCTCTTTACTGGTTTCTTTTTGGACCACCTTTCTTCCCATTTGTCCAACAAAATCCATATTCTCATTCCTATGATCAGGTCTCTGGTGTGCGTCTTTAATCCTGTGATTCTTTTCTCCTCCAACTCCTGATCACTGTAATGCAATCTGTGTGGTCCCTGTAACGCTTTAGTTTTATTCAGGTCCACCTCATATCTTTTGGCCAAATCCCTCAATCTATCATGTGCCATTCTAGCTTTTCGAGTCACATCTTTTGCTACAAACAGCAGCTCATCTGATCCATAGATTTCTATCCTTTCCAAAGGCAGACCCCCACTGATCATTTCGTCTACCTCTGCTTTCAGCCTCACTACGTCTAGCAACCTTGCCTGTACTGCACTCCTCAGTACGTCTCGACAACCCGAGCCATCTCGCTCATCACAGTCACTATTCTGTCCTTGTGACCTATTCCCTTCCATATTCCTGGAACCTGGTCTGTCTTCCGAGACATTTTGTGCTCTATCTCTTTGCATCCTATCCTCTTGGTTCGTTACTGTTGGTGTCCACTCCCTCAAAGCTGACTTAGATTCCCGTAAAGACCTCGGTCTTTCTGGTCCCTCCTCTTCTCTCCTGAAGGAAGAGTCTGCTGTAGCCGGTAACGGTGTACTTGACTCCATTGGTCTTGGGAAATGAACCACCCTTACTCCAAACCCATTCCCACTCTCACTGTTTCCTTCTTCCCTTCTCATCGGCACGGAGCTCCCTTCTCTCACTCGGTCTGGGTCATATACCGGTACTATAGGGCCAATGGTAACCGGTACTGTCAAGGAGTCCGGTAATCTTGTGTTCCCCACAGGAGGCTGTGTTATCATAGACGCCGTAGCCCCCTCCGTTCCTGTGGAAATTCTTCCCACTACCCTCATGCTAGTCTGGTTCTGACTCTCATCAACTATTGCCACTGCCGGGGTTGTCTTTCCCTCTTCTGAATCTGGGTTAAATGGTGGTGGCCTCTCCGCCAACATCCTATCCAACAGACTGTCATCTAAATCACTGTCATCCTCATCGATTCTTGTAATCTTTCCATTTTGTATCAGCAGTGGGTATAACTTATCTCCTTCGATCGTGTCTGCTCTCCACCTTTTCTCCAAGGCATCCCATTTTGCATCTTGAAATGCCCTGACCGATTTCTTCACCCTTTCCTGGCATCTGTCCTTCTTCCTATCATACGCTGCCCTTATCCACGCATGTAGTGCCTCAAACTGTGTTGGTCTGGGTAGTGGTCGTAATGAAGCCATTACACTCTTGAGCTGGTACAGCACCTCTAACCTGAAAGTACCATATCGAGGGAACGACAATTCTCCTTCTGCTTCTGTCATTTTATGCCAATTCTCAAGCCAAATTATGGTATGCAATCCTACATTCTTTGCCATATAATGTGCTGGTGTATCCTCGGGAGGAGCTTCCTCTCCCTCCCGAACAACCACATGTCTATCACCTCTACAAAGTTCCCTTAAAGCTTTAAAACATTTCATGTTGAATCAACTTTGTATTTGCACTCAAAATGTCCGCTTTTACTTCCTGATTCCAATCCACCAATCCCAGCGCGGTTCACACCAACCGGCCTATCGCAGCGCGGCACTAGTCTGACGTCACGTTTCCTTCGCTCGCAGCAGTTCCCCTCCTTTCTAATTCACTTGTTCTCACTCGCATCCGTCCCAATTATACTCTGAAATAATGTCCGTCCTACCGAACAATTACCTCTCTGACCGTCAGTCTTACCAATGACCGATCAGTCTCTTAAGCTTGTTGACCTCAATCTGGCAACCGTCTGTCCACGAACGACCGGACAATCGCCTCTAATACACTCGATAGGATTCAATCACTCAATGTTCTGCACACAATAACCTACGACCTGCGTTGGTTATTCACACACTCACACATGTGTCCCTATCTTCTGTGGGTCTGTCAATGACGTCTCGTGACCCCCACAACTCTGGTCAACGTTCTCAACTCTGGGTGTATTCTACACCACAATAAATCTCCCGGTCCCGCGCGCGCTCACGGTCCGTTTCTCAATCACACAACTTTCGTTCCAACTCCGCAAGACATCACACAACAATATAACACCGCAATCTACCAAACATCACTCTTTTCATACTCACTCTACTACGAACTGCTACTTCCGCCGCACCGTCACTCTCCGTCAGTTTTCCACGACCTCCGACATCCGTCTCTCGCGGTTCTCTGGATCTGCGTCACTCGGGCTCTATGGGGCAACCTAATCTCCTATCTTGCTCTAGATCTCCCCTTACCATCAAAGGTAACCATCCTACTCTGCTACCAACTGATAACGCCGATTCTTATCTAATTATCTATAAGAACCCTCTGGCCGCCAAGATCTTTTTACCTGTTGAATAGTGTAAAGGAGAGAATCTCATCAGGTTAGATATCAGCATTCATTTTGTCTGAAAGGACCACTGACTCCGAATTCAAGTTTGAGAATTTATTATCGCCAAAAATAACTGAACGTGCAAGCACCTCAACACGAGGTTAAAGAAATAGATGGGCACTAATACAAATAATAATCTACGCAGGAGTCTCATCCGACTCAGGATAAGAAGAATAGACAGTTCTAGGAGGACCAACCAGACTATGATTGCTCCTATTTCTAAGTTGCTCTTCATGGGCCTAAACAAGCTTAAAATCAATTGCTGTCCCTACACTAACGCTAAGTGACATCCCTGCATAACGATTTTCCCAGGCAAGAAAGAATAAAAGGTGTCAGCTGTGAAGACTTCCTAAGAAGTGCAATCACCGTATACCTAAGCTCAGCTCTGTCCTTCTTTCAGGTCTCCCCTACCGCTTCTCTGGCTTCCTCCCTCGGGGCACTATCCCTAATACAAAACCATACTACAAAGGTACACGCCTTGTTTACGCCCTCTTGGCCAGGTCTTCTTTCTTGTGCTTTTCCATTGAAACGGTGACTTCATCCTGGACAGTTTCGTTGACCTTGAGTCCCAGGCGCCTTCTCCGCTGAAAGTATCATCCCTAAATTCCATTGCACTCCCCGTACCATGCCTCCCATCTTTCTAACTTTTGAAAACAAAGAGTTAGTCTTTACTAACGAGACATGTGTCCTTGCACCTGCAACAAAAGATACGTTCAACAGAAACCTTCTACTGTGCTAATTAAATCTACCGTTTGTGCCCAGAGAGCCTTTCCAAGAGAAACCCTTTTCGGCCTACATTATAAGCTAACATAAGAATATACCAGGCCTTCCTTAAGCATATATGTAGTCAGGCCCTTACATATAACTTTTAAACACACTTCTTACTTTTCACTATAAGCATATTCATTACGATTCATTATGCAAACAATGAATTACATGTGCAACTTTAATATGGTGCACGTTTAAACTACTGCAATTACATTACATACACGAACTAATTCCTCTATGCATTATGTTCACACAATTCAAAAAGCATTACATTACATCATTATCCTAACACCATTATACTGCTGAGTTCACTTCGTTTCAGTGAACTATTCATTCTTTGCTAAACATGCATGAGTATACAATGAATATAACGAATATATGTCTGAATACATATGGGTGCGGCCTATCAGTGATTATGATGCACCCCTACAATTCACAAGAACATTTCGCTCTATCATATATGTCTATGTTTGGGAGGAACTCTGTACTTTCTTACCGAAACATACACATATATATTTATTTTTGTATATGCTCCGGGGTCCCGCACATGGGCGGGGATAATTCAGTGCTTATGACTTTGAGGAGTATACCCCTGGAAGAGAACTAGGATTACAGGTAAGTAACTTATCCTTCTTGGACTTGGAGGGTGAAGTCCGGGAACAGATATATGTCCGTGCCCTCGAGTCGCATTGTGCCCATTTCTCGTGCCTTCCTCAAGGCAGCGTCCCTGTAGTTTAGCATCTTGGCTATTATTGGCCTCGGAGTCGCCCCCGGGACTGGGCGGGGTGCCAGCATGCGATGGGCTCGCTCCACTACAAAAATATCAGAGAAGGTGTCTCTGTCAAGGAGATCGATCAGTAGTTTTTGTACATACTGTTCCATGTTCCCAATATTTGACAACGATGCAACGCCCAGGATTCGAATGTTATTTCGTCTTGACCTAGCTTCAAGGTCTTCGGCCTTTGCGTGGAGTGTTTGCCGGAATCTGTCCATTGATTTGTGTGCCTCTGTTTCCTTCCTCACGGTATCCTCCACGTCCGAGATTCTCTGTTCCGCTGTGTTTAGCCTGTTGCCATGTTTGTCGAGGCGCTCAGACATTCTATCCATTCGGAACGACAGAGCATCGATCTTACTGTCTATTTTCGATAGACTCTGTTGCATGGTGCGAAGGATCTGTTTCAAATCTATATCGCCTACAGCTTCGTGCTCATCAGATTCCACTTCGGGGTCAGAGGAGGTCAGCTCTCGCGACCTGGGAGTTTTGCGCAGGTCAAATTGCAGCTTAGATTCAGTTTTATCTGTTTTGCCCATCTTGTCATTGGGAGTTGCTGAGTCTAGCTCCATTTTTGCTGCCAGCGTGTCTTTGGGTGTCTCCGAGATCTGCTTCTTGCAAGTTCTGTGGGATTCCGTGTTGTTGTTTACACTCGGGCCCCCCAGCTCTGACTGGCGTTTAGGCTGTTGTCGTTCCCAGCCGGTGTGTGTCACTGATCCTTTCCAGTCAGGCTGGGATGCAAGGCCAGAGAGCGGATGTCAGTGGGAGGTCCCTGGGTTTTATACAATCCACTGCACAGCGCAGAAAAGGCGATGCACGGGGTGGTATCTGTGGCTGGTGCGTATTTGTGTACTGAACTTCGAATGTGCCACTGAGTGCGTTCCAGCAAGACGAAATGATTTGCGATTAGCGAAGGCATTGATGCACTGGAGAGCTAGTTTGCACTGATGTGGCCTATGGGGCTTCCGTGCCTTTATACCTGCTGCAGCTCCCTACGTGTCCTCGTCGCCCTCAGAGCTGCCTTATGTGATCTCCAGACCAGCCTCGACAGAGGGTTTTTGGTGCTCTTGGCCTCTTCTCCGCAGCGTACCCACTCGCTTAGCCTTCCCCTGCCACCACTCGCACCCCACTCGCCGTTCCGCAGGCCTACTCAGGGTTCTTTCGGGTGTCGTCTGCTGGATCTTGCCCGGGTGGAGTTGTGGCATCCGCCGTCCACTCCCGCCCTCCGACGTTTATACGGCGTGTCTGCCCTTGCTCCTGGATATTCAAATTACGGGCGTGCTTATGTTAGCATGCCCCGGTGCGTTCATTCTGCATGGCTTAGGTGTGTGCCGGGCAGCTGCAAATCCACACCGTGAGACGCAGTGCACGAAGTCCACGCGGCGCCACCGTGCGTGCGGCTCCCCGCGACTCCTCCGCACGGCACCGGATACTTCCAGCCGCCCCCCTCGTCAGGTAGTGTCCGGGTGCCGCCCGGCCCACCCCTGCGGTGTAGGCCCACGGGATCACTCACCGCTCCCACAGACCGGTGTTTCTTCGTCGGAAGTCACGCGCCAGCCCCTCCGGGATGGCCTGCATGCTTTTTCAGGGTCTGCACTCCTCAATCCGCAGACCCCTGCTGCCGCACTTATTCGTTGGCGACTGCCCGCCACGTTGTTCTCCACTCCCGGGCTTGTATAGGGGAGTTGTATTCGCAATGTGCACCAGGATTATGTCGGATTTTGGTGGCGGCCGTCGGAGCTCCCTTAGTTTGCTGCCATCTTGGCATCAGGCAAGCTCTGCCCCCGAGGATGCTGACAATTTAGTTCTGAAGAGTGCACTTATTGATGGGTTTGGCTTACCCACTGAGCAATACAGGATTAAGTTCAGAGACACCCAGAAGGCACACACCCAGGACTGGGTAGATTTAATTGATAGTTCTATTAAGGCTCTGGAAGGCTGGCTTCATGGAAGCAAGGTACAGGACTATGAAGGATTGTACAATTTGATAATGAGGGAGCACATCCTTAATAACTATCAGAACCAACTTTTGCACCAACCTGGTGGACTCTGATCTGACCTCTCCCCAAGAATTGGGAAAGAAGGCAGACAAATGGGTCCGCACCACGGTCAAGCAGAAAAACCATGGTGGTGGAGTTGACCAGAAGAAGCAAGATTCTTCTAAACCCCAGGAGAAGGGCGGGGAGAAGGTCCCCAAAAACCTGCATCTGGGGGTGAGTCCAAAAACTAAAAAAAAGGCAAAAAAAACCTTGGTGTTATTTATGTAAAGTAAAGACCCATTAGACAAGAGATGCTGATTGTCCAAAGGCCAAGAAACCTACTAACACTGCCCCTAAGGCAACTGCGCCCCCTAGCACTGTACAAGTGGTAGTACAGCAACCAAGGGATTAGTTGGGTTAACCTTGGGTTCTGAGGTGGGTTCTGGCCTAGTCAGAAGTCCAGCTCAGGTTGGTCTGAGATGGTGGCATTGATCCTGCCACCTTACTAGTAAGTCACACTACCTTGGGCAAGTACAGGCAACAACCTTTTATCAATGGAAAGGGAGCAATAGCTTTCAGGGACACAGGGGCCAGTGTCACCATGGTCACAGAGAAACTTGTGTCCCCTGAACATATCAAACTTGGACAAATTTACCAAGTAACCAACGCTAGAAATGTCAGGACTGATCATTCCTTGGCAGTTTTGAATCTCAGCTGGGGAGTGGTAACTGGACCTAAGAGAGTTGTGGTATCTCCAGACCTACCTGTAGATTCTGTTGGGCAATGATATAGAAACTTCAGCCTGGTCTGAATTAGAGTTCAGGACTCATGCAGACATTATGGGCATTTCTACCAGTGTCTTTGTGGTAACCAGGGCTCAGGCCAAACAGCTCCGCACTGAGGGAACACTGGATCCTGGAAAAATGGACCAAATTGCTCCTAAGAGAAGGAGCAGGAAGGGTAAGGAATTATCCTCCTCCCAAACTCCCAGTGAAGATCAGTCTCCTGAGGGAGATGATCTCAGTCCCTGTGAAGGAACTGTCCCAGGGGAACTTGGGCCTGACCAGGCAGAGTTCTTGGGGGCAGGTGGTCCTTCCAGGGCAGACTTCCGTTTGGAGCAACAATCCAGCCCCTCTCTTGAACCCCTCAAACAGCAAGCTGCTGCTGACGAAGCAGGGAATGTCAGTGGGTCCCATAGGATCTATTGGGAATATGGGCTTCTGTATTCTGAAGGTAGAGACTCCCAAGCCTGATGCCACCAGGAGTTTGGTAATACCTCAGAAGTTCAGAGGTTTTCTTCTCTCCCTGGCACATGACATGTCCCCGGCAGGACACCTTGGGAAAAGTAAGACTTAGGACTGGATTGTCCCTCATTTTCACTAGCCCCATATGTCTGAGGACACCAAGGAGTTTTGTCGCTCCTGTGTCACTTGCCAAGCCAGTAGTAAGTCAGGTGGGAATACAAAGGCCCCCTTAATTCCACTTCCAGTGGTTGGGGTTCCCTTTGAGAGGGTAGGGATTGACATTGTTGGTCCCTTGAACCCTCCAACTGCATCTGGACACAGTTACATCCTAGTGGTGGCGGACCATTCCACTAGGTATCCAGAAGCAATTCCCCGTAGAACCTCTACAGCTCCTGTAGTGGCCAGGGCCCTCCTGGGAATCTTTTCCAGAGTGGGCTTTCCTAAGGAGGTCTTAACAGACAGAGGTACCAACTTCATGTCTAGTTACATAACTGCAATGTGGAAAAAGTGTGGAGTAAACTATAAGTTTACCACACCCTACCATCCACAGTGTAATGGGCTTGTTGAAAGGTTCAACAAGGCCCTAAAGGGTATGATCATGGGACTCACAGAAAAGCTCAGGCGAAAATGGGATGTCTTACGACCCTGCCATCTCTTTGCCTACAGAGAGGTTCCTCAGAAGGGGGCTGGCTACAGCCTATTTCAACTTCTGTTTGGATATCCAGTTAGGGCTCCATTGTGTCTAGTTAAGGAGGGCTGGGAGCAACCTCTCAAATCTCCTAAACAGGATATTGTGGACTATGTCCTTGGCCTGCGTTCACGTATGGCTGAGAGCATGAAGAAGGCTAGTAAAAACCTTGAGGCCAGCCAGGATCTTCAGAAAGCCTGGCATGATCAAAAGGCTGTCCTGACTGTTTACGAGCCAGACCAGAAAGTGTGGGTGTTGGAGCCTGTGGCCCCAGCAGCCCTCCAAGACAAATGAAGTGGCCCCCGCACAATCCTTGAAAAGAAAGGTGAGGTCGCCTACCAGGTGGACCTAGGCACTCCAAGAAGTCTCCACAGGGTACTTCATGTGAACCGCCTAAAACCTTTTGTAGACAGGGCTGACGTGAGCTTGCTCATGGCCACTGATGAGGGACAGGAGGAAGAGAGTGACCCTCTCCCTGATCTCCTCTCTCAGAACCCTGTTGATGGATCAGTTGATGGAATAGCCTTGGCAGGAAGCCTCACTGACCCGCAGCAAGCTGATTGCAGGAAGGTCCTCAATCAGTACAAGCATATATTCTCTCCGACACCCAGTCAAACCACCTGGTGTACCCATGAAGTGGTCACAGGTGACAGTCTGCCAGTAAAGAACAAACGTTACAGACAGCCTGACCATGTCAGAGACTGCATCAGGACAGAGGTCCAAAAGATGCCGAAATTGGGGGTCATTGAGCCTTCAGATAGCCCCTGGGCTAGTCCAGTAGTCCTGGTACCAAAACCTCACACCAAGGATGAGGTTTTGTGTGGACTAAAGAGGCCTCAATGCAGTCACTAGGACTGATGCCCACCCTATTCCAAGGGCAGATGAGCTCATAGATACTTTGGCCTCAGCCAAGTTTCTGAGTATATTTGACGTGAAGGCTGGCTGCTGGCAAATCATACTAGCTGAGGATGCCAAGCCAAAAACAGCACTTTCAACCCCCAGTGTGCATTATCAATTTATTGTGATGCCCTTTGATCTGAAAAATGCACCTACCACATTTCAGAGGCTAGTGAACAAAGTCCTAACAGGTCTGGAAGCCTATAGTGCAGCATATTTAGATGATATTGCTGTCTTTAGCTCCACCTGGGAGGATCACCTGGTCCACCTCAGAAATGTTCTAGGGGCCCTGCAAAAGGCAGGCCTCACTATCAAGGCCACCAAGTGCCAGATAGGGCAGAGCAAGGTTGTGTACTTGGGCCACCTGGTAGATGGAGGCCTAGTTCAGCCATTGGGGAGCAAAATCCAGACCATCATGGACTGGGATGTTTCCACTTCCCAGACTCAGGTCAGAGCTTTCTTGGGCCTGACTGGGTACCTCAGGAGGTTTAAGGGATATGGGTCCATTGTGGCTCCTCTTGAAGATCTCACCTCCAAAAAAATGCCAAAGAAAGTTCAGTTAGCTGTCAAAAGGCATTTGATGACATGAAGCAGGCCATGTGCACTGCTCCCATTCTGCAAAGTCCTGACTATTCCAAAACCTTCATTGTCCAGACAGATGCATCTGAGATAGGGGTAGGAGCTGTTTTGTCACAACTGAATGCAGAGGGCCAGGACCAACCAGTAGCTTTTATAAGCAGAAGGTTGACCCCCAGGGAGAAACGTTGGTCAGCTAGAGAGTGGGAGGCCTTTGCTGTGGTCTGGGCCTTAAAGAAGTTGAAACCATACCTGTTTGGTACTCACTTCATTGTTCAGACAGACCATAAGCTCCTCTTATGGCTTAAACCAATGAAGGGTGAAAAATCGCAAACTTTTGAGGTGGTCCATTTCCCAACAGGGGATGGACTAGTCGGTGGAACATAGGCCTGGGAGTAACCATGCCAACGCAGACGGACTCTCCAGATATTTCCAGTTAGAAAATGAAGACTCAACTGGGCAAGGTTAGTCTCATCTCCTTACCTTCGGGGGAGGGGTTGTGTAGGAAAGTAGGATCTGCTTTCATGGTCACCCCCAGTTTTGCTGGTGTCGTTATGTTTTTCTGACTAGTCTGACTGGGATCCTGCTAACCAGGACCCCAGTCTCTGTGCTTCCTCCCTAAATTGGATATGAGTACTTAAGTACACTCCAGATTGGCTACTGGTGTACCCAGATAAGTCCATAGTATATGGTACTAAGATACCCAGGGCATAGGTACACCATGGGTCTCCCATGGGCTGAAACATGTATTATGCCACCCATGAGAGACCACTCAAATTGTGACTACAGGCCTGCCATTGCAGCCTGTGTAAGGTGGTGCTAGCACCACTTACGACAGATATAAGTTTCCTTATATTTGAGGTCACTACACTTAAAACCTATAAGTCACATTTTCAAACCTGAAGGCAGGGCGCTCGGTTTTAAGTGTGAGGGTGCCCCTGCGTGAGCGGGGCACCCCTACAACCTTCGGAGTCCATTCTCCCAAGTTGTTAGTGCATCAGCCATTACGACATATAGAGTGGCCATGCGTCATTACGTGATCACCATCTCTAAACTGGTTGTAACGAATTCTGTCATGTTTGGTATCAAACATGTTGGAATCATACCCCCACACTGTAAAGCTCCTTTAGGAGGCCATCGGTGCTCCCGATACCAGTCTTCTAGAACCAGACAGCAAGGTAGGGCTGCTGCCAACCAGAGACACGACTCTGCCCTCTTGCTGCTGAGCCAAGCTCGAGCAGGGGAAGGCTGAACAATAGGTATCCTGTCACAGGGAGGTGTGACCACCTCCCAGACAGAGTTTAGTGTATTGGGATAGGGTGGGGGCACTTGCCAGTGCCACTGAGACTGCTTCAAGGGCACATTTGGTGCCCTCCGTGCATACTCCAGTTCAAACCAGTTCAGGGAGCCGTTGGCTCCCGCTCTGGCACAAAACTGGATAAAAGAACATGGGAGTATCCTCCGCACTGTCCAGCCCCTCCTCTGGGCAGGACCCCTGAATTGTCCCAACCCTTTTCTAAGGCTTACCTGTGGGTGGGTCCCTAGATTCGTCGTGGGACAAGATTCAGTTCACATACCAATTCAACTTCGACCATCTGGGCACTCTGGACCTCGCTGGACTTTGCGTTGGGAACCGAGACTGCAACTGGGAAGACTCCTGCTGCTGTTCCTGGTCTCGTTGTCCTGCAAGTCTGTGTAACATCTGTGCCTGTGCTCCATACAGGTTCTTCACAGGGCCTGTCGACACCTGAAGGAATCTCCCTTGGAGTGAAGGAGTCACTCCCCTGCATCTGCAGGCATCGCAACGCAGCTGACCGGTCTGCTGATCCTGAGCTCCCACAGACTCCGAAAGGCTCAGCAACACAGGTGGTGGTTCTGCAACTCCCTTGAGGCCTGCACTGTCTTCTCACTGACTTTGAGGCCAGTATCCCTCGTCTGAACCGCTGGAACAGAACCCCTGTGCAGCGCGTCGATTTGCCGTTGCCAGGCTTGTTGACTCTCTCCTCCAGAGATCTTTAGGCTCCAAGATGCTCCAGCCTCAAGCATCTCCTGCAGCCAAGAACTTCGCCTGCATCGCATCCTTTGCACCATGGGCCTTCTTCATTAGTGAGCTGCTCGAGGTCCTCTTGCGACTCCTTTGCCTCTGGCCCGTGGATCCTCTCGAGGGTCTTCTTTGGCTCCAGTGGGCTCCCCTGCTTGCTCGGGCCTGCTCTGGCTTACCTGCTCGTTGTGAGTCACTTGGACCTTGCTAGTACCAACACTGCACCTTTTTCTACAACTACGTTGGTTGTCATTGCCAAGGCTTGTTGGTGCCCCTGCCGGACACTGACCCCTTGGCTCTTGACATCCGACGTGGGACAGCTCATGAACGGCCCATGGTCTTCCACAGCGTTGCCTGGTCCTTACAGCTGCAACTCCAAGGGCACCGTCAACTCTCCTGAATCTCCGGTGTCGGTGGGCATTCGTCTTCCGTGCCTCCTGGTAACTCCTGAGTGGCATAGACTCCCCTCTGCTTGCAGGTGCCTCTCATCTAAAATCCACCTTTGGGTTCCACCGGACACCGGTCCTCCATTTTGGTCTACAGCGGTTTCCGACATCACTTAGCACCTATACACCCGGCTTCCCTGGTGTAGGTATCCTGGTTCCTGGAGTATCCACGGGTAGGGTGACTCTCCAACCTTCCATCTTCCACGGGATTTCTTCAGGGTCCACTGGGAAGGGTCCTTTATCTTTAAAACTGCAACCGCAACTTACCTATTGACTTACATTTAGCACGCGGTCATGTTCCCACTCTGCACACGACCTCCGTGGAGTTCCTAGATACTCCCCTTGGGTGGTTCCTTGGGTCCCCGGCTCTTCTACGTCTTATGGGTCCATTCTCGATTTAGGTTGTGGTTCGCATACCACTATCTTAGTATATGGTTTGGTCTCCCCCTGGAGACCACTGTGTATTTGTGCCTCATACGTATTCTATTGACAGAGTAGTGGGTGTATTGTATTGTGTTTATATCTCTGGGTAGGAGATATTGCATGGTGAGTGAGTGTTAATAATAAAAACGTATTTTTATAACTACACTGTGTGGTTCTTTTTCACTTAACCTATACTATAAGATTAAGTACTGGTAAAACAAGCTGCTTTACACTCCTTCTGGACTAAGCCTGAAGGCTCCTCTCCACAGCTACCACTTAGAGAGCTTTCTAAGGCTGCCTAAGACCACTAAAACGACCATAAGTGTTGTGTGGATTAGTGCAGGGAGCTACACTTACATTAGTAAGCACCATATACTAAGCCAGCCTCCTAGAATTCCCACAGGGATTGCATTTACTGCTTCTATCCACAACATGAGCTAAAACAGTGCAAAATCTGCCACACATTCTCATCTGAAAACTTGAGAGACAGAGAAGGTAGGATTTTGTTATGGCGCAGAGGATCAAAAGACTCCTTCTGAAGAGGAGAGCGACACCTCTTCCAAATTTCATAAGAGACTCAGGTCGCCTGAGGGTAAGTTTGAGGAGGGCAAAAAACATCTTAAACCTCCCATCAGACTAAAGAAGCTCTTAAGAAGGAGAAACATATCAAAGTCTCCTCAGAGCCAGCCTTGACATTGCATTCTGCGACCTCTAAGGGAAAATTGGAGTCTGCCACCTCTTCAGGTTCTTGAAGGCAGAAATCCACTCACAAATCCCTCTCAGCGTCAGTATCACGTCGACACCTTGGACGACGTCTACCCTCTCGTTGTCGAGACCATCGTTGGCACCAACATCATCTATGGCGGCCATCAATTATCCGTTCTTAGCGAAGGTATCGTTACCATCGACAAAGACATCATCGACGACAGCACCACTGTTGATGACGGCACTACCGTTGATGAAGAAAGCATCTCCGACGATGGTCCTGTCCCAGCATCGACTAAGACACACACAAAAATGGTACAGACAACGGTATTGTCGACGCCACCACAACAGGTTCCAGAGTGAGTAAGGCACCCCTACAGCCTGAGTTCACATCGCCAGGCAAGATTTCACCTTTGTCCCTTAGTCACTTACTGGATACAGAAGAGACGTACGGTGACGGTCCTTTTGGGACAGCTCATAATCCCTCAGAACTCAACGTAAAATGTCAGGAGGAAGACTAACATTACTATGATGAGGAACAATATTACCAGCATCACTATCTGGTTCCTCCTAAACAATACCAACACTACAGGTATTATGTTGACCCTCCTAGACAAAAATCTCCACAAATTCGATCCAGGATTTGCAACCCAAGCTTACTGACTGCAGCCCCACCACCACCTACGGTGCCGTCTACACCAAAATTGCCTCCTCCTACTACTCCTAGATTGACGCCTCGTCCTATCATTCCAGCTCCTCCTAGGGAGTATCCATCCTCTTCTGAAGATGACGCGAAAGAGGGCGAAATACAGGACCCTCCACCGCCTGCGGATGAGTGGGACAATTACATCATACCCACACCATCACCACCTCTATATCATCCTTCTAACTCCCCTCCAGAGGATATCGGAGGATTTCAAAACTTGATGGATAGGGCTGCCTCCAGATTTCATCTGCCTACAATAGTGAAGCAATCAGATTGCTTCCTCTATGATTTCAAAGAACAGTCAAGGAATTCAATAAAGTCCATACTTATCATCCACCATATCTGGTAGGAGGGCCTTAAAGTTATGAAGTCACCAGCAACGCCAGTGCCTGTATTGCCCAGAATAGACAAGAAATACAGAGCACCTGTGGATTCCCCTGCATGCCTTACGGGTCATCCCAAACCAGACTCTGTAATTTCTCAAGCGGCACAGAGGACATCGAAGAATCCTTCAACCCCCATCACGTCCCCACCGGATAAGGAAGAACACCGCTTAAATACCATCTGAAAATTATTTTCATCCATGGCAGCAATTTCTGTGCAAGCTGCTAATGCCTTTGCCATTCTTGGCCGTTATGATCAGTAGATGTGGTCCGATATTGGGGCCATGTTGGATCTCATCCCTGAGGACAAAATACAGGAATTTCGCAAGATTTTAGCAGAAGGAGAACGCACGGCTGCAGAAATAATCTACTGCGCCATGGACATAGCCACTACAGGCTCTAGACAACTAGCCGGTGCAGCTGTATTAAGACGCCAAGGATGGCTTAGAGCAACATCGTTTCATCCATAAGCACAATCTAAAAACCTGGACATGGCTTATGATGGTGAAAGTTTCTTCGGAAAGCACATCGATGACGCTCTGTTAGCCATTAAAACCGATACAGACACGGCCTAGTCGCTGGGGACCCTGCAGTATCGTAAGGTGCCCTTTCAAGGACAACATGGACGGGGTTTCTCCGGGTATAGAGGTACCTTCTTACGCACCCAACAGTGCCAGTCCTTTCAACCAAATATATTGTCAAGGTTACCAGAAACCAGCATATCAACAACCAACTACAGCTGGTTTCTCCAGACAGGGCTCTCGCAGGAAGCCGCCATCACAGGGACACAACTCAGGTCGCTAGCATTGACCGCATTCGGGTACCAGCTACTGCCATCCCTCCCCCAGTCGGTGCAACATTTCCAATCACATCCATCAATGGCATTACTACGTACAGTTGGGTCCTGGACTTGATATCCTATGGTCACACTCTAGAATTTGTCCAGCGTCCACCAAACACTCCACCCAGGGGATCTCACCCCCTCGACTTCACTTACTAAGAAAAGAAGCGAGTATTATGCTAATAAAGGCATCAAAAGAGGAAGTTGCTGTAGCGCAAAGATGAAAAGGTTTTTACTCCAGTTTTTTCCTGATATGCAAGAAATCAGGGGAGTGGAGACCTATTTTAGACCTCCGACAGCTCAACAAATTCCTCCGAAATCAAACCTTCAGGATGATTAGGCTCGCAAATATATTTCAGCGCCTCCACAGTGGATACTACATGACATCCCTGGATCTGGAGGATGCCTATTTTCATGTTCCTATCCACCCCAAGCACCAGAAGTTCCTCCGATTCACAGTAGCTGGTACCCATTATCAGTTCCGAGTCCTTTCCTTCGGCCTGAAATCTGCTCCGCGGATATTCACTAAATTCTTGGCCCCAGTTGCTGCCGCCTTACGGAACCAAGGTCATCAAGTATTCCCATACTTAGACGACTGGCTCCTAAAAGCTCCAACGGCTCATCAAGTTGCCAGGGCTACAGAAGCCTGCATAACACTCTTTTGTAAGCTGGGTCTTACCATAAACCAATGTAAGTCATCAGTCATTCCCAGTCAGGCAATGACGTTCCTGGGGGCCGACCTAGACACAGCCCAGAACAAGGCCTTTCTCTCGTGAGACAGGCAGGAACGGTTGCAAACCTTGGCTCTCAACCTATCAAAAAATCGGTGCACTTCAGTTGGGACATACAAGTCGCTCCTCGGCATGCTGTCTTCCGCAATCGACTTAGTACCTCTAGCTCGTCTTCACATGAGGCCATTGCAAGAAGAGCATCAACTGCAATGGATTCAAACAACGGGATCCTTCGACGACGTGATCTCTATCACTCCACGCATGGGAGAGGCTTTCAGATGGTGGAGCCTAAGGTTGCACCTTTCACAGGGCCTCTCTTTTCTGCTTCTGGTTCCAGAATTTATCGTCACCACAGATGCTTCTATGGAGGGTTGGGGAGGCCATCTGCAAGACCTCCAGATTCAGGGTAAATGGTCCTTGTCCGAATGACTAATGCACATCAACAGGCTGGAGTTCAAAGCCATCTTCCTCTACCTGCAGGCTTTCCTTCCTCAGATAGAGGGATCATCAGTGTTGGTCCGCACGGACAACACCACAAGCATGTTTTATGTCTACCAGCATGGAGGTACCAAGTCTCTTACTGATTCTCAAGAGGCTTAAGAGCTTTGAGTTGGTGGATGGATCATGGAATATGCCTAAAAGCGGAGCATGTCCCAGGGCTTCGGAATACTCTGGAAGATGCCCTCAGCATGACAAAAGACAGTTGCCACAAGTGGCAGCTGGACCAAGACCAACTGGACAGGATCTTCTTGCAATGGAGGAAACCGTCGCTGGATCTGTTTGCAACCAATACAAAATGCTGGTACTTCACCAGCCCTCTCCCAAACTCTCAGGGAATGCCCTTTTCGATGTGTTGGTCCGGATATATGCTTACGCCTTTCCCCCATCCCATTGATTCCCAAGGTACTCACCAAAATGAAAGCAGAACGCTGCTGCCTACTTCTGATAGCCCCCAGATGGCCTATGCAGCACTGGTTCTCAGAGCTCCTCCTCCTCTCAGAAGCCAATTCCATCCATCTTCTACCGACGCCAACCCTACTAATCATGAACAACGGCCAGATGTGTCACCCAGAGCCAGCATCTTTCCAATTTTATGTATGGCTCCTGAATTCTATGAGTTTAAGGATCTAAATACTACTCAGGAGTGTAAAGATATTCTCACCAGGTCTCGAGCGGAGAGCACCAACAAGACATACGGACTAAAATGGAGGGGATTCTGTCACAGATGCAATCAAAACAAATTACACCCATACCTCTGGAACAAATCCTGCCGTACCTACTTTACCAGGCGAAATCAGGCCTGCGTTATTCTTCAGTAAAAGTCCATCTCTCCGCTATATCTCAATACAGACGCTTGCCAAAACGTCCGTCTCTCTGTTCCTCCAGAATTGTAAAGCAATTCGTACTTTTCCTCCGGTTAAAGCTCCTCCTCCAGATTGCCACTTAAATATCGTCCTATCACAATTGATGAGGCAATCCTTTGAGCCCATCCATAAGCCGGACATCAAGTACTTGACGTGGAAGGTTGCTCTTCTACTCGCTCTGACATCCACCTGGAGAGTCCGCGAAATATAGGCTTTTACTATAAAATAACTCTTTCTACACTTCACGAATGATTTGGTAATCCTCAGAACAAATCCGAAATTCATCCCTAATGTTCCTTCGCAGTTCCACCTAAACAAACCTATAGTTCTCAGAACTTTCTTCCCTGATCCAGTTACAGTAGCGGAACGAGCTCTACATACTCTAGACATTAAGAGGTGCCTTAAATTGTATCTGCAAAAGACTAAGACTATCCGCAAAACTGATCAACTGTTTGCAACCTATGGACATGGTCGTCAGGGAACGGTTGTTACTAAGGCTACTATTGCCAGATGAATCGCAGCCAAAATACAGTTTTGCCACGACAAGGCAGGCAAGCCTTTGACAAGAACAGATAGAGCACATTCTACAAGAGAATGTTCCACCACGGCTTCTATGTTTGCAGGAATTCCATTGGAAAAAATCTGCAGAGCTGCAACGTAGAAAACCACACACTCATTTACGCAGCGTTTACTGCCTGGAATCTACGCAGTGTGCTGACGCACCCATGGGGCAGGCAATGCTTTGCCATTTGTTTCAGTAAGGTGAGCCTCTTTAATTAGAGGATTTCTGTTTTTATGCTGACCTGTTTATCAAATATGAATTTTCTATTGATTAATGAAAATTTTATACTTGTACTATAACATAATAGGAATATTTATTTTCATGTCTATGCGTATCGTGTTTGTATGGTTATGCACTACTACTCTCATAAGGAATGTTTGTTTGTATACACAGTTTCATATAGTTCTAGTACTACCCACCATCCTCTAAGGGAACTTAATTGTTTTCAATACTGCTTGCTATTCTGATTAAAGCATGTGAATCTATGAAAGATACCCTAATACTGGATAAGAAATAAGTTACTTACCTGTAACTGCAGTTATCCAGTATTGGTATCTTTCATTGATTCACATGCAACCCACCCTCCTCCCCTGAGAGGCTCCCCTTATACTTTGGTATTCATATCCACACTTGTGCTGGAAAATCTGAGGGATTTATCCTCTCTTGGGAACGTTCTAGATGGTGCTAACTACTAATTGGTTGTATCTAAAATGTGGTCCTTTTTTAAAAAGGAGGAAGATAGGCTATTAAATTCAGGGTTTACACCGCGATAGCCTATGGAACTTTATTATTACTGTTTTATTTCTAGTACCGTCCGACTCCCACTTCTCGACGGACGGGGAATGATTCAAGCATGTGAATCTATGAAAGACACCAATACTGGATAACTGCAGTTACAGGTAAGTAACTTATTTCTTACTGGGAGGACCGCCTCAGGTACAGTGAGCCTAAGGCTCCTGGGCATGGGACATCAAGGGCCCTGGTGGTTCCCCAATGCTACAGGGCCTTCCTACTGGAGCTGGCTCATGAGATTCCCCTGGAAGGACACCTAGGCCAAGACAAAACCTTTGCAAGGCTTGTCCCCCACTTCTATTGGCCTAGGATCAAGAATTCCTCAGATGCGTTCTGTAGGACTTGTGACCTGCCAGGCTAGTGGGAAGACAGGGAAGAGGCTAAAAGTTCCCCTTAACCCACTACCTGTCATTAGCACCCCCTTTAAGAGGGTGGGCATTAACATTGTACTGCTTATGGATCCCCTGACTGCATCAGGCAACAGGTTCATCCCGGTTCTGGTGGATCCTGCAACAACGTACCCCTAGGCAGTCCCTCTAAGGACTACTACTGCACACGCATTGTGGGGATTTTTACCCAAGTGGGTTTCCACAAGGGAGTTGTGTCTGACAGGGGCACAAACTTCATCTCTGCTTATATGCAGTCAAAGTGGAATGAGTGTAGGTTAACATGCAGGTTCTCCCCTTACCATCCACAAACCAATGGGCTTGTTGAGCGGTTCAACAAGATCCTGAAAGGCATGATCAGAAGCCTGCCTGAGGCCCTGAGGAAAAAGTAGGATATCCTCTTACCCTGCCTGTTCGCTTACAAAGAGGTGCCACAGAGAGTTGTTGTATGGGCACCCAGTATGAGGACCTCTGAGTCTGGTGAAAGAGGGGTAGGAGCAAGCTCCTGGGAAGGTACCCAAGGATGTAGTGAGCTATATGCTGACCTTCAGAAGCCAGTTGGCTAAGTTATGGAATCAAGCTTCCAGTAACCTTGAAGTCAGCCAGGAAGCCATGAAGGAGTGGTATGACAAAAATTCTACCACTGTGGAATTTCAACCTGGTCAGAAAGTGGAAGTGATGGAGCCGGTAGGGCCCAGGGCATTCCAGGACCGCTAGAATGGGCCGTATGAGGTGATTGAACGAAAAGGTGAGGCCACATACCTGGTGGACCTCAAGACCCCTAGGCCACCCCACAGGTTGATGCATATAAATTGCCTCAAACCACATTTTGAGAGGTCTGAGATCACCATGCTGGTGGTGACTGATGGCGAGGAGGAAGAGGAGAGTAAACCTCTCCCTGACCTCATGGACTCCAAGGAGAAGGTAGGGTCTGTGGAAGGAGTGATCCTTTACCCCACTAACTTGTGTACAACAGAGACTGCCACCAAGTGTTGGGGCAATACTCTTCT
Organism: Calotriton arnoldi; assembly: GCA_963921515.1. Taxonomy (NCBI): domain Eukaryota; kingdom Metazoa; phylum Chordata; class Amphibia; order Caudata; family Salamandridae; genus Calotriton; species Calotriton arnoldi. Next base: position 3,118,186 of record CAWUFW010000543.1, on the reverse strand, counting down.
TTGTTCTCCCTTATCCCTCAGACTACCCACCTGGGACTACCCATGATGTGGACACGGGGGACACCTCCTTGTTAAGAATAAATCTTACAGGTTGTCAGATAAGGTGAGGTCCAGCATTAAGGCTGAAGTGTCCAAAATGCTGGAGTTGGGAGTGATAGAACCCTCCAGTAGCCCCTGGTCCAGTCCTGTGGTTCTGGTACCAAAAGCTGTGCCACCGGTGACCACACTTCAACTGAGGGTCTGTGTGAATTACAGGGGGCTAAATTCTGTGACTAAAAATGAAGCTCACCCCATCCCCAGGGCTGATGAGCTGATTGATTGGTTAAGGGCTGCCCAGTATCTCAGTACCTTTGATGTTACATCAGGGTACTGGCAGATCACCCTAACAGAGGGAGCAAAGGAGAGGTCCGCCTTCTCCACTCCAGAGAGCCACTATCAGTTTTGGGTGATGCCCTTTGGATTAAAGAATGCACCTGCCACCTTCCAGAGACTGGTGAACCAGGTCCTTGCTGGTATCAAGGCCTTCTCTGCTGATTATCAGGATGACATGGCTATCTTCATTAGAAGCTGGAAGGACCACCTTTTTCACCTCCAGGAAGTGCTTCAGGCTCTGCAACAGGCAGGTGTGACTATCAATGCAAGTAAATGCCAGGGGTCTGTGTTGTACTTGGGACACCTGGTGGGAAGGAGGAAGGTGCAACTCCTTCAGGCCAAGATAGAAACCATCCTGGCCTAGCAGCCCCCCAAAACCCAAACTGAGGTCAGAGCATTCTTGGGCCTAACTTAGGACTATAGGAGGTTTGTCAAGGGATATGGCACCATTGTTGCCCACTTGACTGAGCTGACTTCCAAGAAGGAGCCCAGAAATGTGATTTGGACAGAGGCATGTCAAACTGCATTTGACTCCCTGAAGCAAGCCATGTGCACAGCTCCTGTGTTCAAGGCCCCTGACTTCTCCCAGGAGTTTATCGCCCAGACAGATGCTTCAAAGCATGGCATAGGGGCATTACTATGCCAACTTAATGAGGAGGGCCTAGACCAACCTGTGGGCATCCTCTCCAGGAGGTTACTCCCCCGGGAACAGAGGTGGAGTGCTATTTAGAGAGAAGCTTTTGCTGTGGTCTGGGCACTGAAGAAGTTGATGCCATACCTGTTTGGCACACACTTCCTGATTCAGACTGACCACAGAGCCCTCACGTGGCTCATTCAAATTAGAGGGGAGAATCCAAAATTGTTGAGGTGGTCCATTTCCCTACAGTGTATGGACTTCAGGGTGGAACAGAGACCAGGAGTAGACCACGCTAATGCTGACGTTCTGTCCAGGTTTTTCCACGTTGTGATGAGAGCTCCATAGAGGTTGGGTAGCTCTCCCCGCTTTCAGCTGCGGGGGGGGCATGTGTTACTGGTAAGTCCTTTGTAAAGTGGCATACAATATATACCCAGGGCCTGTACTTCAAATGCTACTAGTGGGTTTGCAACACTCATTGTGCCACCCACACAAGTAGCCTTTCAAACCTGTCTCAGGCCTGCCACTGCAGTGCCTTTGTGTGCAGTTTACTGCTATTTCGACTTGACATTTAAAACTACTTGCCAAGTCGCAACTTCCTTTTATTACATGTAACTCGCCCCTGAGGTAGGCCCTAAGTAGCCCTAAGGGCAGGGTGCTATGTAAGTAAAAGATAGGACATGTACCTTTTATGTTTTGCATGTCCTGGTAGTGACAAAACAGCCTATTTTGTTTTTCACTACTGGGAGGCCTATCCCTCTCATAGGCCAGCATTGGGAATTCCTTAATAGACTTTTAAGCTGTAATTACTGATCAGAGAGGAGTACTGTAGGAGGCTGGCTTAGTATATGGTGCACATTTACTTAAGTGGAGCACCTTGCTCTAATCTAGACAACCCTTATGGTGATTTTAGTTGTCTTAGACAACCTTAGAAAGCTCTCTAAGTATTAGCTGTGGAGAGCAGCCTTCAGGCTTAGTCCAGAAGGCGTGTGAAGCAGCTTGTTTTACAAGTACTAATCATATAGTGTAGGTTAAGGGGAAAAGAACCACACAGTGTAGTTATAAATATATGTATTTATTATAAACACTCACTAACACATTGCAATGTCTCCTACCCGTAGATAATATCACAATACACACAATATTTCAATACGAGAACAGGTAAGTAGCACAAATACACAGTGGTCGCTAGGGGGAGACCAAACCATATACTAATAAAGTGGAATGCGTACTGCGACGGAAGTCAAGACTGGACCCAGAAGACTTAGAAGAGCTGGGGATCCAAGGAACCACCCATGGTAAGTACCCAGGAACCCCAGGGAGGCACAGCCGCATACTCAATACAAGTCAATGGGGAAGTCGCGGTTGCCATTTTTCAGAAGAAGGATCCTTCCCAGAAGACCCTGAAAAAACCCAGTGGAAGATGGAAGGTTGGAGAATCACCCTACCCGTGGATACCCTGGGAACCAGGATACCTATACCAGGGAAGCTGGGTGCATAGGTGCGAATTGACGTTGGAAACCGCCGTAGACCACAATGGAGGACTTCAGTAAAGATGCTGCTGGCGAAGAAGGTAAAAGAGTCAGATGGACCCCAAGGTTGGATTCAGGAAGAGAGGTACCTGCAAGCAGAGGGACAGAGTCTATGCCACTCAGGAGTGACCAGGAGGCACGGAAGACGAATGCCCACCGATGTCGGGAGATGCAGGAGAGTTGACGGTGACCTTGGCACTGCAGCTGTGCGGACCAGGCGATGCTGTGGTAGACCAGGAGCTGTTCACAAGCTGTCCCACGTCGGATGTCAAGAGCCAGGGAGTTGATGTCCGGCGGGAGCACCAACAAGCCTCGGCAGCGGCAACAAACGTGTCAGACGAAAACAGTGCAGTGTTGGGACCAGCAAGGTCCAAGGGACTCACAACGAGCAGGTAAGTCAGAGTAGGCCTTGAGCAAGCAGGGGAGCCCACAGAAGACAAAGAAGACCCTCAAGAGGACCCACAGGCTGGAGGCACAGGAGTCACAAGAGGACCTCGAGCAGCTCACCAAATACGCAAGCCCACGGTGCAGAGAATGTGGTGAGGATGAAGATCTTGGTAGGAGGAGATGCTGGAGGCTGGAGCTTCTTGGAGCCTGAAGATCTCTGTAGAAGAGAGTCAACAAGCCTTGGCAATGGCAAGTCGACCCAGTGCACAGGGGTTCTGTTACAGCGGTTCTGACGAGGGATACTGCCCTCAAACTCAGTGAGAAGACAGTGCAGGCCTCGAGGGAGTTGCAGAAACACCACCTGTGTTGCTGGGCCTCACGAAGTCAGGAGGACGTCAGGAGCAGCAGACCGGGCAGCTTAGTTGCGGTGCCTGCAGATGCAGGGGAGTGACTCCTTCACTCCAAGGGAGATTCCTTTGGGTGTCTTTGATGCCCACAGGCCTGGAGAAGAACCTGGATGGAGCACGGGCACAGACAACGCAAAAGACTGGCACGACAACGAGACCAGGAGCAGCAGGAGTCTTCCAGATGCAGTCCCGTTTCCCAAATCAAACACCAACGAAGTTCAAAGTGTACAGACAGTTGAAGATGTGGTTTCGGATCTAAATCTTGTCCCACGATGAATCTGAAGAGCCACCCACAGGTAGACCATTAAATGTACCCTAAGGAAAGGGTGGGGACGATTCAGGGTTCCCTCCCAGAGGAAGGGCTGGACAGTGGGGAGGATATCCCATTTCCTATGTTCAGTTTTGCGCCAGAACAGGAGCCAACGGCTCCCTGAACTGGTTCCAACTGGAGTATGCAAGGAGGGCACCAAATGTGCCCTTCAAAGCAGTCTAGTGGCGCTGGCAAGTGCCCCCACCCCAGCCCAATACACTAAGTCCTGTCTGGAAGGTGGTCACGTCCCTGTGACAGGAAACCTATTGTTCTACCTTTCCCTGCTTGAGCTTGGTTCAGCAGCAGGAGGGCAGAATTGTGTCTGTGGTCGGCAGCAGCCTAGCTTGCTGTCAGACTCTGGAAGACTGGTACCCCGAGCACGGGGAGCTTCCCCAGGGAGCCCCACGGTGCATGGAATCATAACCTCCAACACCGTTCACGGTGTTGGGTTATGATTCCAACATGTTTGATACCAAACATACCAGGGTTCATTACACCCAGTTTATAGTTAGCCATTGCGTAATGACGCATGGCCACGATATGTATTGTAATGGCTGATGCACTTACAACACCTGGAGAATGGACTCCGGGGTTTGTAGGGATGTCCTGCTCATGCAGGGGCACCCTCACACTTATAACCAAGCACCCTGCTTTCAGGATTGGAAGACCTGCCTTAGAGGTGACTTATAGGTTGTAAGTGTAGTGACCTCAGATATAAGAAAACTTATACCTCAGATATAAGAAAACTTATATCTGTCGTAAGTGGTGCTAGCACCAGCATACACAGGCTGCAATGGCAGGCCTGTAGTCATAATTTGAGTGGTCTCCCATGGCTGGCACAATACATGCTTCAGCTTATGAAGGACCTGGGTACCTTAGTACCATATACTAGGGACTAGCAAGGTACACCAGTAGCCAATCTTGGGGGTACCTAAGTCATCACCATGGTTCAATTTAGGGAGGAAGCACAGAGACTGGGGTCTTGATTAGCAGGATCCCAGTCAGACTAGTCTGAAAACAGAATGATACCAGCAAAAAATGGGGGTAACCATGAAAGCAGATCCTACTTTCCTACAAGTAGTTTTTTCATGTTTGATATGTTTGGAAGGGTAATGATATATTCTCCTTACTGGTAAAGTTGGATTTAACATTACTGTTTTAAAAATGACACTTTTAGAAAGTGGGCATTTCTCTGTACTTACTACTCTTTGTGCCTGACAGCCTGTCTCCAATACATGTCTAAGTTGGGTGACAGCTGCACTTTGTGCATTCCCTCTAGACTGCCACAAACATAGGAAGGTGAGGCTCATCTGCATGCTGAGTACTCATCTGCATTCATCTGCATTCTGATGGGTCTTTCTAGACAGGGAGGAACGGGAGGGGCTGACACCTACACTTCAATGGGTAGTGTACTGTCCACACACAAAGGAGTGACAACCCCCCCCCGATAGCCTTGCAGACAGGACTGGGTTGAAAGGGATCCTTATGCACTAATAGTTCTTTTGAAGCCACCCCCTACATCAAAGCCACTTTTGGGTATAAGTACTGGGTCTCTGACCCTCTAAAATCGGACACTTCTGGATCTTGAACTGAACCTCTGTCAGAAGGACTGCTGTGCTGCTTAAAGGGCTCAACTGGGCTGCTTTTCTGGAAGGACTGCTTTTCTGCTTGTTGTCCTGATGCCTGCTGCTCCCTGACTCAGCGGAAGGACTCTGCTTTTCCTCCAAGTGATCTCCAAAGGCTTGCTGGCTTGCTTCCTATTCCTGAAGTCTCAGGGACATAAAAGACTTCCTGCTGGTGCTGCTGGACTCTGCTGTCTGTGAGTCCTGCCCTTGCCTGAGGTGCCCCCTCCAAGTTCTGGCCCTCAGAAGTGTGTTATTCAGCTGACTTCTGCAAAAACGGATGCATTGCATCGACTGTGTGAGAATTTCTGCTGCATCGCGGACACAGAGGGTGCTCGACAAAAGTGAATTCACAGCCTGCGCTTCTTGATGACGACGCTCAGCGCATAGACAACGCATTGCATTCACTTCAATGGAGCTCGATGACAATGCGGACCCCTTTGTGAGGTTTCGACGATGATGCAGTAGGCTCTCGACATCGACATCGACAAAAGCTCCATCTGAGGTATTTCTTCAGCTGGACCTGTTTGGGTTCTGTAGCCGGCCTGCTGTTGATCGCGGTCGGCCAGAACTTTGGATTTGCACGGGTCCCTCGCAACCTAAAGTTACCTTTTGACTGCTAGTGACTTTTAAGCACTAGTTTTGCATTTAATCTTTAAAAACTCATATTCTCATATTGCAACTTCTACTGATTGGATTATTGTCGTTTTGGTCTTATTTTGCTCAGATATATATGCTCTGTTTTTCTAAACCTGTGTAGGGGCTTTTTGTGATATATTCATTGTGTTACTGTGTGTGTTGCACAAATAATTTACCCAGTGCCTCTTTAGATAAGCCTGACTGCTCTGTGCCAAGCTACCAGAGGGTGAGCACAGGTTATCTTTTAGTGTGTATTTAGCTTACCCTGACTTGAGTGGTGGTTCCTGCCTGGCCTGGGTGCATACCTCAGCCAACCAGGAATTCCATTTCTAACAATACCTCATTTGCTTTGTGAAGTGGAATATCAAGTACCCGTAAAAGATGCATTCGTATTTGGATGGCTTGGATAGTTTTGGTCCAAATCTGGGATTAATTTTGGCTGTCGGCGACTTTAAAATGTTTAAGTAGAAGGTTCAGCATTGAACATGAATGGGAAGATCAATTTGACTTTTCTCAGGACTCTCATGTCAGTCATGGACTACATGGCAAAGGGCTGACCACTTCAATCACTGGGCTAAGTACTGTTATTGAATCATTGGTGCCTCGAGTCTGACGCTGTAGTCTCTGTTTTTCTGGAGGGATTAGACTAATAACTTTCTAAACATATAAATAATGTGTTAGTATTTTAATGCTCTTTTCTTCATATAGACAATTACAATAGTTAGATAACAGATAGGGAGAGGGCTGGAGGGCTAAAAGGACCCTCTCCCTCACCAATGAACCCACAACCGCCAGAACCAACTTCCACAGCGGAATGAAGGCCGTTGCCACCTGGATGAAAGACAGCTGCCTCAAGCTGAACTCGGACAAGACCGAAGTACTCATCATGGGACCCTCACCTTCATCCTGGGATGACTCTTGGTGGCCAGCCGCTCTGGGAACCACTCCCATCCCGACAGACCATGCTCGCAACCTCAGCATCATGCTGGTCACATTGCTCACAATGAACCGCCAAATCAACGCAGCTTCCTCAGCCTGCTTCTACAAGCTCCGCCTACTTTGAAAGACATTTAGATGGATCCCCAGAGAATCCAGAAAGACTGTTACCCACGCAATCATCACCAGCAGACTCAACTACGGCAACGCACTTTACGCCGGCATCACCCAAAAACTGCTCAAGAAACTACAGAATGTCCAAAACGCCGCAGCCAGACTGGTCCTTGACATCCCTCACTGCAGCCACATCATGCAACACCTCCGACTACTCCGCTGGCTCCCAGTCAACAAGAGAATTACCTTCATGCTCCTCACACTTGTCTACAAAGCTCTCCACGACGAAGGACCAGCATACCTGAACCACCGCCTCACATTTCACATACCCGCCAGACAACTCTGTTCTGCCCAACTCGCCCTAGCCTCCGTCCCCAGGATCCACAAGAACAGAACCGGTGGAAGTTCATTCTCCAACCTCGCCGCCAAGACCTGGAACACCCAGCGCCTCCACCTCAGGCAATCCGTGTCACCGACCCAATTCAATAAGGACCTCAAGACCTGGCTCTTTGAATGATCCTATCCCCAGCGCCTTGAGACCCTCACGGGGGATTAGCCGCGCTATACAAGTCCCTGATTGATTGGTGGAGGCCGCTAGACATGGGTCTGCTATTCAATTTAGCCAACCAAACCTTGAGTTGAAGTGTAGATCAGAAAATAGGTCTTATTTGGGACCCAAAGACTGCACCAGAGGCGGACATGCACAAACCCCCTGCAGTATCTTACTAAATGACTTGTGCAGCTCACTGATGCACTTATGCAGCACACTCTGATAGCATGACTGATTACCGCCACCTTTCCCACTCTACCACTCACCACCAAGGGCGCCCTCCACCACACAACACACCACTGCTTATCGACGACCTTCGCTGCCGGCAGCACTGGAGCTCTGTGAATGCCAAACTGAGAATATTATATTACAAGCTTCCGGGGAGAATGCAAAAAGTACAGGTAGGTGGCTGGCAGTGTTAATAATAGAGACACCACATGCGTTTCATGCAGCGGTGCTCTGAGCAGCACAGAGGCAATATCTTTAGTTTGGAGGTCTGTAATCTTTCTGGTATCATTTTTGTTTAATTGGGTGCTAAAGCAAATCACTGTAATTTGGACCCCATGCTGACCATAGTATCACTGAAAGCCCGAAAGGGGTAGTCAGCATGAAACCATAAACAATTTTTTTTTTTTAAACGGTGACACAGATAAAATTGCAATTAATGACTGCTCGAACCTACGTTGCGGCATTTTTAAAAAACATAAGCATAGCCAGGAAGTTGTTTTAATGTCGTGCTGACGTGCTTAGTTTTTTTTTTCTCATTGAAGCAAACAATGTTGTTGTTTACAACTTGACACATCTAGGCAACATCTGCCTCTTTAGAGAGCCCCAGAGGGTGATTCATTCACGTTCCTTTTTTTAGGTCGAGCATCAGCGTGCGTGCGCTGTCTGCAAGACCTTCAGTAATCACTCTAGGGAGTGTAATCTCGGACATTCTGGCATGTTTCTCGCAATTGGTTAATTGGTGCGTCGTTTTTTGTCTCCTTTCTCCTTACTCGTTAGCGCTCCGATTAATAATTTCGATTTTTTCGTGAGGAGCACCAGCCAATTACAGTCCCTTTACACTAGTAAGTGTTATTTGTTATTTGGGGACTACTTGTTTATTTAATTTAATGCTAGTGTGTGAAATGAGGAATTTAATGTTCATGAATTTCAGTCTTCCAACATCAGAGTTACTTAAGAAAGTCTTACACACTGCTGTTCGTTCTTTCAAACACCTTTAAATGTACGGTAATGCAGTAACATAACATTTCTTTAAACAAAATGTGTAAATCTAAAAGTGCTGACTGCAAGCAGACGCAGTGAATAAAGGCCCAAAGGTCATAGTGTCTAAGAGTGGTTTCTTTCAAAACACGTTGCTCTTTTGACAGCTGCTGTGAAGAGTTCAAGATAATCAGAGCAATGTTCAATTGCTCATTCATTTTATTATCTTTTCATGTGATGCTCGTTTACATTTTAATGATGTTTGGCAAACCAGCTTATTTTGCACAGACAGGCACACGTGCAAACATACAGTTGTCTTCGTGCATGTCATTCACTAGTATTAAGATCTGTTGTTTACGGCATTTAGAAACTGCAAAAGAGAGGTATGAAGGGCTATACAAAATAATTTGTATTATTTGTTGTTTACTCACAGTTCCTTTGCTGAGATTGACTTAACCTATCTCATAAACTGTTCTATTAACAGTAAACATCTTTGGGAAACTGCTTGGAATGAGAGCACACATATTAAATGGAACCACGTGAGTTAGGGCTTTGCTCTTGGCCAATGCATGTGAAAGCAAGCACACTTACAGAATTAGCCAGCTATTGCGTTACAAGGAGCAGTAACCTCACTCTCCGTAGGCCTCAACTCTCTAGGCCTGGCAAGATAGATTAGTCGGCATTCGCGCCATGTCTCTGGCTACAGTGTTTTGCTGTGCATGGTTTACAGTGCAATGACCTGAAGGTGTTTAGAATGTTGTACACATCCTTAATACCTATGTGAAAATTAGGCGAATCTAGAAGATAAGGCAAACTGCCACGCAACATGTTTATAGTCCTAGCCCAAATCAAAATCTCACTCGAGGTCAGTGTTTTCAAGTTGTGTTACATTTTTGGACGCTGTTTTGTAATCAGTTTTCATGCACATAAAACAGACGTTTAGCCTCTGATAACTAAACATTTTTGGAACAAAACAGGCGTGGAAATGATGAAGCATTTTTCAGTACTTTCTGCGTCTTTCATGTTCCATCTTTTTGGACTTTCTCCTTCTTTGTCCTCTGCCATCTCTGGCAAATCTTTTCCTCTTTCTGTTTTTATTTAAACACGCACTCATATTTATTCAGACCAATATTGGTGTTTTGGAAGTTCTTTATCACATAGTCATGTACAAATAGAGCATTCTACATGTGTCATAACGGGCAGAGATGCCGACTTTGGAGCTGGTGAACCAGGTTCGAGCCTCGGCTTCCTCTCCACATCACGTGATTCTGTGCAAATCACTAAATTTCCCATGCCTACCAAAAATGAATGTGCACATGTGTAAACTAACTGGTGCCCATGTAATGGCTCTAATACCGTCGGGTCGAGTTTGCGCTATGTAAAACTGCAAAAATACAAATTTGCCAGGCATCCTGGGCAAGGAAACCTATGAGATCAATGCAGATTTCACTGCATCGTTAACCTTAAAAAATGCCTGGGGCTGGTAGAGTTCCATCGGTGCCCGCTACCATGGGTCCAAATACTGCAGCTATCTGTATGGAAATTGTAAGAAGCTTAAATGTTTAGGTCGAGCATCAGCGCGCATGCGCTATCTGCAAGACCTGCAGTAATCACTTTACGGAGTGTAATCTGGCATGCTTCTTGCAATTGGTTAATTCGTGTATCATTTTCTGTTTCCTTGCTCCTTATTCGTTCAGGTTTTTTGCGAGGAGCACCGGCCAATTAGAGTTCCCTTACACTAGTAAGTGTTATTTGTTATTTGAGGACTACTTGTTTATTTAATTTAATGCTAGTGTGTGGCACAGCGCATTTTCACTTTACTAAAGGTAGCTGCCGTCCGCTTTTGTTTGTTTATGCACGGCTGTGCATGGCATGCTTTCGGTTAACGTACGGCTACAGACTGCTTTTGGTCAACAGTGTGTTTTGGCTGCGAGTTGTATCTAGACATTTATAGTATGCAGCTTTTTTTTTTTTTTTTTTAATCAGTGCCCTGCGCACGTCGTGTTACTTAGGCTCCGATTAGATGAGGGGAAGGGAAATGGTGGCAAACCGGGCATCAGAGTAGAAATGTTTTGGTGTGCAGCGGCCAGAAGGATGTGTGTCATGTGGAAGTGGGTGGAGCAGGGGTACAATCCTAAAGTAACAGCTGTGAAGTTTACCAGTGCACCGGAGAAGCCCTTCAATCCAGTTTTATCCTTAACGTTTTTGTACTTGTAGTTTGCTTCTTGTATAATGACTTTCACACTGCAATTAGGAAAATAATGGTTTTCACGAAACTGACACTGCTTAACCGCTCCATCTAAGAGATTTGGGAATTTATGGCATCAATATTGCCTGAATCCTGTATCTCCTTGTTTGTATCATTTCATTACCATCTGCTCTTCCTGTTTCCAACAAAGGTACTCAATTATGACTAGTTTTGCAGATGGGATGATTTCGGCACTTGAACGCAGTCAATCTGAAATATGGTTATTGGGTGTCCATTCTTTTGAAGTGCAGAGGGAATGGTAAACCCTTCCTTGGTCTAAACAGGATCGATCCGTTGCAACAATTTAACAAAGTGTGGATATTGATTAGGCATGTTGAATGAATCGATGTGCCACAATGAGTTAGAGAATTGTGTTTCTGCAGTAGATGATACCAGTTACTTTATGCATTGCAGTTTTTACGTTTTTTGTATAGGTGCTTGTTCCTGAAGTGCTGTCATTGTCATTGCTATCCTCTCACATGGCCCTCTCTCTGAAGTTGGTGTTTCTCATAAATTTGAATATTTTCATTGTTGTTTACCTATGGTACTCGCCTTTTTTCCTATGCCACTTCTAGTTTAGTACCTTTGCTTTGTGGTAGTTAAAAACTTACCAGCACTTAGTGTTTGTTACCTTTGAGGATCAAGTCACAGCCACAGGTGTTCAGAAGTGCTTGACGTAGTGGCAGCGCAACCACAGCAAAAAGCCATTCATCTATCCCTATAAACAGATAATTTGTTGCTGTCACAGAACTACTGTCATTTCAGCAATAACAGAACACCACATACAGGGCCATTCAACCAGTATAATTGTTTGGATTCATTTGCAATGCAATAGGTCTCACATCTTAAAAACGTTCACCTATTGGTATTGTAAATGACAATGCCTTTTATTATTGCAGGTTTTTTTCAACACAGAAATAAAAAGCATTGTCATTTACAATGCCAATTGCTCAAAATCTTGCAATTGCGAGACCTATTGCATTGCAAATGCTTGTTTTTTTTTAATGCAAACAGCGCACCGTGTTTTGATGACAATGGCATCTGCCAGGACGGCATTAATGAGAGAAAAAAACCTAAGCAATCTTTCTCAGATCCTCCCTGCTTTGGAAGGGGGCATATACACGATGAAGCACGCTTGAAGAGCATTTTGGGCAAGTAATGGTTTTCTGCTGTACATGTTAAATTAAAACGGAATGCAAAACTGAGAGCAAGAAACATATGGAAGATGGCTGTTGTAAATCATTCAGGACGCAGTGAGGAAATTGAGTGAAAGGGGAGAAATAAAAAATAAAATGTAGTTGGAGCCAGTGAGACATGAACCAGGAGCCTTCCGTGTATTACTTATCCCCAGCTACATCCCAGATGACTAGCGTGGTTCTGGCTCACAGAAGACAGCGGTTCATTGCTGGGCAAGGCAGATGTTTACTGATCAGGCCTCGCAGTGCCCAGAGTTCATTCATGATTTATTTATGTTTTAATTGGGCTGAACAAACCATGGCAATCACTCTCCCCTTATAGTACACTCACTGCCACTTCAGGCTCCGGCTCATAAATGCAGCACAGTAAAGGAGCGCCCCAGATGCCTATGGTGAATGACTGCTCTGCCTCTCAACTTCAGCAGCAGAGAAAGATACATGCACAGTGCCAATGTGTTGGTAAAAGTCACATACACATTCAATAAATACAGAAGGGGGATGGGTTCACACAGCTTCAACTCCCAGCAAAGTTCGCCCCTTGGCATTAAGGTAAATGCATTTCACAGTAAATTCTTACTTGAATATTAGCTGTATTACAGAGCAATGATCACTTATTCCAGTTGCACTTGTGATTCTGTGCAACTGTGTGTGAAGGAGGTACACAGTTGGCAAAATATTGAGAAGGCAAAAGTAAATGAAAATACAGTGCTTACAGGTGAGTCAGTGTGTTATGTGTTTGGGGGTTGTGAAGTGAAGGAGATGTGAGGAAGTGCATTGAGGAGTCAGTGAAAGAAGGCTCCTGAACATAAGATATGCTTATGGTTAAGATGTGGAGAGAGGAAAGGGTGCACGACTGCATGTGTTCACAATTGCTTTATTAACCTTTTTGTTTTCTCAAATTTGCTTGAAATTGCACCATTTGCCGACTCTTATTTCAAAATGTTCTCAAGGGGAGAACCTTCCTGAACACCCCTTATGTCGGTTGGGCTTGCTTGCTATGCTCGTTCGCCACAGTGCACTCTTCCACAACGTTTAGGCCCAACCACTTTTAAATGCTATTTGTCGCCACTGGTAGGCGTGGAGATGCGAAGATATCCAGGACTCTTGTGCCTTTGCAGACACGGGGAGGGTGGGCAGCACCACCATTCCCCTACGCGGGGAGTCCTCAGATGACTGAATGCCGCAAACTTGGGGGTGCCGCATGTGCACACGGCCCTCAGGACACTGTAAATGGTGGGCAGTTAGCAGGTGATAATGAGGAAACGTCACATCAGGCTATATGGTGGGTAGGCAGGTTACTTTCTCCCTGGTGGGACTCACTGTCGGCACAGTGTTGTCGACAGAAACAGCAATAAGCTCTAGGCAGCCATGCAGCCAAAAAAGCTGGTGGACGCCATTAGAGGCTCTGTACCCGCGCTCTGAACTCACTACGCTACACACCGCACACACGCTCCGTCCACTGTTCTCATTGACACTAATCCTGCTGTATGTTGATGTTTTCATAAAATATACTCAAATGTACAATAGAACCCCTTTCATTATTAACACCACTAATCCTTTTCGGAGAGCCATGTCAGTTGTTGCTATCAATGTTTGAGAGAGTTATTGAGCTTTGGATACTATAAGACAATAAATACTACCAAATAATATTCAGTATGACCATACTCCTTCCCATGTAGTTTATCCAAACGACACCGCTTTTTACTATACCAGTCACTCCATCCTTCACCTAACACCACTCACTCCAGCTCATGAAATCGTCTCTCATTTACCACCACCCGTGAGGTCACTCGACCTCATACTCATAAACACCAATGCCTGACCATTTGCTTGCCTGCCTCACTCCTTTCACTGTCATATTGCTGTCACCAACCGTACCTACTCGTAGTACTCAACATCATTTGCTTATTATTCTCTCCCCCTCACCCATTTACAGTTCACCTGCAATCTGCAGCATCAATCACTCATACAAACATAACTGACCAGTCACCCACTTGCCTCATCGCCTATTAACTCACAGCGTGCTAGGCAATAACTTCATTTAGGTACTCTGAACACAACTGAGCAGTTCCACCCATAACAAAGCCAATTGCTCACTCCATTTACTCAATATCAGTCTTTTACAACATTCCTCACTCCTAACATAGGTCTCCTACCTCATAATGTATCTCAGCCTGTTTATCACTACAGATTAATCTACTGAGCCATGTGCAACACAGTTTACCCCCTGCCTCCCACCACAATGATCACAGTAACCCACAAGCTTATTTCACCACTCAGTCTTGGTCAGGCTTGTTATAAGCATGTTAACTTATCCCATGAAGGATAATTGTGTTGGACCAATTACTATTAGTCTGTGTGTCTTGGAGATAGTTGACGGGGCAATGGTGCTCACAAGAAATATTTAGAAAATAGCATTAGGACGCTTGAACTGGGTGACCTTTGGATGTCTAATACTTCTGGGCAAACCTGTAAGAAACTAGTAAATAAATCTACTAAACTGCAAAGTTGGGTGGCAGACAAAGAAAGCCTGTCTAGACATCGCCATGGGTGGCTGGTGTTGAAATCATACTCCACTCTAAGAGAATCAGCCCTGCTGGCTGCACCTTTCCACCGGAAGATCAAACATTCATTTCTGGCCCTAAGATTTGGAGAAATACCCACACTAGACCTCATGCCAAAATGGAGGATGATCGGTCTAAGTGAAGATCGGACCTGCCGTCTATGCCACCAGGGGAATGAAACATTGCTTCACATTGTATGCGTTTGTCCTGTATTGATGGTTCAACGAAGATCTCTATTAAGACCGGAGTTTCTTGAACGTGGAATTAGGTTGTGCAGGCCTGCACTGGTGGAGTCCATGGACCCAAGCAATACCATGCTGAACATTAGACTGACTCAGTTATTGAACATTTTTAAAAGGATGATCAACTAACAGGTTATGCGATGTGTAGTCTGGAGGGGGCCCCTGAAACTAATTTTAAAACGTGATAACTCAGAAACCTCTTATGCTAACTTAACATGCACAGACAATCGTTAAGGACGGGCTGCTAGGGATTGCAATAACCAGCTGCTCCCTATCCCGTTACGCTCAGATAACTACTTTGTCTATTTGTATATTTTTAATGATGTGAAGTCTGGCACAATTGCACTTTTACAGCGGGTTTCATAGCCCATCCGGCACCGTATATATGCACCTTAATTACTTATATTAATTTACTTAAGGGACATTTAACTGTCTGCATGGCAATCCTGCATTTTAGATATTAGGGAAAAGATCTGCCCCTGTTTAGCCACTTTTATCCAATGTAGCTTAGTGTTTGACATCTTGACTAACATACCTAGGAAGGAAAGTTGAAGAAAGCAAAGGGCTTGTGGCGCGATGCCTGGTGGCTGTATTAGTTGTATGACAAATCTCCTTTTAATCCATTTTGTATGTATTTTTAAACACTATGAACTGTGTGATTTTGTTTATGGTTTTATTGACTAATAAACTAACTACTACTACTACTACTATACCAGTCACTCCACCCTTCACCTGTTGCGATCCCACTCACCTGAATAGCAGGAACCGCGGATACGAAGAGAGTCACCCCTCTCCTCTTCAGACCAATCCTCCATACAGCATAGTACCGTAGGGGCGATTGATCCCAAGGGGAAAGGGACGTGAGGTACTACCCACAAGCTTCTCTGGGTAGTGGAAGACAGAAAATAGAAGGGTGTGGTTCTAATGGTGGCAGGGTCGGGAAGAACGGGAATCGGTTTCACATCAGAGGAGGAGGAGGAACAGCCCAAATCTAGAATACAGGAAGTGAAAGGAAAAACGTAAAAAGAATGCAGGGCAGAGGGGCACAAGCAATCCAATGAACAACGTTAAGCAGCTTCTCTCCTTTAGGAGGACAGTCACTCACCCTTAAGAAAAGGAATAGTCACGAGTTCCATTACTTCTTGCTTTCCCTTGACTGTAAGCGGATCAGAATACACCAGATAAAAAGTCTTGTGGCTGCAGTTCCTCCCTGCTAACCGGAACACTTGACCAAGGCGATGCTGCCGGCTCCTGCCGTGCGCCTGTGAGGGAACCAAGAAGAAATGACAGCCACCTCGGTAGGAGAACTGTAGTGGAAGCGCAGTCAGCTCCTGCTGCACTGTGGAACAAAAGGAATCTTTAAAGGTACTCTGTAGCGATATCCGTGGCTACTGTGTGACAACAGAATAGAAAATATCCTGAAGAGTATCGTGGGCGGCTTCCGCCCCGTACTGGAGGAAAGAGTTAAAAGAACGTCACGGTGCTCAACTGACCAGAGCGTGCGTCCTCGAACCTCGTCCACAAAAGTAAAACAATCAAAGGCTAAGTGCTCGACTCCTGCCGTGCGCACCAAACCTTGAAAAGAAAGTAAATTGTCTTCGCGGTAAATACCGCTTTAAATGAAAACGGCTCCTGCCTTGCTGCCGCCCAGAGAGGGATTAGATCAGCCAAAACGCCAAGAAAAGCCCAGCTCCACCTGCGAGCTGCAACTACGTAGATCAAGTTAATTTTGAATCAAAGGTCAAAAGGAGGCAGTGCTGTTTCCCAGTTAAGTCACCGAGAACACTGCGGAATCGGAAAGAAATAGAGACGCGCTCCTGTGCGCTCTCTGGCCTGGGACGTTAGAATCCACGAACAAAATAAGCCAAGCCTCGGAGTCCAGGTGAGGGGGCTGTATATACTGGTCACCAGGGTCACCTGCTACTTGGTAGCCAATAGGGTAAGGGGGTGGAAACCAAAAGAGAAAAGGAGTGGAAACTCGGAGAGAGAGCACATGTAGACATGAAAACCTGGAAAAAGGAACGGAAACCGAAGAAAGTGGTAACATCACCTAACAACACTCACTCCAGCCTATGAAATTGTCTCTCATTCACCACCACCCGTGAGGGCACTCGACCTCATACTCATACACAGCATTGCCTGATCATTTGCTTGCCTGCCTCACTCCATTCACTGTCATATTGCTGTCACCAACCGTACCTACCCGTAGTACTCAACACCATTTGCTTATTATTCTCTCCCCCTCACCAATTTACAGTTCACCTGCAATCTGCAGCATCAATCACTCATACAAACATAACTGACCAGTCACCCACTTGCCTCATCGCCTATTAACTCGCAACGTGCTGGGCAATAACTTCATTTAGGTACTCTGAACACAACTGAGCAGTTCCACCCATAACAAAGCCAATTGCTCACTCCATTTACTCAATATCAGTCTTTTACAACATTCCTCACTCCTAACATAGGTCTCCTGCCTCATAATGTATCTCAGCCTGTTTATCACTACAGATTAATCTACTGAGCCATGTGCAACACAGTTTACCCTCCTCCCCCCACCACAATGATCACAGTAACCCACAAACTTATATCACCACTCAGTCTTCGTCAGGCTTGTTATAAGCATGTTAAATTATCCCATGAAGGATAATTGTGTTGGACCAATTGCTATTAGTCTGTTTGTCCTGGAGATAGTTGATTGTTTAGGATCTCAGATTGTCAGATCTTACATGCCCATTTTTGAATTGTGTCCTCCTGTACGTTGTCTGACTGCAGAGTTGCCTTTACATATATTATCTGTCAGTCAGGGTTTTTCAACGTCAGGGTGCTTCGACTTCGACTATTCGTGTCTTCTGCATGTGTTAAATGTTTGTGTATCAATATCAAAAAGGGTATGCAGTTCCTCAGTGGGTCAATGTAAAAAGGAGGGAGGGTGTAAACACAGGAATGATAGGTGATCCTATAGTGAAAGGAGCGAAAGGGGAATCCCTCCTTTCGGAAATAGGGCCCTCACACACCCAGCCAGCTGGGTGTCATACTTCATCATCGGGCTTGCTCCTTGTCGGGTTGGCGCTGCAATACCCAACGGGCACCCAATGAGGGGCTCTTTGGCCAACTGGCGGCGTGGGGTAGGTCTACCGCTCGCAACGCGGTCAAACAATCGACACTAAATCCATGTGTCTTGAAGCTGTCGGATACTGATGGGGCCAGGCTACTTCAGCCTTTTGGTCGTCCATCACATCTTTAGGTAATCCTTTTCCCTTTAGATCATTTTCGTGGTAATTCAAGGTTAGTTAACCCACATACCACGGTGTGTAGATTTAAGATACATGATTTGGTCCTGAAGAATTGCCGCTTGATCAGTCAGACAATAAGGCATGAAACATGTTGACCACTTAGAGCAGAGCGCAACACCCTGAAACATAGAATCAGGTAGTCGCCACTCTTACCTTTTTAATCAGGTAGGAAGCCAGTCACAATAAAATTCTCTTATTTGGACTTCCTTACCTGTTTTAATCCAACACATTCACTTCATCTACAATTTTTAGGCCCCTTGCACCCACAGCACCTTACGGCAAGGAAAAAAGATCTCCGCCAAAGAGCCCCTCATTGGGTGCCCGTCGGGTATTGCAGCGCCGACCCGACGAGGAGCAAGCCCGATGATGAAGCATGACACCCAGCTGGCTGGGTGTGTGAGGGCCCTAATTCCGAAAGGAGGGATTCCCCTTTCGCTCCTTTCACTATAGGATCACCTATCATTCCTGTAGTTACACCCTCCCTCCTTTTTACATTGACCCACTGAGGAACTGCATACCCTTTTTAGGTCTCGCCCTGAAATCCAGCGCTTCAGCGCTGGCTCTGGGCGAGACATTTTGTAGTGGGCTCGCAGAAATGCGACCACAACTTTTGGCTGGCCTAGAGCATGCGAGAACGCGCGCAGTAACGCGCATTTCTCGCATGCTCCAGGCCATCTGCCTTTGATGTCACTTGCTCCTCCCCCGCCCCCACCACAGAGCGCTTCTCGGGGCCGCGCGGCTGTGTCACTTTCACGGCCGCGCGTCACTTGCTCTCCCGCTCCTTCCCCCTCCCCCACCACAGAGCGTGTCTCGCACGGCCGCGTGGCCAATGCTTGTTTTCTCTGTTACTTATAAGGTTGCTTTTGCAACCAGTGTCTACTGTGCTCACTGTTTTGTGTGTGCTTATGTGTACACCACACCGGCTTCGTTACCATCTATCTTTCTTACTTTAAATATCCTTGTTTTCTCCTGACTTCACAAACGTCCAGCATAGTTTGGCAAAAGAAACCCGCTTTCCTCGCGTTTCTTATGTAACGCTCTTGTTCTTGTTGTAAGAGCAAAATAAAACGACATTGGATATTTCACTCACATTTTTTATTTCAGTATTTTCGCAGGGCTTTGCCTGCAGACTCATCCTCTCAGCTTAACTTGATTTTAAAAACAAATTCAGCTTGTCAGACAATGGGCATTTTAGCGGAGATTTGAGAACAACGTGCCTATTTATTGAACATTCATTTTCAGCGGAGTTCCTCTCATTTGCAGTGCTTTTATAAAAGCAAAAGCAGGTTTACACAACATTTCAGCACACTGTTAAGTATTTCGAAAAAACACCGATGTTTACATGCAGCCAGTCAGTGAATGGAAGGGCGGGGTATCGGTTTACCACACTCCAGGAAAATACCACAGGCGAACTAACAGCAGCACACACATTCGAATGTTGCATAATGAAGACGCATACCATAGCACGCAAGAAATGCTGAAACAACACCAAAAGCGAAAGAAAGTTGAATGCACAAGTTAATACCTAAAATCTGCAGTAGGATAATAGGTTGAAAAGAGAAAAAAATGTGTTAATCAGGTGCACACACATTCTAAGACAGAATGGGGTGGTGATTTGAATGAGACCATCTGTAATGGAACTGGTGCTCATGTAAAGTCCTCCAATACCGTCAAGTCGAGTTCACGCTATATAAAACAGCAAACAAAACAAGCATTGGCATAGCCAATAGGTCTCGCATTTAGGACCTTATAAGTGTTTAGCCATGCAACAGTTAAGGTTGTTGCACCAAGGATATTGTGCTGCATAACTAAATACTTATAAGGTCCCAAAGGCGAGACATATTGGCTATACCAATGCTTGTTGATATTGTTACTGTCTGGGCATGTATGCTGGACCTTAGAAAAGCCCACAGTCCCCTCTTTTGGATTAAATGTTTGTGTATCCACATATACCACACCACATACAGTCATTACAACAAAGAAGGCAGTCATTTAAAATAGTCCACACATATTGATCTTGAGAATGTGTATTTATTTTTAAATGCATTTCCTTAGAGTATTTTTTCATTCAATAGACATTAGAGTAACTATTTATTTAAACAGGCAATTTTTTAAAAAAGCGTCAGAAATCGATGCTTCCTATTGGCATTTTTTCTTTACTGAATAATTTAAAAAATAAAAAAGTATTCATTAATAAATTATGTTTTTTAATCCTACATGGGTTGTGACATTCCACTGTTATGAATTCAGAAAGAGAATCCGGTGATGGAGACGCCCGCTCCAACTCCTACGGCGCTGAATACCGTATCAGATCCCCATGCATCGACGCCGGCAGAGATAAGCGAATCTGCTGCGACCTTTTTGAAGTCACACCCACCTCAACTTCTCCCACAAACCCATTCTTGACACTGACACACTTCTGCTACATCATAGATTTTAAGACCCGGAGCTACAGGATGAAGCAAATGACAAATCACCTGTATATAATGATGAGAATCTTTTTTCTGGCCTTGGACACCTCACTGGGCACTGGACTGAATTCTCACCTGGCACCTCTATGGAGGAATATGCCTCATTCACCATGGTAATCCGAAGAGCATCAGATGTTCCTGTTCTTCAGTTTCTCACAGTGGAGTTCAAAACAAGTGTAATTACTGAGGTCCTGCAGCCAGGGTAGACCTCTTTAGAACCCCTACTTCAATCTAATGAGGCTCTCACAGGACATCCTCTTGGGCACCTGGGCAAACCATGCTCTAGCCCGAAAGCACAGACCAGCTCTGAGGGACCCGCCCTTCCTCCTGCAGCACTAAACACCAGAGTGATTCAGTCTTCCACCAGTCTGCTTAACCCAAATGTGTTTGTGCCCACCCCGCCAGACAGAGTAGAAACGTATGAATATTGCCCCTTTTGAGGCTTCAGGAGAGCGATACAGCAGAGACCACGCCAGACTTTATCTCCGTGACAACAGACCTATCAGTTGTTTTGAGGTAGAGGGCGGGGATCTGGTCAACAATGTCTAGGCACCCTGGGCCAACAAAATACCCATTCTCCCACCCCCTCAACTCCGCCGCTGCCACCACTGCAAGCCCCCTTTAGTTTCCCCTCAGCGGCATACTGTCTTCTGGTTCGAGGCCGGATAATTTATTACCTTCACGGGTGGCAAAGCAAGACATCAGTCAGATGAGTGCCTCAAATTGTCCAACATGGTTAGGCCCAGACTTCCTTACCACCCCATCAGACTTGCTACCTAGACCTCAACGGTTTCCGGAGGACCACTTGTCCATCTCCTACAAGAATCTCACACTCTCGGAGAAGGGAGCTATAGAAAGGGAGCCGGAATCAGACGTTGGGACTGGTTGCTACTCCTGTTACTTTATGGTGCCAAAAAAGGACAGAAGACTTCATCCTAATCTACATCTATTCCCTCTTAATTTCTTTCTGTCACGTGGCCGATGGGGACATTGTCAACATTACTAAGTTAGCATGAGCCCTGCAGCCATGATGCTGCTTTTGCGCACGTTACAACATGGCTTTATTTTTGCAAGACTTTGTTTATGCCTTTCAAATGACAACTGTCTGCTGTGTTCGTTCTCTGCCTGTTCCTGGAGTTTAGTCTGAACATTGTGAGCAAGGTCGATAAACAAAGCCCCTTGTAATTCTGTTCTGGTCAGCCACTAGCACCTAGACAAAACATACTAACGCAGCTGCTGCTGGAGACTCGTACTTTGATATTATGGGGAGACATGTTTAAGTGACACACACTTGGAGAATGACCTTTCCAGGGAGAAGAGCGTCACGCACCTATGATGTAGAAATACCATCTATAGTCTAAGGTATGGGGTCTGCTGACAAAGTCCAGAGATCTTCTATTATATAATAATACTTCTTCTTACCAAGGGAAGGGAGGTTAGGCACTATAGTCCTTTCTCCATTGTCTTTATATGATGACATCTCCCTTTATGATGTACGGCCTAGCTGCAATGCTAATTTTATTGGTGTCATGCATTTTTCTGCTTGTTGTGGCACGTTTACTACATGTTAGAGCACGATAGTTAAAATAAACATTTTAAACTATATTGGTGTCTTGGTCAGATCTTATTGTGGACAGGCACAAGAGTGTGAGCGAAAAGGTGTGTCCTGTTACCGGGATTCCTGAGAGATCCGTGAGTGTTGTGTTCTGGGGTGTCTAATCATTTGCTTCTCTGTGAGTGTGTAGGAGAGCGAGTGAGACACTATAGCCTGGGCGTAGTTCGCGAAGTAGCGCTACGCGAAGCTACGCAAAGTGCAGTTCGCACTACGCGAACTACGCGTAGCACTACGCGAACTGCGTAGTGCACTGTTCGCAATGATTGCACAGTGCCGGATGCTTGTCCGCACTGTGCAATCATTGAAAACAGCATCTTGCACAGTGCGAGCTTTCTTTACTGCCGCTCGAGTAGATTTTTACTCGAGCGGCAGCTTTCTCAACGCGGACTGGTAGTTTCTCATCGCGAGCGGTCGCGAGCATACGCAACCACTCGCAATGAGAAACCTGACCTCCCCGCGTTGAGAATCTCGCCGGGATGTCATTTTGCTTGCTCGCGGTCGCCAACTTGACGTTGAGGACCGCGAGCAAGCAAAATGACCGCTGCACTACGCTACGCTACGCGTGTTTGCACTGTGCTACGTGCAATTCGCGTTGTGCGAAGTAGCGCAAACTACGCGAGCGTAGCGTAGTGCTTTGCCCAGGGTTACACTATTGCTCGTCGGTCCTGGGCTCGTGGGCACGAAGGCGGTAGGAAGGCACAGTCCCTATACACCGAGGTCCCATAATCCTGCGCATAGTTTTGTGTATGTGCAGAATCTTACAATATTTCTCAAGAAGGACACGTTTAAGAGGATCACTTTGGCCCAAGTTATGTCTGTCCTGGATCAAGGCGACTGGATGGTGGCATTAGTTTTACAGGACTCTTATTTCAACATCCCAGTCTTGCAATCCCACAGATGCCATCTGCTGTTTCAGGCAGGCCATGAGCACTTTCAGTTCTCCATACTCCCCTTTTGCCTCACCTGTGCTGTGGTGGTGGTTGCTGCCCATCTGAGGAGGTTGGGAATACCAGTCTTTCCATACCTCGAAGACTGGTTGCTAAAGGCAGGCTTGCCTCAAACAGTCGTGAACCATCTCCGGATGATAGCCAAACTGTTCATATACCTGGGAGTTACCATCAATGTGTCGAAGACACACCTGACTCTTCACAGCTGCTCCCTTTCAGTGGAGCCACCCTGGTCACATTGCTGCTTCAAGCCTTTCCTTCACCTTAATGAGTCCCGAATATTCGGGCTATGATCCCAATGTTTCATCTCTTGACATGGGTCTCAGTGAGAGCAGTTCTGAGGCTTCTTGGCCTTTTGGTATTCTGCATCCTGCTCATGGACCACACCAGGTGGCATATGCAGGCTCTGCAATGGGACCTGAAGCCTTTTTTGGCTTAGCACCAAGGACACCTCTCCGATTTCATCCAGGAGTCTGAGGAGACTGCAAATGACATACAGTGGTAGTTGCTGGACTGTAGTTGGACCAGCAGCAGACCCCTTTTCCTACCCCACCCACAGCTAACAGATGTGACAGTTGCATCGTTGCTGGGTTGGGGAGGCCATCTGGGACAGGTAGAAATCAGAGGACTCTGATCTCTGGCAGAAGCCTGTCTTCACATCAACCTGTTGGAGTTGCTGGTGATTCATTTGTCTCTAAAGGCTTTCCTCCCATCCATCAAGGGCGAATGGGTACAGGTTGTTACGGACAACACTACTGCCATGTGATACTGCAACAAGCAGGGTGGGGTTGGATCGTTGAAACTGTGTCAAGGGACTCAGTGCCTCTGAAACTGGCAGAGTCGTCAGGGCATCTCCCTGGTTGTTCAACACCTGACAAGATCGTTAAACGCCTAGGCAGACAAACTCAGCAGGCGTTGCCTAGATGATCATGAATGGCAGCTACACTCAGAGGTAGCTCAGGGCATCTTTAATCAATGGTAGAACCCTGTCTCTATCTTTTCGCCACTTCCAAGAATGCTGAGTGTAGCTACTTTTGCATGTTGGAGTTTCTAAGGCAATACTCCCTCAGAGATGCCTTTCAGTTGTTTTGAAGGTTGGGACACATGTACGTCTTACCACATCTGCCTCTCCTGCCCAAAGTTCAGAAGAAGATCAGGACCAACTAGGAAGAAAATCATCCTTGTGGCTCTGGATTAGGCCAGGGGAGTGTGGTTTCCTCTTTGGAAGGATCTTCTATCTCAACAGCAGGGTCCTGCACCCAAGCCTATACAACTTAAACCTACATGCTTGGAGATTGAGCAGCGACAACCAACTGCTTTTGATGTGCCTCCTGAAGTAGTGAATGTCAGTCTGTCGGCTAGGTGGCACTCCACCAAAACCATCTATGCGGGAAGCTGGGAGAAGTTTGTTGTGTGATGTTCTTTTAGGCATATCCAGCCTATGCAAACCCAGTTATCTGACGTTTTCTTTTTCCTTAGCCCAGCAAGGCTTTGCTGTGGCCTCAGTTATGGGTTATTTGTGGACCTTATATGCTTTTTTTTACAGTTACCTGATCAGCCATCTATGCTTAAATCACCTGTTGTGACTCACCCACATGTTTCCACCAAAACCATTTGTGATGCCCCAGTGGGATCTAAATTTGGTTCTCACATTTCTGATGTGCCATCCATTCGAGTCAATGCACAGTTATTCACTAAGATTACTAACTTTAAAAACAGTATTCCTCATAGCGATGACGTCAACTTCTCACATGAGTGAGCTACAAGAACTTTTTGTCTAGCAACCGTGTACTACATTTGTTTTCTGGTTAAGCTGATGCTATGGACCAAGGGCCCGATTCACAAAAGTAATCTGAGACAAAATCCTAACTTTACGACTTTCAGTAATCACAAAAGGCATTTAGGAGTAGTAAAGTTAGGATTCCTAACTTTACTACTCCTAAACTGAGAAAAATCCTAACTTTACGACTTTCGGTATTCACAAAAGGCATTTAGGAGTAGCAAAGTTGGGATTCCTAACTTTATCCAGTATTGGGGTATCTTTCATAGATTCACATGCCTGAATCATTCCCCGTCGTCGAGATGGGAGTCCCACGGTATAATAAACAAGCAGTATTCCAGAAATGCCATAGGCTACAATGGCCCTGAGCCCTGCTAATATAGCCTATCTGTCCTTTTTCAAAAAAGGACCAAAAGCTGAATGCAGCCAATCAGCTGTTAGCACCCTCTAGAACCTTCCCAGCAGAGGCAGTTTCCCTCATATTTTCACCGCACATCGTGTGTGAAGGGAGTCTCCCTGAGTTCTACTCAGTTTTCTCTAACCTTTCAGGTTTTTTCTTCAAAACTCTGTTCATTATGTCTGATAAGATAGGACTCTTTAGGCCCTGCAAAACCTGTGGCAAGAAAAGGGTTCATGTTGATGATCCTCACAAGGACTACCTCCATCCAGCCCATGAGGTAAAACAGTGCAAAATCTGTCGCACTTTCTCTTCCAAGACCTTGAGAGACAGAGCAGGAAGGTTGCTTCTGTGGTTGCAGTCCACCAGGCACCACAAGTCGTCTGATGAGGACAATGATGGATCGCCCAGACCTCGCAAAAGATCCAGGTCTGAGGAAAAAGGCTCTGGAGAGGGCAGGAAACACCTTAAACCCTCTCCAGAAAGCAAGGGCTCAAGTAAGGAGAAGCTTTCTAAAGTCTCCTCTGAACCCTCAACCTCTGTCTCTTCCACCCCTTTGAGGAAAGAGAAGAAGAAACACAGAGCGTCTTCATCTGATCCTGGTAATGGCAGGATAGAGAAATCCCCGTCGACGACGACACCGTCGACGACAGCCACTGGGTCATCGACGACAGCGAGTTACACAGTCACGTCGTCGGCCCCGTCTACATCAATCACGGCAACGACCATGGCTATCTCCGGACCCATACCATCGATGAAGATATCGCCGACGCTGCCATCGTCGACGACTGTTCCGACTTCGCAGACGGTGAGAATTTCAATAAAACCGTCTAAGATACCGTCAACGTCTTCATCGACGCCAAGTCTGTCACTGACGGCGGCACCGTCGACGAAGGGTTCGTCGATGACAGGACCGTCGATTACAAGACAGTCGACGACGACCCCGTCGACGACGATCCCATCGACGATGACTCCGTCGCCGATTATACTGTCGACGACAGGATTTTCTGCGGCTGTTACTGGAAGCCCATCAACGCCACCGTCGACGATAATTAGAGTGACAAATGTTCTTTCATCCGGATATGTCAGCCTATAGCAAAATCTCTCCATTACCTCCATGGCATCTGTTGGACCTTCAAGAATCTGATGTGGGATGAAGAAGAGGATGGTGGAATGTACGGAGCAGGCCCAGTCCTTCGGAGTTGCACGTAAAGTGCCAGGATTTTGACGATGACGAGTACGAGGACCAGCAATACTACCAGCCAGACCTGGCACCGCCGCGCCATTATCATTATGAGTATCAAGAACCTCGTCATAGGCAAATGGCTCATCTGCATCCAACCTTGATTCAAGATCTGCAAACTATGCTTGCAGATTACAAGCAAAGATTTCCAGCTCGAGGCGCCCACAGAATTACCGGCGCAAATACCCGAGAAGCCCAATTCACCAGTAACACCTACAGTTCCACAGGAGGCTGATTCTGTTGACCATTCCTCTTCAGACGAAGAATGTGAAGAGGGCGAGATCCCAGATCCAACTATTGACCCCTGGGAAGACTATATTATTCCTACTCCATCACCTCCGTCACATCATCCAACGGATTCCCCGCCAGAAGATATAGGTGGTTTCCACAAATTAATGGAGAGAGCTTCTAATAGGTTCCATCTCCCCATGGAAGTTAAGCATACAGAATGCTTCCTGTATGACTTTAAAGAGGAAGCCAGAAAGTCAATGCGCACAATACCTATCATTGACTACATTTGGCAAGAGGGCGTTAAAATAATGTCAACCCCTGAAACAATAACACCAGTACTAACTCGCATTGAGAAGAAATACAGAGCTCTGGAAAATTCTCCTTCTTGTTTCACTGGACATCCGAAACCGGATTCTGTAATTTCACAGGCAGCACAAAGGAGGTCTAAGAACCCGGCCACCCCGATCTCCACTCCTCCTGACAAGGAAGGGCGTAAGCTTGACTTTATTGGAAAGCGTTTTTCCACCATGGCTGCAACCACTATCAAAGCAGCCAACGTGTTGGCTATCATCGGACGTTACGACAGACAAATGTGGTCTGATATGGCTTCCCTACTAGATCTTATTCCAGAGGACAGGAAGCAGGAAGCCAGAAAGATCCTCATAGAAGGAGAGCGAGCAGCCTCTGAAACTATCGATTGTGCTATGGACATAGCCAACATGGGTTTCCGTCAACTGGCAGGGGCGGCTGTGTTACGTCGACAGGGATGGTTAAAGGCAACCACATTTAGACCAGAGGTCCAAACGAATGTTCTGGATATGCCATATGATGGAGAGGCCTTATTCGGCAAACACATAGATGATGCGCTTCTTTCCATCAAAAAGGACACGGATACTGCCAAATCTTTAGGTTCCCTTCAATACAGGAAGATTCCTTTCAGAGGAGTTAAAGGACGTGGTTTTTCCACTTACAGAGGGAATTACCAAAGAGCGCAACAATACCGACCCTACCAGACACAATATAGGCAATCCTACCAACCTGATGCCTACCGTCAACCAGCTACGGCTGGTTTCTCTCGCCAAGGGGGCCGAAAGAGAACATCGACCCAAAGCAGAGACAACAGAAGAAGACAATGATTTTATCAGGGAACCAGCTTCCCCTTCATTTTCCCTCCCTGTGGGTGCGAAGATATCCAGTTTTCTCCAACATTGGGAGAGCATAACATCGGACCGTTGGGTATTAGATTTGGTCACCTTCGGTCACACGCTGGAGTTCATACAAAAACCTCCAACTACACCACCCAGGGGAACCCCTCCCCCTTGTCTTCACTTATTGCAGAAGGAAACAAAGATCATGCTCGCGAAAGGAGCCATAGAGGAAGTTCCAACTCTGCAAAGAGGGCAAGGTTTCTATTCCCGTTTCTTTTTGATCATGAAAAAGTCAGGGGAATTGAGACCGATTTTTGATCTCGGAAAGTTAAACAAATTCCTAAAGAAGCAAACTTTCAGGATGGTAACTTTGACCGAGATCTTACGACGTCTCAACAAAGGAGATTTCATGACTTCCCTCGATTTGGAAGACGCTTATTTTCACATCCCCATTCATCGGAAACATCGAAAATTCCTCCGATTTGCAGTGGCTGGTACCCACTACCAATTCAAGGTTCTCCCATTTGGTCTCAAGTCGGCGCCCAGGATATTTACAAAATGCCTGGCACCTGTGGTGGCAGCTTTACGTTCTCAAGGTCATCAAGTATTCCCATACTTGGACGACTGGCTGTTAAAGGCTTCCATGGCAAAACAACGTCCAGAACCACCAATGCTTGTTTACGACTGTTCAACAAACTAGGACTGATGGTCAATGTCAGAAAATCCTCTTTCATTCCCAGTCAAACAGTACCTTTCTGGGAGCCAGACTGGACACGGTTCAATGCAAAGCATTCTTGTCAGAGGAACGTCAAATCCGGCTACGTCTTTTGGCAAAGAGCATTTCAAGAAAAAGGTCTATTTCAGTGAGAAAATACAAGTCGCTGCTTTGGGATGTGCTCGTCAGCGATCGATCTGGTTCCTTTGGCCAGACTCAAAATGAGGAATTACAGAAGCAATGGCTTCAAACATCAGGCTTTTTCGAAGACATCATTCGCATTACCACAGCCATGAAGACCGCAATGAAATGGTGGTACCATACCCCGAACCTATCAAAAGGATTGACTTTCTTACAGGAAATACCAGATTTTATCCTGACAACGGATGCTTCCATAGATGGCTGGGGAGGCCATTTGGAGGACCTCCAAATTCAAGGCAAATGGTCCAATGCCCAAAAGCAAAGCCATATCAACAGCCTGGAGTTAAAGGCCATATTCCTCTCTTTACAGGCTTTCCTTCCGAGGATAGCGGGCTCCTCTGTACTGGTCCGTACAGACAACACGACCAGTATGTTTTACATAAACAAATAGGGAGGAACAAAATCTCTCACACTTTCAACAGAAGCGCAGGAACTGTGGGACTGGGCAACATAACAAGGAATCTCTCTCAAAGCCGAGCATGTTCCAGGTTTACACAACACGCTGGCAGATGCTCTCAGCAGAGCGACAGACAATTGCCACGAATGGGAACTCAATCAAGTCCAGTTGAAGAGAGTGTTTGCTCTATGGGGGAAACCAGCTCAGGACCTGTTTGCCACGAACGCCAATACCAAATGCCAGTTCTATGCCAGCAGGTACCTCCTCCCAGGGTCTCAGGGCAATGCCCTTTCGATGCGATGTTCAGGGATTTATGCCTACGCTTTATCCCCCATCCCATTGGTTCCCAGAGTACTGACCAAAATGAAGTTGGAGGGGTGTCGCCTATTTCTCATCGCACACAGGTGGCCCAGGCAGCATTGGTTTCCGGAACTTCTTCACCTTTCAGAAATGAGACCTATTCGTCTGCAGCTGTCTCCCCCTCTTCTGTCCAGGGATAACGGTCAAGTGCATCATCCGAATCTGGAATCTCTGCATTTGCATGCCTGGCTCCTGAATTCATGGAATTCAAGGACATGAGTATTTCTCAGGAGTGTAGAGACATTCTCTCAAAATCTTGAGCAGAAAGCACCAACAAGACATACAAGCTTAAATGGAAAAGATTCTGTGTTTGGTGCCAGCGAAATAATCTACATCCATTTCAGATATCCCCACAACAGATTTTACCATATCTTCTCTCCTTGGCAAAATCAGGTTTAGCTTTCTCTTCGGTCAAAGTGCATCTAGCTTCCATCTCTCGCTATAGAAGAGCTTCGTGTGGCACTTCTCTGTATGCATCAAGCCTTATCAAACAATTCATGAAAGGACTATTCCGTGTTTTTCCCCATTCCTCCCGGAATGGAACTTAAATGTGGTTCTCGCCCAGCTCATGAAAAGGCCATTCGAACCTATTCATAAAGTTGAGTTGAAATATTTCACATGGAAAGTCGCCCTTCTTCTGGCCCTTACTTCTGCCAGGAGGGTGAGCGAGATCCAGGCTTTCACAATCAAGAAACCTTTATTGATATTCAAGGACAACGCTGTGATTTTAAGGACTAATCCCACATTTATCCCGAAAGTGCCTTCTCAGTTCCACCTCAATGAGCCGGTTATACTACGATCTTACTTTCCGCAACCCTCAACTCCTGTGGAGCAGGCGCTTCATACACTTGATGTCAAACGCTGCCCTAAGTTTTATCTTCAAAGAACTAAGGATATTCGAAAAACTGACCAACTGCTTGTTGCTTATGGCCAAGGCAGAGAAGGGACTGCAATAACAAAAGCCACTATCGCAAGATGGATATCTGCGGCAATCCAATTCTGTCATATCAAGGCCAACAAGCCTTTGAAAAGGATAGTAAACGCTCACTCTACCAGAGCGGTTGCAACTTCAACGCCCTCTTCGCAGGTGTAACGTTGGAAAAGATTTGCCGTGCTGCTACCTGGAGTACTACGCATACCTTCACGCAGCACTATTGCCTGGAATCCGCACAAGATGCTGATGCAGCGGTGGGCCAGGCAGTACTTCGCCATCTCTTTCATTAAGGTAAGCCTCTTTCTAGTCTTTGGAAAGAGACTTTTGTTTTCTTTATGATAGTTACAAATATTAAGTTATATAGGTATAAGTCTATATGTGAATATAGATTAAAAAAAATATATATATATATATATATATATATATATATATATATATATATATATATATATATATATATATATATATATATATATATATATATATATATATATATATATATATATATATATATATATATATATATATACACACACACACACACACAAACAAAACACCTCCATCGTCGGGAGCCACCAACCCTGCAGGGAGGCCTCAGCTAATTAACAGGGACGGAGCTTCCTGTTACTTGTGCACACACAACAGAAAAAGCGCTGAAGCCAGATTCTGTAGACAAACAGGGCGTTTATTTCTTTCTCTTAAGAAGGCACACTCTCTTCCTCCTTACGCGTTTCAGCTTCTCCATTAAGCCTTGATCACAGGTGAGCAAATGACGTGTGCAATGTAATCATGTGCTTTTAAGTCCAACCCCACGTGATGCCACTGCCTCCTACAGTGCCCAGAATGCACCTGGAACGATGTTATGTATCTCTTGAGCTGTAGAGCACAATAAAAGTAATGCTAAAATAGCGTCGATTGTTCCACAGTTTCAAAATTGTTCCAGTGCAAGAATGCTCAAAAATAAAAGCAAACCAAATCACGTGTTTTAAAATTAGACCCAATACGTGCTTTCATAGTAATATAGTCATTGCTCTTCGAGTATTGCCATAATCAATTCAGTGTCTGTTTCAACGCAGAGTGTCCAGAATCCCAGAGACAAGGACAATTATGTATTTATATATTTATATATACATGTAAAGGAAATATGTAAAGCATTTCTAAGTAAGATTTACCTTTGGTTACACTATCTTGCTATGTTTTTCTCTCGCTATGCGATGTATACGGAGTTGTTTATTAAATAAGTAATGTTCTTCTCTTGTAACCTAAACTTTGGGTTCAATATGTGCTAAGTCTCCCACCATCCTCAACAGACTAACTGGAAAGTTGGATGGTACTGCTTACTATTCTGATTCAGGCATGTGAATCTATGAAAGATACCCCAATACTGGATAAGAAAATAAGTTACTTACCTGTAACTACGGTTATCCAGTATTGGTATCTTTCATAGATTCACATGCACCCACCCTCCTCCCCGTAGAGGCTGTTTCTGTTTATATATCAATACAATCACTTGTCACTTGTGCTGGGAAAATCTGAGGGAAAACTGCCTCTGCTGGGAAGGTTCTAGAGGGTGCTAACAGCTGATTGGCTGCATTCAGCTTTTGGTCCTTTTTGAAAAAGGACATAGATAGGCTATATTAGCATGGCTCAGGGCCATTGTAGCCTATGGCATTTCTGGAATACCGTGGGACTCCCATCTCGACGACGGGGAATGATTCAGGCATGTGAATCTATGAAAGATACCAATACTGGATAACCGTAGGTACAGGTAAGTAACTTATTTTCTTACTACTCCTAAACTGAGAAAAATCCTAACTTTACGACTTTCGGTATTCACAAAAGGCATTTAGGAGTAGCAAAGTTAGAATTCCTAACTTTATTACTCCTAAACTGAGAAAAATCCTAATTTTACGACTTTCGGTATTCACAAAAGGCATTAGGAGTAGTAAGGTTAGGAATGCAAACTTTGCTACTCCTAACTTTACTACTCCTAAATGCCTTTTGTAAATACCGAAAGTCATAAAGTTAGGATTTTTCTCAGTTTAGGAGTAATAAGTTAGGAATCCTAACTTTGCTACTCCTAAATGCCTTTTGTGAATACCGTAAGTCGTAAAGTTAGGAGTTTTCTCAGTTTAGGAGTAATAAAGTTAGGAATCCTAACTTTGCTACTCCTAAATGCCTTTTGTGAATACCGAAAGTCGTAAAGTTAGGATTTTTCTCAGTTTAAGAGTAGTAAAGTTAGGAATCCTAACTTTGCTATAACTAAGGGCCAGATGTAGGTAGCTTCAATTTAGCGAGTCCTTAATAGCGATTTTTACCGAATCGCTATTAAGGACTCGCTAAATGGAATGTAGGTAGAAATCGCTAAAATATTAGCGATTCCTTAACATTCCTTAATAACGAATCGGTAATTGGGATTCGTTATTAAGGAATACCTAGCCATTCATTCCTATGGGCTAGGAGGCCCATAGGAATGAATGGGAAGATATTCACTATTAGCGATTCGGTATTACCGAATCGCTAATAGCGGAGGTATTTCAAGGGTGCCAGGGTGTCCAAAGGACACCCTGTTGCACCCCTGAAATGTGCATGTGTGCACATGTGGCGCACATACATGCCCTAAGGGCATGGATGTGTGCCACATGGCACATTTGAAAAAGCAAAAAAGTGCTTTTTTAAAGGAAATCGCTACTTACCACCAACTTCAAGTTGGTGGTAATTAGCGATTCCTTAAGGCTCAAGAGCACTATTTTTAGTGCTACGTACATTGCATTTAAGGAATCGGTATTTCCGATTCCTTAAATGCAAGAGCAAAATAAGGAATCGCTATTTTGCGATTCCTTATTTTGCATGTAGGTATGAACTCACCTACATTGCACTCAGCCAAATACCGGTCGGTAACGCTGAAATTCTCCGAATTTCGGCGTTACCGACCGGTATTTCGCCACCTACATCTGGCCCCAAATGCCTTTTGTGAATACCGAAAGTCGTAAAGTTAGGATTTTTCTCAGTTTAGGAGTAGTAAAGTTAGGAATCCTAACTTTGCTACTCCTAAATGCCTTTTGTGAATACTGAAAGTCGTAAAGTTAGGATTTTGTCTCAGATTACTTTTGTGAATTGGGCCCCAAGACTTCACTCCTCACGAAAGTTATCATTCCACATTGGGCAATCTATCATTCTGCTGCTGTTCTTTACCCCTCCTCCTCCAGGAGCAGGAAGAAAGACTTCTTTGCTTAGACCTGAAGAGAGCTCTGAGCGTCTACATTGATTACATCAGGGGCTATCATTGGATTCTCTGGAACAAAGAAAGATAAAGCAATGCTGAAACGGACCATCTCCAGATGGAGATGTATAAAAATCTGCTATTGACTGGCCAAGAAACAGCCACTGGAAGCTCTGCAAGCTCATTCCAGTTGAGCTTGGGCTGCTTCCACTGTGCTGGCACGTGAAGTGGTGGTCTTGGACATCTGCCAGGTGGGTACGTGGGCTCTGGTTCACTTAGCACTACTGCCTGGATAGCCAGGTCAGGCGGGAGGGGCATTTTGCCTGTTCAGTCCTGCCGAATGTTTTGGTCTGAGCCATTCCAGAGAACCACCACTTTGGGAGGTACCGATGTGGTATCTATTCACAAGTTGAGGAATCTGCAGTTAAAAGTATCCATCCTAAGAACAAGTTACTTACGTTTGGTCACGCTATTTCTGGTGGGTACTGTGTCTAATTGTGGATCCTTGCCTACCCACCCTCCTCCCCATTCTGTGGAGCTGACTTTTTGGGTCCATACTAAAAAGAAATAGAGATCTGCACACTGGTACAATCTGATTACAAAGGGCTCTGTGTCTGACTGCATGGACAGATAGCAGAAAGAAACTGGCGTTGATGTGCAGAGGTGGCGGTAATATTCTAATGACGATGCTCAGCTGAATGAAGCCACCAACCGGCGCACAAGGGAATTTCTGAGAAAAACTATGTATCCAGTCTGAGAACTGGGGGTATTCACAAGATGAGCAATTGGCGGTTAGACAGAGTATCCACCAGAAAGAACATTACTGAAGGTAAGTAACTTGTGCATCTGACACTCGCCTCCTCACCCCTCAGTATATGCTTTTCTCCAGTGATTTTTTATTAGAGTTAGAATATTAGGTCTGACCTTTTTCCCTAGTGTTTGTTAGACTACTCATTTCGGCCCTCCCACTGTATTTTCCTTTCCAAGAATGTTTGTTAGGTTATAGTTAGAATGGTAAATCTAACTTTCCCAATGTATGCACTTTCACCAGTGTTTGTTAGATTGGAGTTAGATAGTAAATCTGATGCCCACTTCCTTCCCCCAAATATATGCTTTTGACTCTGTACACCCAATGTGTGGTCATTACCAAATATTTGGTAAATTTAACATTGAATAGTGAAGTCCCCTCAGCTTGGTACGACTCCTGGTGGCCCTCTGCATTGGGAGCCCTGCCCACCGCAATGGACCACGCACGAAACCTCTGCATCATACTGGACTCCTCGCTCACAATGAACGGCCAGATCAACGCCGTCTCCTCATCATGCTTCCACATGCTTCCCCTGCTTCGAAAGACATTCAGATGGATCCCCACCGAATCCAAAAAACGGTCAACCACGCACTCATCAGCAGCAGACTCGACTACGGCAACGCACTCTACGCCGGCATCACCCAGACCCTACTCAGGAAACTACAGAACATCCAAAATGTCGTAGCCAGACTGTCCTCGACATCCCCCGCTGCTGCCATATCACCAAACACCTCAGAGAACTCCACTGGCTTCCAGTCCACAAAAGAATCACCTTCAAGCTCCTTACGCACACCTACAAAGCCCTCCACGACGCAGGACCAGCATACCTGAACCACCGCCCCTCATTCCACGTACCCACCAGACACCTCCGCTCCGCCCAGCTGGCCCTTGCCACCGTCCCTCGGATCCACAAGACTAGAACCGGAGGAAGATCCTTCTCCCACCTCGCTGGCAAGACCTGGAACACCCTGCTTCTCCACCTCAGACTATCGCTGTAGCTGACCCTATTCAGGAAGGATCTCAAGACCTGGCTCTTAGGCTGAACCCCATTACTCAGACGGATCAGCAGGCCCCCTGCGCCTTGAGACCCTCACGGGTGAGTTGCCGCGCTTTACAAACCCTGATTGATTGAAGTCAATGTGACCCTCTCATGTGTGCACGTTTCCCCATTATCTTTTAGATCAGAGTTACACTAGTAAATCTGACTCTCCCAATGTATGCATTTGACCCAATGTATGTTAGGGTGAAGTTAGAATATTAAATCTGACCTGTCCCCCTCAATGTATGCACTGTCCCCAATGTTTGTTACATTTGAGTTAAAATAGTAAAAAAAATCCTTCCAGTATATGCATTTCCTTTAATATTTGTAGGATTTTAATTTGACTAATGTATTTGAATTGTTTATTTATTTTCCTTCTAATCATTTTGAATTGGAATTAGGTTACTACATATTACTGAATCCTGGACTTTAAAAAATATTTTGAGCATGTTTAATTCAAAATAATAATTTAACCTGCATTTGCAATGCAATAGGTCTCGCATTTTTTTTAGAGTTAAAGCTATTGCCGCTGTAATGGAAATGTTTTTTACTTGTGCAACGGGTGGGACGACACACAGGGCACCTAAGCTGAAAAAGCACCGTCATGAGTCTGATGAAGCGGCGACCTTGGAGGGGTGGTGGGTGAGGGCATGCACTGTTGTGGGAGGGGTCCCACCTAGCCAAAAGTGTGTGATCCTGAGAAAGTAAGTCATTTCCCTGTGCCTCAGTTTCTTTACATGTCGAACTTAGAAAAGCTTAGAAACTGGTTAAATGTTGTTATTAAGCGATATATAAATAACCAGAAGTTAACCTTTCCTGCAGTAGACAAACAGATAACTGAGGGGCGTGACATCTCTAAACGTTTCATTTCCAATTTAAAGAACTTGGCAGGAGTTTGCAGCACCCAACCAATACCTTTGGTAAGCAGTCCACCAATAGGGGGCCAGCATTTTTGATTGGCACAGTAGAGAGCGACTGGCGGTCGATGGGCTTGGTTAAAGCCCAGCCCACATTGTAGCTACATAAAGTCTCGCAGAGCAGCGCATGTGCGCGGACTCTTAGCTCGACCTAAAATGGGTATTTGTTTAAATTTCTACTATTTTATCATTATTTATTGAATTTTGATTTATCATAGTATTTGAAAAATAATCGATTTTGTGATTTGTTTTAAATGTTTATAATTGTAAAATATTTTTAAATATTTTTTAAAATATTATTAATTATGTTTATGAGGGGTTTATTCTTTAATATACATGTGTTCTTTTATATTCAATAATAATTTGTGTGTACAATTATGTTGTAATTTAGAATAAATGAACATTTTGTCATTATAAAGTTTTATAATTTATAAAATATTTTAAAGATAATAAATGAATGTTTTTATGTATTTTTGTTATTTATATTTGTAAACCTATTTTTTATATGCAAATAATGTGTATTATTCGAAATTATAATAATGTTAATTACAATTAAGTATGTATAAATATACATACCAATGTTTTGGGCCACAGTATTTTTTACCACAATATTTTTGTGCTGCAATATTTTTATGGTTTATATTTTTGTTGGAAAACGGGGCAGTATCTGTGAGGCCTGCACAAATAACCTGTCACATTTGTCCTTCACTGGGAACCAAACACCCTAGTGTAGCGCCTGACTCTCAGAGGGTAGCGTTGCAGAGCAGTCTAAGGCTTACTCAAGGGAGGTGGTGTGGGCTAGTAAACGCCAGTACAGGTGCGCAGAAATAACACTCAATAATTGATTATCCAGTCTGTACTTAGCTTTATAAAAGTAAGAGTACATTTATTAGACACACACACTACTCAATACTATGCACCAATTTACAAATATACATAAGCTGTTGGAATTACTTTGTGA
Organism: Calotriton arnoldi; assembly: GCA_963921515.1. Lineage (NCBI taxonomy): Eukaryota > Metazoa > Chordata > Amphibia > Caudata > Salamandridae > Calotriton > Calotriton arnoldi. Next base: position 3,080,544 of record CAWUFW010000543.1, on the reverse strand, counting down.
CATTGCATAACATTTCCACCCCTCCCAAAGGGGGTGTGGTCTAGTACCATCACTCCCATGTATGCACATCATCTTGCCCCCCAATGCAGTTAGTTGAACATAACCTGGAGCGAGGGCCCTGCGCACTGGCACCATCCCAGTGGCGACCCACCCCATTATCTCAACAAGCATTTAAAATAGGCACACCTGCCCTGGTGACACATAACCCTGACTGAACATGTCATACTGACCATATAGTATACACCTCTACATCTTAGGGGCTAACAGTCTGGGTTGTTCTTCACCTAACGCAGCAGCAAGAATACATGTTTGGGCACCACTTTAAATGAGGTACTTTTCATAGCTGATAACAGTTGTAATGCATTGCAATCACAACCTCTAAAAGGCATCACAGGTAAAATCACAGGATTAAGCATTTACAGTCAGACACCTAGCAGGAATGTCTAACAACATAACCCCACTTTGTTTATGATTCTACCTCACGCCGATACTTCACATTACACATGTGCATTTCAGTCCCTCTAAAAAGAAATAACATGGTTAAATGCATTTGTGGTGCAATTACACCTCTTCACCTCCAGGGATGCCCTTCTCCAGACATCCCCAACTCAGCCCTTCACACCTTGAGGCAGTCCCTAAGGCACCCCCAGCTGCGGAACAAAAGTTCCAGCCATGGGGATGCTGATGACGCCTGGCTGAGCCCTTGAGGGGTTATTCATTGTAAGTCCCCAGAGACTTAGGGAGGGACGTTCCATTTTCGTGCTGGGGGAGACTGCATTGCTCCTGCAGCTCCCCCTGCACATAGGCACTCATCTTGCAGTGACCCCGTCCTCCTGGGGCCACCACAAGCCAAGGAAAAGCAGCTTTCCCCAGCAGGCCGGTCCGGGCCTGCAAGGCATTATGGGGCGCTTCTCCTTAGCCCCGCATATTATAGCAGCGGCTCTCCCGCTGCTTCGGGAGAGCCGCGACGTAGCCCTCCGGCCGTGCCCTGCCTCGGTGGAGGGTCCGGTCCCACCCGGACCCCCTGGTGAGCAATGGCAGCTCGGGGAGCCCACCCCCGGCTGCTCCGATGGTTTTTTGGGGGCCCGGTCCCACCCGGGCCCCTCACTGCAGGCTCGATGGAGAGCCACTTGGGGAGCCCACCCCCGGTGGCTCCCGCCGGCTCCCCGACTGGCCAGCACCCTCGCATGCTGCCGCGGGAGCCGGCACCCGTCTTCTGGTCTGCCTGCTCCGGCGGGCAGACACGAGGCTGTTTCCCCGCTCCAGCGGGTCTCCGGGGGAGTGCGACAGCACTCCCCCCGCCGTCCCGCTACTGAGGGGGAGTGCGGCGGCACTCCCCCCTCCTCCTTCCTCCATTCGGGGCCCGGAGATGGGGTCCTGGGCCCCCGAACACTTTCGAGGGGGGCGCGACGACGCTCCCCTCACTCCGGAGTCCTCGGGGGCCAGGGTGGGCTCCTGGCACCCCGGTTGGGGCCATTTTTATGGGGAGCGTGATGGCGCTCCCTGACTGGTCTTCTCCCTCTTCGGGGCCCGGAGTTGGGATCCCGGGCCCCTGGACGGCGCTCCCCGGCTTTGTCTTCTCCGGTGAGGGGGATGCGCGACGGTGCTCCCCCTCCTCCCGTGGCTTCGGGGGCCAGGGTGGGCTCCTGGCACCCCCTTTGGATAAGTTCATGGGGAGCGCGATGGCGCTCCCGACTTTTTCTTCTTGTGGGGCAGCCCCGGGACCTAACCCACCCCGGGGGCACATATTGGACCGGCGGCAGAGCCCCACGCGCTTTGTCGTCGGTCCCTGCAGAGGTCAAAGGTCGCCTACCTTCTGGGGGCATATCTCGGCCCCCAGGCGACCGATCTGCTCCATTCTGGCCTCTTCTCGCTCCTGGTGGCCAGCCCTAGCCACTGGGAGCACTTTCCTTCGCCCTCCTGGTCTCACGGAGGGGGATTCAGCAGGGAGCTGTCTTCACTGGCTCCCTGAGCCAGCCTCTCACCTGGCTCTTCTCCTGGGCCTCTCTTCTCCTTGCGCAGAGGCCCAGGCTTCTGCTCACTGGTCCTGGTCTCCCCTTGTGGCGCAAGTCAGGGTCCTGGGCCAGTCTGGAGGTTCTTCCTTACAGCTGCCCATGGTGCCAGGCTCCAGCACCAGTCGTCCTCAGCAGACCACACCCCAGAGAGAGCTCCTCTTCCTGTGCAGGCTCTTTTCAAAGAATGGGGAGGGGGCTGGCAGGAAGTCTCTGTTTGCCCTATCACACAGCGACACATCACCTCTCTGCCCCTGCTCCCTCCTTCCTGCCCAGGCCTCTGGGTTTGTTCAAAATGGCGTCGTCCAGGGGTCTCATGCCACAGGGTCTCTGAGAGCCCCTTCCCCCTCGCTGCCTTCTCTCCAGAGCAGCTTGGTGCCTGGCACCAGGTGTCAGCTGCTGAAGGATGAACCTGTAGCTCCACCCATCTTCTCTTCTTGGAGTGGAGGCATTCGCCCTTGGAATTCTTGTTGTGCAGGGCTGGGCCTCTGAGGCTACAGCTTGGGGAGGAAGGTCATTAATTCAGCCTGGCATGGTCGGCCCCAGCCAGGCCCTGGTTATGAGCTGACTCAGAGGAATATGACATTTCTGGATGACCCAAAAGCAGTACAAATATGACTTTGGACTCTGCAGAATCCTTCTTCTCACATAAGTTACAGTGGACTTTACTGCGTGTCTGGAATTTGTAGGCCCTAGGAAAGTAAAACTAGCCCATGTGCTCCCCATCCTCATAGGAGAATAATGGAATAAAAACAGTAAAGCACACTGACTTTCCCTCAAATGTTTCTTCCCATTGTAGAAAGCCTATTCCATGTCACCACCCAGTTCTGCATAAGTCCTGCCACACCATTCAACTTGTAGCTGCTCCTGGGCTGCGCACGCTAGGAATCTCCCCTGCGCAGCCCTTACACTTGTGCACACGCATGTACACACGTGTCTGCATGTAACCAGCCCAGTGCCCCTTACTCTGGCTGCAGCGCAGCGGCTTACTCGCGCCAGGGGGACACCGGTAAAATACACATGCAGTCCCTTTCATCATGAGTTCACTGTGGGTGAGTCCCAACTTATGAGGCTCTCCCACAGTAAAAGCTCAACAAATAGGTGTTCAAAAAGCGAAAAATCCGGGCGGCTCAGATGGTCAGAACCACCTTCTAACAATTTTTCAAACAGTCGTTCTGACAGGAGTAAATGCAGACAGTCAGGGCCCGATTCACATAGGACTCTTCTGGTTGTAAGTTTTATTGTGCGTAGTTTTTGCCGAGTGCAACACGTGTAAATACTTATTTTATCAAATCATATTTTGATATGTCTGTGTTAGTATAGACTTAGGATATGTAAAATGTTTTCCTTGAATTCTGAATACCAATCTGTCTGTCCTTCCAGCATACCGTGAGCCAGATTATACATTCCAGGTAAATGTTCGCTACTCTACGTCACAGTGCGATGTACCATCCAATGACAGGTTCTTTGAGGAGCTTAAGACCATATTGGATGACCTAATATTTGGTCTGACCTGTCAGTTAACGGACGCTTACTACAAATGCCACGTCATCAAAGCTCCAAAGCATGGCCTGCAGAATGAGATATTTATAACCTTCAGATGTAAGTATAAACATTTGGAGAATATTTTATTATAAACCACGTTACATTGGTCGACCCATATTGTTCCCAGTTTGTTGCATTCATGAAAGTCCACTTTATACTGTATACTGGAGAACTGTTAAACTAGAGCCTCATGAACTCACGCTACTTGTTCATGGAATCTTCATAAGTATTTCTGAATGCTGAATGTATCTCCGAAGCTTTTTAGCAGAGAGTTTGTAATCATAAAAATAACTATTAACTGACTGTGTTTTCTTATTATGTATCTGCTTTAATGAAACATACATATAACAGAAAAACCTACTAAAATACCTTTCATTTTATTTGATTTTCTTTCTTGTGAAAGAACAGATCAAACAAAGGATAGACTTACAACACTAAGGGGCCGATTCCGAAGTCGGACGGACTCAGGTCCGTCCGACATCGTCCAGGAGCCGTAACCGACCGACCTGCTGTCGTCGGTTACGGCCCTGCAAGTACGATGCGACCGAACCCTGTTCGGTCGCCACTCGTATACTTCACAATGGGAGCATGCATTCCGAGCGGAATGCATGCTTGCATTGTGAAAAGCAGGGGTGCAGTTCATCCCTGCACCCTGTGGCCGGCACCCCAAGGTGCCTGCCACCGGGTGCAGGGATCAACAGAGGGGCACATATGGTGCCCCCAGGCCGCCATTCGGCGGGCTAGCACCCATGGGGGCCCTACTGGGGGCCCCCAAAGACAGTTACCGACTGCCTTTTCGTGCCGGAAAGACCGGCACGAAAAGGCAGTGAAATACTGCCATCGTACTCCCTCGGTCGTGAAGAGGCGGCCGGGGGAGTACTGAAGGATTCCCGGACGGCGGACGGCCTCTCAGAGCCCGTCGTAAGCCATCCGGAAATCCGAGTCGGATTCCTTTCCGACCGAGCCCATCGGAATGGCTCGGTCAGAAAGGAATCCGGCCGGCACGTTCCGATTCGGTCGGAAGGGCTCCGACCATCGTTCGTTTCCCTTCCGGCCGAAATCGGAATCGGCCCCTAAATAGAGATAAAACTGCAATGCCTCTTTACGGCAACCGATGAATGTCGGTACCCTAGAGTGTAGCATGGTAGCATTTGGTCCTTCAGACAATTTATCTTGTATCTGTGAGCAGGCTTCCTGAATATGGCTCTACCATCATTTATTTCCATTCATCTCTTTATTTTCACACAGTTTACATTTGAACAATTTGAACAAAGTTTTTGCCCCTTAACAAATTTTATACATTTTATTTTGTACCAAGGCATTATTTCTGACAGGTAGTGGTTGGATTTTCGCTCTCTTGCCCCTAATCTCCCAGAACAGTATCTGTTTTGCAGTATTACCAACGTCAGGAATTTTATCATCGTGGTCCACTGTTTTTTCCTCCATTATCCATGACTACTTCAGGGATGGGGGTTAAACTTTTTTGGGTTGCAACATATTGTTCTACATTTCTTACTTCTTCGTGGAGCAACCTTAGTGTGCATTAAAAGCAACAAAAAATGTTTCAAAAAACCTCAGTTAAATCAGTACACCACTGATACAAATTGAGGCCCACGTGTTTAACATATCATAACATGGGACTCGCCTGCTTGTCTTGTGGCCCGCAGGCCCTACATAAATCTTTGTGCTTGCATCAATAGAAACATGGCAGTGGTCCTTAAAGTTCTTAGAAAGTATGGTCCAAAACCTATGAGATACATATAAAAAGATGTCCGGTTATGGATATGTTTTCCCTTTTAAGTGAAAAAGGGAAGTGGCACTATGTTTTTTTAAGCCATTGATTGGTTTACACACAAGTCACTGCTGAAGTTTGGGAGGTGGAGTGTCCTAAACCAGCTAATACTGGAGCACACAAATCAATTTGTTCTTGGACCTCTCACTATGGGATTGACGCATCTATACTTTAGTGTCAGGAAAAAGTTGGCGGTCCTAGCATTCAAAGAGAAATGTTTGCTAGAAAAGGGAAAGATATGGAGCAGCAAACCTTTATTTGTCCTGTTCCTATCGGATTACTAAACCCCTCATCGACCCTGGTACACTGGTATACTGCCTGTCCACTATCAAACCCTACAGTCAAGGTCTACCTGATTATGGTTCATAAAACAAAGTCCGTCAGGTTTAATTTGTATACTTTATTAATAATAGCCATGCACATAATTATATCCCTGCACAAAATTAATATCAAAAAGCATTAGCAATCCAGTAGGCCGTGCATTGGCTGCAAGTCTTACAGCTTTGGCAAATCTTACTTTGTACTCTTATGGTTTGTGCACACCTTATTGTTTGGAAAGCAGCCTGACCATCACCATTGTAAAAAAAAGTAATTGGTTAAAGGCAAAAAAAATCTTTGTTTAAAAAAACCAAAAAAACACATATTACCATAGTCATCCCTGAAGTTGAAGGGAGCTGCTTTGTGTGTGAATGTGCCCTTTGTGAATGAGCAGTATGTTGCAACTCAAAGTGAAGTCAGCCAGTGGCAGAAGTGTGCTGACCCACTGCCCCATGATGTATGCTGCAGTGGCTGGAAGAAAAAGGTCAATGACACAAGAACACTAGACTAAGGAATGAAGTCTGACTGAAAACCCCCTATAGGTAACTGTGTTATACACATAATTATAGTAAAACCAAAAGGTCTTGGCTAACACCAGACCAAAAAAAGCCAATCGATCTGGCATTGGCTGCCAGCCTCTTGCCTTTGTTACTGCTTTTTAAAATATTTTTATAACACTTTCTTACAAATAGAGATGCTTTTAAAGAGCGATCGAGAGGCTTGCAAAGACAGCTAAAGAGACGTGTGTAGATAGACAGTGTTGCATATATGAAAAGTGTTGCAAAGATAGATAGAGTTGCATACATAGAGATAGTTGCATAGATGCAGAGAGTTATCTAGATAGATAGAGTTGCTAAGGTAGATAGACAGATAGAGTTGCATAGATAGATACATTGATAGATAGGATTGCATACATAAAGATGGTTACATTTATGGAGAGGATTGCCTTGATAGATAGATGGATATAGATAGATGGAGTTGCAAAGATAGATAGAGTTGCAAAGACTGAAGATAGAGGAGCAAAGATAGATGGATAGACAGGGTTGCAAAGGTAAACAGATAGGGATAGATAGATGGACAGATAGATAGATAGATAGATAGATAGATAGATAGAACAGAAAATTAGAAGAAACAGCAAAGTAAAAATTAGTAATGTACTAGTTAAATGTCTGTATAAGCAGGACATATAAGATCACTGAAATCACGCTAGAAAGCCATACAAGTAGAAAATATAGACGAAATTGATTTCACAGATATAGCGACATACAAGAGTACTGAAACAAACATAGAGGTCTCCAGAATTACCACTTTCTTCAGAATCATTGAAAAAATATAATTAGAAGAGGAGGCATGAGTCTCAACGCCACACATCAAGGACCAAGTCACCAAGACCGTTTGCTTCACCTCACCCAACGTCAGATCAAGAACCACTGACCGAACCCAGGGAGGACCCGGCTCCTGCTCTCCATACAAGCTGGCCCTGGAGACCCTGCCGCCTGCTGTGCCGACCCAGAGACCCCGAGCAAGTCATCTCTACCTAGAGTTCCCAACTCCTGGGACGGACGATCCGTCAGTGTTTCTGAATGCAGTGTTCAGCATCTTCAGCAGATCCATGGCCCCACCTGAAGCCCAAGCTGGACCCCCACTCCGGAACAACCCCTACCATCGGGGTCAATGCCGACAATGACGCCTTAGCCACTGTTCATTACCTTCGGCGCCACATCCCAACCTCTCCCCGGAGCTGCAATCAACGCCTCTGGCATCGCAGCAGACATCTACTGCGCCACAGCTGGCACAACACCTCCTCTGCTGCAGCAACCATCTCGACCAGAATCTCTGCCTCTGCTAAACTCTCTTCACCGCTCCAGAAGAGGCACTGAGGCTGATGGAGGAAGACTGATATTTTGTTCGGAGAAGGTTGAGTTCCTCATGATGACTCCAGTGCGAAGGACGATGGAGAAGGTCCATCTGTTTTAGACAAATTGTGCAGGGCTCAGAGATGTAAGTGGGTTGGATACCTCCCCAGAATGGGACTTCTAAAACCTGAAGTGACTTCTGACCATTCAGTTATTAGGAAAGCTCCGGAAATAGACATATATAACCTACAACGTCCGTCCACAGAAGTTAAGCTCTGTATCCTCACTGAGTTCCTTTATTCAGAAGCCCACACTTCTGAGCCATTACAGCCTTTTAATGAGGCCCTAACTAAGACTATTTTAGCCATGTGGGAGAAGCCGACGACTTCTACTGCAGTTTCAAGAGCCATTGCTCGCAAATCCAAGCAAGCTCCTGGTGACCCCATCTTGCTCTCGTCACATCCCTCTCCAGAGTGCCTAGTAGTGCAGACGTCTTGGTCCTCAAAGCAGACACCAAGAGTGTAGGAAAGTAGGATCTGCTTTTATGGTTACCCTCACTTTTCGCCTGGTGCTATGTCGTTTCTGGCTAGTCTGACTGGGATCCTGCTAATCAGGACCCTAGTCTCTGTGCTCTCTCCCCTAAATTGGTATGGTAAGTACTTAGGTACATCCCAGATTGGATACTGGTGTACTCTTATTAGTCCCTAGTATATGGTACTAAGGTACCCAGGGCATAGGTACACCAGGGGTCTCCCATGGGCTGAAGCATGTATTATGCCACCCATGAGGGACCATTCAAATTGTAACTACAGGCCTTCCATTGCAGCCTGTGTAAGCTGGTGCTAGCACCACTTACGAAAGATATAGGTTTTCCTATATCTAAGGTCACTGCACTTAAAACCTATAAGTCACCCCTAAAGCAGGCCTTTCAATCCTGAAGGCCTCAACTTCCACCTCGACAACCAACTGGACCCCAACACCACATCCCTCCTGGACAACCTCCACAACATTGGACTCTGCCAGATTGTGACCGAGCCCAAGCACTCAGCAGGACACACCCTCGACCCCCTCTTCACTACAGGAAACTCAATCACCTTCAGCCACACCACCAAACTCCCATGGACTGACCATCGTTGCGTCCACTTCACCTTCAGAACACCCACCATCCACAGACACCAGCACCTGCTCCCACAAAGAAACTGGACCAAAATCACCGGCGACCAGCTCACCTCCTCACTCAACAATTCCACCCCAACCATCACGGAAAACGACGACCCCAACACCGCAGAACGAACCCTGCATAGATGGATCTCGGACAGCGCCAACACTATAGCCCCCCCTCAAGAAAAACAACAATACCCGCGCCAAGAAAGCCAGATGGTTTACCACCGAACTTCGAGAGTCCAGACGCACTTGCCGCCGCCTCGATAAGGCCTGGAGGAACACCAAATCCACAGAAGCCCACAACAACTTCAGAGCCGCCACCAACGCCCACCACCAACTCATCAGAGAAACAAGGAAAAAAGCGATTGAAGACAGAATCTCCACCCACGCGAACAACAGCAAAGAACACTTCAACATCATCAAGGAGTTCGCCCAACCCACCAGCGAGTCTTCTGACATCCCTCCCTCACAGGACCTCTGCGACAAACTCAGCACCTTTTTCCACCACAAAATCAAGAGCATCTATGACAACTTCGACGAAGACAACCAACACACTGAACCCTCACCAACCACCCCCGACACCCGGAAACCAGCGATTGACAACTGGACAGCCCTCACCACCGAAGACACACTGAAGACAATTAAGTCAATCCACTCAGGGGCCCCCACGGACCCCTGCCCCCACCACATCTTCAACAGAGCCGCCGACACCATCGCACCCATGCTCCGCCACACCATCAACCACTCCCTGGCGACTGCCTGCGTTCTCTGATGACTGGAAACACGCCGAGGTCAACCCCCTCCTGAAGAAACCCTCGGCGGCCCCCACCGACCTCAAAAACTACAGACCCATCTCCCTGCTCCCGTTCCCAGCAAAAGTAATCGAGAAAGCCATCAACAGCCAACTCGCCACATTCATCGAAGAGCACAACATCCTCGACTCCTCCCAATCCGGCTTCAGAAAAAACCACAGTGCGGAAACCGCCCTCCTCGCCGCAACAGACGACATCCGCACCCTACTGGACAAAGGAGAAACAGTAGCCCTCATCCTCCTTGACCTCTCAGCGGCGTTCGACAGTCTCGCACCGCACCCTAATACGCAGACTCCACGACGCAGGAATCCAGGACAAGGCCCTCGACTGGATCCGCTCCTTCCTTTCCAGCAGAACACAGCGGGTCAGACTCCCCCCTTTCCTCTCGGACCCTACACCTACCACCTGCGGAGTCCCCCAGGGCTCCTCCCTCAGCCCGACGCTCTTCAACGTCTACATGGCTCCACTCGCCTCCATCGTCAGAACCTATGGACTCAACATTGTGTCGTACGCAGACGACACCCAACTCATCCTCTCCCTATCCAACGAACCCAACACCGCCAGACAACTTTCGAGAAGGCATGGAAGCCGTCGCCAAATGGATGAAAAACAGCTGCCTACAACTAAACACCAACAAAACAGAAGTACTCATCATGGGCCCAAACCCCGATGCCTAGAGCGACACCTGGTGGCCCCCCACCCTCAGAAACCCGCCAACCCCCACGGACCACGCACGCAACCTGGGAATCATCCTGGACTCCGAGCTCAAAATGGACCGCCAGATCAACTCCGTCTCGTCTTCCTGCTTCCACACCCTCCGCCTCCTTCGTAAGACCTTCAAATGGATCCCCCTCGAACACAGAAAGACCGTCACTCACGCCCTGGTCACCAGCAGACTCGACTACGGCAACGCACTCTACGCCGGAATAAACAAAAACCTCACCCGCAAGCTACAGAACATCCAGAACTCCGCCTCAAGACTGGTCCTCAACCTGCCAAAACACTGCCACATCTCGCAGCACCTGCGCACACTCCACTGGCTCCCCGTCGAGGCTAGAATCACCTTCAAGATACTCACCCACGCACACAAGGCCCTCCACGACACCGGACCAGCATACCTGAACAGCCGACTCAAATTCCACGCACCCCAAAGGACCCTACGATCAGCCCAGCTCTCCTACGCCGTGGTCCCCCGCACCAGAAAGACCAGATCGGGAGGCCGCTCCTTCTCCTTCCCCGCAGCCAAAGCCTGGAATGACCTTCCGCTCCACCTCAGACAGACAACATCGCTCCCCATCTTCGCAAGAAACCTCAAAACCTGGCTCTTCGACAGACCCCTCCTTGATGGACTGGAACCTGCACCCCCCTATCCCTAGCGCCTTGAGACCCTTACGGGTGAGTAGTCGCGCTCAACAAACGCCTGATTGATTGAAGGCAGGGTGCTCGTTCTGAGTGTGACGGTGCCCCTGCATGAGCAGGACACCCCTACAGCCTTCGGAGTCCATTCTTCAGGGTTGTAAGTGCATCAGCCATTACGATACATAGAGTGGCCATGCGTCATTACGCGATGACCATATCTAAACTGGCTGTAAACCTTGTCATGTTTGGTATCAAACATGTTGGAATCATACCCCCACACTGTAAACGGTGTGGAAGGTATAATTCCATGCACTGTAAAGCTCCTCCGGGAGGCCTTCAGTGCTCCCGGTACCAGTCTTCTAGACCCAGACAGCACAACATGGATGCTGCCGACCAGAGACACGATTCTGCCCTCCTGCTGCTGAGCCAGGCTTGAGCAGGGGAAGACAGAACAATAGGTATCCTGTCATAGGGAGGTGTGACCACCTCCCAGACAGGGTTTAGTGTATTGGGGCCGGGTGGGAGCGCTTGCCAGCACCACTCAGTCTGATTGAAGGGCACATTTGGTGTCCTCCTTGCATAATTCAGTTCAAACCAGCTCAGGGAGCCGTTGGCTCCTGCTCTGACGTGAAAATGGACGAAGGACATGGGAGTATCCTCCTCACTGTCTGACCCCTCCCCTGGGAGGGAACCCTGAATTGCCCCAACCCTTTCCTTAGGGTACTTAAGGGCTTACCTGAGGGTGGGTCCCTAGATTCGTCATGGGACAAGATTAATTTCAAGACACCACTTCTACTTCGACCATCTGGGCACTCTGGACTTTGCTGGACTTTGTTCTGGGCTTCAAGACTGCAACTAGGAAGACACCTGCTTCTCCTGGTCTCATCGCCCTGGTCGTCTGCTGCAACGTCCGTGCCTGTGCTCCATACAGGAACCTTCCAAGGCCTATGGACATCCAAGACACCTGAAGGAATCTCCCTTGAAGTGAAGGAGTCACTTCCCTGTATCTGCAGGCACCACTACTAAGCTGACTGGTGTGCTGATCCTGGGCTCCCACGGACTCCGAAAGGCTCAGCAACACAGGTGGTGGTTCTTCACATCCCTCGAGGCCTGCCCTGTCCTCTCACCAAGTTTGAGGCCAGTATCCCTTGTCGGAACCACAGGAACTGAACCCCTGTGCACCACGTTGACTTGCTGTTGCAATGGCTTGCTGGCTTCCTTCCTCCAAGATCTTCGGGCTCCAAGTAGCTCCTACCTCAAGCATCTCTTGTGACCAAGATCTTCGTCCTCACCGCATCACTTGCACCGTGGGGCTGCATCTTTGGTGAGCTGCTCGAGGTCCTCTCGCAACTTCAGTGCCTCCGGCCTGTGGGTCCTCTTGAGGGTCATCTTTGATTTCTGCGGGCTCCCCTGATTGCTCGGGGCCTGCCCTGACTCCCCTGCTTGTGGTGAGTCACCTGGACCTTGCTGGGCCCGACACTGCACCTTCTTTGCTTTCCACGTTGTTTACAGTTGCCAAGGCATGTTGGTGCTCCCGACGGACACCGACCCCTCAACTCTCGACATCTGACCTGGGGCAGCTCGTAAACGGCTCCTGGTCTTCCATAGCGTTGCCTGGTCTTCACAGCTGCAGTTCCAAGGTCACCGTCATCTCTCCTACAACACTCGACATCGTTGGGCATTCGTCTTCTGTGCCTCCTGGTCACTCCTGAGTGGCTTAGACTCTGTCCCCTCTGCCTGCAGATACTTCTCATTTAAATCCACCTTTGGGTTCCACCGGACACTTTCACCTTCTCCAGCAGTGGCATCTTCCTGAAGTCTCTCATTGAGTTCGACGGTGGTTTCCGACGCCACTTCAGACCTATACACCTGGCTTCCCTGGTGTAGGTATCCTGATACCTAAGGTATCCACGGGTGGGGTGGCTCTCCAACCTTCTGTCTTCCACAGGGTTTCTTCAGGGTCCTCTGGGAAGGGTCCTTCTTCTCTAAAATTGCAACTGCGACTTACCCATTGACTTGTATTGAGCCCGCGGTCGTGTTCCCACTCTGCACACGGCCTCTGTGGGGTTCCTGGTTACTTACCTCAAGTGGTTCCTTCTGGGTATAGTCTTGACTAGAATAGTGGTTCACATACTACTATTTTAGTATATGGTTTAGTCTCCCCTTGGTGACCACTGTGTATTTCGTGCTACATACCTGTTTCTATTCAAAAGTATTGTGTGCATTGTGTATACCTCCAGCTAGGAGATATCTGTATGAGTTAGTGAGTGTCCTATAATAAATACATATTCTTATAAATACACTGTGTGGTTCTTTTTCATTAAATCTATATCAATAAGATTATGTTCTGGTAAAACAAGCTGCTTTACACTCCTTCTGGACTAAGCCTGAAGGCTGCTCTCCACAGCTACCACTTAGAGAGTTTTCTAAGGCTGTCTAAGACCACTAAAATCACCATAAGGGTTGTCTGGATTGGTGCAGGGTGCCCACTTACATAAGTGGGAATCATATACCAAGCCAGCTTCTCACAAAGAGCCTTTCCCGCTACCTAATCGGACAGAGAATCTGAGTGAATGAAACAATTTACAAAAAGATGTTCTCTTCAGGAAGCATGGTCCTAAAATCTATCAATGTCACCTATCCCCTTGGCAGATATTTTCATGCTCTGCTAGATTTGGCTCAGGCAGAAATACTGAGCCTGGCAGACTGTCTTCAGACCCACTTTACTGAGCTGAAAGGAGATGTTCAAGCTACAGTGAAGCAATTCATCCACTCTGGGTTGGACACAGCTAATTCAGTGACAAGAGACATGGGGACATCTGTCTCCCTACGCCACCATGCCTGGCTGCGTAATTCTGGTTTCTCACAGGACTTCCAAACCACTTTAATGGATCTCCCATTCAACGGCTCTCATCTCTTTAGTGCTAAGCCGACTTGGCATTGGAGAGATTAAAAGATGGTAAGGATTTCAAGGCTTCATCACAGCTTTCTCCTTTCAAGGCCATCAGCTGTTCGCTCTTCAATAGCAGCAACAATAGCAAGCGAAACCCCTCTGCAAGCCAAATATAGGACGAGGCAAAGGCGAGCACAGGCCCTCCCTCTAAGTCTTTCCTCCCATCGCGCCTCCTCTACCCTCCCACCTCAGAGATGCAGCCCTAGACCTACCTTGCTTAAACACACCTTACCTGTTGGAGGACGCCATTATTCCCTATTAGGTGACAGTGCGCTCTACAAATCTGCATAACATAACGGGTATCCTCCTTTCCACAAGTTTGAAGAGCCTAATCTTGTACTGGTAGTGGATGCTACTCTGAATCGCACGAACTTCCGGAATGCAGAATTAGGCACCCTGAAGATCGATGGCGCATATCCAGTACCCCTGATGGAGTGGGTGGTAGAGCTGGTGGAGGGCAAGCATCCTGAACTTCTCCTTGCGGTTGAACTTGTTTAAAAGCTGTAAGTCTAGAATGGGACTGTACTCCCGATTTGGACCTTTTTCTGAACCAGAAAGTGGCATAAGTATATTCCTAGTCCTTTGTGAGAGACTGAAACCTCCACGATGGCTTCTTTTCGGATCAGCGTGTTGACTTTGTTTTGTAGCAAGGCTTGGTGATAGCAAGATGTTCTTCTCTTTGGAACGGCAGGCAGAGGAGACATGGACCTGATGTAGTAACCATTTTGCACAATGTTCAAGACCCACTTGTAGCTTGTAATCTTGTGCCACTCGTCTAGGTGTGTGACAATACTTCCCCCACCAGAGTAGGAAACAGAGAAAGGGAAAGCGATCTCTTATTGCTTAACTGGTGTCTTGGCGAATGACGCAAATGGACGAGGCACCCCTGTGCCTCGAGCTGGTCGACACAGATGGTAATGCGACCTGGCGTGATGTTGCTGCTGAGTTGCCAATAAACAATAAGAAAAATCCCACTTGACCTGTATTTCTTCTTAAATGCCTAATCAGTGCTTGTGGTTCTGACCACCCCCAAAGAAGTGCTTCTACTCAATGTGCACATTCATTTGTCTAACATAGTTTGTTCTTTATTTCTTATTATTTATCTGACTTAATAGCACCAAAAAATGATTCCAACATTAATCCACAATTGATTTCACATACATTTTAACATATTGTTCCATAAATTACTTTGCTGGAACACTGTACTTTAAACACAATGAACACATTAAAATTTAAGACACCCCCCACACATCATCCACTCACTCCTACACCCATCCAGACTCACCACCTATCATACTCGCCATACACTCTGACCCAGCTGCTGTACGCAGACACATAAACCAAATATAACGGAGGAACAATTTTGATTTTAGTCATTGTAGTGTTATGGGCTGGAATCCCTCTTGAAGAATGGTCAATGCACATTTCGGTGTTGAAACTAATATCATCCAGCCAACTTTTTCAGGACCACAATACAATACAATTGCTTCAAGAGGTGGTCAGTGGGGGAATATAAACATTTGGAGTTAAAGCACACATATATCATAATGAGGTAGCACAATCCTCGAAGTTCTTATTTCTTTTTCAAAGCTTCAGCTTCCATGGGTCTAACTTAGATCGTCAGACACAGTCCTCAGGTTTTAGTCCTCCCTGAGCGGGACAGAGATGTCCCAACAGACATGTCCCAACAGACAACACAACCACAATGCACTACTTGAACAAGCAAGGAGGAAGCCGGTAACACCCCCTGTCTCTCGAGGCAGTAGCCATATCTAAGGGACTTCTTGCCAGGGACCTGACAATTTTAGCTATCCACCTACAGGAACACTAAACGTCCAAGCAGATTCTCTCAGTCGCAACTTCACAGAGCTCGAGACTGGATACTAAATGAAGACATCTTTCGGGAATGGAGAACGCCACAAATCAACTTGTTTGTAGACGAAAGCAACAAAAATGCTGCAACTTCGCATCTAGGTCCTCCCAACCAGTGTCGAAGGGGAATGCCCTTTGATAAGCTGGTCAGGGAGATTTCTTTATGCATTTCCCCCAATCCTGTTAATTCCTGCAGTGATCAACAAGTTTTACAGGTCCAAAACTACAATGATCCTCATAGCACCGGAATGGCCTCGCCAATGGTGGTTTCCGTGCCTGCTACATCTATCAGAAAGACCATACAGGAGGTTGCCATGCAGACAGGATCTCCTTTATAAGTTCGGGGGCAGATCTTCCATTCCAACCAGCCCTCGTTGAGCTTGACAGCATGGATCCTGAATTACCCCCAGGTCCCTTATGTCCTCGTCCCATTCAGTAACAAAGTGGAGATAACCATCTCCCGACAGAAAAAAAGACAAGAGGAATGCTGGGACCCTAATACTGCCCCTCCCACCGGGAGTACATAAGCAGTACTTACCCAGCATCCCGGCTGTTCTTTTTTTCTGTCTGTCGACGGAATGGACGTGGTGGTGCTGGTGCTGCTCCTGCTGGGCTGGAGTGGCGGTGCTTCTTTACTCCCCCCGCCTGGCTGCCTGGCTGTGCGGGCGCGGGGTTTCCTGGGTTGTCTCCTGGCCTGCCGGGCTTGCTGGGAGTCGGCCACTATTGGAGCCGGTTTCCTGCCTGACCTTCCGGCCCTTTGCAGCTGGGGCTTGGTCTCCGGGTTTCTTCCAGGTTGCGAGCTCGTCTTCCCGAGCCTGGCCGGGTGGGACGTGCCGCGCTTGGAGTGTTCCTGCCGGTCTCCTGGAGTGTGGGCGATGGGGGTGGGGGCCTTGTTCCTGGGGTTGGCCCCCACTCTGGGTGAGTGCCGCTTGCCGGTTTTTGTTTATTTCCCCACTTTCTGCTGTTGCTTTGTGTTGCTGCTGTCGGTTGGCGTCTGGGTGCTGTGTCCGTGGTTTCCCTTTCAGTGCCTCCGATGCAGTTTGCAGCCGTTTCCTGGCTGATTCTTCCGGCACAGCTCCGCAGCTCCTCCAGGCGGTGCTCTGCCTCTGTCCTGCTCGGACCATGGTTCGGGGGCCCAGGACTGCTCTTGCTTATGACTCTGGCGGGCCGTGGTATGTGGGCTGGTGTCTGCAGCTGTTTCCTTTGGGGCCGGGCGTCCCGGGTTCGACTCCTGGCCTGTAGGCTTGGCTCTGTGTGCTTCTGCCCACGACTTGCTGGCATGCGTGCTTGTCTCTTCCTACGTCTGAATGGGGCTGCTACTGTTAGATTGCTGTGGGGTTGTGAGCCCTGTGCTCTCTACTTCGCGTATGGCCAGTGTTGCACCTAATTTGCTCCAGGGCAGGATTTGGGCTCACTTCCCTTGCTGTTCCAGTGTTCGTGCTGGAGGCTCTGTGTTCGCACGCACCCTCGATGTGACGTGATGGACAGGGATGGGTCGTGCTTGTGTCGGGTTGTACACTTGCTGCGTGGCCCCGGTCCACCCGCCCCTGTCCCGCTGCGGGGCAGCGGTTCTTTCTCTTTTTCCTGCCCTTGGGGGTGTTCCGGGGGTAGCGCTGCCTGGTGCGTTCCTTTGGGGGCGTGGTCCTGGTAGTTTGGGTTCGCTGGCCTCCCTGCTGCAGGGGTTCGCGTGCCACCTCATTGTATGCGCCTGATGTCCTTTGGGTGCTGTGTTTGTGCCTCTGTTTTTGGCGCTGGGTCCACGGCGCTGGTGGGCTGCCTATGTGTTCCTGTGTGCTGCTTCTTGCCTCCCTCCCCGTCATCCTGGGTTCGGTTCCCGGGCTCGGCGCCGGTTTTTCCGGGGTGTGGCCTCCTGGGTGGTGCGGCTGGGTCCTTGGTCCTCTTGGCCCTGGCCGGTGCTCCTCGCGCTTTGTCTTGTGTGGGGGTTGTTCTTCTGCGGCGGTTGTGCCTCTCCGCCGCGCTGGTGCTTGCCCTCTCCGGGGCTTCTGGTGCTCCCGGGGTCTGCCCCGCTCTTTTAGGCTGATCCAGCGCAGTCCTGCTCCTCGGGTTGTTGCTGGTGCAGTTGCTGTGGTCTGGTCTTGGGTGGGCAGGGTCCGCGGTGGGGTGCGGTTCCTCTCCTGGTTCCCGTGTGCCGCGCCTGGTTCCTCTCGGGGCTTCCGGGATGTCGGGCCTGGGGCTCTGTGCTGCAACCTGGGCCCGCTGCCTTTGGTCCAGTTTGGGGCTCGGGAGTGCCGTCGTCCCGTTCTGGGGGCTGGCCTCCCTGTGTTTCTGGGGCTGGCGCTTCGTCTTTCCCTGGTGCTGCCTCCTTTGCGGCGGTCCTGTTCTCCTTCCGCAGGTCTGGGGCTGCCGGTGTTGTCCTGGTTCCTCCTGTGTGGTTGGTGGGTTCGCAGTGCTGGTTGCTGTTGTCTCTGGTTGCTCCCGGCTCTGGGGCTCTCTTTGAGCTGTTCCTGGCTTCTGGGGTTTCCTTGGGGTCGTCCTTGGGTTCCCCTGCTTCTGCTGCGTCCCTGCTGTTTTTCCGGTGCGGGCCTGCGGGCTTGCTTCGGTGGGTCCTGGCCGCCCCACCTCGTTCTGCTTGGTCTGGTTGGGTGTCTGGCGGGCCTGTGGGGTTCTGTGGCTTGCTTTGTTTTTCTGGCCTGCGGCCTTCCCCTCCCTGGGGTTGGGCTGGTGTGGTTGGGCTCCTGCTCTTCCTTTCCTTGCTTTCCCTCCTAGGGTTGTGCTCCCTGGGGCGGTTCCCATGTTTGGCCCTAGGGTTCTTGCCGCTGCTGCCGTGGTCTTGGCTTCTGTTTTCCGCTCTTCTGGCCTGCGGTTCTCTCTTTTGGAGGTCCGTCTGGGCTCTGGGTGCTGTTGCTCCCTCTGGGGTCCTGGTCTCGTTTGTTCCCCGTGGTGGGTGCCTGGCTGGGGGTCTGGGGGTCCGCTGGGGCTTTCCGGCTCCTGAGGATTTCGGCCCCTGTGGGTTGCCTTCTTTCGGGCCTGTGGGCTTGCCTGCGCTCTTCTTGGGTGTTATGGCTTGGGGCTCGGTTGGTCTCGGGCTGTGTCCTGCTGTGTCCTTCTGGGCCTGCTCCTGCCGGCGGGTCTTCCTGGACCTGGTTGTTTGTCAGTGTTCTGCCTGGTCCTGGGGTTTCTGTTGGGTGCTGTTGGGCTTCGGGTTCCCCCGTTGCCCCGGGGCTCCTTCTTTGTTGGCCCTCTTCTCTGTTTCCCCTGGGCGGCGGCTGCCTTGTTCGGGTCCGTACGGGGTCCGGGTGTTGGGTGCTTTTGGGTTGGCGTGTCTGGCCTGTTGCTCCTGGTCTGCCGGTTTCCGGGGGGTTTGGTGTGGCCTCTGGTTGTGCCTCCTTGGTTTGCTGGCTCTGCTGTGACTTCTCTGTCGGCTCTGCGGTGTGTTTGGCGGGGCCTTCCCGGTTCTTTGCTGGTTCCGCTGTCCCAGTTCGCTCTTGCCTTGCTCCCCGGGCTCTGCTTCCGGTGGGTGTCTGTTTGGTGTGCCCTCTCCCCTCTCTGGTTGGGGTGCGGTTGCTGGGTTCGTTTTGCCTCTGTGGGGTGTGCCCTCCTGGCTGTCGGTTGTCCGGGGTCTGCTGTTGCCTGGCCCTCGGCCTTCTCTGATGCCTCCGGTTTCCGCTTTGGCAGTTTCCTCTGTTGTGTTTCCTCTTCCGGCCTCCTGTATGGTCCGGCGGTGGTGTGCTGGGGGTCTCGGTCGGACTCCCTGTCCTTGGCTTCGGCCTGGGCTCTGTGTGGGCTCCTTCTGGGGCTGGTTGCCTGGGGGGGTCCTCCTGCGTTGGTGGGTTGCTTGGCTTCTGTCCTGGCCTCCTGGTTGCCTTTTGCTGTGTTGCCCTGGTTCTGGCCGTTTTCTTGTCTCCTTTCCGGCGTTGGCTGGGGTCTGGCCTGGTGGGTTCTGGTCGGGGTGCTGTGCGCCCTGGGGCCTTTCCTCTGTTCCTGCCCTTGCTGCGTGCTGGGCCTGGGTGTTGGGTGCCTGTGCAGTCCTTTGGCTTCTGCCCCGGCTTTGGTCCTCTCTGGTCCTCTGCCCTGTTGGCTCCTGTTCTTGTCTGCCCTCTGGGGTTCGCTGGGTTCGTGCCTGGTTGGTTCCGGGTTTGGGGTCTGCCGGGGGTTCCCGGTTGGCGTGGGCTTGTGCACTGCCTTGTTTTTTTAGTTTTTTTTCTTCCCTTTGGGGTTGAGGTTTGGGGTTGTGGCCGTTGGCCCTGTCCCCCGTCCTTGCGGTGCTGGTTCGGTTCCGGGTTGTTTCCTGGCATTTGCTGGCCTCGGTTGTTTGGTCGGCTGTCTGTGGGGTCTTTTCTGGGGGCATCTCTGGCCTGTGGTCTTTGAGTTGGCCTCCGGTACCCCTGTTGCTGTGCCCTGGTTCGTTTTTCGGCCTCCCTCCCTGTGGGTGCTTTTGGCCTCCTGGGGTTGCTGGTCTTTGGCTCCTTTCCAGTCCTTTTGTGTTGGTTGGGGTCTGGCTCCTGGCCTCTTGCTGTGGCTCCTCCCTCTGGCCTGTGGTGGTCTTTGGCGGTCCTGTTGGTGCTGTCCTTCTTTCCTGGGGCCTGGGCCTCCTCTGCGGGCTGGGTTCGTCCTCTGGTCTCTCTGGGGATCTGTTCGTTTGGTTGGTGCGGTGGCCCTGTGTCTGGTCTGGGCTTCCTTCCTTCCTTGTGGTTCTCTCCTTGTGTCTGGGCCCTGTTGTCCGGCCTTGGCTTCTTTCTTTGGCCTTCTCCGGGTTGGTCAGGGTTGCTCGGTGTCTGTGCGGCTGCCGGGTCCTGGGTGCCTTCCTGGTGGTTCCGGGTTGGTCCTCCATGTCCGGTGGTTTCCCTTGGCCGTGGCCTTTGTGTTTTGGCCTGGTTGCTCTGTCTCCGGTTTTTCTGGTTGGCGGCCTCCTTGTTGTGGCTCTGGCCTTCTGTTTTTTCTTGGTGGTTTCCGGTCCTTGTTTGTGTCCCTGCGGTCCTGTTCTGGGGTGCTGGCCGGTTGCTTCCTGCGGTCCCCCCCCCCTTTCTGTGCTCCCTTGGGTTGCTGCGTTTGGTGTGGTTTCCTGGGTGCGCTTGTGGGTTCGGAAGGCCGGGTTTCTGCTTTGGTATTCTCCACTTTGTTACTGAATGGGACAAGTACATAAGGGACCTGGGGGGTAATGCTCTATTACTTACCGGTAATCTTCATTACTCCGGGTCCCGTTGTCCTCGTCCCATTCATACGCCCCTCCCTCCCGGGCGGCCGGCCTTCCTCTGGGGGCTTGGTTGTACAGGCGGGATGCTGGGTAAGTACTGCTTCTCTTCCAGGGGATACTCATCAATAGTCATAAGCACTGAATTAGCCCATCTGCGGGATCCCGGAGCATATAGAAATATACATATATATATGAGTATGTTGGGGGATCACAAGTGCATAGCACTTCCACGACATACATATATACATGTATATAAATACATAAATATGCAGCCTAACAAATTCCAATAAGGCAAAATGCCAAAATTACAAAGGTTTTCCCTGTACAGACAATCTCCTATATACACTCTGTAATAGAGAACATACACTGTAATAGTGTTATGCAAGAAAAACCTTTATTTTCAGAGAAGAAAACATGTAATAGCAGGCAGTTGGCCCATAGGCTGCATAGCTGAATAAATATCACCGTACAGTAAAACACTGGCACCTTGCCTTTAAGGCTTCCAAGAACTTGAACACTTTGCCTTTAAGGCCTCCAGGAGACCCTCTGCTCCCATCATGCACCACAGGTGACAGTTAGGTCAGTTCTTTTTCCGGCTCCTTCTATGAGGATCCTGGAGCTTGAGCTCGACAGTTTTTCTGACTTTTCTGTCAGGAATTGTTTTCTTCTTTGGTTTTTTGCGATTTTCCTGTGCTGGCAGTGTTTTATTATCATTCTCTGACAAAATTTCAAACTTTTTCTGTCAGAATGCCAGCTCTTTTTCGCAAATGTCCATCCTGTGGAAAGAAGATGGCCATCTCTGATCCACACTCCGTGTGTATCGCCTGTCTTCCTTCCAGTCACAAGCCTGACACTTGTTACCATTGTAGTAAGTTTTCTACGAGGACTCTTCGCGACAGGGAGAGGATTCGCCTTCAGGCTGTGATCGAGAGAGGAAAAACCCGGCTGGGAAGTGGCCTTGCGTGTCAAGAGCCCTCCTCTCTTCAAGAACATCGACGCCAGCATCATTCTGCCTCTTCAACATCGAGGAAACGGCAGATTCCGGACTGTTCTCCGTTGACGTCGTTGCCACCATCGAAGAAGCGACCAACACAATCTCCGACGTCGAGACGGCGTGAGTCTCCGTCGTCGAGAAAGGTATTGACGTCGAAGCATGCTACCTCGGGCTCGAGGTATAGTCAGGGCAAAGACCGATCGACGTCAAAACATCCATCGACGTCGAGACATCCGTCGACGTCAAGGCACTCTCCGTCACCTCCCCGTAGGTCGACGTCGAGAAGTTTGCCGACGGCAAGGGTGCCGCGAGACCAGTCGGCGTCGAAGACGTCTAGGCTATTGACGTCGAGGAGGCGAGAGCGTTCGACGTCGAAGTCCCGGAGAAGACAGTCGACGTCGAGGACACCTTTGAGGGAGGTGAGGTCGCCGTCGAGGGCAGCGAAGTCCTTAACTCCTCCTAGCCATCATCCCACGTCAAGGGAGAAGTCGACGTCGAGGGAAAACAAAGGTCGAAGTCGAGGCGCTCGACGTCGAGAGCTAAAGAGCCTGCTGTTGCCTCGGATGAGGTTAGAGCTGCATCTCTATCGTCAAAATCTGGATCTTCTCCAGGACTGCATATTGTCCAGATCTCCCCGGAAGGCTCTCCGGTGGTTGGTGAAGATGCACGGCGCAGGAAGCCTAGGGCCCTCAGTAGCCCGGGGTCTGATTTTTCCCGTACCTATTCTCCTTCACGCTTGTCCAGGGATTCTCCATCCCCTAAAACGCCTAGAAGATCAAGATCACCGACTGTGGTCTCTTCCAGAAGGAGGACTCCAAGCAGATCACGATCTTCACATGCTCTCCATGCTAGATCAAGGGACAGATCTCGCTCTTATCATTCTTCTCCGAAGAGAAGGCGGCATAGGTCTCCCACCCGGTCTTCTTCCACCAGGTCCTCTATCAGAGACTATTCTCCAACTTTGACAGCTACACCTCCGTCAAGAGTTTCTCCAATCGATGACCTCAGCACTTTTAGTGAAGTTCTCTGTAGAGGAGCGAATAAGCTGAACATTTCTATGTATGTCCCGACTGTTACCTCCTCAGTGATTTTTGAGACTCTTCATCATCGCTCCTCGACTCGGCCTTTGCTTCCTCTTGTCCCAGGCCTTCTCGAACCTGCTATGCAAACTTTTTGACACCGGCAACGGTGGGAGCTGTTCCTTCCCGAATAGCCAAAAAGTACAAGGCTCCGGACCAAGATCCGTTGTTCCTTCGATCGGATCCTCCTCCGGATTCCATCATTGTGGCGGCGGCTAGGAAGACGCACTCAGCTATGTCTTCCTCCTCAGCGCCTCCGGATAAAGATAGTAAACTGATGGTTTCTTTAGGTAGAAGGATGTGCAACACTTCAGCTTCTATCATGAAGGTCTCCAGTTCCTCCGCTCTGCTGGGGAGGTATGATAGATCCTTGTGGGATTCACTGGGACGTTTTGCAGACAAACTCCCAAAGAGGACCAGCAAGACTTTAGAGAAATTCTACAAGAGGGAGGTCTAGTGGCTAATCAGGTGATTAGTGCTTCCGCTGACTCATCTGATCTGGCTGCCCACGGATACTCCCATGGTATCTGTTCGAGGCGTTCTGCTTGGTTACGCTTGACTGGCCTCAAACCCGACGTCCAGCGGAAGATAACCAACCTGCCTTTCAACGGTTCTTCTCTCTTCGGGCCGCATGCGGACGAAGAAATGGCGAAGATGAAAGCAGAGCTGGACACGGTGAAAGCTGTGGGTCTCGAAAAACGGAAGGAATTCCGTAGGCGCTCCCGTCCCTATGATAAACGCCCGTTCCAACAGAGGGTTCAAACCCCTCAATGGTCGGCTCAGGGTCAGCAGCAGCAGAGGTCTCACTTCCACCAACGGAGACCAGGAAGAGGAAGAGGGACCAATAGACAGCAGGCCTCTACCTCAAAGCAACCATCAAAACAATGAGGGAGTGCTTCCTCTAAACACGTGTGCCACTCCGGTAGGAGAAGTATCGCATTACATCTGGAGGAGTGGAGAAACATAACCATCGACAAATGGGTGTTGAACATTGTTCAAGATGGATACTTGCTACGGTTCAAGATCCCACCTCCTTCGGTTCCTCCAGAAGGACGAGTCCGCTTGTGTCATCACATTTTACACGAGGAGGTAAACGGTCTTCTACAGAAAAAAGCCATAGAATACGTCCCTGTTCATCAGAGGCGCCAAGGAATATACTCTCGATATTTCCTGGTCAGAAAAAAGGTCCGACAGTAGAATTCAGACCAATTCTGGACTTGCGCATCTTGAACAAATACATCCGCAAAGAGAAATTTCGAATGCTTTCCCTTCACCAGATCTTTCCCCATCTACATCAAGGAGACTGGATGTGCTCCATAGATCTGCAGGACGCTTATTTCCACATTCCAGTGTCCAGAAAACATCGAAAATTTCTCCGTTTTCAGGTTGCTCTACGTCACTTTCAGTTCCGAGTCCTACCTTTCGGACTGAAGTCAGCTCCACGAACTTTTTCAAAGTGCATGGCAGTGGTGGCAGCTTTTCTCCGCAGACACAAAATATTTGTTTACCCGTATCTGGACGACTGGCTTCTGAAGAGTGCAACTCCTTCCCTGCTTCAGTCTCATCTTTCCTACAGTCTCCAGTTAATGAACAAGTTGGGTCTACGAGTCAATTTCAAAAAATCGATTCTCAATCCGACCCAGAACATTCACTACCTAAGGTCGTCGCTGGACACCGCGGAAGCAAGCGTGTGTCCTTCGGCGGAGAGGTTTTCATCAATCAGGATCAAATGCAGAGAACTCCTGCGGATTCGCCACCCAACAGTCCGACAAGTGTCCTCTCTCCTGGGTTCGATGGCTTCCTGCATCTTCATAGTTCCCAATGCCAGATTGCACATGCGTCCCCTGCAGCAAGCTCTGGAGGACCAGTGGGTGCAAGCATCGGGCAGCTGGGAGGATCGGATCACTCTGCCCCAGTCTGCCAGGGACTCCATCGTGTGGTGGACAAGGCGATCACATCTAATGAAAGGTGTTCCCTTCCATCAAGAGACTCCGACTCAAACTATAGTGACAGACGCCTCCCTGCAAGGTTGGGGCTCTCATATGAATCAACTTCAAGTGCAAGGGCTATGGTCGGACAAAGAAAAGGGATACCATATCAATTTTCTGGAGTTGAGGGCTGTCCAACTAGCCCTAAAATCCTTCTTTCCTTCTCTTCAGTCCAACTCCCTCTTGATTCAGACAGACAACACCACGACGATGTTTTATCTGAACAAGCAGGGAGGCACCAGGTCCAGAATTCTGTCTCAGGAGGCACAAGCCATTTGGAAGTGGCTTCTGGCACGGCATCTCACCATCACGGCTGTCCATGTGCCGGGCGTCCTAAATGTACAGGCGGACTTCCTAAGCAGAGAGTTCGTAGAAGCGCACGACTGGGTGCTAAACACCGAAGTGGCTCAGGATATTTTTCAAAGATGGGGTGTGCCGGACATAGACTTGTTCGCAGATGCAACAAACGCCAAATGCCCCGTCTACGTGTCCAGGTATCACCAACCAGGTTCAAGCGGGAATGCTCTGTTGATAAAATGGTCTCAGAGCTTACTCTACGCTTTTCCTCCACTGCCTCTCATTCCAGCAGTGATCACGAAGTTCTACAAGTCCAACTCCAGGATGATTCTGATTGCTCCGGAGTGGCCACGCCAGTGGTGGTATCCGGACCTTCTACAACTTTCCGAAGTTCCGCAACAGAGATTGCCTTGTCGTCCGGACCTACTATCCAAGAGCCAGGGGAGAGTGTTTCACCCCAACCTTCCTTCCCTCAGGCTGACAGCATGGCTCCTGAAGTCTTGCAGTATGGTCACTTAGACTTGCCAGCGGACTGTATGAACATACTTAAGGAAGCGAAAAGACCTTCTACCAGGGTTTCCTACGCTTTCAAGTGGAAACGTTTTTACTTATGGTGTTTGAATAATGGTCATGACCCAGTTAGAGGGCAGGAACAGGTCATTTTGCCGTATCTCTTACACCTGGCTAAGTCGGGCCTGCAGTTTACATCTATCAAGGTACACTTAGCAGCAATAACGGCATATAGAAAATCACCTTCACAGGTTTCTTTTTCAAAATGCCAGTGGTGAAAGATTTTCTTGAAGGGTTAAAAAGGTATACCCACCAGTACTGAGCCCTTCTCCTCCTTGGGAGCTCAATGTGGTCCTTACCAAACTGATGGGCGCACCTTTTGAACCAATACACAAGTCCTCCTTGCAGCACTTGTCTTGGAAAGTGGCTTTTTGGTTGCTATCACGTCGGCTCGTAGAGTCAGCGAGATACAAGCATTATGTTGTAAGGAACCCTACACTGTTTTTCACTCAAATAGGGTAGTTCTCAGAACTCATCCAAGTTTTCTGCCAAAAGTGGTTTCAGATTTCCACATTAATCAGGTTATCACTTTGCCTACCTTCTTCTCTAATCCTTCTACACCTCCTGAAAGGGCCTTACACTCGTTAGACCTTAAGAGGGTGTTGAAGTTTTATCTGGATAAGACCAAGGTAATAAGAAAGACGGACCGCTTGTTTGTCAACTACGGCCCCATTAATACAGGATTGGCACCTCTAAAAGGTCTATTTCAAGATGGATAGTCTCCTGCATATCTCTAGCCTATCAATTAGCTAATAAGTCTCTTCAGGGAAGGCCTAAAGCGCATTCAACCAGAGGAAAGGCCTCTACTACGGCCCTCCTCAGGAACGTCCCTATAGCAGAAATCTGCAAGGCAGCTACATGGCGGTCTGTTCATACTTTCTCTCGCCATTACTGTTTAGATTCAGATGCTCAGGAGGATGCCCAAGTGGGACAAGCCTCACTGAGGAATTTATTTGCTTAATGTCATGTTAAGATGATCTGTTTTTTAATACTATTTGCTCGTCCGCGAGGTAGTGGGTATGGGCTTGCTACTCTATTCAGTGCTTATGACTATTGATGAGTATCCCCTGGAAGAGAAGGATTAGTTACTTACCTGTAATCCTAGTTCTCTTCCAGGGGTATACTCATCAAAGTCATAAGCAACCCTCCCGCCTCCCCGGACGAGCATTTTTTAGTAATTGTTACAAGTTAGTACACCGTGCAAAAAGAACTGACCTAACTGTCACCTGTGGTGCATGATGGGAGCAGAGGGTCTCCTGGAGGCCTTAAAGGCAAAGTGTCCAAGTTCTTGGAAGCCTTAAAGGCAAGGTGCCAGTGTTTTACTGTACGGTGATATTTATTCAGCTATGCAGCCTATGGGCCAACTGCCTGCTATTACATGTTTTCTTCTCTGAAAATAAAGGTTTTTCTTGCATAACACTATTACAGTGTATGTTCTCTATTACAGAGTGTATATAGGAGATTGTCTGCACAGGGAAAACCTTTGTAATTTTGGCATTTTGCCTTATTGGAATTTGTTAGGCTGCATATTTATGTATTTATATACATGTATATATGTATGTCGCGGAAGTGCTATGCACTTGTGATCCCCCAACATACTCATATATATATGTATATTTCTATATGCTCCGGGATCCCGCAGATGGGCGGGGATAATTCAGTGCTTATGACTTTGATGAGTATACCCCTGGAAGAGAACTAGGATTACAGGTAAGTAACTAATCCTTATGTACTCCCGGTGGGAGGGGCAGTATTAGGGTCCCAGCATTCCTCTTGTCTTTTTTTCTGTCGGGAGATGGTTATCTCCACTTTGTTACTGAATGGGACGAGGACAACGGGACCCGGAGTAATGAAGATTACCGGTAAGTAATAGAGCATTCCTCCAGTATGAACACTTAGGTCTTTCACAAGACTGTATAGACATTTTGAAAGCGTCCAAGAGACCTTCCACCAGGAAAACATATGCTTTCAAATGGAAGCGACTATATTTGCTTTGTGCCTAGAATGGTCCTCATCCAATCCTAGGCCAAGAAAGTGTAATCTTCCCGTATCTGTTGCATCTAGAGAGGTCTGGCCTGCAGTTTTAATCTATGAAGGTACATCTTGCAGCCATTACTGCCTACAGAAAGTCTCCAATGCAAGTTTCCTTTTTTCAAATGCCTGTAGTCAAAGACTTCCTAGAAGGTTTGAAGAAGGGCTACCCCCCTGTAAGTCACCCCCTCCTCCATAGGAGCTAAATGTGGTTCTCTTAAGGCAAATGGGTCCCCCATTTGAACCAATACACAAGTCTTCCTTACAACACCTTACTTGGAAGACTGCATTTCTATTTACTATTACTTCAGCACATAGATTCAGTGAAATACAAACTCTATGTGCGCTAGAGAACCTTATCTGGTATTTCATGCGAACATGGTGGTCATGAGAACACATCCAAGATTCCTGCCAAAGGTGATCCCTGATTTCCACATCAATCAGACCATTTCTCTTCCAACATTTTTCCCTAACCATTCGACACCAGCGGAGAGGGTTCTGCATCCTTTAGCTCTTAAGAGAGTCCTTAAGTTCTACTTAGACAAAAAAAAGAAATCAGACAATCTGACTGTCTGTTTCTCTTCCAGAGGATACTCATCAATAGTCATAAGCACTGAATTATCTCCGCCCACGTGCGGGGACCCGGAGCATATACAAAAATACATATATATGTGTATGTAGTAGAAAAAGTGTACATAGTACGAAATAAACACACACATATACATGTATAACATAAAAAATATGCAGCCCCAAACATATCCAATAGGCTAAGAAGCCAGAGTTACATGTATTTCTCTAGTATGAAAATAACATATAAACATATAATGTAAGAGAAGGACATGTACAGTAATAGCATTCCGCAGAAAACCTTTTATTTTCATCAAAGAAAACAGTTAATGCCAGGCAATTAGCCTAAAGAAGGCTGCATAAATAAATAACATCCCTGTACAGAAAAGGAAACTGGCACCTCGCCTTTAAGGCCTCAGAGACCCTGAGCACTTTGCCTTTAAGGCCTCCAGGAGACCCCTGCTCCCATCATGCACCACAGGTGACAGGTCAGTTCTTTTTCCGGCTCCTTCTGTGAGGAACCTGGAGCTTGAGCTTAACTGATTTTGACTTTTTCCAGTCAGAATTTATATTCGAACTACTTTTTTTCGATATTTCTTGTTACTGGTTGTATTTACCAGTCTTTTTCTGACTAATTGGTCATTCTTTTTAGTCAGATATGCCACCTTTATTTTATAAATGTCCTTCCTTTGGGAAGAAGATGGCCAAATCCGATTCTCATTCGGTCTGCGTCGTGTGTCTACCTTCTTCTCTCGACACAGAGACATGCTACCACTGTCGTCAACTTTCAAGAAGAACATTGAAAGACAGAGAGAAGATCAGACTTCTAGGCTTGATGGAGAGAGGAAAACATCATAAAAGTGGCCCAGAGAGTCATCATTCATCTGGAGGGCCCTCCTCTCCGAGAAAACGGCGAAGATCTACATCACCAGAAGCTAGAAGTAAGAAAAAACATCACAGCATGTCATCGACGTTGAGACCAACTAAACAAGTAAGGTCGACGTCGAAGACAAGATCGCCGTCGAGAAGTAAGTCGACGTCGAGACCTACGACGCAAGCGAGATCGACGTCAATGCAAGTGAGGTCGACGTCGATGACCAGATCGCCGTCGAGGAGTAAGTCGACGTCGAGACCTACAAAGCAAGTGAGATCGACGTCGAGGACAAGATCGCCGTCGAGAAGTAAGTCGACGTCGAGACATGCTTCGGGCTCGAAGCATGATAGACCTCAGTCGACGTCGAAACGCCCGTCGACATCAATACAGAGGTCGACGTCGAGATCTCCGCCCCCTTCTCGAAGGTCGGCGTCGAGACACTCCAGATCACCCTCTCGGACCCGTCAGCGGTCTACGTCGAGGGCAGGGTCGACGTCAAAGATACCGCATGAACACCAGCGGTCGACGTCGAAGAGACCGATGTCGAGGGCTTCGTCCCATAGATCTCCGCCGTCAAGAGTGTCACCTCCACGGTCGTCGTCGATGGTGGCTCATTCTGGTTTGACGTCGAGGCGTTCGACATCGAGGGACAGGCAAGTTATTCCTGCTGAAGGCTTAGAAAGTCCGACGTCGAGATCACGGCGCTCGACGTCGAGGGAAGCTTCTTCCTCGCCTAGTATAACTATCATTCAAGTTACACCGGAGGGCTCTCCGGCGAGTGGGAACAAATCTCCTCTCATCAACATGTCACCCAGATGGTTGGAGGACATTAGGCACTGAAAGATCCAACCCAGACCTACTGAGAGACCTCCTCCCACGGAATCCTCAAGACCTTCCGCTGGTAGGTCACCGAGGCATTCCAGATCTCCATTAAGACGGCGCTCACGCTCAAAAGAGCGCTCAAGGTCCCGCCGATCGCATACGCCAAGGAGAGGACAGAGGTCTCCTACAACGACCTCATCAACAAGGTCATCGTATAGAGACTATTCCCCTACTATATCTTCAACTCCACCATCCAGGGTTTCCCCTGTTGATGATATTGGGACATTCAACGAGGTGCTCTGTAGAGGTGCCAACAAGTTGAACATAACCATGACTGTGCCTCAGGTGACTACATCCATCATATTTGAAACTTTGCACCATCGGGCTTCGGCAAAGCCCCTTCTACCTTTGGTGCCAGGATTGTTAGAGCCTGTGATGAAGACTTTTTTGACACCTGCCACAGTGGGCTCGGGTCCCGCAAGAATTTCAAAAAAGTATAAGGCCCCAGACCAAGATCCTTTGTTTCTGCGGTCTGATCCGCCACCGGATTCTCTTATAGTTGCCGCTGCCAGGAAAGCACATTCCAATACCTCTATGTCATCTGCTCCTCCAGAGAAGGACAGCAAAAACATGGATTCTTTGGGACGAAGAATGTGCAAAACTTCAGGATCTGTTATGAGAGTGGCTAGTGCAGCCGCTCTACTGGGACGATATGACCGGTCTTTATGGGACTCTTTAACAAGATTCACAGAGAAATTACCCAAAGAAGATCAAAAGGATTTTCTAGAGATTGTGCAGGAAGGTGGCCTGGTAGCTAACCAGATCATTAGTACAGCGGCCGATTCTGCAGATTTGGCAGCTCACGGATACGCACATGGCATTTGTTCACGAAGATCAGCGTGGCTTCGACTCACGGGTCTCAAGCCCGATGCTCAAAGAAAGATAGTTAATCTGCCCTTTAATGGATCATCGTTGTTTGGTTCACATGCGGACGACGAAATGGCAAAAATGAAAACTGAGTTGGATACTCTCAAGGCTGTAGGCCTTGAAAAGAAGAAGGAATTTCGTCGTCGCTTTCGTCCCTATGACAAACGCTCTTTTCAACAGCGAGGTCAATCATCCTAACTGGTCATCGCAGAACCAAGGTCAGACGCAACAAAGGTCCCAGTTCCAACAACGTAGACCGGGACGTGGCAGAGGTGGAAACAAACAGCAGTCAACAGCACCAAAGCAGCCACAAAAGCAATGAGGTGTGTCTTCCTCCAAAGCTGTTGTCCACTCCGATGGGAGGAAGTGTTTCATTACATCTGGAGGAGTGGAAACGTATAACAAAAGACAAATGGGTCATCAACATTGTTCAAAATGGCTATCTTCTCAAGTTCAAAACTCCTCCTCCATCTATACCTCCGAGAGGCATTTCTCACCGCGACCAACGATTGTTACAAAGGGAGGTAAACACCTTATTGAAGAAAGGAGCTATAGAAAAAGTCCCCGCTCCTCAAAGAAATCAAGGAGTCTACTCTCGTTACTTCCTTGTGCAAAAAGAGGCCCACCACAGAATACAGACCTATACTGGACTTGAGACTGTTGAACAAATACATTCGCAGAGAGAAATTTCGAATGTTAGCACTCCATCAAATTTTCCCACAGCTTCATCAAGGGGATTGGATGTGCTCCATCAACTTACAGGACGCATACTTCCATGTACCAATATCAAAGAAACATCGCAAATTTCTACGCTTTCGAGTGTCTTTTCAACATTACCAGTACTCAGTTCTCCCGTTCGGGCTCAAATCAGCTCCCCGAACATTCTCCAAATGTATGGCTGTGGTGGCCGCTTTTCTCCGCAAGCAGAAAATATTCATATATCCTTACCTGGACGACTGGCTCCTGAAGAGCTCATCTCCAACTCTGCTGCAGGATCATCTCTCGTGCTGCCTTCAGCTTCTCCACAACTTGGGCCTTCACGTCAATTTCAGGAAATCCATACTAAATCCAACGCAAAAGATCCATTACCTAGGCTCCTTCCTGGACCCCGAAAAAGCAAGCGTGTGTCCTTCGGAGGAGAGGTTGTCATCAATCCAAGGAAAATGCCTGACCCTTCTTCACACGCATCTCCCGACAGTTCGACAGGTGTCATGACTACTGGGATCGATGGCGTCATGCATCTTTATAGTACCAAACGCACAATTACACATGCGTCCACTACAACAATGTTTGGATGCAAGTATCAGGGCGCTGGGAGGATCATGTAATTCTCCATCAATCAGCCAAAGACTCCATCCGGTGGTGGATGAAGCGATCGCACCTGATGAAGGGAGTCCCTTTCCACCAGGACCCTCCAACCCAGACTTTAGTCACGGACGCTTCTCTCCAGGGTTGGGGTGCTCATATGGGCCCTCTGCAAGTACAAGGTCTATGGTCCGACTCCGAAAAGAGCTACCACATCAACCTGCTAGAGCTGAGAGCCGTACATCTAGCTCTCAAGTCCCTGTTTCCATCGTTCAAGTCTTGCTCCATTCTAATCCAAACGGACACAACGACGATGTATTATTTGAACAAACAGGGAGGTACCCGATCAAGAACACTCTCCATAGAGTCTCAAACCATATGGAACTGGCTTCTAGTGAGAGACCTGTCAATAGTAGCCATTCATCTACCGGGCTCTCTCAACTCCCAGGCGACCTTCCTCAGCAGAAACTTCGTCGAAGCCCACGATTGGGTTCTCAACAACGAAGTCGCTCACAGCATCTTTCGAGAATGGGGAACGCCAGACATTGACCTGTTTGCAGACGCGGTAAACGCAAAATGCCCCGTCTTCGCATCCAGGTTTCCCCAACAAGGATCTCAAGGGAATGCCCTTTTGATCGAATGGTCTCAGAGCTTACTGTACGCTTTTCCACCGATTCCATTGATACCAGTTGTAATCAGCAAGCTGTACAGGACCAACTCCAGGATGATCCTAATAGCCCCGGAGTGGTCTCGCCAGTGGTGGTTTCCGGACCTCCTTCAACTATCGAAAGTGCCACACAAGAGGTTGCCATGCCGCCCGGATCTCCTATCCAAACAGGCAGGGAGAGTATTCCACCCCAACCTGTCCTCCCTCCGGTTGACAGCATGGCTCCTGAAGTCATACAATATGGACACCTACAATTGAATCCAGACTGTATGGCTATTCTCAAAGAAGCGAAAAGACCTTCCACGAGGAAATCATATGCCTTCAAGTGGAAGCGGTTCTTCCTATGGTGTGTGGACAATGGACATGATCCCATCCGGGGTCAGGAACAGGTGATTTTACCCTATTTGCTGCATTTGGCTAGATCTGGTCTTCAGTTCGCTTCTATCAAAGTCCACCTTGCAGCAATCACAGCCTATAGGAAGTCCCCAACCAGACTTCTTTGTTTAGAATTCCGGTGGTAAAGGATTTTCATGAGGGCTTGAAAAGGTTTACCCACCAGTCAGGTCTCCCTCTCCTCCATGGGAGCTTAACATTGTGTTAACAAAGTTGATGGGGTCTCCTTTCGAGCCTATTCATAAAGCTTCCTTACAGCATTTAACATGGAAAGCCGCGTTCCTGGTGGCCATTACATCTGCTCACAGGGTCAGTGAGATCCAGGCTCTTTGCTGTAAGGAACCTTATACTGTGTTTCACGCTAACAGAGTAGTTCTCAGAACACATCCTAGTTTTTTGCCTAAAGTAGTCTCGGACTTCCATATTAACCAGACTATCACTTTACCTACCTTTTTTCCGAATCCTTCGAATCCTCCGGAAAGATCTCTTCACTTCCTAGATCTCAAGAGGGTTCTGAAGTTTTATTTGGACAGAACAAAGACACTGAGGAACTCAGAACGTTTGTTTATTAACTATGGTCCTGTTAACACAGGTTCTGCAGCTTCAAGAGATCCATTTCTAGATGGATAGTTTCTTGTATTCTACTGTCATACCAATTGGCCAACAAATCCCTTCTGGGGAAGCCTAAGGCCCATTCCACTAGGGGAAAGCTTCTACCACGGCTCTCCTGAGGAATGTCCCCATGGCAGAGATTTGTAAAGCAGCTACATGGCGATCAGTTCATACCTTTACTCGCCACTACTGTTTAGATGCTGACACGCAGGCAGATGCTCAGGTTGGGCAAGCCTCGCTGAGAAACTTGTTTGCTAATACTGTTTAACATGTGTACGTCAATTTAGTTCGCTGTTTTTTGCTCGTCCGCGCGGAAGTGGGTATGGGCTTGCTACTCTATTCAGTGCTTATGACTATTGATGAGTATCCCCTGGAAGAGAAGGATAAGTTACTTACCTGTAATCCTAGTTCTCTTCCAGAACTTTTAAAAAACCTGCTTCTGACAAGCCATCAGCGAGTTCTGTCGGTGAAGAAAAACATTCCAACTCTGTCGACGACTAGAGGTTGCACTTCAGGCACGTCGACAACTTGCTCTATGGCTCTCTCATCGTCGATGACGTCCTTGACATCGTCGACGCAAGATCTGATTTCGTCGACCATTCCTTAAACATCTTCTAAGGAGGCAGACCCATCGTCGACTAAACACTCATCGTCGACGTTGAAATTGAAGTTAACGACGACACCGCCGTCTTCGAGAAAAGTACCGTTGACGAGGTCATCGTCATCATCAACATCGTCGATGGAGAAGTCGACGAGGACATCACCATTGTCGAGCATGCCACCGTCGACTGAAACACTAGCGTCGACGAAGGTGCAGTCACCGGCTGTTGGACTTGGCCCTTTTTGGCTAAAGTTCCCTAAACTTTTTGCCTTCCCCTAGACCTTTTTTCTGACATGGTGTTACCAACTTAGATGCTTTGGGCACTTTGCCACTGCTGATCAGTGTCAAAGTGCAAGTGCTTCCTGTGTAAAGTGTAATGGTAATTGGTTGTCCATAATTGGTATGTTTGCCTTACTAGTAAAGTCCCTAGTAAAGTGCACTATGTGTGCCAGGGCTGGTAATGCAAATGCTACTGGTGGGCCTGCAGCACTAATTGTGCCACCCACACAAGTAGCCCTAAAGAAAGAACTCAGGCCTGCCACTGCAGTGCCTGCGCGCAGTTTGCTAACTGCCATGTTGTCCTGACAAGTGCACCCACTTGCCAGGCCTTACCCTTCCCTTTCCCTGCACATCAGACACCCCTATAGTAGGCCCAAGGTACCCCCCTGGGCAGGGTGCAGTGTCTGTGAAAGGTAGGACATGTACTGAGGTGTGTACCATGTCCTAACAGTGAAATACTCTCCATTTCGTTTTTTGAATGTTGCAAGGCCATCTTGCCCATAGGACAGAATGGGGAAGGCTGTGTAATATGTTTCCAGCCTATCTTCCCATAGGTTTAAGATGGAGAGGTGAAGTTTAGTGTGCCTGAGCTCACAATTTAATAACACATCTTTTTGTGAAGGTGGTTTTTGAATTGTGTGTTTAGAAACCACGCTTTTAGAAGTGGCTGTTTTTTTTGTTCTAACAATTCTGTGTGTCTCTGCCTGGTTGTGGATTGACTGTCTGGGTTTGAATGTGATAGGATCTGGGAAATGTCTTGACCCAGGGGAGGAGTAGGTGAGACAGCCACAGTTGACCTGCATCTGGAGTGTAGGGGGGAGGAGTAGCCCTGGAGGTGAAGAGGCCTGGGCTGCTGCCATAAAACAAAGGCTCCATCTCCTGCTGAGTGATTGAAGATCCAGACCCCCACTATCAAAGGAAGAAGGTGTCACTGGCAGGGAGACACCCAGAACTGGTTTGGACATGGGTCAGTTCCCCCTGAACACAAAGACTTCAAAGACATTTAGGGGTATAACTATGAGAGCTGAAACCCCTGACTTTAGACTGAAATCCCTATTGAAAAAGGATTGAACCTACTTGGTGCTCAAGAGGAACCTCTGGCAAAGAGGAACAGCTGAAGAGACTGAAGAGAAGGACTGCCCTTGCTGTGTGTTCTGGGGCTGGTCTGCAGTTTTCTGGTTTGACTAAGGAGAGGACAAGGGACTTTGCTGTGTGCTGTGTCCCCCTGCTTGTGAGGACTTTGCTGTGTGCTGTGTCCTGAAGTAGCGTGTCTCCAAGGGCCCGAGGAGAGCTGGCTCCTAGTTGTGGAAACTCAGGAACATAAAAGTTTCCAAGTGAGTCTCAGCGACGCTGTGTGCGTGTGCTTCGTGCAGCCTGAGACCTTCGTAAGAACTGCCCCGTGATCTTGTGCACCCGGAGTCCAAGTGAGTCTCAGCAACGCTGTGTGCTTCGTGCAGCCTGAGACCTTCGTGAGGATTGCCCTGTGATCGTGTGCACCCGGAGTCCAAGTGAGTCTCAGCGACGCTGTGTGCGTGTGCTTCGTGCAGCCTGAGACCTTCGTGAGGATTGCCCTGTGATCGTGTGCACCCGGAGTTCAAGTGAGTCTCAGTGACGCTGTGTGCGTGTGCTTCGTGCAGCCTGAGACCTTCGTGAGCATTGCCCTGTGATCGTGTGCACCCGGAGTCCAAGTGAGTCTCAGCGACGCTGTGTGCGTGTGCTTCGTGCAGCCTGAGACCTTCGGGAGGATTGCCCTGTGATCGTGTGCACCCGGAGCTCAAGTGAGTCTCAGTGACGCTGTGCGCGTGTGCCCTGTGGCAGCCTGAGACTTTCGTGAGAAATTGCCCCGTGACTGTGTGTCCCGGATCAGTCTTGTTCTCTGCTTCGATCGACAGCGTGGCCAGAACTGCTGGGATCGTCATTGCCATCGGCCCGGACCGGCATCCCCAGAGGAGCTGTGAGAATTCACAGCCGCCGGCCCGAGCCTGCCTTTGCCAAGGAGAGACCTCGAACCATCACCGTCGGGGGTCCGAGTTCCACTGCCCAAGATCAACGAAGTTGCACCGGAGGCCCAAGCCACGAGGAGAGGAGAGTGAGATCGCACCCCCCAGATAACGCTCAGCGAGCGTACGTGTGTCGCCGCCTGGGGCGGGGTGCGGGCTGCAAGAGAAACGCTCTCGGCCTTTCCCATCTTTGCAGCGCGAGCCCCCGCTCAAGTCCGTATCGCGGGCCGTACTTGCCGAGGAGTGGGAGTACCGGGGCTCGAGTGTGGAGCTGCACTTTGTTTTCCATCATAACAGTGTTGGGGTCATATTTTGGCAGTAGCTGACCGCGAGTCAGTAAGAGTGGCATAGAGACCGTCCAGAGCACCGCGATCGGTGCCGAATTGCATTATTTTTCCATGACGAACTGCCTGATTGTTGCATTACGACTTGCATTATTTTTGCATTATGAACTGCTTGATTGTTGCATTACGAATTGCATTATTTTTACATTACGAAGTGCCTGATTCTTGCATTACGAACTGCATTGCATTGCATTAGGACTGCATTGGATCATCGAGAATTTCTCATTAATACTGCAAGAACCTACCAGTGTTTGCTGGCCTAATAACTGGCAAGGTGAAATATTACAAATACGCATTTGTTGGATTTTTATCGTGTGGTCTCATCGTATATCTTTTTTTTATAAACATATAATTGTTTTTTATGAAACTCGTGTGGAGTCCATTTGTGGTGTTATCACTGTGTCACTGAGAGCATGGATGCAAATACTTTACACATTCGCCTTGGAGATAAGCCTGGCTGCTCGTGCCAAGCTACCAGGGGGTGAGCAGGGGTTATCTAATGGTGTGTCCCTCCTTACCCTGACTTAGAAGCAAGGGTCCCTATTTGGACTAAGGTACATACCTCAGCCAACTAGAGACCTCCAGTTCTAACATTGGCGGTCAGCGGTTGGGGATTTGAACATGTATTTGCAAATTCACTCACAGTGATTGGTGTACATCACTAGTTTAGCGCAGACCACGACGCAACCACATATTGTGTTTTGATTTTTGGTTCTATTTTTGAGCGACCTTTAAGCCACACATCATGTCTCAGAGGAGTCAAGTAGCCAGTGAGGTTGCAGAATTGCAGTTCGACATTGAGGCATTGCTTACCTACAAAGTTGATCAATTGAGGCAATTCTGCAGAGCTTTAGGATGTCCCATGAGAAGTAGCGCCAAGAAGGAGGACTGCAAACGGCCTTGAGGGCCTGGTGGGAAGCCAAAGGGGCTCAGGAGACAGGTGATGCTGAGGTGGATGAGGATGACCCAGGGAATGGATTTGGTCCACAGGATTTGCCGGTGGAAGGACCAGCCTCAGGGCTGGTAGTAACCATTCAGGGAGGAGTTTTTCCCCAGAGGAGCTGGAGGAAAACCAAAGGGTCAAAGAGCATGAGTTGGAGGTTTTAAAACTTAAGGCTCAAGCAGAAGAGAAAAAGCTGCTCATTGAAAGTGAAAAACGAGCAGAGGAGAGCAAGAACGCTCTCGCCTTGGAAGAGAAGAAGATTCTCTTAGCTCATGAGTTAAGCATGAGGGAACTGAACCTTAAAGCTAAACAGGCGGAGTCCAGTTTGAATGGTGGCAGCACACAAACAGTGCCAGCGGGTAAGGTGTACATTCCCAAAGACTTAGTGCGAGATTACCAATGGGGTGATGATATTTATGCGTGGTTCACGGCATATGAGATTGCACTGAGGATGAATGAGGTGCCTGAGAAGCATTGTGGGGCGGGCCTATGGAAACACTTTGAGGCTTCTAGGAGGGATGTTTTACCACCTTTAGAGAGGGCGGGAACCCTGACCTACGCCAATATGAAGGAGGCTTTATGCCTCAGGTATGGGCTCACTCCTGAACAGTACCTGCAGAAATTCAGGGATTTCCAGAGACTGAAATCCAGTACTCAGGTAGAGGATCTGGATGAGTACACGCGTGCACTGGATGATTGGGTGTTGGTTAGCATGGCGAATGATTACAAAGGATTGCTCAATTTGGGCTCCAGGGAGCCTCGGCTCAGTAAACATTTTTCAGAGTTGCGCCAACACCTGTTAGACTGCGAGCTCTTTGATTCCCAGGAGCTTGCCCCAGAGACAGGCCCCTGGTCATGGGTCGGGGGGTCTGAAGAAACACCAAAGGGGAACCCCAGCAGCAACTCAGGGATCTTCCAGTCCTGTGGGAGGGAAGAAGGACAGAGTGGTGCATTCAGGGTCCAGAGTAGTGGGGGGGGGGCGTGCAGGCTAGCACCCTGTCTCAAATGACAGGGAGAGAGTGTAAGCAGCGTCCCTGGGGGTCCCCAAACCCTCCAGAGACTGGAGGGATCCTTAGAGGAGCACCAGGGTGGAGGTCTAGAACCTACCTGCCAGCAGTGCGAGGAGGAACACCTAGCGTCAGGAGGTCGCGGGGCATCTGTGACCAGAGCTCCCGCGGTCCTGAAGTTTGTGGGTGCCATTCCTAAGTGGCAGGCACAAAAATCTAAATGGAAGGTTAAGGGGGAAAGGTGTTCCCCCATGGGAAAACCCATGGGACAGTGCCCAGCCAGTAGGGCTAGGTCCCCTAAAAGTGACCGGGGTAACCCCACCTCTAACCTGGAGGGCCAGATAACTGGAGACAGCATCCTGGCCGATGGGTCTTCCAGGGGTACCTCTCTAGGTGGGAGTTGGCAAGGGACCAGCACCCCTAGAGGGTCCCCGACTGCCAGGAAGTACCCGTGGAGCAGCATAGTTGGCCCAGGGAGTAGTGAACAAGAGAACCCCCTGGGGTCAGGAAGGCATAGAACAGGAGGGTGTCCCTGCGGTAGCGGGCCAACGCCCGTGTTATATCGCCCCAAGCAGGGAAGTCCATCAAGGTAGTTGATTGGTCTACCCTGGCTTAAGGCTGGGAGGGGGTTGTGTTGGACTTGGCCCTTTTTGGCTAAAGTTCCCTAAACTTTTTGCCTTCCCCCTAGACCTTTTTTCTGACATGGTGTTGCCAACTTAGATGCTTTGGGCACTTTGCCACTGCTGATCAGTGTCAAAGTGCAAGTGCTCCCTGTGTTAAGTGTAATGGTAATTGGTTGTCCATAATTGGTATGTGTGCCTTACTAGTAAAGTCCCTAGTAAAGTGCACTATGTGTGCCAGGGCTGGTAATGCAAATGCTACTGGTGGGCCTGCAGCACTAATTGTGCCACCCACACAAGTAGCCCAAAAGAAAGAACTCAGGCCTGCCACTGCAGTGCCTGCGCGCAGTTTGCTAACTGCCATGTTGTCCTGACAAGTGCACCCACTTGCCAGGCCTTACCCTTCCCTTTCCCTGCACATCAGACACCCCTATAGTAGGCCCAAGGTACCCCCCTGGGCAGGGTGCAGTGTCTGTGAAAGGTAGGACATGTACTGAGGTGTGTACCATGTCCTAACAGTGAAATCCTCTCCATTTCGTTTTTCACTGTTGCAAGGCCATCTTGCCCATTGGACAGAATAGGGAAGGCTGTGTAATGTGTTTCCAGCCTATCTTCCCATAGGTTTAAGATGGAGAGGTGAAGTTTAGTGTGCCTGAGCTCACAATTTAATAACACATCTTTTTGTGAATGTGGTTTTTGAATTGTGTGTTTAGAAACCACGCTTTTAGAAGTGGCTGTTTTTTTTGTTCTAACAATTCTGTGTGTCTCTGCCTGGTTGTGGATTGACTGTCTGGATTTGAATGTGATAGGATCTGGGAAATGTCTCTTGACCAGGGGAGGAGTAGGTGAGACTGCCACGGTTGACCTGCATCTGGAGTGTAGGGCGAGGAGTAGCCCTGGAGGTGAAGAGACCTGGGCTGCTGCCATAAAACAAAGGCTTCATCTCCTGCTGAGTGATTGAAGATCCAGACCCCCCCCCCTATCAAAGGAAGAAGGTGTCACTGGCAGGGAGACACCCAGAACTGGTTTGGACAGGGGTCAGTGCCCCCTGAACACAAATACTTCAAAGACATTTAGGGGTATAACTATGAGAGCTGAAACCCCTAGACTTTAGACTGAAATCCCTATTGAAAAAGGATTGAACCTACTTGGAGCTCAAGAGGAACCTCTGCCAAAGAAGAACAGCTGAAGAGACTGAAGAGAAGGACTGCCCTTGCTGTGTGTTCTGGGGCTGGCCTGCAGTTTGCTGGTTTGACTAAGGAGAGGACAAGGGACTTTGCTGTGTGCTGTGTCCCCCTGTTTGTGAGGACTTTGCTGTGTCCTGAAGTAGCGTGTCTCCAAGGGCCCGAGGAGAGCTGGCTCCCTGTTGTGGAATCTCAGGAGCATAAAAGTTTCCAAGTGTGTCTCAGCGACGCTGTGTGCGTGTGCTTCGTGCAGCCTGAGACCTTCGTAAGAACTGCCCCGTGATCGTGTGCACCCGGAGTCCAAGTGAGTCTCAGCGACGCTGTGTGCGTGTGCTTCGTGCAGCCTGAGACCTTCGTGAGGATTGCCCTGTGATCGTGTGCACCCGGAGTCCAAGTGAGTCTCAGCGACGCTGTTTGCGTGTGCTTCGTGCAGCCTGAGACCTTCGTAAGAACTGGCCCGTGATCGTGGGCACCCGGAGTCCAAGTGAGTCTCAGCGACGCTGTGTGCGTGTGCTTCGTGCAGCCTGAGACCTTCGTGAGGATTGCCCTGTGATCGTGTGCACCCGGAGTCCAAGTGAGTCTCAGCGACGCTGTGTGTGTGTGCTTCGTGCAGCCTGAGACCTTCGGGAGGATTGCCCTGTGATCGTGTGCACCCGGAGCTCAAGTGAGTCTCAGTGACGATGTGCGCGTGTGCCCTGTGGCAGCCTGAGACCTTCGTGGAAATTGCCCTGTGACTGTGTGTCCCGGAGCAGTCTTGTTCTCTGCTTCGATCGACAGCGTGGCCAAAACTGCTGCGATCGTCATTGCCATCGGCCCGGACCGGCATCCCCAGAGGAGCTGTGAGAATTCACCGCCGCCGGCCCGAGCCTGCCTTTGCCAAGGAGAGACCTCGAACTATCACCGTCTGGGTCCGAGATCCACTGCCCAAGATCAACGAAGTCGCACCGGAGGCCCAAGCTGTGAGGAGAGGAGAGTGAGATCGCACCCCCCAGGTAACGCTCAGCAAGCGGGCGTGTGTCGCCGCCTGGAGCGGGATGCGGGCTACGAGAGAAACGCTCTCGGCCTTTCCCATCTTT
Organism: Calotriton arnoldi; assembly: GCA_963921515.1. Classification (NCBI taxonomy): domain Eukaryota; kingdom Metazoa; phylum Chordata; class Amphibia; order Caudata; family Salamandridae; genus Calotriton; species Calotriton arnoldi. The sequence goes on along the minus strand of CAWUFW010000543.1, from coordinate 3,038,526 downwards.
ACAGCGCGAGCCCCCGCTCAAGTCCGTATCGCGGCCCATACTTGCCGAGGAGTGGCAGTACCGGGGCCGGAGTGTGGAGCTGCACTTTGTTTTCCATCATAACAGTGTTGGGGGCATATTTTGGCAGTAGCTGAGTCAGTAAGAGTGGCATAGAGACCGTCCAGAGCACCGCGATCGGTGTCGAATTGCATTATTTTTGCATGACGAACTGCCTGATTGTTGCATTACGACTTGCATTATTTTTGCATTACGAGCTGCCTAATTGTTGCATTACGAATTGCATTATTTTTACATTACGAAGTGCCTGATTCTTGCATTACGAACTGCATAGCATTGCATTAGGACTGCATTGGATCATCGAGAATTGCTCATTAATACTGCAAGAACCTACCAGTGCGTGCTGGCCTAATAACCGGCAAGGTGAAATAGTACAAATATGCATATGTTGGATTTTTATCGTGTGGTCTCATCGTATATCTTTTCTTTATAAACATATAATTGTTTTTTTATGAAACTCGTGTGGAGTCCATTTGTGGTGTTATCACTGTGTCACTGAGAGCGTGGATGCAAATACTTTACACTTTCGCCTTGGAGATAAGCCTGGCTGCTCGTGCCAAGCTACCAGGGGGTGAGCAGGGGTTATCTAAAGGTGTGTCCCTCCGTACCCTGACTTAGAAGCAAGGGTCCCTATTTGGACTAAAGTACATACCTAGGCCAACTAGAGACCCCCAGTTCTAACACCGGCGTTGTCGAAGTCTCATCCGTTGAAGAAGTCATTGTCGTTGACGACGTCACCATCGACAACTAAGTTGAAGGTAGTGGAAGGAAAGACACCGTTGTCGACGCAACCGTCGATGCAGTCGTCGATGAAGATTGTATCTGTGAAGCTCATTTCACCAACAAAGACACTGGAAACGAAAATTACACCAGAACACACCTCACCCAGTAAATATTTACTCTCTTACCCACTCATCTTTTGGAGGAGGGAGATTCCGAAGAAGATGAAGGCCCTTTTGGGGACGCACATAGCCCGTCAGAGTTGCACGTCAAATGTCAACCAGATGATGACGTTGATCAGCAATACTATAGTCAAGCCTATTTTACTCAAGCTGAACAAAGACATCAGCAGTATCACGTAGAAATGGTCAGGATGCCCTCTACAGTGTTATCTGATCTACAATTTATGTATCTGAAAGAGACAATTAGTTATGGATTCCTCACCTCAACCCCAGGCGTCAGACTGGATCCGGAGAATTTTTTCTTCAGCAGTACCCCTGCGCGTCGATAGGTGGCGTCGGTCGACTCCGCGTTCGCCGTTGGCATCGTGGTCACCAGAATGACATCGCGGTATCTACTTAGACGCCGCCCTCGCGCGCTGATGTCAGTTCTTTCTTTTTCCATGCCAGCCAGCGCAGATCCGGAGAGAGCAGTCACTTTTTGACTCTGTTTTTTTGCAACTTTTGTCGACATCTTTTTGAGGCTTTCGACTCCTGGTGCACGGAGAGATGTCACATCGGACCGGCTTAAAGGCTTGCGACTTCTGTAGCAAATTGATGTCGGTCACGGACCCCCACCTCGTGTGCCTTTGGTGCTTGGAGCGTGACCACGACCCGAAGTCGTGCTCCGACTGCTGGGCAATGAACCCGAAGTCTTTGCGGGAGCAGTTCCGTAAGCTTCTTGAGGCCCGGCAGTCGGCTCCGCGCCGTTCAAGGTCCCGGTCGAGAGGGGGGGTCGCGGGACCGGTCGCGGAGCCACCACAACCTTTCGTCATCGAAGTCTTCGGGTAAGTCGAGGAACAAGAAGAAGGCGAAGAAGCATCGTCGCTCTTCACGTTCTCCCCGTCCGTCGCCGACGCAACGTGGGAAGCGGAAGGTAGTTGTCCGGCTCCGCCCGCGGAGCCTGTTGGGTAGACTCCAGCCTTCCCTCCCTTTCTGGGAGCCGGAGCGACCCCTGCCCAGCTTCGCAGCTTTTACGAAGCCTTACATTCCATCTTTGCGCAGCCCGACTCCGCTGGCTCGCCCTCGGGCCCCGCAGACTCGGCTGGGGGCTCTAGGCCTTCGATGCCTGTGGTTTCGGCGCCGCAGGGCCCCCCAAGGATCCAAGCCTAGATCCGGATCGGCGCCGGTCGACCTCGTGACACCTCCTCCGGCGCCGAATCCAGTTAAGATACCTCCGCCCCCTCCGACGCCGGTTGTGTCCCCAGCCGATGTCGACCCCAGCCTCCCCCTCGATGTAGACACGGAGCCGGACCGACGTTGGGACCGGCACTGACCAGTACTTTTGTACCATTGTTCTCCCCTGGTGTTCCCTGTCGCCCTGAGTGGCTACCAGAGGAAGGTGAGGAGGACTGGGAGGGGTCTGTGGACCCTCTAGCAGACCAGTTGGAAGAACCGGACTGGAGAGAGGAGTTTGGTGAGGACAGTGGTCTGGACACCTCCCCAGACCTTGGCATGCTTTGTTATGTTATGTTATGTTATACTTTATTTATAAAGCGCACGTACACCAGATTGGTTTCATGGCGCTACTCTAAGGGTGCTGGTCTGAGATGTTACTCGTATGCCTGTCTAAATAGCCATGTTTTTAGGAGTCTGCGAAAACACATGAGGTCTGTGCAGGATCTGATTTCTATAGGCAGGGAGTTCCAGTATCTGGGGCCTAGAGTGGCGAACCTTGTTCCACCAAAACGTTTCAGTTTGAAGGAGGGTATAGTCAGGAAATGCATATGGGCAGATCGCAGGTTGCGGGTCGGAATGTATCTTTCAATAAGGCTGTCGATGAATTTGGGGTTTCTACCATTCAGGGACTTAAAGATAATGCACCCCACCTTAAAGGCGCATCTCTGAGCTATGGGGAGCCAGTGCAGCTTCCTTAGAAGAGGAGTGACATGTTGACGCCTGTTTTCCTGAAGAATCATTCTGGCTGCCTGATTCTGTACTAGTTGAAGGCGAGGCCCTAAACCTTGAGCTTCCTACGGTGGCGGTCAGGACTAACCTCCTGACCGAGGTGCTTCAACCGGCAGCGGCCTCTTCAGAGCCCCTGTTGCCGTTCAATGAGGCCCTCACGGACATCCTTTTGGGCACTTGGTCCAAGCCCAACACAGGGCTCCTGTGGATAGGATGATTGCCCGACGCCACCGCCCGGCCTCTGGTAACCCCATTTTCCTCTCCCGTCACCCCACCTCATTCCTCACGTCAACCGCTTCCTCCGGAAGGAGAAGTTCAGAATGTTGACACTGGCTCAGGTCCTGTCTGCCCTCGACCCTGGAGACTGGATGGTAGCGTTGGACTTGCAGGACGCTTATTTTCATATCCCCATCCTGCCGGCCCATCGGCGTTACCTACAGTTCTCATCCAGGGGATACTCATCAATAGTCATAATCTATGAATTATCCCCGCCCACGTGCGGGATCCCGGAGTATATAAAAAAATACATATATATATAAATATATACATATGTGAAACATATACATGCAGCCTAACAATGTTTCCAACATGGCAGAATTGCCAAAATTACATAGGTTTGCATTGTAAGACAAATACCCTCCTAACCCATAAGGAAAAGAGGACATGCACAGAACAATTGACATATATCAATGCTTTATTGCCACAAGGAAAACTTGTAATTGCAGGCATTCGCCTGTAGGCTGCATTGCAGAGCAATAATGAAAACAAGACAAAAAAACTGGCACCTTGCCTTTAAGGCTTCCAAGGTTTAGGATACCGTGCCTTTAAGGCCTGCAGGAGACCCTTTGCTCCCATCATGCACCACAGGTGACAGTTAGGTCAGTTCTTTTTCCGGCTCCTTCTATGAGGATCCTGGAGTTTGAGCTCTTCAGTTTTTTGACTGAAAGATTAATATTTGATATTTCCTTGGAAATGTTGACATTTTCTGATACCTGGAGGTATTGTCTACTGGTTTTTGGTAAAATTTCCAGTCAGAATGCCTGCTTTATTTCGAAAATGTCCTTCCTGTGGCAAGAAAATGGCACTGTCAGACCCACACTCGGCGTGTATTGTGTGCCTTCCAACTTCACACAATCCTGACCAGTGCTATCATTGCCAGAAATTTACTAAAAGGACTTTGCGTGACAGAGAACGCATCAAGCTACATGCCTTGCTGGAGAGGGAAGGCCATCATGGAGGTGGCCATGGTGTCAGAGCTCCCTCTTCAAGCCAACAACACCGAAAACGGCGTCGTTCCACCTCTCCTGAGTCCAGGAAGAAGCAGGTGCCTGAATGTTCACCGTCGGCGTCAAGATCGCCGTCGAAGAGGCAGAGGCATTCTTCAACGTCGAGGGACAAGCCAGTGTCTAGACGTCGAGACTCTCCGCCGCATGCCAGTAAGTCGGCGTCGAGGCACAGCCCTTCGGGCTCGAAGGCTGTGGGTCCAGAGAGACCTTCCAAAACTCTGTCGACGTCGAGGCTTCCGTCGACGTCGAGGCATTCTCCGCCACCCTCGAGGGGGTCGGCGTCGAGAGACTCGCCGGCAAAGACTATGCCGCGAGGGGACATATCGACGTCGAGAGCAACGACAAGGTCCCGTCAGTCGACGTCAAGGAGGTCGACGTCAGCGAGAGAGATGACGTCGAGATCCCCCCATCGACGTGGGCGGTCGACGTCGAGACATCAGTCGCCGTCGAGAAGATCAGCGTCAGCGACAAGGGCAACGGCGCCGACAGTCGACGTCAAGGTCCCCCCATCGACGTGGGCGGTCGACGTCGAGATCTAGAGCGCTGCACAGATCAACGGTGAGGGCGCAGACTTTATGGACGTCGATGGACAGGAATGCAACGTCGAGATCCCGTTCGACGTCACGGGCCCAGTCGTCTCCAGGGCTGAATATTGTGCAGATTTCTCCAGAGAAATCTCCTTCAGCTGGTCAAACGAAGGTTTGCGGCCTATCACCTCGCTGGCTACAGGGTGTTGGAGCAGCTGCCCGCAGAGGTCCGGGCTCGGACTACTCTCGGTCATACAGACCTTCTAAGTCGCCTCCAGCAAGGCCTTCCACGCCTTCCAGAAGACCAAGGTCACACCGATCTCGGTCAGGGGGTCGTCGCAGTTCGCACTACGATCCTTCACATAAGAGGAGGCGCAGAACATCATCCACCTGTTCTTCGTCCTCTATTCGGGATTACTCGCCAACCTTTTCAGCTACGCCACCTTCCAGGGTGTCTCCAATTGATGACATTGGGACTTTCTCTGACGTACTTGGCAGAGGAGCTAAGAAACTTAATATCAGTTTATGCACTCCTGTGGTCCCGACATCGATTATATTTGAGACATTGCACCATCGTACAGCTCCCAGACCTTTGCTACCTCTGGTGCCAGGTTTTTAGAACCAGCTATGGCCACATTCCTCACTCCTGCCACAGTGGGATCGGTCCCGTCGAGGATCGCAAAGAAATACAAAGCTCCAGACCAGGATCCCTTGTTCCTTAGGTCTGATCCTCCGGCGGATTCAATCATTGTGGCAGCCGCCAGGAAAACGCAGTCAGCAGCCTCATCAGCCTCTGTTCCTCCAGAAAAGGACAGCAAACAAATGGACTCTTATGGCAGGAAGATGTGCAATACCTCTGCATCATCTATGAAGATTGCAAGTGCTTCAGCCCTGCTTGGGCGCTATGACAGGTCTCTTTGGGACTCTCTGGCTAGGTTCACTGACAAGCTTCCCAAAGAAGATTGACAAGACTTCCACGAAATCTTGCAAGAGGGTGGTCTAGTAGCCAATCAAATCATCAGCGCGGCTGCGGACGCCTCAGATCTCGCTGCGCACGGCTATTCACAGGGCATCTGTTTGCGGCGCTCAGCGTGGCTGCGCCTCACAGGTCTAAAACCGGACGACCAGAAGAAAATCCTCAACCTTCCTTTTAACGGCTCCTCCTTATTCGGTTCTCATGCTGATGAGGAAATGACAAAGATGAAGACCGAGCTGGACACGGTCAAAGCAGTTGGACTGGAAAAGCGGAAGGAGTTTCGCAAACGCTTCCGTCAGTACGACAAGCGACCCTTCCAACAGAGGGTTCAAACCCCTCAGTGGTCCTCCCAGAACCAACAAAGGTACCAATTCCAGCACAAGCGGCCTGGCAGGGGTAGAGGTAACAATAAACAACAGCAGTCCTCCACCAAGCAACCTCCAAAACAGTGAGGCATTGCTTCCTCCGCACCCGTTCGCCACTCCGGTAGGAGGGAGTATCGTTTGTCACCTGGAAGAGTGGGAATCCATAACAAGAGACAGATGGGTGCTGAATATTGTACAGCATGGTTACTTGCTGAGGTTCAAGACCCCTCCTCCGCAAGTTGCCCCTCTATTGCTGTGCCTTCCTCAACAACACAATTTATTGTTACAGGGCGAAGTGGATACCCTCCTCTCCAAAAAGGCCATAGAAGAGGTCCCACCTCACCAGCGAAATCAAGGGGTGTACTCACGGTACTTTCTGATCCAGAAGCGAGGAGTAACCAAAGAGTACAGACCTATCCTCGACCTGCGCCTGCTGAACAGGTTTATAAGAAAAGAGAGATTTCGGATGCTAGCCCTGCACCAGATTTTCCCACATCTTCATCTGGGAGACTGGATGTGTGCCATCGACCTGCAGGACGCCTACTTTCACATTCCTGTTTCAGTGAAGCATCGCAAGTTCCTCAGGTTCCAGGTGTCTCAGCAGCACTATCAGTACCGAGTACTTCCATTCGGGCTCAAATCTGCCCCCCGAACGTTCTCCAAGTGCATGGCGGTGGTAGCTGCTTTCCTCCGCAAGCGCAGAATCTTCATCTATCCCTACCTAGACGACTGGCTCCTGAAGAGTTCCACGCCTTCACTACTCCAGAGCCATCTCACTTACTGTCTCAACCTGCTTCACTCCCTGGGGTTGCAAGTCAACTACAAGAAGTAAGTTCTCAACCCTACGCAGAAGATACATTACCTGGGCGCTTCCCTAGACACAGCAAAGGCAAGCGTGTGTCCTTCGGAGGAGAGGTTGTCCTCAATGTTGATCAAGTGCCGTGCTCTTCTCAGCATTATACATCCCACAGCAAGACAGGTGTCATCATTGCTGGGATCGATGGCCTCATGCATCTTCATTGTGCCCAATGCCAGACTTTACATGCGGCCGCTACAGCAATCCCTCGAAGATCAATGGACACAGCGCTCAGGCCGTTGGGAAGATCGTGTCTCTCTTCCTCAGGCGGCCAGGGACTCCATCAAATGGTGGATGAAACGTTCACACCTTCGGCAAGGGGTACCTTTTCACCAGGTCCCTCTGACACAGACTATAGTTACCGATGCCTCACTGCAAGGTTGGGGAGCTCACATGGGCCAGCTTCAGGTACAAGGTCTCTGGTCCGAGACAGAGAGAAGTTATCACATCAACTTCTTGGAGCTAAGGGCAGTCCATCTGGCTCTCAAGTCTCTGTACCCGTCCCTTCAGTCCAACTCCATTCAGATTCAGACAGACAACACAACAACAATGTACTATCTGAACAAGCAGGGAGGCACCAGGTCACGGGTCCTGTCTCTGGAGTCACAGGCCATATGGAAGTGGCTTCTGGCGAGGAGTCTCACGATCGTAGCTGTTCACCTCCCAGGAACCCTGAACGTGCAGGCAGATGTTCTCAGCAGAGACTTCGTAGAAGCACACGACTGGGTGTTAAACGAAGAAGTCGCTCAGGGCATTTTTCGACAATGGGGAGTGCCAGACATCGACCTGTTCGCAGACGCGATAAATACAAAATGCCCCGTCTTCGCGTCCAGATTCCCTCAGCAAGGATCACAGGGGAATGCACTTTTGATAAGATGGTCGCAGACATTGCTGTACGCTTTTCCACCACTCCCTCTGATTCCTGCGGTTATCCAGAAGTTTTACAGGACCAATGCCAGAATGATCCTGATAGCACCAGAGTGGCCGCGCCAGTGGTGGTATCCGGACCTCCTGCAGCTATCCGAAGTTCCACACCGGAGGCTTCCCTGCCGCCCAGATTTGTTGACCAAGAACGAGGGGAGAGTTTTTCATCCCAACCTCCCGTCCCTGCGATTGACTGCATGGCTCCTGAAGTCATCCAGTACGGACACTTAGACCTCCCTGCGGATTGTATGTCCATTCTCAAGGAAGCAAAGAGACCCTCCACCAGGAAATCTTATGCTTTCAAGTGGAAAAGATTCTACCTGTGGTGCAAGGACAACGCCTTTGATCCAACTAAGGGCCAGGAGCAAGTGATCCTTCCCTACTTGCTACACTTGGCAAAGTCAGGTCTGCAATATTCCTCCATTAGGGTTCACCTGGCTGCTATAACAGCTTACAGGAAGTCCCCTACCCAGGGTTCCTTTTTTCAGATGCCAGTAGTAAAGGATTTTCTGGAAGGACTCAGAAAGGTTTATCCACCAGTGAGATCTCCTTCTCCCCCCTGGGAACTTAACATTGTTCTTACTAAACTTATGAGTGCTCCGTTCGAGCCTATTCATAAGGCGTCTTTGCAGCATTTGACCTGGAAGGCCGCTTTTTTGGTAGCCATAACTTCTGCCCGCAGGGTGAGTGAGATTCAAGCCCTGTGCTGTAAGGCACCTTATACTGTTTTTCATGCCAATAAGGTGGTGCTACGTACACATCCGAGCTTCCTCCCGAAGGTGGTCTCGGATTTTCACATCAATCAGGTTATTACGCTGCCCACCTTCTTTCCTAAACCTTCAACTCCCCCTGAGAGATCTTTACACTCTTTAGATCTCCGGAGAGTGCTGAAGTTTTACCTTGACAAAACTCTCACACTGAGGAAATCTGACCGGCTCTTTATTAACTACGGTTCTACTAACACCGGTCTAGCTGCATCCAAAAGATCCATCTCTCGATGGATTGTCTCTTGTATAGCTTTATCATACCAGTTAGCTAACAAGACCTTACAAGGCAGACCTAAAGCGCACTCTACCAGAGGGAAAGCCTCTACCACTGCTCTCCTTCGCAATGTTCCAATGTCTGAAATCTGTAAGGCAGCCACATGGCGATCGGTGCATACCTTTACACGCCATTACTGTATAGATTCTGATGAACAGGCCGATGCCCAGGTGGGGCAGGCCGATGCCCAGGTGGGGCAGGCCTCTTTGAGGAATTTGTTTACATGATTGCAATTTGAATGTTATGTTCTGTATACTCCGTTGCTCGTCCGCGAGTTGTTGGGTATGGGCTTGCTACTCTATTCATAGATTATGACTATTGATGAGTATCCCCTGGATGAGAAGGATTAGTTACTTACCTGTAATCCTAGTTCTCATCCAGGGGTATACTCATCATAGTCATAAGCGATCCTCCCTCCTCCCCGGACGAGCATCTCTGGAGTTCTTCTTTAGATTGCATCCTATACTCAGGTGTCTCTACATTGTACTGTCATAAGGTTTCTGCACATACACAGAGCTATGCACAGGAAAATGGGACCCCGGAATACAGTGGTTTGCCACCATATACCGTAGCACCCAAAAACCCCAACCCAACTAGCTTAGCATCCCATTAGCACACAAGTACTAATGTTTGGACAACCCAGAACACGGTATCTTTATCTCAGGACTCACAAAAGCAAGAACACTCTTTCGTCACTCACTCGTACTTGTCCACAAGGTGCGTAGGAAGAGACACTGGATAGGTTAAAATGTTTATTCCAACTTACGTGCTCTAATGTACAGTACACGTGTCAGTACTAATAACATAATGCATATTACTAATATAAGCAGCATGGTTACAATTCCATAGAATACAAACGGGGAAAGCATCTCAGAGCTCAGTGGATAAACGTATAAATAACATTACCACCCTCCCCTTGCAGTAAGATAGTTTATTATAGTAATAGAAGACCTCTGGGCTTTGACTAGCGAACCCCCATACCTCAGTCTCTAGATGCAGAATTACATCAGCAGGACATCATAGCTCTTCTCACTGAAAGGGATTTCTCCAAGTGTGTTTAAGCGCTAGTAAACCACAGTATTAAAAGCATATCAAATCCTTCATGGCAATTGCACATAATGTTATGTCTGGGTGCGCGAGACTGGCCATATCAGGAAGAACCAGAATACATTGTTATGTGACCTTGTACATGTTTGTGCAGACTGAGCCCAAAAAGGTGAACAACAGAAAATGCAGACAGTGCAAAAGAACTTGGCACGAGCAAAGGGCGAGGAAGGCCCGGCTCAGTGTAACGTGCGCAAAGAAAAGCAGCATGGCAGCCAGGCCTAGGCCAACATAACAAGGCAGGTAACAATCCACAAGACACCCTCCCCTGGACAGTCTGGCGGCCAGGACAGAGGCCCATCAGAGGAGAAAATTGACGTCGGAGCACAGGAGCGCCCAAACGGCGAAGGGCAGGTCAATCCATGAAAGTGAAAGTGCAGAAAAAAGCCATACCCTCCAAGAGTTCATCATTGGAATCGTCAAAAAACATAGATGCCATCCAATCCATGAGTTCAAAAGAGCAGGAATGCTCCTCAGCAAAGGGAGCATCCAGAAGCAATGCGGGACAGCTTGCGTGATAATTGAAACAGCTTCGTTGTAGGAGATCCTGGGCAGCCGCCCAGATATCCCATTGCGCCAAAATCCCCAGTGCAGCCGCACGTGCCATACAGCCAGCAACGGAACAGTCCTGCTCATGGGCCTCTAAGGGACCCATCAACTGAACAAAATCCGGAACAGACAATGACGAATTGGAGAGGCAATAATCCAGAGTCCAGGTGAAAGGACAGCGGACACAAGTCATCACAGGTTGCACGCAAGTGAAATACGCAAAGCGAAATGAAAGAGTATATGACACACTCAGTGTCGCCAATGGCAAGACACCAAAACCAGCCAAAAGGCGCTCACGGAGCAGCTGGAGGCGTTCTGGATCGAGCAGGTCCCATCGGGGAGCAGCCATTGCGCAGAAAGCAAATTAAGAGCAAGACACCAGCCGCTAAAGCGAGGATCAATGGGAAACCGCCAAAGACACTGGAAAAAATAGAATGTATGAAAGCCGGGATGACACCAAAAATAGTTTGGAAGGAGGACACCAAACCCGACCCCACGACCTTAAAAAAGTGCACTAGGCCTTCAGTGTTAGATGCGTTAAAAATACGATGTATTAACTCCCCAAAATGTTGGGGGAGATTAGTGTTTAAAAGGGCCTGTATTTCACTGTGGGTACTCGCCACCTGGAGAATGAATGTCTCCCGGGCGGACGTGAGCATAACTTCCTCGTTTAATAATAGTGCCTTTATTCTGCTCAGTCTATTGAAATCTGCTTCCAGGGTAGGGATGGAAGGCCAAATAGAGATATCAACCTTGCCGTGAGGGGGAGGAAACAGCACATTTTTGCAGCAGACAACCCTGTGCGAAACTGTTACAATGTAAGGAATGCCAGCCTGCAGGCCACAACAGTTTTCGTTATTTAAAAGTAAATAACTACCATTGGAAAGGAGAGTGAAAGTAGGTGAAATAACAGGAGCAGGAATACCTTTCAGCACACAAGCAAGATTAGGAGAGGAAACGCTACATGAGCCATGCAATTTAATGTGTTTACAAATAAGCGAATGACCTATAGTCGAGTCGCAGTACTCCCCCGTGAGAAAGACTTCCTTGCCGTCCCGAAGGCATTTATACATGAAAGGCAAGGACCAGAGTTCATGCAGGAAAGCACTGCCCAATGGCCGGTAACGGCCCACAGGATAATGTTTCATGCACGAGTCAAATTCAAACAAGGAAAATGGTAAAGCTATAACCCCATGGACTAGCCATACAGCAGAATCGAGTTCTGCAACAGAGAACGGCAATGGATCCACCTTTTCGATATGTAATAGATTGTAAGTTGCATCCTTCATGGACATAAATTGCTGTTTATCAGTTAAGTTAAAAGGTAGAAATAAGGCAGAGGTGTTCAAGAAATGCCAAGGCACTTTACCTAACTTAAGTGTTTGTAAAGTCCATGCAAACTGCATAACTGAGCGCAATTGATTCTGACCATGATATAACACAGAAACATCATCTTGTACAATATCAACAACAGAGGACACAATATTCTCTAAAGTGTAAATGCGAGAAGACAGGGTATTAATACTATTGTCAACAACAGCAAGCACCTTTTCCATATTTGCTTGATCTATTTCCCGAAGACGGGAAGCAGCTTCCATTTGTGATAGCTTCCAGAGTTCATTATACGTTTCATAAATGAATCTCTTAGGTCGGGGACCACGAGGTCCCAAAACAAAGTCGGACAGATCAATATTGCCTGTAAGGAGGGACAAATGTTGTTTAACAGAATCAAGGGACGAATGTTGCAGCCATTGTTTGCATAATTTACCAACAGAGTATGTAGTGACAGTACGGGCATCAGTAAACCTCGGATCAGGCCTATTCTGTGTGTAGCTAGCACCAGTATTATGAAAACGCATTTGACATGCATTAGATGATATAGGCCATACTAACCAGGGTGACTGAACCAGCTCAGAAACATTAAACGAGTTATTTTGTAACATTGCCTGCAGGGACACGAGGGACAGATTGAATCGTGAGCTTTCATTTGGAAAACTCGACAGGGATGGTATTGATGGCGTATTCAATTGTTTAGTGGTTGCTAAGCCCCAACATGTAGTCTGATAGATGGAAGCATTTAGGAACATAATTTGGGTAGGGATGAGGCACGCACGATGCAACGCCTCGGTTCCCTGTACCTGCCATGGCTTGGAGCCCCAAATAGATTTTAAATCCACTGTATTATCCCAGTACTCATAACCACCCACAGCTAAGGCACTTAGAAAGGAACCTGAATAAAGCAATTTGGTGTGTGTTAACATAATTTTCTGAGTTGATGTGTTATTTAGTCTAAAATAATAGGATGCAGGGTTCGACCGATTAAAATCAGTAAAATAATTAAACTTATTTCGAAGAGTTTGAGAGCTACCTGGCAAGGGGTTTGGACAATGTTCCCATTGGGTATAGTTAACAGAACTACGCAGGGCACTGGGCTTATGGAGAAAATGATTACCCCAATGTTGGTAACAATACAAATCGGCATAATTAGCAGAATTCATATATAAATCTTCAGCATTAAAAGATGCATAATATTTTAAATCGGCAAACAAAGCTTCAACGGCATGCACATCCCAATCATCAGAATGAATATTATTTTGTACTACATCACCCATTGAAACACGAAGGACATTAGGTACATTAATAATTTCCGTCGGACCATGGATTTGATAGTTCACTGCATCCCATACGATGCCATCAGCAACTGGGAAGGCTGAAATGTTCACAAATGTGTGGTCACGCTTCATGATGTGAGACGAGGAATGAGGAGCCAAAGTTCCAGAAACAGAGTCTACAGCAGAGCGTTCAGGTAAATAGTGACCATTAATTAGTAGAAAAAACACTGTGACAAAGCCAATGGACATGAACAAAAATATCAAGAAAAGTACCAACCAGAGGTATGTCCAGGGTGGAATCAAAAAATTGTCTCTAAACCAGGATACAAAAATACTGAACTTGGATGGAACTTTTGAAGATGTGGAATCCGAATCAAAGGAATAACGAGTCGGGCTTAGTGGCGTTGTTGGTTGATGTGCCACCGATTCTGATGCAGGATAAGTATACTCGTCCCCGTCGATATTGGTGGAGAGTTGGGGATCAATCGTAGTTTCAGGCAAATCAACCATCTCAATTACAGCATCAGCGATCGTTCGTGCAGATGGACTATGAACATATGTCCGATAAATGGCAGGACAAGAGACCGCTGGTGTGACACTATTCAGGATCGGCCAGGCGCTGTAGCTTGACATTTTCAACTGAGATGTATCTGTTCTCTTTGCGACCAGGAAGCGGTGGTAAAATGACTGTACGTGTTCCCTTCAGGCCAAGAACTGGAACCGGTGCACGAAAAGAGGGGCCAAATTCTTTTTGTTTTCAACCTTCTCTCGAACCAGTTCTCCAACTTTCGGAAGCCAGCCGGCTACCGGAATCTGCAACGCAGGATCTGTGGCTGAAGGTAAATGTGTAGTTGCAAGTTTGTCTCGGGCTTCTTGTAAGTCCTGTAACATAGCAGAATGGTTATCTACATCAAACTTGGCGGATTGCGCCGCGATGTCTGGACCCTCAAGGTCAGGCACAAACATTCTTATGCCAAAGAGCATTTCGTATGGGGTCCGCCCACCCAGAGGTCTTCTAGGGAGATTATTAAGTGCACGCTGAACGGTATACAAATGGGCCAGCCAGTTCCTGCCAGTACCTATAACCCTAGCTGTTAAGGATTGCTTTAAGTCACGGTTCATTCGTTCAACGATAGAGTTGCCCTCAGGCCTATACGGAGACGAAAATTTCACCCGCACCCCAAGCGAAGCCATTGCATCCTTGTAAGCCCTAGAGGCAAACGCTGGACCTTGGTCCGAATGGAAGGTGCCGCATGCGAAAATTCCCACAAAGACACGCAAATCCCTGATTACATTTCGGGCGTCAGCACTCCGTTGTGGCCAGACCCAGAGAAACCGTGTGCACGAGTCCACTGCCACTAAGATGTATTTATAAGCAGTGTCTGATGAGAATGGACCGCAGTGATCCAAGTAAACACACCCAAAGGGTCTGTTAGCAATGCAGAGCGGTGTTTGTGGTGGACGTGTTACCGTGGAAGGCTTAATCTGTTGACAAACGTCGCAAGAAAGCACAAAAGCACGGGTGTCTTTATATAACCCACGCCACCAATAACGCTGCTGCAAGATGGAAACCGTAGCTGACACACCTGCATGTGCCGAAGCCATGCCTTCGTGTGCAGCTGATATCAAGGCACTCCTGCGGTCCGCGTTGGGGATCAGCCGATCTCCAACGTCAGGTATAGTTACATAAGGAACCTGATCGGGACTTAATTTGTAAGAATACTTGGAAGGGAAACCTGTAGGGTAATTATCACCTTCCTTGGTTGCAGCAATAGCTGCTAAAATAACAGGGTCTATTTTAGACATGGACCTGGTAACCGCTGCTACTGAACACGTGACCACTGCTGAACGGGCAGCCTCATCTGCCAGATCGTTACCAATAGCGTGTGCGCCCACCCGCTGATGGCCTAAGGTGTGAACCACCTGTGTGAGGGGCAGACGTTGTTGCAATTCTGCCACTCGAACCCAAAGCATTTTATGCTTAATTGTGCTCCCTTTTGCGTCCTTGTAGTCGTTTTTCGACCAGAAAAACAGATTGTCATTGTAAGATTGTACACAGTAAAAAGAATCACATACAATAAGAGTGGTCTCATCCTGTGAAGCGAACTCAAGTGCAAGTAGCAATGCATGCAGCTCGGCCAATTGTGCGGTACTATCTCCAAGTGTGCGAGTGTGCACTACAGAGGATTTGAACGTTCCATTCACAAAGGAACCCGCAACAATAGCACATGCAGCTGAATAAGCGTGCATGGACCCAGTGGCCGGTTGCGCCGAACCATCGGTGTAGATCACACATTTGTAATCCTCAAGCGGTAGTAAAAACAAAGGAGGAGGATGAACGAATTCATACTGCAAAAACTCCTGAGTCTGAAGAGAAGAATCAAAAACAAAAGTGACGTCCGAAGACGTCAAAGATGTAGCCCATTGTATCCAACGGGGATGCATTGCTTTTGAGTTCGGTACACTTGCCTTTGTTACTGCCTCCAGGGCAGGACAGGGTGTTACCACCAGAATCCGCTTACCCTGTGCCAGTGCGCGTTCTTTTAGAATCGCCATTTGCACTGCAGTCAGAACTTTTTCAACAGATGTAAAGCGCAATTCAGCGGAAGTGTACAGATGTGACTTGTATGCGATAGGTACTGTATCACCTTCATTAAAGGTCAAATAGGTGAATCCCACCGCCCCGGAATTATTCTAATCACCAGGTTTGTGTGGTTATCACGAGTCAAAAGATATTTAGACTCTAAAAGGTCTGTCTGCAAAGACTGCAGAATTGAGGTATGCTCAGGCAGCCAGCAAGACCTTGAATAAGTAGGTTGTATCAAAGCATACAAAGGCTTGATACGCTGGGCATATTCGGGAATGTAAGTACGCCCGAAGTTCAGGAAACCCAGCAAAGACTGAAGCTTCTTCAGAGTATTTGGGGGGCACAAATGTGCACATTTTTCCAAGAAATGGGGGGCTAAGCCCTTACCTTCGTTATTGAGCTCATAGCCCAAGAACAGAACGGTAAATTCAGCAATGTGTGACTTAGCAAAGTTAAATTTGTAACCCTGCTCCGCAAATTCAAGAATAATGCGGTCCACACGGGACAAATGCTGAAATAATTCGTCGTCCGTCAGATAGATGTCATCTACGTACGAACATGCGTCTTGATCAATGTCATTTAACAAAGAAACAACACGGGCGGCGAATATACCCGGACTATTTTTGTAGCCCATGGGTAAACGCCGGAACTGGAATAATTTACCACCGGAAGTGAATGCGGTCCATTGACCACTCTCCGGGGCTAGGTTGTGCGTGTAGAAACCGTTTGAAAGGTCAAGTGTCGTTTTGTATTTTTTACGAACAAGACTGTCTACAAGCGCAGAACTGTGTGTATTTTGCACCGCAAAGTTCCGACAATGAGTATTTAAATGCCGGTAATCCAAAACTAAGCGGTACGATCCGTCGGGTTTAGAAACCACGAAAAGGGGATTGTTCATAGGTGATACGCATGGTTCAATTACTCCCTGATATTCCAACTGTGTCAGAATTTCGGAGACGGGGCCTTTTGCCTGCCGTTTTATGGGATATTGGGGTTGTGGCTGCGGTAGTGACCGCAAAGGTATTGCATGAGGAGGTGATTCTTCATCCCATCCCACATGGTTGCGGTATAACGCTGGTGCCAGGTACACAGCCCACTCAGCTGCAAGTGCTTCAGCTTTGTCCTTTGGGACATGCCTTGATAAGCTTGGAAGGATTACCTCCTCTCCTTTATGTGCAGCTAAAACGAATGGGGGTGGCCAATCCACCTCTGCTAACAAAATGTCATATGAAGAGGTTAGATTTTCCCAAAAAATCCCTCTTATTTCACGCGGTATGTCACCTTCAATTTGTATGACTATATTATATAGTCTGTCAGGGAGTGCCACTCTCGTGTCAGCTGTCTCTACAGTAACGAATGTTTCAGTTGCTGTCGCCTCCATATGAGGACGTAGCGCCTCCCGCACTATGGTAACTTCCGCGGCGCTGTCTAGGAGGGTCACTGCCCACGTCCAATTCTGGAGTCTCGTTCTCACGGTCTGAGGCATATTTCGCTGTAACAGCGGCAACCTTTTTCTTCTGAAATTGCGGTCGAGGAAGGTGAAAGTCTTCTGCTTTCCCTCTGACTTGTTGTCGAGGTTGGTCTCGCTCCTGGGGAGCCTCTCGGCCCCTTCCTCTATCTTGACGTCCTCCTCCACCAGCCTGTGACGACGTCTGGGCCTGTGAAGAACGAGGAGAACGCGTATCAGAGCTCTGAAACCTTTCTGGTGATTTAATCCTTGACCTATCACGTAAATCATAAGTACGTTCAGAAGAAACCGAAACTGGGGAAGCGCCTCTCGACCCCGGCTTCTTTTGTTGCTTACCCTGTTTTTTCTGTCTCCAACTCTTTTTAGTGAAGACCGGTTTATCATCTTTCTCAGATGCACTTTTTGTTTGTATAACTTGTGTTTGCGATTGAGTTTGCATTTTTACAAAAGGCTTGTTGCCTAGGCTATTTCTTCCAATTGTTTTATAAGCCCGGGCTATTATTTTCGGTAATTCGCGAGGCCTGTCCAACTCTGGGACCAAAGCCAAAGCATTCGCTACTTGAAAGTTCATAGCATCGCCCTTGACATTTCCAAGGATCAGCTCAGCTACTACATCAAACACTCCCACTAGTCTCATCCCTAATTCCACAGCCGCTTCAGGGCCATGTTCATCCTGTACTTTTTTAATTACAGAGGGTAGAACCGTCATGGAAGGAGTTCCAAAACATTTTGAATAAACTGCTGCGAATACCTTACCCCAGTTTTCACATGATGTCAAATCGGGGATTATGTCTTTTGGCAAACTTATCGTGAGGATGCGGTGTTTATCTACTGGGGATGTATGTGGAAACACTGCTTCTATCTGATCGAACTTTTCTGCAAGCCAGTAAGGATAGTCGTCCTTATTTTGTGGACGTTTGCCCATCACAGAATTTACCATGACAGGACTTATAGTCACTCCAGCAGCAATAGCTGGTTGGCCTGCGACTACAGGAGCAGCTCCATGGAGGCTCCCTGTAACGTATGTCACCAAGGCTCGATGCACTCGCACCAATTCGGTATGCATAGTGCGCAGTTCCGTAAGCGGTAATGCCAGATAATTTGGATGCGGGGTATACCCGGCCAATACAGGCCAAGTGGCCCCCTGAATTGACAAGGGGCCTAAACGAACTGCGGTAGTTGGTTGTGGTAGGGCGCCATTAAACCAAACACGGTGCTGCCAAGCCGTGAGAGGTACTTCAAGAGTGGTATAGGGTCGATAGGCAGCAGGAATAGCGGTGGGCTTATATTCATGAAACAGATTATCATCTGCCTCCACCGCTTCAAAAGTGATCCAAGTGTAAAACACCTCAAAGTGGTAAGCCGGATCGGCTTGAACCACAAAGACCAACTCGATCCCTGTATCAGGCACTCCATACACCCGTAAGTGGTCTCGGAGTGCCCCTCGACTATGTGCAGCAATCGCCACACCAGCCATGACTAAACAGATATATTCGACAACCTAACAGGGAGCACAAAATGGGTCTATTAACTAACGTTTTTTTAATAATATCAAGCTTGAAAGAACCTATAAAACATTCAATATAGGAGGTATCACCGTCACATACGCCTCCGGAAGCGTACGCGAGGGGTTTGTGGACAAGCACAAGTACTACTCAAGCGTCTCGCAGATAAGCTGCCCCACGTTGGGCGCCATGTCATAAGGTTTCTGCACATACACAGAGCTATGCACAGGAAAATGGGACCCCGGAATACAGTGGTTTGCCACCATATACCGTAGCACCCAAAAACCCCAACCCAACTAGCTTAGCATCCCATTAGCACACAAGTACTAATGTTTGGACAACCCAGAACACGGTATCTTTATCTCAGGACTCACAAAAGCAAGAACACTCTTTCGTCACTCACTCGTACTTGTCCACAAGGTGCGTAGGAAGAGACACTGGATAGGTTAAAATGTTTATTCCAACTTACGTGCTCTAATGTACAGTACACGTGTCAGTACTAATAACATAATGCATATTACTAATATAAGCAGCATGGTTACAATTCCATAGAATACAAACGGGGAAAGCATCTCAGAGCTCAGTGGATAAACGTATAAATAACATTACCACCCTCCCCTTGCAGTAAGATAGTTTATTATAGTAATAGAAGACCTCTGGGCTTTGACTAGCGAACCCCCATACCTCAGTCTCTAGATGCAGAATTACATCAGCAGGACATCATAGCTCTTCTCACTGAAAGGGATTTCTCCAAGTGTGTTTAAGCGCTAGTAAACCACAGTATTAAAAGCATATCAAATCCTTCATGGCAATTGCACATAATGTTATGTCTGGGTGCGCGAGACTGGCCATATCAGGAAGAACCAGAATACATTGTTATGTGACCTTGTACATGTTTGTGCAGACTGAGCCCAAAAAGGTGAACAACAGAAAATGCAGACAGTGCAAAAGAACTTGGCACGAGCAAAGGGCGAGGAAGGCCCGGCTCAGTGTAACGTGCGCAAAGAAAAGCAGCATGGCAGCCAGGCCTAGGCCAACATAACAAGGCAGGTAACAATCCACAAGACAGTACACCGTCAAAAAGAACTGACCTAACTGTCACCTGTGGTGCATGATGGGAGCAAAGGGTCTCCTGCAGGCCTTAAAGTCACGGTATTCTAAACCTTGGAAGCCTTAAAGGCAAGGTGCCAGTTTTTTTGTCTTGTTTTCATTATTGCTCTGCAATGCAGCCTACAGGCGAATGCCTGCAATTACAAGTTTTCCTTGTGGCAATAAAGCATTGATATATGTCAATTGTTCTGTGCATGTCCTCTTTTCCTTATGGGTTAGGAGGGTATTTGTCTTACAATGCAAACCTATGTCATTTTGGCAATTCTGCCATGTTGGAAACATTGTTAGGCTGCATGTATATGTTTCACATATGTATATATTTATATATATATGTATTTTTTATATACTCCGGGATCCCGCACGTGGGCGGGGATAATTCATAGATTATGACTATGATGAGTATACCCCTGGATGAGAACTAGGATTACAGGTAAGTAACTAATCCTTCACGGTAGGCCACAAGCACTTTCAGTTTACCGTGCTCCCCTTTGGCCTTACCAGCGCCCCTCGGGTGTCCACGAAGGTGATGGCGGTGGTCGCAGCTCATCTGCGCAGATCAGGGGTTCCAGTCTTCTCCTATCTCGACGACTGGCTGTTGAAGGCGGGCTCGTCCCAGGCTGTCGTCTCCCACCTCCAGACTACGGCCGACCTCCTGCATTCGCTGGGTTCACCATCAATGTGCCGAAGTCACACCTGATTCCCTCTCAGAAGCTCCTTTTCATCGGAGCGGTTCCGGACACAGTGCAGTTTCGGGCTTTTCATCCCGAGCAGCGAGTCTGGGATATTCGGGCTATGATTCCGATCTTTCAGCCTCTATCCCAGGTTTCGGTCAGAATGACCCTGAGGCTACTGGGCCTCATGGCCTCCTGCATCCTGCTGGTGGACTATGCCAGGTGGCATATGCGGGCTCTGTAGTGGGACCTGAAGTTCCTGTGGGCACAGCATCAGGGGAATCTTTCCGATTGCGTCCAGATCTCGGTGTGCACTGCACACCAATTGCAGTGGTGGCTAACGAATCAGGAGTGGGTCAACGGCAGATCCCTCTCCATTCCCCAACCAGAATTCACAGTGGTGATGGGTGCATCACTTCTGGGGTGGGGCTGCCACTTGGGGGAGGCGGAGATCAGAGGCCTCTGGTCTCCAGCGGAGTCCGGGCTCCACATCAACCTTCTGGAGCTTCGGGCGATTCGTCTTGCACTAAAGGCATTCATTCCCTCTGTCCAGGGAAGAGTAGTGCAGGTGTTCACGGACAACACCACCACCATGTGGTACTGCAACAAACAGGGCGGAGTGGGGTCGTGGACCCTATGTCAAGAGACTCTCCGCCTCTGGACATGGCTGGAACATCAGGGCATGTCTCTGGTGGCTCAACTCCTGGCAGGTTCTTTGAACGACAGGGCGGACGAACTCAGCCGCAGGTGCATGATGGATCACGAATGGCGTCTTTACTCGGAGGTGGTGCAAGGTCTCTTTCAGCAGTGGGGAGAGCCTTGGTTAGATCTATTCGCCACCGAAGAGAATGCGTTGGAATTTCCAAGGCAGCACTCGCTAGGCAACGCTTTTCGTCACGAGTGGAGTTGCGGTCTTCTATACGCCTTTCCGCCTATACCACTTCTGCCCAGAGTGCTGAAGAAGATCAAGCGCGACCGGGCCCAAGTCATTCTTGTGGCTCCGGACTGGGCACGAAGAGTATGGTATCCCGAGCTCTTGAACATGGCCATCGATCCTCCGATCAGACTACCCTTTCGGGAGGATCTTCTGTCGCAGCAGCAGGGGACGGTCCTCCACCCGAACCTGTCCAGCCTCCACCTCCTTGCATGGAGATTGAGCGGCGACAGTTGACAGCTTTCGACCTTCCTCCCGAAGTCTGTAATGTTATCTTGGCAGCCAGGCGTCCCTCCACCAAAATGGTATACGCCTGTAGATGGAACGAATTTGTGGCATGGTGCGCAGCAAAGGCTGTGGATCCCCTTTCTGCCCCCCTTTCAGTGGTTCTCCTCTTCATTCTTTCTTTTGCCCAGCAGGGCTCTGCTCTGGGCACTCTCAAAGGCTATCTTTCGGCTATTTCGGCCTTCCTTCGGCTGCCTGACCAGTCTTCTCTTTTCAAGTCCCCTATTGTAAATCGCTTCCTTGAGGGCATTACTCACTTGTTTCCTCCAACCCCTTTCGTAATGCCCCAGTGGGACTTGAACCTGATTCTCACCTATCTTATGTGCGCTCCCTTCGAGCGGCTACATAACTGTCCTTTCAGGCTTCTGACCCTTAAAACTGCCTTTCTGGTTGCCATCACCTCTGCTCGCAGGGTGAGTGAGGTTCAAGCCCTTTCTTCCAAACCTCCTTTCCTGGCTGTTCATCCGGACAAAGTTGTCCTTCGCACTAGGCCTTCTTTCCTTCCCAAAGTGGTTAGCTCTTTCTACATAGGACAGACCATCACTTTGCCCACCTTCTTTCCGCCCCCGCATCCTTCTAAAGAGGAGGAGATGCTCCACCGTCTGGATCCTAAACGTGCGCTTTCATTCTATCTGGATCGCACAAAACAATCCTGAGTGGATGACCAGCTCTTTTTTGGTTATGTGGGCGCCAAGAAAGGTCGGGCCGTGCACAAATGAACCATCTCCCGATGGGTCATTCTGTGCATCAAAATCTGCTATTTCTTGGCAAAAAAGGAACCTCCAGTGGGGTTGTGTGCCCATTCCACCAGGGCGACGGCAGCCACTACTGCTTTGGGAAGTGGAGTCCCCCTTCTTGACATCTGTCAGGCAGCTACGTGGGCTTCACTGCACACGTTTACCAAGCACTACTGCCTGGACAGCCAAGTCCGGAGAGACAGCTTCTTTGTCCGTTCTGTTCTCCAGGACTTTCTGGTGTGAACTTGGTTCGCAGACCCACCTCCGGGGTTGGTATTGCTGGGGTATCTATTCTCAGGTGAGGAATTCATAACTAATTGTCTCTTTCAGATGAACAAGTTACTTACCTTCGGTAACGATATATCTGTGAGAGACATAGATTAGTTATGGATTCCTCACCGCCCCACCCATCCTCCCCGTTCTGCGAACTGACTTCTCGGGTAAGGGACTCCCTTTCAGTTCCCTAGTGTTGTGCACCAGTGGTCAGTGTCTTGCATGGCTCTGCGCTTCTGGTGTGGAATGTCGTGTTAAGAACTGACGTCAGCGCGCGAGGGCGGCGTCTAAGTAGATACCGCGACGTCATTCCGGCTACCACGACGCCAACGACGAACGCGGAGTCGACCAACGCCACCTATCGACGCGCAGGGGTACTGCTGAAAACAAAATTCTCCGGATCCAGTCTGATGCCTGGGGGTAATTCTAAGGTGAGGAATCCATAACTAATCTATGTCTCTTACAGATATATCGTTACTGAAGGTAAGTAACTTGTTCTACAAGACTACCGGCAGCGCTTCCTACCTTCAGAGCGGGCTATTACAATTCCACCTCCTCAGGTGGCATCGCCAGTACGAATAAATGCTCCTACCGTACTTTCTGTACCGAATACTCCACAGTCTGTTCTTCTCCAAGAACCAGTCTCTTCGGATGAAGAGGGAGAACTTCATGATACAGCCTCGGAATGGGACGATTACAGGATGTCTTCACCTGCCTCACCAACACCTCCTCCGGTAGATTCCCCACCAGAGGATATTGGGGGATTTCACAGTTTGTTGGAGTGTGCGGCGAAAAGGTTTGCTAAACCAATGCCTTCCAAGCAAGCTGACTGTTTCTTATACGATTTCAAAGAGCCATTTCATAAGTCTGTTTGAGCTATTCCCATAATTGATTAAATCAGGGATGAAGGTATTAGAATATTGAAAAACCCAGCCTCTCTGCCAGCGGTGTTCCCACGTCGGAATAAAAAATAGAACACCACAGATGATGCCCCAGCGTGCCTCAAGGGTCACCCAAAATCGGACTCAGTGGTAATGCAGGCCACTTAACTTCGCTCAAAAAATCCTGCAGCACCTCTTTCGGCACCTCCGGACAGGGAGGGCAGACGTCTCGATTCTCGGCAATGTCAGCACTTACAGTAAAGGCAGCAAACTCCCAGGCGATCTTAGGGTGCTATGACCGCCAGATGTGGTCTGACATTGCTTCCTATATTAACCAACTCCCGGAAGATGCTAAGGAAGAAGCAAATAAGATATTGCATGAAGGAGAGAGAGCATCCAATGAAATAATAGATTCAGTCATGGATGTTGCTGTGACAGGTTTTAGGCAACTAGCTGGAGCGGCAGTATTGCGAAGACAGGGATGGCTCAAAGCCACCTCATTCCGTCCTAAGGTTCAGAACAAGATCTTGGACCTTCCATATGATGGAGAAGCTCTTTTTGGCAGCCATGTAGAGGAAGCCCTAAAAACCATCAAAGCGGGCACAGATACTGCCAAGTCTTTGGGGACGTTGCAGTTCAGGAAATCTCCTTTTCGAGGGTCAAAAGGAAGAGGTCAGCCATCCTACAGAGGAGGGTATCAACAATACCGATATCCGGCATATTCTTCGGCATCCCAGTCATATCGACCTCAATTCCAGCAAAGACAGCCACATCAAACATTCTATGTCAGAACGAATAGAGGAAAGACACCAGGGGCTGGCAAAGATACTAGCCTCCGACAATGATATACCTCAGGCTCCGGCTCCATCTCTCCTTTCCCCGCACTCAACTCAATTGTTTCAAACTCATCCCGCCCGCGTGGGAGGCAACATTTCCTACTACCTCCACCAGTGGCAAACCATTACTACGGACCAGTGGGTTCTACGCCTAGTACAATTAGGACACATGCTAGAATTTCTTCAAAAACCACCTACAACCCCTCCTCAACCCTCCCACAACAAGCATCTCAAGGCTTTTCAGCAAGAGGTCAACAACATGCTGTACAAAGGGGCGATAGAGAAGGTCTCATTATCCTGCAGCGTCACAGGTTTCTACTCCTGTTTCTTCTTGATCAGAAAGAAGTTAAGGCAGTGGCGACCAATTTTGGACCTCCGGAACCTCAATCTGTATTTGAAAAAGCAATCATTCAGGATGATAACATTGCAGGAGGTACTGAAGCTCCTAAACCAGTGCGATTTCATGAAAACACTAGACCTCCAAGATACTTATTTCCATATACCTATTCACCCAAAACACAGAAAATACCTGAGATTTGTGGTAGCCGGACGCCACTACCAATTCAGAGTGCTTCCATATGGTCTCAAGTCTGCGCCCAGGATGTTTACAAAGTGCCTAGCTCCAGTTGCAGCATTTCCCAGACAACAGCAACATCAAGTCTTCCCATATCTGGACGACTGGCTCATCAAGGCTCCGTCCGAGCGAGCAGCGAGAACGTCCTCAAAGACCTGCACAACTCACTTCAGGAGATTGGGTCTTACTATCAATCAACAGAAGTCCAATCAGAATCCATCACAAAAGATTGTCTTCCTAGGAGCCCAGCTGGACACGGTCTGCTTAAAAGCATATCCTGCAGAGGAACGCCGGCGGCGCTTTCTCATTCTGACAAATTCCATCAAAAGAAAAAAGTCTCTTTCGGTCCAACTTTTCAAATCCCTTTTAGGGATTATGTCGTCATGCATACCTCTGATCCCTTTCTGTCATCTCAGGATGCGCTCATTTCAGGAGGAGCTGGACTAGCAGTGGGTGCAGTCAATAGGCTCCTTTGACGACATTATCAAAGTAACTCCACCCATGGTGAAAGCCCTAGAGTGGTGGGTAGACAAAAACCATCTGGCGATAGAGTTGTCCTTGCAGCAAGAGGCCGCACCGTTATTAATCACAACAGATGTGTCCTTAGAAGGATGGGGAGCTTACCTCCAAGGGCTCCAAGTAAGCGGCAAGTGGCATCAGGCTCAAACTCAATCCACATAAAGTTTCTGGAATTGAAGGCGGTGCATCTAGCCCTCCAGGCTTTTCTTCCCAGGATATGAGATTCATCAGTGCTAGTCCGGATTGGCAATACCACAACGATGCACTATATAAACAAGCAGGGCGGCACAAAATCTCCCCATCTCTCCAGGGAAACACAAAAGTTGTGGGAATGAGCCATAGCTCACAGAATCTGCCTTCGAGCAGAGCATGTTCCGGGATGTCAGAACACGATTGCGGACACACTAAGTAGGCTTACAACATCGTGTCACAAATGGGAGCTGCACCAGCAAACCCTGCGGAACATATTCCTACGCTGGGGCACTCCAGACTTGGACCTGTACGCAACTCCCCAGAACCGGAAATGCTGGTACTACGCGAGTTGGCATCCCCAACAGGGGTCATGGGGAAATAACTTTTCAATTGCATGGTCCAGCATCTTTGCTTACGCTTTTCCTCCCATTCCTCTTCTTCCAAGAGTCCTGAGAAAGATGGAGATCGAACCATGCAAGCTGATCCTCATTGCTCCGGCGTGGCCACGTCAACACTGGTACACAGAACTGCTTCTTCTATCGCAGGTCCCACACTTCAGACTTCCAGTGTTTCCCGATCTTCTGACCATGAACCAGAGGCAGATCCTACACCCGGACCTCAGGAACCTGCATTTGTCAGCATGGCTCCTGAATACAATGAGTTCCAGCACCTGAACATTTCCAACGAATGTCGAGATATCTTAACAAGAGCTAGGGCGGACAGTACCAACAAAACATACCACCTCAAATGGAAGCGTTTCTGCATCTGGTGCCATTAAGTGGGATTACATCCACTGTCCTCCTTACCTCTTGCAGTTAGCAAAGTCAGGCTTGGCGCATAGCTCAATAAAGGTTCACTTAGCGGCCATTTCCTGTTACAGAAGATCACTTTCCTCTCCACCTCTGTGGTCCTCTAGAGTAATAAAAGTGTTCCTCAAAGGGCTGTTTCGAGTGTTTCCTCCTGTAAGGCCTCCACTTCCAGCCAGGCAGTCAAAAACTGTTCTTTCACAATTAATGAAACCCCCTTTCGAACCAATTCACACAGCGGAGATCAAGTTCCTGTCATGGAAGTTGGCTTTACTTCTTGCATTGACCTCAGACAAAAGGGTCAGTGAAATTCTGGCTTTTGTAATAGAGGAACCTTTCTTGCAATTCAAAACGGATAGAATTCTACTCCACACGAATCCAAAATTCATTCCCAAGGTCCATCTGATTTCCATCTGAATGAACCGGTGGTGCTAAAGACCTTCTTTCCGAATCCAACTACATCGGCAGAGAGGGCTCTGCACTCATTAGATGTCAAGCGCTGCCTAAAGTTTTATCTACATAGGACACAACCGTTCCGCAAGACTTCTCAATTATTTGTTGCATACAGTGCACTAAGGAAAGATTTCCCACTCTTCAAACTATGTATTTCTAGATGGATCGCAAGTGCCGTACAATTGTATCATCACAAAGCAGGCAGACCGCTGTTTAGATGAGTTCCAGCCCATTCCACGAAGGCTGTGTGATCATCTACAGCTTTATTTGCTGAAGTGTCTCTTCCGGAGATTTGCCGTACAGCAACATGGAAAAATAGATGCACGTTTACCCGACACTACTGTCTGGACTCAGCAGTCCTAAATGACACAGCGGTGGGTCAAGCAGTACTTCGGCATCTGTTCCATTAAGGTGAGCCACCCCTGTCTTACCCCCCTACCTCTTCAACTGTATCACATTTCCATATGGTAAACAATTTACTATCTTTAATGCTTAAGGAATTTTCCTTTACTGTTACTGTTATGGTTATGTCTATTATAGTGTTTGATGACTGCTTGCAGGTTATACTGTTACATATTCCTGGTTAGCTTTCGAGGCTATGGTAAATGTGCTACCAACTGCTTGCTAGTCTGATTCAAGCATGTGAATCTATGAAAGTTCCAATACTGGAGTAAGATATAAGTTACTTACCTGTAGCTGTAGTTCTCCAGTATTGGAAGCTTTCATTGATTCACATGCGACCCACCCTCCTCCCCGGGGGAAGCTCACCTTGTTTATCTCAGCATTATAAATTTAGCACTTGTGCTCGAAAATCTGAGGTGCTGAGCTTCTTTCAGGAGTGTTCTAGAGGGTGATTGATGCTGATTGGTTGGGGCATAACTTTGGTTCCTTTTTTAATAAGGACTATGATAGGTTAATAAACTAAGAGGCCTATGCCTTTCTAGTCTATACCTATCGGTATACTATGACTACTAAGTCTAATACTACTACATCAAGTACCGGGGACTCCCATCATGACGACGGGGAATGATTCAAGCATGTGAATCTGTGAAAGCTTCCAATACTGGAGAACTACAGTTACAGGTAAGTAACTTATTTCTTCCGCAGCGCATGAGAGAAAGGGAGAATCCTTCAGCTGCACTTTATTTTCTTTTCTTTTGCAGGGCGTGGCTCGCCCACTTCCATTTTTTTAAATAACTTTAAACTATTCAGCGTGGCACCCATTTCACGAGCGCCATGCTTTCAGCTTCAAAGCTCCATCTCCCCGTAGGGTGTCCTCCTTCCCACCACCAAAAACAGGCTGCCTATTTAACTCTCCTCCCATCCCCGCTGCCGGGTTAAGGAGTTCACCATCGGCTGGGCACAGATTCTCCCGGGATCACTCTTTATGTTTTGCTTGCAGCTTCCACGCTGCATCTCTCCGTAGGGTGCCCTCCCTCCCACCACCAAAGACCAGCCTCAGACCTGCCGACCTCCCCTCCTCCCCTCCTCCCCTGCAGCAGCTAATCAGCTGCCCACAACACCAGAAATAGTTGTCGCTGACAGGAACTCCGGACTCCATGCAGTAAGTATTGGAGTGACCCCATGCTGTTTGTTTCTTTTTTTAATTACTATTCACTAAATGATTGCACGTTTTGCTTCCCCCTTCCGCTTCATCATAAGCCCTCCCCTCTATCCTCTAAGCACAAACGCACCGATTCCCAACATTAGAATGCTCTGCCTCCCTCGCAAACATTAGGGCTGCTTATTTTGACTTTCACATAGACAGGACAGCACCATGTGAACTGCAGTCTACAGGAAAGGGGAGGACTGTGCTTACGCGTAAAGAGTGAGGACTAGCCTAATGTCTAAACCCTCTCATGTTACCGGAGTGCGGGAGCTGATGCACCTTGAAATGCCACAGGCTTATGGCAGCCCAAAGGTGCCAGTTACACAAAACTCAGACTGCTGGGATGTATATTTGCAAGCCTCACGCATGCAAACCTTCAACTGTAGACTCAGATTTTCTTCTTCCTCTGCTAACAGTTTAGCCACTGGGTTGCCCAACATTTTATCACTCTTCCCCCTCCTTTCTCTTAACCCATTCCACCGTCCTCCTTCCGCTGCTCATTCTTTGTTCCCTACCCTCCTCATATGTGTTTGCCAGTCCCAAAAACCCCTGCTCTTTTACAACATTGCACTTCACATCTTACAGGCGACTGATAACTGAAAAATATCAATACAAATGTTCTAAGTGAAGTGTTAAGAGAGGGCAGTAGTGTTGCCTACTGTTTGCTGCGTGCCCACGATGCTGCTGCGATTTCGCTTCTCTATGAGCTGCTGTGGCTGTCTGCGTGTGCTCACCTGGGTTTAAATTTAACAGCGCAGGCTCCGATTTGTTTGTGGCCCTATTTTGCCATGTGACACTCTTCTCAGTTTATCAATTTCTTCATGGTTTTCACACTGGGCTGCGCTTGACACAGTATCTAAACTGGGGTCTTAACCCTGCACGATTTTGGTGCTGTTAACGGATTTGTTTCTTACATTCATATTTGCTCATATGTGCTGACATTTGTTCACTCGATGCTCATTTCCACTTGCACAGTTTTTGTCTCCTTTTATGACCCGGTGGGCAATGCAGGGTCCCCATTTTGGGTGCACGCTCTGGAAGCATCCTCAGTTCCCTTCCTCAAAATGGCAGTCATAACAATTAAATTGAGAAAGGACTACTAACCTCACACCAATGCAGAGAAAGAGACATAGGACTACGATCCAAGGCACATCACAAAACAGAAAAGAAGGACCAACCACTGCACATTGCTCGCACCAATGCAGAGAAAGAGACATAGGACTACGATCCAAGGCACATCTCAAAACAGAAAAGAAGGACCAACCACTGGACTTTGCTCTACAGAAAGGGACAGAGGACTACATCCCAGAGAGGTTAGATACAGCGAAAGAGTTATAGGACTATACCCCAGTTCATCACCGGATAAAAAAGAAGCCATCTTGGAATGGCTTTTACATCAGCTAATTAACCCATGTTTTTTTTTTTTCTCTCACCCGCCCCCCCCAATCCCCCTAGACTCCTCATACAGTCTCCCTCCGCCAATTAGCCTTCCCCGAAGCCTAATATTTCGGCCCCGTACCTACCCCTTCCCAACTTTTTCTCCCTACCCACTATTCAAGAACTAACTGTTAAATAATAATACCCTCACCTCCTTGTACTCATTCGTGGGGGCCCCTTCCTCGCTAGGACACACTATCAGAATGGAGATCAGTCCCAACCCCTCAGGATACAATGCCTTCACTATCAACTACCCGCCTAACCTCTCCAAAAATGCAGCCAAAAAACACAAACATCGCATACTCAAAGGCAGACCCGATACATTATTCTCAGACGTCTACTTCTGTACAAACAAGGGTAATATAGTTAATGACCTCATCTTCTATACCAGAAAACGAGCATGCTGGCGGAATGTGATATATTCCATGCTTCATATATCAGGCACTAGGAAAACACCTCATGGTCTCAAATTAACGACATCGCCCTCGTTCACCTTCAACGCTAATGCCACTATTACCCTCTACAACAATGGTATCATCCTTATCCAAGCCTCTAATGCCAATCTAGCCATGATGGCCAAGATCTTCCCTACACTCAAGAAGGCGATCTCAGCTAAATCCAATGACCCCTATCCACACCCTATCACCACTCTGGACTTAACCAGTCCTCCCCCACCAAAGCCGGGTGGTCCACACTCGCCCTAAATCATCCCCCCCCCCCCTTAGATGATCTCGGAACCTCTCAACCCCCTGTCAGACTGACCCAATACACTAGACCTCCGACTCAGAAGGCGGGCGAGCTTACTGGTTCCCTCCTCTCGCCATTCTCCAGTCCGATACAGGTTGACTCTCGAGCACTGAGTCCCCCTCTCACCCTATCGCCATCGCACTCATCGAAAGTTCCCCCGTCACGCATCCCTCTTTCTACGCCACCTGCTAGGTCGGAGTCCTGGCAATTGACCTCCACGGACCGTGTTCCGCTAAACCCACTCAATCCTTACTTGACCGTCCCTGACTCACAGGGCAATGGCCCTCCCAACCTCCTACTCTCACCAACCCCTCTATCCTTTCATCATGGAACACCGCAAGTCCGCGATGACCAACTCCTCCCTCTGGAACCTCAAAATACCGCCTTAGACCTCTCTGGTACACATCGAGACCCCTCCTCTCCGCCAGAACTCCCCACTCAGCCTTTACCCCTCTCACAGCATTTAGACCTGGTGGCGCACCTGGACGATATATCTCTCCAGTTGCACCTTCTCACCGTCGAACTTCATGATCTGAAAGCCCTCTTGATTGAACACCTCCCCCTGATCAGTTCCCTCCTCTCCCGTGCAAAGTTGCCCAGAGCACCTGCTAGTGACAGAACTCGCTGTGGTCAGCCTCCCCCCCCTCCCCTTCTCTAAAACCATACCCCTACCTAACGCTCCCTCCCACCCCAGAAGAGCGAAGGCCTGTCTCGCGTCTAACGATATCAATGACTTACTCAATTCTTACTCACTTATCTTAGACACCAACAAGACTACTCAGGGACATATTCAAGCTATTCACGCTAACCCGTACAGAGAACCCCCTCACAACCCTAGAAGCTTAAATAATGACAACCTTATGAGAGTGAACATCATACAGTCTCCTCCCCCTCATACACCGGTGCAACTTAAATGCATACTACTCAACTGCAGGTCAGCCAGCAAACACGCCTCTGACATATTCGACCTCATCCAACACAATGAGATAGACATCATTATCCTCAATGAAACTTGGCTCAATCCCGCTTCCACTCCCTTCCTAGACCTCTTAGTGCCTCCTACCCATGACATAATCAGTCTAGACAGAGCTTTGAAGCCGGGTGGTGGCCTAGCTTGTATACATCGGAGCACACTATCGGTCTCCCACTCGGAGTCCTCTACGCCATCCTCATGCGAATACCTTTGTCTCAATATCTTTAGTCACAACCTTCCGGTGTGCAAACTACACACATTTTATCACCCCCCTGGGGACAACCTCCCCTTCATCGAGCAATTAATGGAAATCATCTCTGGCAATGTTTATTCCGCTATGGCCCAAATCTTCCTCGGTGATTTCAACCTTCACTGGTCCAACCTCAATGACCAAGCTGTAACATACCTCAAATCCTTCTTAAATGATCACTATCTGATTCAACACTGTGACCAGCCAACCCATAATAAAGGAGAAATTCTGGACCTCATCATCACCAAAGGTCAAACCATCAAACTGGACACCATTACCCCGTGCGATTGGTCCGATCATCACAGCATCTTCTTTTTTATCAACATGGAAGTCTCTCTGAGGAAGGCTCAACCAACAAAATCGAAGATTTGGAAAAGGGACCTCAGAAATATCAATACAGCCGATCTAGCAACCCACTGTACATTTGCCCTCTCTCCACAAGTTGACATGACTGAGGTACATGCACTCACTAACTTCTACAACTCTACTATCACTAGCATCATGGATTCCATTGCTCCACTCCAACAAAAAAATGCCCCAACTAAAATTTCCAAACAGTGGTTCAACGACAACTTAAACACGGAGCGCCGTAACCTTAGGGCAATCGAACGATCCTGGAAATCGAATCCATCCTCGGACCAACTAATAATCCTTAGAACGGTATGGAGCTCCTATAACAAACAAATCAAGATCGCTAAGGCCGACTACTTCAGATCCCAACTTAATCAAGCCGCTAATCGCCCCAAGAAACATTTTGAGCTGGTGAAACAACAATCGGTGGAAACACCAAACCGCTCGGTCTCTGGAGTCAGCCCACCTTCATGCGATGAACTGGCTGCCTTCTTTACTGAGAAATCCAGACTCATCAATATTGATTTTGACTCCAGGAAGGCGCTATTGCTATCCGGGGGGTCTGCGCCCCTCCCACCCTGGCCCTATCAGAGAAGATCGAACCGACTAGCCTGAGTACCAAGAACAATGCCTCATGGGGCACCTTCACTCCCCTCAGTGAAAGAGACACTAACAAGATTCTTCAGAGTATCAACCCATCTAATCATTTTAGCGACCCGTTACCACCGTCCATCTTCAAAGAACTGAAGGAGGTCGTCACCCCCATCTGGACAAAGATTGTCAATGCGTCTCTCTCTCAAGGTACGATCCCGGATTGCCTAAAAGCTGCTCAGGTAACACCTATCCTAAAAAAGCCTACAGCAGATAGTACGGACCTTAACAACTTTCGCCCTATCTCTAACATCCCCACTCTAGCCAAACTCCTAGAAAAATGCGTCCAATCTCAACTCTGTGCCCACATCGAGAAGTTCCATCTCCTGGACCAACACCAATCTGGTTTCCGGAGTGGGCACAGCACCGAATCGGCTCTCACTCACGTTATGGATGACATTTTAAATGAATCCTGCCTCCTTATCCTCCTTGACCTTTCCTCAGCGTTTGACACTGTTAATCACGACAACCTCCTATCCATTTTGAAGCACAGGATGGGCCTTTCTGGTTCGGTGCTGCAATGGTTCTCATCCTTCCTCCACCACAGATCCCAAAGAGTTAAGGCGAACCACTCTCTCTCCCAGCCATCACCAGTATCCATGGGGGTCCCCCAAGGGTCCGCCCTATCCCCCATACTCTTCAATTTGTTCTTGGAACCTTTAGCTAATGCACTAAATTCCGCGGACATTCTCTTCCATATGTATGCGGATGATACGCAACTCTATCTGAAAATCTCCTCCCCGAATAACCTCATATCACTCAACTCTACCCTAATAAATACTCAAAACTGGTTAACTGAGAACCACCTCTTGCTCAACACCTCCAAAACAGAATTCCTTCTCATTTCTCCCCCGAATCACATCCCCAAGATAGACCTTTGGATGAACCACCTCACTGCCTTCAACTGCTCCCCCCTCATTGTTGAATCAGCCAAATCTCTCGGACTCACCTTAGACAAGCATCTGAACATGAAAAATCATATCAGCAATGTGTGCAAGGGAGCTAATCACCTAATGAGGATACTCGGGAATCTCAAACCTTTCCTCCCACAAGCTGACTTCAAGCAAGTGGTCCAAGCGCTTGTTTTGCCGAGGCTAGACTATGGCAGTGCTACGCTCTGTGGCCTCCCCAAATATACCTTGGCCCCACTAAGGGCTTCACTGAATGCGGCGGCCAGATTGGTCACGGGTACCAAAAGAAACGAGCACATCTCCCCAGTCTTAAAATCCCTAAATTGGTTGCCCTATGAAGCAAGAATTCAGCTAAAGATTGCCTGTCTGTCTCACAAAGCCCTCCATTTCAAAACCCCCAGTTATCTAGCGCAAAAGCTAGAATTATCCGGAGGGGGTAGACCTTCTCGGAGTGCTAATTCTCTCCTCCTGAAACCACAGATCTTTTGCAAAAAGAGAACGTGTCACCGAGCTTTCTCCGGCTCTGCGCCGAAGATCTGGAACTCTCTCCCATCGGAAATACGCAGCATCTCCTCCAAGGTTGCCTTCAAATTGGAAGTAAAAAGATTCCTCATGAACAAGTTCCTACCTTAAAAGGGTCTCAGATCGTCTGCTCTAATGCTTTGGTCTTACACCCTAAGTCCTGCGTTTGGTGTTATTCTGCTTTACTAGTCACTTGCTCCCCTCCCAGTTCGCTATGGTCCAGTTATTATCTTACCCTTTGTTGTCCCTTTCGATTGTAACCTTTTTGTTTGATATGCATATTTGATTTGTTTGGGTTGGTATTCCTTTTGATGATTGTACTGCAACTATTACCTTCCTCTCCCTCAAATTGTAAAGCGCTCTGATATCCTTCGGGATCATGTTCGCGCTATATAAAACTTTATAAATAAATACATTAATTTATGAAGGAGGAGAAATGGGATTTAGGAAGTGGGAGGCACGTTTAGAGCAAACTGCACACTCTTCCTTAATGATGTGCGAGGCCACAGTCATAATAATTCTGCACTGTTTAATGGATTCTAACTCATTCTGCGCTCTTCATTTGACAGCTTGCCAAATTCTCTTCTTTATCTGAACATCTTCACATTAATACGCGCTCTCCTTTCTGCGGCAGACACTCTCTCATATAAGGCTTAATTTGTGCCAGAAACCTATTTATTTGGGTTTGTAATCTGTTTGGTTTGATTAACTTTAACATGAATCAAAAGGTTTGCTGCAATATTTCTGAGAGAACATAATACATTGCCCTTCCACCGGCCTCATAAATGAAAGTATTTGATAAGTACCGTGGTTGGTTATGTGTAAACATATCTGTTCTGACAAGATAGGTTGTAACGATCGGGGTTTACAGATCTTTGGATGCTGGTAGACTTCGCAGGCTTGCTGTGTCTCTATTCATACATCCACTACACTCCAAACCAAAACACATAGGTAAAAGACATTCACATTTACAAAGCCAATAGCTCTTACTCTCACAAATGCGAGACCTATTGCATTGCAAATGCTTGTTTTATATGGTACTCGGAGACTAACTGGCTTCGTGTTTCTGTTGTCACTGGCTTGCTTTCAACAGTCCGAATTCAACACTCTCCCAAAGAGACGTGGTTATATCTTGTGCCAGTCCAAAAATAAGCATTAGCATAGCCAATAGGTCTCGTATTTGGGACCTGTTGGCTTTGCAAATGGTTTTTAGGAATGCTCTAACGCATGGATAGAGAATAAAAACAAAACCTATGATACCGCCACAAGTATAATTTTGTAGGCACACACGCACCTTTAATGCGCATGCCCACAAAAAGATACGGTCACTTTAACAAAAAGAAATTACAGATCGAACTCGAATCAGGAAGTAAATAGAACAAAACACGCACATTTTAAAATATTTTTTTTAAAGCAGTTGTGAGGGAAGCAACACTGATGCGGAAAGCAACATGGGTGGGTGCGAATGGGGGGGTGGAAAAAAGTAGATGGGAGAGAGAGAACAATGTGGAGCTCAGGGGGAAAGGCAAACGTGTCACAGGACCATGTGAAACAGGAGAGAAGCACACAGGTGGGAAAGTAACGCGGGAGAAGAAACACATGAGTGGGCAGGCGTCACACAGGGGGCATGGGAGAAGCTACAGGCAAGAGAGAGTAACCCTTTTAAGAACAAGCATTGGCATAGCCAATAGGACTCGCCTTTGGGACCTTATAAGTGTTTAGCCATGCAACAGTTGATGTTGTTGCACCAAGGATATTGTGCTGGATAACTAAACACTTATAAGGTCCCAAAGGCGAGACCTATTGGCTATGCCAATGCTTGAATTATGCAATTGTGCAGCAGCAGCATTTTTCGCTTAAGTATACCTTTGCCGCATTTGCCGCATAATCCATCATCTGCTGCATAATCTGCAGATTTTAACAAACAAAAAAATTGTCTCTAGCACAAGCGGTTTAAAGGTACTGAAAATGCAGCAACACGTGTGGCTGCGCAGTGGAATGCCCTTTGCAAAGGCTTATTGGTCACCTTTCTGTTGTTTATTACTATACTTGGGAGCTGAACTGGCATTAATGAGGTGCAACCTATGCCCAGACATTGTTAACAAGTATAACAACGGCAAAATAATAAAGTAATACTACTATAACGTGCCACATTACGCCACACAATTTCTTTTTTCTTGCCACATGATTTAGAGAAAATCTGTCGCGTAATTTGTCCCTACCCTGCCCCATTATTCCAGTGGCCCTGCCGACCCTGGAGACCCGTTTATGGAAAGGTGGCGGGTCTGTCTCCTAACGGTAAAATACCTCAGCTAGTTACACAGAATTAGCACTCCAGCACTTCCGATGGAGTGAGCAAGGAGGCAGACTCACTAGCCGATGACAACGCAAACTCTGGGGATTCAGACGCCATCTCCCAGGAGTTTAAATGGAAATCCCACAGAAAAAGAAGGAACTATTCAAGAGTAAAGTGTGGACGTCTGCAGAAAGTAAGTGGAGTCCGCATTGACACAGGAGTCCTCCGCTATTATGTTACAGGGAATCTGTAGGACTCATCTTCCTTGAGGTTAAATGAGTAGTCGCGTATAAATGAAATGATCATTTGGAATTCAAGTATTAATGTGCACAGGAAATGAAAGGAGTCCCAATAGGCACAGGCGTCCTTCCCCAATAAATAAAATATAATCTATGGAGAAACAGGACTCATCTTCCTCGGCAATGAATGATGAACAGTGTGTGCACCGAGGGAGGAAATGACGTGTATGCGCGCAGGGGGCACCTCCAGCAGAATGCAGGAGGGGCTTCTGGGCACAGGTTGCTCCTTCCTCTGCGAGTTTGAGGATTCATCTCCGAAGCAATGACGTGAAGTGAGGCGAAATTACCATGTGAGGACCCCAGGTGGAGTTAGGGAACCACATACACATGACCCCTCCACCTCTCTCATACCTTAATACTCTCCGCCCCCCCCCCTGCCTTCCAACACCCCTCCCTTGCAAGGTGGGGACTCGGGTGAAACTCGCCCACGGGCACACAGTGTATATAAATAGCTGTGCGGCTGCAAGTCGTGCTGTTTACATCTTTATTTTGGGAAAAGTCTGCGGCCATGGTTAGATTAGAGTAAGGGCATGAATCTCAACGAGCCTGACTTGGAAAATAATGCTAAATACGATTCAATAGCAGACAGGAAAAGGACGTTCCCACGGTCACACAGTGCATCAGCCGCGACTAAAAGCAAGCCACCCGAAACGAAAAAGGAGGAAATCCAGTCTGAAAGAGAAAAGGGAAGAGAGAAACGAGAAAAGTGAAGGGAAAAGGAAACTGCGAGAAAGTAAAAACAGAAGAAAAAGTAACAAGTACTTTGCTGAGGAGCGGGTGGGAGGGGGGAATAGGCAGTCAACTTCCAATGAAACTGAGTAGATGCAGAGGCTGCAGCCCGCGCCTCTAATGCACAGCATTTAAATCAATCCAGTACAATGTAGTAAATTACCTTTCTGTGTTTACGTTTAGCTGCTCTCTTCTTTAAATAACAAGCGCAGCCACGCGGCCGCGAAAGGAATGTGAGGTATGCAGCTGGCACCCGGCCGCGCTGCTGCTCGCTCCCGAGCTCCCTAGGCCAGGGGAGAGAGAAGGAGGGACATGCACCCTGCCTTTGGCCAATTGCGTGCCGTCTTTCTTAGAAAGACGCACGCAAAGGCCAATAGCGTGTGATCAAAAAGAAAAGCACACGCACGAGCGTGTGGTCCGAGTTGAAAGTCCTTACTAGAAGCCTCGCAGAGCAGCGCATGCGTGCTGGCTCAGGCGAGACCTAA
Organism: Calotriton arnoldi; assembly: GCA_963921515.1. NCBI lineage: Eukaryota > Metazoa > Chordata > Amphibia > Caudata > Salamandridae > Calotriton > Calotriton arnoldi. Next base: position 3,000,292 of record CAWUFW010000543.1, on the reverse strand, counting down.
AAAGTAGTTTCTTAAAAGTGAAAACCAGATGGACACAAGTAAATTGGCAATGCTCCAGGGGAAGGACAGGCCCAAGATGGACAAGGCAAGCCATTGAATATGAAGCAGGCAAATGAGTAAATGCCAGTAAAGCCAAACAAGCATTTGCAATGCAACAGGTCTCGCATTTACGCGAGTTTGAGCTATTGGCATTGTAATTGACAATGCCTTTTATTTATGTTTTGGTTTTTGAAACATTAATAAAACGCATGTCATTTACAATGCCAATAGCTTAAACTCGCGTAAATGCGAGATCTATTGCATTGCAAATGCTTGTTGTATTTACACACTTGCCCTTTCATAGCATGTAAGTAGGCAGTGCTAATATTAGCGAACATGTCGGTACACCTTTTTCGACCTTGAAAAGATAATGGCCGAATCAGCTCTGTATAGAGTTGAACATGGAGGATACGCAATAAGATCCATCTAGGGTGGACATTTAACTTGCTGAACTAAAAATGTCACGCTCTTCTCAAATATTTAGGAAATGATTTTGCAGATTGAGAAGTGATTTTATTAACAATTGCAGGAGTTCCAACGTCTGCTTTCTAAGTCGGGGTTTCTCGAAACCCTGGTGACAGTGAAAGTAGGATGGTTCCCGTAACCGAGTACCCACGCTAGCTTGCATACAATGCATCTCAGACCTGGAGATACATACAGCTGTTGCACAGGTAGCCCGCACATGTGCACATACTGCTCATGCTGATGTACTGGCCGTTCTTCAGAGGACAGCATGACCGGGCATACCATCTTCTGAAGGCTCGTTTACCTGGTGGACAGACCCTGTATTGTCACTTGGATGCATTTAGTTTACGCCCCCTTCGTTGTTCCTTTTAGGTGGCGTTCTTCCTATACCCGATATATTCTATACAGGGACCTGTGTTACATGGGTACATTTACAAGTTCCAGGGGGTCAACTCAACCTTTCACGTGCCGGTAAAATTAGTTCCAAATAGCTCCAAGAGTCAGATTGAGATGAAAGTGCGCTTTAAAAACATGTGTCATGGTATGTAGATTATATTGTTGTCCTTACCCTAGGCCCTAGGGTATCTGTTTACGGGTTCTGCCCCGTTCTTGAGTATAGCGCTGGATAGTGGGGCAGGTGCAGTGGCACAAAGATATGAGAAACTGTACCCCAATAATGGCTGGCTGTTAGTACCTGACGGGGAGAGGGGAACATCTTCAATGTTTGCATTGAGGCAAGTGCCACCCTTCCAATCCCACTGCTGCGGAGCACCTTTAGTGGCGCAGGTGAGTACCCAGAAAATACATCTGTTTCCCCCTAGGGTGCCCCCTCTGTGCTGCAGCGTCTTGGGTCCACTGCTTACTCCACGCCCCACTCACAGTATCTGCCGCCCCTTGTGAGGGAGCAGACTGTGAAAGATTTGCCTGCCTCGCTCTCCACTCTCACTGCGGAGCACAGGCCGGAGGCCGTTTTATGCTTCCCTACCTAAGAGGATTGAATGTGAGCGGCGCGCTTGGCCGAGTCTGCTGCAGTCGGGGGAGGGGATGCACCGTGGGGATAGTAGCACAATGTCCCAATGCCACCAGCGTGGGGAAACGTACAAGATCACATGTCCCATGAGCGCTGTTCTTACATGAAAACGGACTGTCCTAAACCTAGTCAGTGGCTTAGCTACTATTGGTGCAGCAGGTTTAGTGGCACCGGGGCCCACTGAACCATGACACTGCTGTATTTTGCTGCCCCCAACAGCAGTCAAAGGGGCCATTTTCCCTGCTTGCACCATGGCCCAAGGGATCCTTGCTAGCTAGTGAACCTTGTCATAGATCGCATGGCATGCACTCTGTCACCAGCAGGGTCACAGCTTGGTGACACCACGCCTCGCTGAGGCACTATAAAACAAAGTTACACAAAGGAACATCAGCTCCCAGGTCTCAGTACTATGTCTGCTATCGGGGACATACCAAAAGCATAACACAAAGCAATCACAGGAAACTCCAAGAAATGCAACCAACCACAGTAAAACAGGTCACACTCCATTAAAATGGCAACAAATCACAGTGAGACCCCGCGCCAATTTAACAGATTACACCAAGAAAAAAAATAACCAACAGTCTGTAACACAACAGTGATCAGGATTCAGTGGGTCCCGCTGCCACTGCACCTGCTGCATCCATAGAAGCTAAGCTCTCAGGTATAATCTCAGAACTGACAGGTGCCACACATAACAAGAGCCCCATGGCAGTTCTGAAAGGTGCTGATGAGGCGAGTGGCTTCTCGTCCCTCTCTCCTACTTCGGCGCCGCATGAGTCTGTTTACCCCACTCTTCAGAGGGCGTGGCTCCCTCATCCCCAGAGGGCACGGGCCCATGCAACACAGGCTGGGACATCCTGAGCTTGGCGCGGCCTGGGCGACTCCTACTGCACTGAGTCTTCATTAAACAAGGGGACTTAAACAACAAACAATTCTGGAGCAGGAAGGAGTGAGATCCGACACATTTCACAAGAAGATGTGAGGTACTGCGATGACCTGTGAAGCAATAGATCATTACTGTACCGCAATGTTCCTAAAAGTGAGTCACACCATACAAGAACGTTGGCTTTTAAAAGACAACATACTGTATTGCTATCTTCCTAACAGAATACCACACGAATGCGTGCTTAAATAATACAGCTGGCGAGGTAAACAGTGAGATGCGAACATTAATTTGGGAAGCTCGGTATTTATTCTCAAACAGCTACATAAGAGCTATGGCGTTTGGGGTTGTTTGGCTGCCACTCGGAGGGTCCTATGTCACTCTAATACAAAACAAGCGTCTTCCGCTGCTGGCACATGCATAAAAGCAGCCGAGCTGCGCCCAAAAAGTCCCCAGTCTAAACCATAGCAGAGCAAATAACAACAACCTGGAGGAAGCCGGGCGCTTACCTGAAACACCGGGGGCAGCCGGGCCTCTCCCTCTCTCCAACTTGCCTCGCCCCCTCGCCGGTTTCTCCAGTGATCTGCTCTGCTCGCCACGCCAGGGAGAAATGCAAATGGTACGGCATCACACACACAACTGAAAGTGAAAGATTAGAAAGAGGCCCGGCGTGGCGTTGGCTATTTAAAGCAGAAATGCGCTTGGTTTCTACTGCATGTAACTCCCTGTCGTGTCCCGCGTTCATCCGAATGCTTCTCAGGGTGTGGGCCTTCCATCTCTCCTTTTATCGGGAAAATAAACATGAGCAGCGCGTTATGTGCACAATTTAAAAAAACAAACGTCCGCCATTGTGCCGGCTGCTTTAAAAGTGAAAGCGCGCACGGCGAATGTAACCACAGCACGTTGTTGTGCCTAATCTAGAAGAAACTCAATGACGAAAATAGTACACGTTGCGTGTAACAACCAAGTAAAGGGGCCAGTAGCCATGAGAGGATACAAATGACGACATGGCTGTACTAAGGAGGGACTAACAAGCCTCATAATGAATCAGAAGACAGCATTTACAAAGGACAAACACACAAGCCAATGAAAAATAAGGGCGGGGGAGTGGGCGAAGCTTCTCTCCATACTGAAATACCACAGATCTTCGCAGAGCAGCGCTTGCGCGCTGGCTCAGGCTCAACCTAAAAAATGGAAGTCCTGGTTGGGCTTCAAGCCTCTCTGTGTTCTTGGTAAGCCCACAATATATCTTTCAAAATCAGATAGTTGTGCTCTGTGGTATGCTTGACCTGACCTAAATATGAGGCGCCTCAGTGACAGTATAAGAGAACATGTTGGTGCTGTAGAAGTGCTTTGCATGGGGGAGTCCTCCTCCTCTATAAACCAGCTAGGGGCCTTTGAGCTTCCTGCAGGCTGGTGGCAGGAGTGCCAGACATAAACAGGTCAGAAGTAGCGAGCTCCCATGGAGGGAAGATATGGCAGCTGTAGGCGAGATAAGAGAGGCTAGCAGAACAGGAGCGGCTGGTGGACTGGTCTGCTCTCTCTCCTGGTCAGCATGTGTTCCTCATGCACTTGGCAGAGCTCCATTTTATTGCAGCAGCCACAAAGCACCCACATGTGTTAAGAGTAAGCACATACCACTCCCCCACGCCCTGCGTTGCCTCCCCACATTTACGCAGATGAAACAAGCGGGGCTCGTACAGTATTTACACACTGCAGAGGCATGCGCAGGCTCCATAGCCAGTGAGCACTTCAGAATTCTGTGTAGTACTCTAGGATTGGCTGCGTGGCTCCCACTAACCAGCACAACACAACTCCACTGTTTTCACACTGTAAATTTAGGCACAGACTCCACAACAGGTGAGCAGTTCAGAATTGACTGCAGCGCTCTACGATCCTCTGATGTGCTGACAACGCTCCAATTGTAGATCACCATAATATTTCCCAATCCCTGGTGACATGAAAAATATTTTCATTCAAAGGATTGCCTGTTATGACACTGTGGTCATTGTAGGTGATAAAAACTCCTACGAAGCCTATAGGAGTGCAACAAGAACGTTGCTTGGGGTGAGCACACAAATTCCAATAAAAACGTGTGCTCTTATCCATTAACATTGGTAGAGCCAAAGCCCCTCTGTCTGGTACTCTTGAAAGCTCTTTTTTTAATTTGATTACATAAGGTCTGACAACAGCTGCACTATCAAGCCAAACCTAAAAAATGGCTTGACCGTGATGGAAAGGAGTGTGGTGTCTGGGATGGGTTTCTTCTGGATGAGGCCGCACCTAAGAAGGCAGAGCAGTATCTGAATGCTGTGAGCATGCAGAAGATAGCAGATGCAGTAGACAGAACAGCAGTTCTACACATGGGTGTCATCTCTGCCCATGCATTTGAAACCACCTGTGTGTTGCAGTGCTCTGACTTGGATGATGACTGGGGTGGGCACCACGCTCCTACAGAGTTGAGAACTGCTGTCTGGCCCGCTTGGAAATAAAACCAGAGAGAGACAAGGTTGAGTGGGCCCGTCTGAGCTGTTGCGTGGGGTGATCAAGTTTTGCTCTTACTTCACAATGACCAAGGATAAGCTGCAATTTGCTGGCCTGGGGTAATACGGAGCAGGAGGTGAGTGTGGGGTCTGTCCTCTGTCCAAATTAGAAAGATTCATTCATTGAATATGATAGTGTAGAAACACGCCGAGAAACTCCCTTGTCTTTGCGCCCTGAGTCTCTGCCGCATACTTTACTTACAAGAATAGCAGCTGAGGAATTGATGAGGGGCCAGGACTTAGCAGTCCATCCAATGCCTTGCATAGTCACTGTGTAGCATTACCACAAAGGTGGATTGAAACCCTGTTTGTTGGCTATGCATCTTCATGACATGTGTTGCTGAAATCCCTGTCTGTTTAAAGTCCTTGAGATTGGGATTGCATAGTAAAACTGGATTACTGGCCTGCACATTAGTACTGCTTAGAAATCTAGGCCAGGGAGTTTTACAGCCCCCAGGAAACTTGGGAGATTGCAACTTTGAGATGGAATAAAGATAAACACTCCAATCCAATAAAATTGCTGGTTGGAGAACCACACTTGTGGATCCATCTGGTAGAGTTGAAGATAGGCACAGATGTGGAAATCAATCCCTCAAACTAAATGGGAGCTGTTAGGTTCTGCCGGACTACATTGGAACAAAAAATTGATAGGGGGTCTTTAGAGACAAACCTCCTGAGGGCTGATCTCTTAAAGATAGAGGCTAGAACTAAGGCCACAGAGAAGGCAGTGCATACCGTAAATGCTGATATGACAGATGTGAGATCTATCTATCTATCTATCTATCTATCTTTAGATTTATAGAGTACATGGCTACCCCAACAGGGTTTCCCAGTGCTACTGAACTGTAGCTGTAGATCAGTTGCATTTAAAATAGCCAAGTTTTTAACATCTTACGAAACTCCAAAAAAGAGGTGCACACGTATAGTTTCAAAGTAAGAGAGTTCAATAAGGTAGGGTCAAGAAAAGCAAACAACCTCCCACCTTGCATAGATAATTTGAATCCAGATATTGTAGCAAGAAGCAGGCTACTAGAACAGGTGTTTCCAACATTTTCTGTAGGAGAGCTACTTCTGATCAGTGAAAATCCTCCTGAGCTACTGAAGGCCAAGCAACTTGTGCATTGTTCCTAGACACCCCCACGCCCACCTTCATTGACTTTAAGCCTACTGTCCATAGAGCCAGGCACTATGGTTTGAATAAAATACTTTGCCTAGGGACACTATGACAGGGCTGACATATGTATCAGTGAGAGCGTGGTCTTTGGGGATGTATGAACATGTGTGCATATGAATGGGATATATGTGTATGGGTGACTGAGAGCCTGTATTGTATGTACCTGTGGCACAGGGCATAATTTTCACCATATGTGGCACCATTACATGAATAACACAAACATACAACCATTTTTTAAATGGGAAAAATTTAAAGTGCAGGAAAATGTTCATAATATGGAACATTTTTCTGCACTTTAAATGTATCCCACTTAAAATAATGGCTGTGTTTTTCAGTTATAAATATAGCACAGTGTCTACCAGTCACTTAGAGCAAGATGCTTGCTGTGCCTGAAGGTGACACTTTGAAATGTGGAAAAAATTAAACTGAAGAGTTAGCTCTATGTTTATATAGATTCCATAAAACTCATCATTTAAATTTTCTCCCATTTCAAAGTGTCACATTTACAAACAGCAGGCATTTTGCTGCCAGTGGCCTGTGGATATGGTGCGATATACCAGAGAAATACAGCCATTTGTTTAAATGGGAGGAATTTATAGTGAAGAAACATTCTTCATAAAACATTAAGACGCAATTAGCATAATTGAAAGTGGAGAAAAACATTGAGGGCCTTATAACGAGTTTGGCGGTCCGACCGCTGTAGGACCGCTTCAGTGACTGTCAGGAGACTTCTGCGCTGTTGACCGTCTGACCGCCGTATTGTGAGTTTGCTGAGGGGCTAGCACTGTGGCGGTCTTGTGGCAGTGGCTATGTTTTGTCAATATATATCGATGCCTATGTGTACATTCCAACTGCATATGTGTCGCATGCACACATATGCATGATACTTGTTGAAAAATACCACCTACCCATTGGCAGAGTGCGTACCCATATGTGGGCAGTCCTGGCAATGGGTGTATGGTACCAATGCAGTTACCTGTATTTTGTCGCAGACGGGGTTGTATTCCTCAGGGAGAAGATGCTTCTGTGTAGGGGGGACCTAGAGATAGGGATCCACATCGAAATCTGCTGCAAAGAACAGGAAAGGGGTGAGTATGCACCCCAAATCCTTTGTCTCTGCCGACCTTTAGCCGGCAGTTGGACTGCCGCAGCCGGCTCGTGGGAAAGCCAAATCGTATTACGGGCGGCGGTCTTGCTCCTCTGTACTGCTCAATGGAGGCTGCCTTCCCACGACCGCGAATCAGGCGGTTGACGGTCTTTTGGCGGTGCCGGCGGTCCCTGCACAGGAAACACTCCCAACTCATAATGCGGCAGACGACTCACCGCCATCGGACTGCCACCGCCGGGACGGCGGTCCACGGATTGCCAAACTCGGATTAAGGCCCTATGACTTAGTGCCTCATAGAAATATTTTTCTTCACTTTAAATTTCTCCCATTGAAAAAACAAAATTTGATTATTAATTTGGCTCAGTGTCTACTGGCCACTGGGAGCAAGAGGTCTGCTGTTTGTAAATGCAACACTTTGAAATGGAAGAAAATTCAAATGAAGCGTTAACTTAATCATTAACACTTAATGATTAATTTAACGCTTCATTTTGAGTTTCTCCCCTTTAAAAGCATTCAGAAACATCATTTTGTTCTCATGCTCTAATACTGAGTTGACAAGGACTTTTATTCCCCAGTGCTTCAGTTTTTCACCTCCGTGAACCAGCCAGGGTCATTAATCTGACTGAGCACTGCTGATTACCAGACCCTGCTATCTACAGCCTGATGATAATAATATAAAATAAACACAGCCTTCCCATAACTTTAAAAGGAAAATGTGACCCTGTGCTTATTTAAAAACAAACTCAGAGCTTCGAGCTTCTCTGAAGGTGTCTGGGAGCTACTAGTAGCTCGCACTATAGGGAAATTTACGTTTTGGAGAATAGAAATGCACCAATGCCCTAAGGTAGGTAGGGCCACACCCACTTAAAGCCTTGTGCATATAGCACAAAGCTTTAAATTGAACGCACTTGCCAGTTGGTAGCTAGTGAAGAGCTCAGAAGTGTGAAGAGACCGATGCAGCTTGGCAAAGTAGACAAGATGCCGCGGTTTAAACACAATCTGAAGCCTGAATCAGTTTTTTGAGGCACCGACGTATAGCACATTTCCATAGTCTAGCCTGGAAATGATCAGGGACTATGCAGTGTTTCTTTGGGCTGAATAAGGAAGAAGCCAGAGAATTTTCCTTAGATGTCTAAGGAGACTGAAACAGCAGGCCGCAATCTTATTTGTTTAGTGATCCATGGAAAGCCTGGAGTCGAGCCAAGTGCCCAAGGTGTTAACCACCTTGTAAGGATTAGCCAGAAGTTCAAGGTCATCCAGCCATCATCGGGGACCCCAGAGCTGCGGTTTGTTGCCCACCACAAACACCTTTGTCTTATCACCATTCAATTTGAGGTAGTTGTTCCTCATCCACCCCTCTAAAAGAGTGAGGCAGAGGCTCAGGTTAGATGACCTTGTTTTGTCTTGCACACTCAAAGAAACAATAATCTGGGTGCCATCAGCATATGTAAAAAAGATCAGTCCACAAGCCTCTACTATGTTTTTGTGCTAAAAGCAGGATGGAAGCCTGACTGAGAAGAATGTAATAAGTCATGGTCCAGACATGCAGAGAGTTGACAATTAACATGTTTTTCCAAGATCTTTGCACAGATTGGTAGAAGAGATATAAGACGGTAATTGGTCCATACAGTAGCGTCCAGAGTGGTTTTTAGGTCTCGCCTAGCGTTGCAGCGCATGCGCTGCTCGCTCTGCGAGATCTATTGTTATCGAGGCGATTTCGGAAGTGGAGTGGAAGCTCCGCCCATGCTTTTTATTGGAGCGCGTCGCACTTTATGCTAAACGCTCGCTTTCTATTTAAAGTGAGGCTTGTTTGTTCCCTCCCTGTCTCCTTTTGCCCCCGCCCATCCCGACTGGATTGTTTGCTTGCGGCGTTATCCTGTCTCCTTCATGTAGTCGGTAAGCACTTTTTTACGCTACGCTATGCTATTTGAACTGCTCCTAGGACCTGAGCACACTCTCCACTCTGCTGACGAGCTGCGTCGCGGCACCGCAGGCCCGGGCCGCCATCAAGCAGGAGCCCGAGTGGAGCGACGGCGACCTCTCCTCGTTCTCTCTGTCCCTTTAAAGGCTGTGTCCTGCTGGCGGAGGCGGTGCTCTGCAGCTCATTGTTTTCTCTCCATTGGGCTCCTCTTCCCAAATCTCCCCTTCTCCAGCTTCTCCTTGCCTGCCCTGCCTCGCGCCCCTGCTGGTTTCCCCCCCCTAACTCAGCGTCTCCTAGGACTCTCCATCTTCAGTGCGCTGTGACATGGACGGCAAGATGGGTGAGATGGGCGGAAAGGGAGTGAGTGCAGGCAAGGTGAGGGGCAGGGAGTATGGCTGGGGCCTGGAGCAGTTGGTGGCAGAGAGGCTGGGGAGAGCGCAGGGGACAGCTGACATTGACAGCTCAGTGCATGCAGCGCTCAGCTGCTGCTTGAGAGGGCGTAGCTCACCTCACACAGACAGCTGCGCTTGATGTGAATTAAAGGGCTGCTTGTGCGTGAGGGTTGGTGCTAAATGGTACTACAACCCTGATCTATGTTGTATCTACTAAATTTGAATCCTCTAATCCGTGGTTGTAAAATACCTACTTCTATTTTTAGTGAGGAGTGGTAGGTGGTGGTGTGAAATTGTTTTAACGTATTAAATAACATAGCTTTTTTTTTTAGCCAAGTAGTCATTGATATACCCACATCTGAGGGAATGGCAATCTTCCGTTCAGGGCTTCGAGGCGCCTGCCGTTTGTGGTTCTACAGACTGCTCTGTTGACACGTAATTAATGGTACAGTGCTTGGGGATGTTCGTTGAAGTGCAGCTGCTCGGGGGATGGGAGGTAGGAGAGCTTGAGTGCAGTGCCCCTGTGTGAGAGGAAGCCCTAGATAAAGTGCGTAGGATACAATGCACTCTTTTTTTTTGTTGCGTTATACAGTGCAACATTTTAATGCCTGTTTAATGGGAAGTAAATCCCCTGCTGCTGGGTGTGGAGGTAGGTTTCTGTGTAGCCTTTTTTGAAGGGGCCACATTGCTATAATGGTGTGTTTATAAATCCCTTCATAACAGCGCAGCTCCTGGCCATACGTTCTCTGTTAATTCTCAGTCATCTAAATGTCCAGATTAAAAATGGATTAAAATGTGCCGTCCTTGTTGGCGCTTTGCGGGTAATATGTCGTATCAAGGCTCGGCGGTAACAACAGAACCGGATGGCACTGGTCGGCGAGCTGTCGAGGCTGACCCAAGCACCGACTGAGATTGTCAGATTGACAGGGACGTATGCACCCACCCCCCTCCCAATGTGTTCAAGCCAAGTACCCAGTATGAATATGCTCCATTACTCCATGGCTGATCATCAGATGCCTATTGGCATAACGGAGCTGTGACTTTGAGGTCAGAAGGGTAGGGGGTGACGCACTGGAATGCCATAAAGTGAAATATTGGTCCCCCGTAATCACTTTACTATGTTTGGTGGTAAGACCCCTCAGCCCATCATGGACGAGTTTGACAGCTGTAGAGATGGACAGTGAAGCCTAGATGGCAACTGTGACCCGCCCACCCAGCCCGCTCTCCAATCCGCAAGGAGAGCAGTGACCCTCCGAGCACTCCCTGCGCTCCACTTCATTCCTCAAGGTCAATATCTGAAAGTTTTAAACAAGAAATAGGAATGGATTAAAATGTGCCGTCCTTGTTGGCGCTTTGCGGGTAATATGTCGTATCAAGGCTCGGCGGTAACAACAGAACTGGATGGCACTGGTCGGCGAGCTGTCGAGACTGACCCAAGCACCGACTGAGATTGTCAGATTGACAGGGACGTATGCACCCACCCCCCTCCCAATGTGTTCAAGCCAAGTACCCAGTATGAATATGCTCCAATACTCTGTGGCCGATCATCAGATGCCTATTGGCATAACGGAGCTGTGACTTTGAGGTCAGAAGGGTAGGGGGTGACGCACTGGAATGCCATAAAGTGAAATATTGGTCCCCCGTAATCACTTTACTATGTTTGGTGGTAAGACCCCTCAGCCCATCATGGACGAGTTTGACAGCTGTAGAGATGGACAGTGAAGCCTAGATGGCAACTGTGACCCGCCCACCCGGCCCGCTCTCCAATCCGCGAGGAGAGCAGTGACCCTCCGAGCACTCACTGCGCTCCACTTCATTCCTCAAGGTCAATATCTGAAAGTTTTAAATAAGAAATAGTGGCGCTGAATAACATCGAGGGATCTTTTTTGTTTTCACAAATGCTGTATGTAGAAATGGTGTTTTCATGGATCCCAATATCCATTTTAACAAAGTTGCGTATACGGACAAAGTCAATTCTAGCTTTTCCTTCTGCAAAGCCTCCCTCAGTCTGAAGCTTGATGAGCGATAACTTTTTGAAGTTTGTGCTCCAAAACGTTACTTTAGTGCACAGAAATTCTGAGCAGGGATCTGATTTTTCGTATGATCAGCCCTTCCCCCCTCCCCCGCCCCAACATTACAAAAATATGGAGCTGTCGTAGAAATTCATGTTAATTTACAGTTTATACCACCTTCAAATTTTATTCTACGTTTGTGTATTGTTCTGCTAGTAATGCACAGACAAACGTAAATTGTAATTGTATTTCTTCCAGACCAATGACAGATCACATTGCCTCTCACTCACCCAGTATTGTCAAGTTTCAACGAAGGTCATTTGTTGTTTAAATGACTGAGGGCAGAAAGAGCAAGCCAGTCAGCACTGTCAGTTCTAAGTGCTATATAAATAAATTTACAGTTGACTCTGACTGACATGACTTTTCAAAGGAGCCTGGAAAAATTCCCAAAACATTCAATTGAGATCAGAAAGCTATAAAAGGAGATACAATGTCTATAGTGCATGCAGTCACACGTTTCCAACCTATGGCAATTCAAAACCAAAGACCTGATTTCATGAAGTACTTGAATTGATCAGAGACTCTGAAGACTGCTATTCGATCTTGCATACATTTAAGTCAAGGTGAGCCGGTGTTCTTCAGATCAAGGGAGTAGCCAGAAAATTAAAATACCCCCCACTTTCAACCAAAGGTCTTATGGCACCAAGCAAGCAAACCAAGTCATCGTGACCCTCCCCAGAAGAGCTTGCTTGTCTATTCCACCCAAACATCTACCCATTCATCTATTCATCATTCATCCACCTGCTGATATCCACCGTTTCATCCTTACATTCTATTATCCATTCAGTCTTTCATCCAACATTCAGTCTGTCACCTTCTGCCCATCCATATCCAAACCTCTTCATCTATCTTTAAACCTATCCATAACACAAACCCTTCCTTTCACTCAGTCATCCATCCTTTCACTCATCCATCCACCCTTTCATACATTCATCAATCCATTCATCCTTTCAAGAAGCAACCCTATTATGTCATTGGTGGGGAAAGAGTTAAATGTTTGCTGCATGCACACAGTTCCACGCCACACAATTCAACAGCACACCACTTAAACTCCACAACACAAACAACATTCCACAGTATTACACCCCATAACACACAATCCCACGCCACATAATTCCAGTACTTAATAACCAGTGGTGGCTGGTGACATTTGAAAGTGGTGGGTGACATTTGAAAGTAGTGAGGCGTAAAATAATTGTCGTACTGCACTGTGGAGCCCGAACAACCTACAGGGGGTTCGGGGGGGTTCTCCCCCCGAGCAAATTTTGAAAAAAGAGTGGACAAATGGTGCATTTTCAAGCAAATTTGAGGTCACAGAAACCCCTCTCGACTAATTTGCAAATGTCTACTTTCACCTCGCCAATGTTAATACCAGTGAGTGGCTGAACAAAGTGCTGCGCCTGACCTGCACAATGACGCCGTCAGACCAGGCATCCTGTCTTCCGTGGTTTTACTGCCCCCATAAGAACAACATTTCAAGTGCTCAGTGACAAAGGCCTGCCAGAAATGCTCCATCTTCTACAGATGGGTGTCTCATAAAGTAATCAGAAAAACTCCACCTTGTGACTAACATAACTGAACATGTTGGTATTTTTACTAATTGCAACCGAACCGCACTGTCCAGTGTTTCACACATATATCAGGCAGCGCATGAATACTTTCAGCATAAAACTGAGTTAAAATACAATACATGTCCCCAAAGGAAGCAATAAAACGCTGTATAATTATTCCTGGGTGTCAAAAAGCAATGCAGAATGTGTAAGAAATGGGAGACCCGGCCACTGCTCACACGGAGAGATCATTCTGCTGCTGCAAGAGCCATCATTCACTGAGCCTGAGGTGCTTTTCAAAAACTGTCCTTCAGGAGCAGTTTCTTATTTCAAAATGCAACAGAGGGAATGCAAAATTATTCGAGTTCCAGCAAGTGTTGTACAGGTGTTCCATGACAGATGATAATATTTTTTTCTATATTCATTCTGCGTTTCATTTGTTAAAAAATAAATGCCTTGATTGATTGCTGTAGTCTGAGTAAAGTGCTTGCCTCGTCGACATAATGTAGTCAAGCATATGTTCCACAAGAAAAGACCCTGTAACTGAAAACGTCTTCAAAAATCGATTACACACATTCTAAGAAAGCGCGCAAGCTTTAATTATTATGATTTTAATTGGACAAATCAACATGCATTTCTTTGAACCATGAAATGGGAAATTGATCAGCATGCGTTGTTGGGGTACAAGCATGCAAATGACCTTGAAAACAATGTCAGCTTCCTTTAATCGATATGCTGTGTTAATCAGAATATAATAAAGCTGTATTCTCCCTTGAAGCCAATATCACCAGGGCGCGCTGACATGAAATATTAAGAAAATCTAAAATTTGGTAACAGAGAAGTTGCCCTGGTGGCCTGGTAGGAACCTCTCTTTCCAGCTACCGTGCAAAACATTCAACAGGGCACAGTAAATAATACCAGGAAACCGTGAAGTGAATTGAAGAACGAAAAACAAGTCTCAGGTTGAAGGCGCAGGTGTACCAATAAAATGACACCTCGCACAAGTTGAATAGTTTTAACTGGTTTTGTGCAATGATATTACAGTCTTAAGTGAGTGCGCATGCCCCTGGCATGTTGAAATGGGAGTGTCTGTAATCCAACACACGGCAATGAGAATTAATACATGCTGCGCTCTCGGTCGAATATTGCTACCCACATCCAGCGAGAAGACAAATGCTTATGTTAGTGCCAGCACATTCCCTATCAGAATAGTAATGGAAACTATCCAGTTATCAATCCTGCATCTGCATGGCACACTTACATCTTCGTCCTAAACTCCGCCTACGGGAGTCCTGTGTTCTTCCAAATGTTGTACTTCGAAATGTCAATATTATATTCATATTTGGATATCTCTTGCAGAACCCCAGGCAACGTAGACATCAATTAAGGGCAAAATCGACCAGCAGAGACAGTGGCTTCTGTAGAGCCAAACACTTCTGGGGTTGAGCTGGAAGTGGTTTAATTTGGGCCCATACACTTTACAACTCGCACTAGGGTGGTTGATGGCACCGTCTCTAACCCCATATTCGAGTGCACAGAATAAATGCATCTCGAGGCTACGATTTTCAAATAAATAAAATCTTAAAATTCATTTCCTCACATAAACTTATGCCTACACTTGAAGCTCATTTTCAGCATTTTTTGAAAACCACACATGCTTCTGGGAAAACTGCAACAGTCTGCTTTCCAGGAGAAATTTTGTAGTGCTTGGTGAAATCCATGTCACATGCATACTAAACTATTGTCACATGCATAAATGTAACTCGGCCCGACGAGGTGGAACGTCTACTAGAGGATGTTCCTTCAGAGTCCCAAAAAACTGTAATAAGTATAAAGTGAAATGGAGGTGGATATAATAATCATTCATTGTGGTGTTCAGATAATGATGAGGCAGAGTGTGATGGTGTTAAAGAAAATGCTATCCTAAAGGGGAAGTATAAGAGTAAACATCCCATCTAACAGCATACTTTCAAAAAGTCAAAGCTGCCTTTTCTCCCTAAAAAGCACACAGTTGTAAACTTGGTAAGCAAAGTTCCACAAATTGTAAAAACTATGAATAGCGGCGGAGCTGTCGTACAGCAAAATGGAGGGTCAATTGCTTATGGCCTCATCCCAGTCAGAGGGACTTTCATTAGTTATGTGCCAATTCCAACATTCATTTCTTTAATTTCTTCAACAGCTCTCCACCAAATGCCGAAGGAGTTATCATGGGGGGGAGGGGGGTGGGGACACCACTGGATTCAAAATTGGAGGAACTACAGATGACAATTCACATTGAAAATACATTGAATACCCTGCAAGTCTATCTAAGAATTTTAAGAACTGTTGTTATTATACTAACTGGTTAGTGAGCTTAGACCGGGTGGTTAGTAAGTAAACAGAAAGGGTATTTTGGCGATCATGAAGGGAAGAGTTCAAAACCTGTTCAGAATACAGATGGTCGATAGCAGTAGCACAATCCCATTCCCACTACATACACATCAAGCAACCAGAAATTAGATAAAGTGATTTGGCCAGAATCACAGGATGCTGACCCGACGCCGAGACTCGAACCCTGTTTCCCAGCTCCATCGCTGGCAGCTCTAGCCATAGCGCCACATCCTCTTTTACTGTTGGGTAGGACGCTGGTGTTCTAGTTTGTAATTGGATGTCTCATTAACAAAGATGCACGTGCTGTGTTGCATTCACATTTGATCCCAAATACAACTTATTGCATCTGCTACGAGAGCTCTCAACTGCCACCTGTTCATAATTTCGAATTCAGGTGTGAGTGATTATTACACATTCATCTCCAAAATATCGGCGACAATATTATATCTGCATGCACGTCATACCTGCCTACTCGTATCTCTATGCTAAAAGATTACGTATTCCCCCGCCAGCCCCCGTGTCTTCATGGCCGGAGTTAACCTGACCTGGAAAAAGTGTCAACTTCTTTTTACGAGTATTTTGAAAACTGTCCGCGTGTAGTTATTTCACTAAGTAGATACTAAGTGCAGATAGACGCCAATGTAGTCAAAATGCGTGTTGGAAGCATTTTTGCAATCAAATTCGCGACAAAGAACAGATTAATTAACTGGACCTGTTGTGGTATGTCTGATTCCAACGTCATGACTGCTAACCTGTAATACTTTTGTGTGCATACTTGTGGTCCAAAGTGTTCTGAAGTAAGCTTGCAGTGGGCACTATATAACATCGACTACAAATAACCAACACACTATTAAACCACCATTTACTTGAGCCTGTTAGGTGTAGAGGTAACACAATGACCGCAAAGATGTATTTAATGTCTGTGTAAATAGCTGGGATCGGTATAAGTAAAGAACAAATGAGAGTTACACCCAAGTAATTCGCAGTCGCGGCCGGCATGACGGGCAGGTGGGGGGGGAAATGGGGTTGTCGCGGGTGGGATGGGGGGAGGCGGGAGGGGTTTAATTAAAAAAATATATAAAATAAATCTTACCGTCCTGCGCCACCTCAGCTTCTGGATGGCTGGGTCCCGAGACTCCAGCCGTCCTGCGTGTTTTACAATTCCTGCAGGTCTCATCATCATCAAGAACGGCAGCCTCCCTCCCTCCCCTCGGCCAATCATAACGCTGCAATGGCAGCGTTGTGATTGGTGAGGCGCAGCGGAGAGCGCCCCAGCCGGGCCATTTTCTCTATGTAGGCTGCATGCAGCAGCCTACATAGAGAACAAGCATTGGCATAGCCAATAGATCTCGCCCTTGGGACCCAACAAGTGTTCAGCCAGAGCAACTGGCTCGGAGAGCAGCGTGGCTGCTGTGCAGCATGTTGAAAAGTCTTAACAAAAAAGTGGTGTAAGTATTTTTGTTAACTTATATATAACCAAGAAGACATTATGTACAACTGAACGGCCATATTAAAAAAAGAATTAACATAAACAGCGTCATGCAAACTGTTGGGGCCACAATTGCAGAACGCGGTGAGGAGCCACGGGTCTCCCTTAAGGCACAGATATTCATTGGCCCTGTGCTAAGTGGCGACCCCGTGAAATACTGGAGTCTCCTGCAGGGCAGGGGCTGCAGAGGCCTGCGTTACACTGGTATTCCTGTTGGGTGTGCTGGCCGCGGCATCGCACCCGTCTCCGGGCATCGCTGCGCCGAAAACTCAAGACTTTTTAAACATCAACTACATTGTATCAAACAAAGAAAATAAACCAGAATACAACGACGGATACCCGGAGCAGGAGTCTGCTTCTCCGTGTTTACATTTGTTTGTTTTTGTGTGTTTCATCGCGTAGCGTTTCTGTTGCAATAATCTACGTCCGTGCACATCACCGGCGGGCACTTGGAGCCAAAGGTTGTCCACCGTCTAAGGATGAAGTCCTCTGAGGCGAGGTCACGTGGTTGGAAAAACACTCACTTATCCATGCGCTTATGGCACGTTTTTTAATACTTAGTTGTTGAACCGGAATTAATGCTGACTGTTTGTAAACCAGCTGGGTTTAAATGTGTGCAATATGAATGCAGAAACTGTTGTGGAAGAGGCCTGCTGGTGCAAAGAGCCCTCGCGCTGCGTATGCCTCAGGCTGCGTTGGCAAATAGTGCAACCCAGTCAAGGCTTGCTCAAGATCACACACGTATGTGAACGGGTGGAGAAGCCGGGAGTACAAGTCGGTTCTCCTGGTCACAAAGTGAACAAGTGCGGTGCGTGCGCACTGCAAGGGATGTGATTGTAAATGACAATGCCTTTTATTTACAACCAAAAACATAAATAAAAGGCATTGGGCCAGATGTAGGTAGCTTCAATTTAGCGAGTCCTTAATAGCGATTTTTACCGAATCGCTATTAAGGACTCGCTAAATGGAATGTAGGTAGAAATCGCTAAAATATTAGCGATTCCTTAACATTCCTTAATAACGAATCGGTAATTGGGATTCGTTATTAAGGAATACCTAGCCATTCATTCCTATGGGCTAGGAGGCCCATAGGAATGAATGGGAAGATATTCACTATTAGCGATTCGGTATTACCGAATCGCTAATAGCGGAGGTATTTCAAGGGTGCCAGGGTGTCCAAAGGACACCCTGTTGCACCCCTGAAATGTGCATGTGTGCACATGTGGCGCACATACATGCCCTAAGGGCATGGATGTGTGCCACATGGCACATTTGAAAAAGCAAAAAGTGCTTTTTAAAGGAAATCGCTACTTACCACCAACTTCAAGTTGGTGGTAATTAGCGATTCCTTAAGGCTCAAGAGCACTATTTTTAGTGCTACGTACATTGCATTTAAGGAATCGGTATTTCCGATTCCTTAAATGCAAGAGCAAAATAAGGAATCGCTATTTTGCGATTCCTTATTTTGCATGTAGGTATGAACTCACCTACATTGCACTCAGCCAAATACCGGTCGGTAACGCTGAAATTCTCCGAATTTCGGCGTTACCGACCGGTATTTCGCCACCTACATCTGGCCCTAAGTCATTTACAATGCCAATAGCTCAAACTTGCGTAATTGCGAGACCTATTGCATTGCAAATGCTTGTTGTCTTTCTGTTGTCTGTTGGAGGGCGAAATGTTGTGATATGTTGCTTGCCTCACTCTCTTCGAGGCAGGAGCATGCAGACTCCTCGAGGCCAAACATGTTATGGTTCAGGTTATGCTCCATGCTCGGTGGCGGATCGGCAACTACGGGTCTCCCAGCAACGTGTCAGTTGCGGCTGAGATCTGCAGGGGTCGGACGTCCACAGTTCTGGGTGCTTTCTACTTCAGTAATAAAAATCCCTTTAACTCACTGCTCCTGTCTAGGATCCTCATACTTCAACCTTCCTGTGACAGGAAATCATTGTCCTGCCTTCCCCTGCTCGAGCTTGGCTCAGCAGCAGGAGGGCAGAATCATGTCTCTGGTCAGCAGTAGCCATAGTTTGCTGTCTGGGTCTAGAAGACTGGTACTGGGAGCACTAAGGGCCTCCCAGAGGAGCTTTACTGTGCATGGAATCATACCTCCCACACCATTTATGGTGTAGTTTAGAGATAGCCATTGCGTAATGATACCACACGATGTATCTTAATGGCTGATGCACTTACAACCCAAAGAATGGACTCTGAAGGTTGTGGGGGTGTCCTGCTCATGCAGGGACACCCTCACACTTAGAACCAAGCACTCTACCTTCAGGATTGAAAGGCCTGCTTCAGAGGTGACTTATAGGTTTTAAGTGCAGTGAACTCATATATATGGAATCTTATATCTGTCGTAAGTGGTGCTAGCACCAGCTTACACAGGCTGCAATGGCAGGCCTGTAGTCACACTTTGAGTGGTCTTTCATGGGTGGCATAATACATGCTTCAGCCCATGGGCGACCCCTGGGGTACCTATGGCCTCGGTACCTTAGTACCATATACAAGGGACTTACAAGGGTACACCAGTAGCCAATCTTTGAGTGTACCTAAGTACTCACCATGTCCAATTTAGGGAAGAAGCACAGAGACTGGGGTCCTGACTAACAGGATCCCAGTCAGACTAGTCAGTAAAACATAATGACACCAGCAAAAAGTGGGGGTGACCATGAAAGCAGATCCTACTTTCCTACAGTGAGTTAGAGTGAGACTGAGTGAGCCACAGTGTAAGTAATTCTGAGTGAATCAGAGAATGAGTGAGACAGAGTAAGTCACAGTGAGACTGATTGAGTCACACTGAGGAAGAATGAGTGAGACTGGATGATGAGTGAGAATAAGTGAAAACGATTGAGACTGAGTAAAAATGAATGAGACTGAGTGTGAGTGAGACTTAGTGAGCCACAATCTGTGAGAATAAGTGAGACTGAGTGAGCGACAGTGAGTGAACTGAAATGAGTGGGACTGAGTGAACCAGTGAGACTGAATGAGAATGAGTGAGCGAGAGTGAGACAGAATGAGTGGGTCTGAGGGAGACTGAATGAGAATAAGTGAGACTAAGTTAGAATGGGTGAGTGAAGCAGAACAAGTGAGAATGAGTGAGACTAAGTGAGACTGCTTGGGACAGTGAGAATGAGTGAGTCAGAGTAAGTAAAAGTGAGTGCAAGTAGGCATGAGAGTAGGTGAATAATCCGAGATGTCAGACTCGCTCACTTGAATTTGATCCAAGGCTTACGCCCTACACTTTTAAAGGTCATCAGTCACCACTGGTAAACGTAATATAAAAACTGCAATACAACAGATCCTAGACAATTCAGCCCACCACCCAGACATCCGTGGTTTTGCCTAAAATCAACGGGTGCTCATGTAAAGCACTCTGATACCTTCAGGTCAAGTTCGCGCTATAAAAACCTCAGAGGAAAAAAAACTTGACTTGCGTTGCTGCCACAGCATAGCTGCCAAGGTTTCAGATTGCTATGTGTGACATTTTCATAATGTCAGTGTAATTATGAGTGACATTTCAACTACTATGAGTGACACTTTCTCGCAAGTAAAATCAAGCAATGGAGACGAGGAAACGTATCCATATCAGAAACTGCACCCATTTGAGCAACGAGAAACTCTAAGAATTCACTGAAATAAAGTGTGCAACGGGACCAAACACTTCCTGACTAGGTAAAGCACTTGGTACAAGTTTCATTGAGACTTAGATTTGGTCCCAAAATCTTACCAAATAAAACAATAAAAAAACACTTTAGATTTTTGTTTGATTCTTGAACAGCCTGCACTTAATGAGTTGCACAGATATGTGTGCCTTCCCACCATGTTTTTTTACAAGCCCCTTTGTGAAGCATAAGTTCTTGATTTTTCCCATAGACTCGTTTGGGGGCCTGGCCTGATGAAGAACCAATATCTTGAACAATCAGGGTTGAAACCCACAGCATTGACTTTCAACAAGGACAACAACTTTTTGTTTTGAGTCTGGGAGAGGCAGAGAACTGTGGCCGTACTCTTAACAAGACTGCAGATGCTGCCCACTCTGCACTGATTTCAATAGCCACAGGGCAATGACCACAAAGCCCAGTCTGTTCCTATTTTTTTTTTATTTATTATTATTACTGTCACCCTACACTAAATATTATGGCTGCATTGCACTGATTATGAAGACTACTCAGTATGAGGATTTCCACTTTTCCCTTATTCTTGTGGTTTTTCTGCCCCTAGGATTTCCACTGTGCGACTGACATGCCTAGGCCAGGGTAATTCGGTAAAAATAACCAACCTGCCCGTTTCCGCCTGTAATCATCTTCTGCACTGCACAGTAGTGAATAGCTAGCAATTAAAACAGAAAACAAGGCCCACCAGATCTGCGTGGGGGCTGCAGCCAGTGCCCCATTCAGATTATGATTTGGGCGCTGTTCTCTTAATACATTCATGAGGAAAGCCTGCGAGGCGGTCCCGGCAGGGGGCTTGATTCACTGATCTGGGCTGTTTAACAAAGTGAACATGCCAGTACTCACCTCTCTGAGCCGGGGTCGGCTCAAATCTATATCAGCAATAATTTATTTATTGGGCGGTCCGCGGGATGATTAAGCCGCAGCAGCTAAAACTAGCCAGCGGCAAGCAGCTCCCTCTGCTACAAGGTACTAGGTAGCAGGCCCTCGACGGCGATTCTCACTCTGTCAGCCGGCGCTGATGGGAATCGGTGAGCCAGAGAGGGTCCGGCCCGCCTGCGAGATGCATAATGGTAAAACCCCAACCTGGTCTCCAGGATCATACCGGGAGGCAAGAGCTCTTCACCCCCGCCCCCACAGGATCTCAGGCTGCCGCCGCTGCAGAGGATCACTCCTATTACCGCCCCCGCAGGAGTGCAAACAGCGTGCACAGTAGTGCCGGCCACGTGTTTTGGACAGGGTAACAAATTGTTACATTGTAACACAGTACTAGTAGCGCGCACAGGAACCAGCTCTCAAGAATGCCAGGAGCAGCGCGCATCCCGTGCTCTATTACTGCAGTTGTCATTTGGTGCCGCCACAGCTACACATAAGCGATTAAAAGTAGAATTTCACATCACATAATCCAACGGCTAAAAAAGTTGATAGCCGGAAACCGAGCAGTGCAAACGCACAGAGAGCACGACTCTATCCAGTTAGAAGGACTCACCATAGAATAGATGCTGCATTATGTATGAAGTTCTGCGCGTCTGTTGTTGCCTGGCAACCGGACGGGCGGGGTTATATAAATGCGTCATTTCCTGGAAGTAGAAAAAAGAATTGGGCAGCGTCACAAACGAAAACCAGTATTTATTTTATATTGCGTGCACTTTCCTGTTGATTGCAATTCACTACCTGCAAATGTTCCACGCTCTACCCCCTTTCACCCACACAGTAGTGCAATTCCTTTTGGGAAGTTTGGTCGGAACATCTGTTTGCTAACGGAGATTTAAATGTTCAGGAACCTCTAGCGTGTTGTATTTTTTTCGGTTATTGTTCCCACGACTAGAATGTGTTTTTATTTAGAGTTAGAAATTAGAAGACCTCTTAAAACACGCTTTGTCGCTCCATTTAGTGGCAACATAATGGGAGGAGAGCAGTAACCAATCACGATTTGTGTCCCTCTTTTTTGTCCGTCAACGTCTTAACCATCTTGGGTTTCGTCTGCGGGAAGTTTGTCCTTAGCTAGTTCCCGTACTCTTGGTGTGCGCAACGAATGCTCGGGATAACCATGTTGAAGGTGAGAGGGGGAGGCGGGTGTTGTTGAGGAGAAAGGGATTATGATCAAATACAGTCCTTCCTTTCGGAGCACTGAGTGGGCTCCGCTTAATTCTTAAAAGAAACTGTGGAGGTCACGCTGATGAATCGATTGAAAGAGTATATTATACGGTGGTAATCAGGTACAGTCAGCCGAGCAGTGGCCATGTTGAAATCAGGCAAGGAAATAGTCTTAAACAAGGAATGTCAGGAATGCAGCTGGCATCCGGCCGCGCTGCTGCTCGCTCCCGAGCTCCCTAGGCCAGGGGAGAGAGAAGGCGAGACATGCACTCGCCTTTGGCCAATTGCGTGCTGTCTTTCTTAGAAAGACGCACGCAAAGGCCAATAGCGTGTGAGGAAAAAAAAAAGCACACGCCCGAGCGTGTGGTCCGATGTGGAAGTCCTTACAAGAAGCCTCGCAGAGCAGCGCATGCGCGCTGGCTCAGGCGAGACCTAAAAAGGGAGAGTGGGCGGTCCTGCTCGAGGGTAGTGGGGAGTGGCTTGCCCACTGCTGTGGGTACTGACTGTTTGGTCGGCAGGGCCGACCAAACAGTCAGTACCTCGACAGTGGGCAAGCCACTCCCCACCTGCCCTCGAGCAGGACCGCCCACCCGCCCGCCCCCAACCAGGCACTTTTGCTTTCTCGCAGTGCGAGAAGCAGAAACATAAAATGGTAGTTTTTACCATTTATGTTTCTGCCTTCTCGCACTGCGAGAAAGCAGTGGGACGACGCCCCCACGCCCCAATGGGGGAGCCGCCACTGTCAATAACACATAATTACTATACACTATTTCCACTGCACACCATGCCACATAATTCCACTACACAAATCCACGCCACACAATTCCACAACTAACACTTCCAATCCAACCCACACAATTCCACTACACACCACATACATACACCCCATAACACATAGGTAAAAGACATTGTCATTTACAACGCCAATAGCTCTAAGTCAACCAAATGCGAGACCTATTGCATTTTCAATGCTTGTTTTAAAGAAGGGAACAATCATGGAGTGCTTCTACGCCGTTCGAACCCGTCCTTCCACCATCGAGGAACTTCAAGTGACCGACTGCTCATAGGACAAAAAATCGAAACGTTACTTGCCTGCCAACCGTAGTACTATTGTGGGCAGAGAGAGTTGTGGATGCCACTTCAGGGTCTGATCTGCAAGCCTTATAAGTGACAATTGCTTTTGCTATCTGAGGGATGCAGACTCTGTCTACACACAGACGAGGTCGCCAGACAGACATGTGCCTTCGGCTCGCGTGTTCCTGCACCGTCCTTGCTTGAATAATAGTTAGTCCGCAAGGGAATTATCATGGCGCTCAAACACCAGAGCGCGGGAAATAACTTGCAACAGCACCACCAAATGGCCTCCAAGTTTTCCAAATACTTTGCACAATCAGGTGACACAAAATTAACAACACACCAAAGCCCACATAATTAATTTACAGCAATCCCAACCCTCAAAACCGTCAGAAGGCCCCAAGAACAGATTAAGAAACTCACTAGAATTAAAAATTCCGACGTGTCTAATACCGTAACCAGAGTAAAAAGCAATGACTCCAGTACCTCGAGATCTGCCGCTATTTAGTCCTAAGAGGACACAACAGTGCTAAAAGCCACAGTGGAAAAGGTGGAGGGACGGTTGCGACGTAGAAATTTGCGCTACATTCACTTTTTGGAGCGAGTGGAGAACCCATTCGTTCATTTGTTTCAGAAACAATGGATATTGGAAACTCAGAGTCTCAGAAGTATTTCAAAGTTGTTTTCCAGTGAGAATGCACATCATATGGGCGGAGATAACTCAATTTCTGCACATAAGAGATGCCACATTGCAGCACACACAATCAAGTGGAGACAAGCAATACGAAGATCTTACAATAAAATCATTTCCCAACTACACCCAGGCTATGCAAAATCAAAGTAGGTTGTTTGAGTCTGTTAACAATAGACTCGCAGATAATAGCCTTAGGTAAATGCTTGTGTTCCCAGCCAAGTTGAGAACAGTGACTATTGAAAAGATTAATTTATTGTAGTCGCTGAAGACAGTGTATGATTGGCTAGATGGCTAGGAGTGTCTACAGCACTCCCGGAGCGCATTGAGGTATGTGTAATTTGGGCATCTGGACTCTAGTGTGAGCGATCATCATGAATCTTCACAGAAGATATTAATAGCATAGTAACTCATGTTTGGACCAGGGTGACTTGATTGGACAAGACACGCTTATTATAGTATCTTGAATTGTCTGCTTAAATATACATCATGATCTGCATGCTGATTGTTGCTGTTTTGTGTTTAGGAGGGACTTCTATTTTATTTTCAGGTAGTGTATGCTTAATTGTTCTGGACGGAGAGATGTGAAGTTCTAGTAGACTTGCTCTGAGCCATGCTGGAAGTTTGCACAAATTTGCGGCCATTTGCCCACTCTGATTGGACAGAAAATGGCCCCGACTTGAACTGAATTCACTAATGTTGCCCTACGAGCAAGGAGAATTGACTGACAGATTTGGAGCACTGCTGCCAGGTGCCACGGAGTCAACATCTGGTGGGTGGGCTCAGTGATAATCCTAATAGTGTGATTGCATTTTTAGAGGGATGCCTGGTTCCATGGTTTTAAAAACCAGCAAATGGGATAGAGAAACAGGTATTTCTATAAATTGTTTCATTGATGGATGGAGGACACTATATACTTTCTATAACAGATAACTTTTATCCTCCTGAATTGTACACGTTGGGCCCTATTCACAAAGCTAAATGCGTATTCGTAGATGTACTTATGTGTAAATTAAATTTACATTATAACTTTACTATTTTGGTCTGTTCACCATTACTGAGTGTGAAGTTACTCCAAAGTGTAGTCTTACATGAAACCAGGGAGGGGTACCAAATTCTATGGCAGGACCCGGAGGCAAGGATTATGCCTTTTTTCTTCGTTTATTACAAATAGCAGCCATTAACTGGACAATAATAACAAACTTCATTTCCCATAAACCCAGGGAAAGAAGTCAACACAAACAAATTCTCAGTCCAATCAGGGGCTGTCTGGCACATCAGCAGGGAGTTGCCCATCTTCTCTCTCCCTCTTTATTCACTGATGCAGCTGAGTGCAGATGAGTGTCAGGACTCCGGTCCCCTTTGTTCTTTTTAATTGATTGTGTATGCTTGTTATACATTGTCAATTGTTGCTGAGCTATTGGGAGGTTCGTGCCTCTGAGGTTGGTGGCTGTAGGAGCGCTGACTCGCTCCATTTGCAGCCGTTACGGGTTTCTTTTTAGGTCTCGCCTAGCGATGCAGCGCCATGCGCTGCTCGCCAGGCGAGATCTATTGTTGCCGACTTGCTTTGCGATGCGGAGCAGGACAGGTGCACGCGTACGGCAAGTCCTGGACAGGAGATGTGCACGCGTATGGTGCGAGCAGGAGTTGTAATAACGCCGCAAGCCATACACGTGCACATCGACTGTCTGTGCTCAAGCTTAACAGACAGGAGATGTGCACACGTACGGCTCGCGTCTTTTTACAACTCCTGCTTGCACCATACGCGTGCACATGTCCTGTCCAGGCGCGGCGTCCAGCATGCCTCCCGCTCAACCCCACTCACCGGCTCTTGTGGGGACTCTGCGCTGCTCCCAGGCTGGTCTCCTCAATGGCAGGGGGGACTCGCCTCTTCACCCGTTCACTGGCGCAGCAACACGCGGGGCTCCGTCTTGCTCACAGGAGCCCCGCCTGAAATCTTGCTCCGGCCGCACCGTGCGGCATTCACGAAGGCGGGGTGGGCTCCCGCCGGACTTCCCTCTGCGGGGTGGGCTCCCGCCTCGCTTCTCCAACACACGGGGCTCCCTCAGCTCACGGGAGCCCCGGACACTTCCGGCCGCGCGCTCCATGCCCCGCCCATGTCCCACGCAACTGACGTCGTCACAAGCCTTAAGCAGTTTCGCTTTTTAATGCGCACGCACGCTCAGCTCGTGATGTCCTCAGTAGGTAAGAACTTTCCCTGTGCGTCTCGCGCTTGTTTATTTTTGTTCGGGAGGGCTGGGGTGTACTGGATTGCTTTGTCGTAAATGTAATTAATTATGACAAAGAAATGAATCCAGAAAATGTATATCTTAAGCAATGGCAAGGTCTAGTGTTGTGGTAGTTTATTTTGATCAGCTGGCTGTGTGGTGTTCACATGGACGTTCTGGAGACGCAACTCCCCTCCCACCCCAAAACTGAACAGCGCTCTTGAAGCTTTTCGTGATGGAACACTGTGGCCATGTTGGCCAAAAGAAACATTCCCAAATGGATTCAACTTCACTTAATGATTAAAGCGCACGACTAAGCAGAGCGATTTAGGAGACCGGAGGGACCGCGCCTTTTAGCTCCACTTACTCTGTTACTAAGTAAATCGTCTGTAGCGAGATACCGCACCGCAGCCGAGCACCAAGGAGCCCGAGACGGCATGAAAACACGGGCTGCCATCAATGATGCAGAGTCCGCCATGCAAATCTCGCACATGTGGAGTACAAACGGCACGAGATGAAAAGTTCTGTCGGGGAATCCTGAAAATATATGGATGTGAATGCAAGTGTGGGCAAAGACAGAGACAATGACAAAAGCTCTCATTCTAATTTACGAAGAGGCAATCTATTCGGTGGGGGGACTAAAAAAGATAATGTCTATGCCAGATCTACACATTGCACTCTGCAACATAAGTACGATTACTGTCATTCACCACAAGGCACGGTGGCTGAATCACTTAGGGGAAAAGTACCATATGCGTGCCTGGCAGTCAGACTTCAAGATGACAGTCGCAAAGCGCGCTTTGTACGTTTATGGGTCCAAACTTCTTTCTTGAACTGCGCACATCTTTGGTGGGGGCACAAAGTAACAAGCATTTGCAATGCAATAGGTCTCGCATTTACGCGAGTTTCAGTTATTGACATTGCAAATAACAATGCCTTTTATTTTTGTTTTCGTTTTTAAAATATAAATAAAAGGCATTGTAATTTACAATGCCAATAGCTTTAACTCGTGTAACTGCGAGACCTATTGCATTGCAAATGCTTGTTCCCTCTTGTGAGGGCTCTGGGGCAGAGGCGTGCGGTGGTCTGCCGGCAGCTAGAGGGCGCACGCCTCCAATGCGCCTCTCCTGTGACGCTCTATATCTCGTTGCGCCACAGAGCGCACGTCAATTTCTAGGCAGTACTGAGCGTCTCCGTCCACAGCCGCATCGAGTATTGCTACCACCTGTCAGCCTGGAGCATTTACTCCCTGCGGGGTAGGATTGTTTCAGGAGCACTTCTCCCGCGAGGCAGACTCCGCCCAGGCTGCCGAGTGAATGTGTTTAAGCCTGTGTGAGATTTAATAAGGACGATTTGGTCTGCCTGCCCTCTCCTGAGGGCAGTGTTTGCCTATTTCAGGCCTTGCATGTTTGGGGGTCATCTGTACCTTCGTATTTAGGCCTTGAAGGCCGGTTCGCCTGTCTCCTGTGCACAGGGCTAGCAATCAGCCCATCCACTCCTAAGTGCCCATCATTGTATTTCAGGTGAGATTGTAGGAGTTCCCCCCTCTCTTTTTTCTTGTTATCCCTCTGACCTGGTGGGTGGCCGCCCAGTTTAAAGTCGTACCTCGCTACTACTTACCTCACCTTATGGAGGAATACGGCGAATATTACGAAGAGGAGGAGGACGTCCAGTATTTTCCGGTCACAGATGACTTCTGCAATGCGGTAGACACCTCCATCATAAAGGCGGTCTCAGATGCAGTGGCCCCTCTAGAGAAGAAAATCATGGAGATGGCACAAAGGTGCCTACAACCCCTCGCACCAAGGGAAGATCTACCTAGGCCCTTGGCCCCACAACCCTGGGGCAAGCCACTGCTCCTCTCTCTGAGAACCAGCGCAAACGCCCACATGAGTCCCGAGTGGATATGGACGCCTGTGACAGGCTACAACAGGCTTTCTTGGGGGCTAACCCCCCATGCCACAGGAGCGCAGCCAGAAGGGACCCCCTCACAATCTCCCCCGTCGAATGTAACCGTGGGCAATGAACTCCGCTCCGCTAGCGGAGGTTGCGGAGATTTGCTAAGTACGCATTACATTGAAAACATGGAATTCATGCAAAAACTCCGACTCCACCACGTAGTGGAATTAGCTACTGCACCCACAACCCTTTGATAAAACAACTTTACCTTTACATGCTAAAAAGCATATAACCAATTCACAAAAGTGAGCTTTGAAAAATATCAGGCAATGAGAGAGGTGATGATTTTGGGGTCCCCCCTAACTTAGGGGGAGGACCAAGCAGATGCCTTGAACACAAAGAGCATATCATGCTGAACGATTCGGTGGTGGTCCCATCCTCCTAGGACCACCCCAAGCAAAGTTATGGGCAAAACTACAATGCCAACCAAAGGCCCAGCAAAGCATTATGGGGCGAGATTCTAGAGTGCAGTGAATATTAGAGTATTAGCTCTCAGCTGAGCCGGGAGGGCAGCCCCTTGAGAAATGTTTTGATATTGGATACTATAATATTCACTGCACTTTAGAATCTCGTCCCATAATGCTTTGCAGGGCCTTTGGTTGGGATTGTATTTTTGCCCATAACTGTGCTTGGGGTGGTCCTAGGAGGATGGGACCACCACCGAATCGTTCAGCATGATGTGCTCTTTGTATTCAAGGCATTTGCTTGGTTCTCTCCCTAGGTTAGGGAGGACCCCAAAATCATCACCTCTCTCACTGCTTGCTATATTTTCATTTTCACTTTTGTGAGATGACTATATGCATTTTAGCATGTAAAGATAGAGTTACTTGTTTTACCAAAGGTACATGAGGTTTCTGTTTTATTAATTGGGATGAGATGGAACGGAGTTGCGGAGCGGAGCTTCACTGAGTTTTTGTTCAACTCCGCAGAATTCTGCATAGTGGTACTCCGCCAACAACCCTTAGTCGAATGGTTCCCTTCACCCCTCGGCAGGGCCTAGGGCCTCTGCCGAAGATCCCTCTGTCTCCCAGTCGGACCTGCTAGATCAAGAGGACCTCATGCACTCCTGCTCTTCGGAGTGGATTCCCTGCACTAAGGTGGCTCAATATGTCGCCACATTGCTCCGCAAGTCCCTTGATCAAGAGGTCAGGTACCGACTTCGGGCGGAGTGCACCCGCCCATCTTTGAATGGGAAAGTGGCTGTCACCCCGGAGATAGATGTTCGGATTGCCACTTTCCTAGCCAAATACATCAAGGACCCTAAGAAGGGAATCGATCGTGCCAGGACAAACTCCTGGACATCACAGTCCCCCTTATGAAAATTTTCGACATGACGGAGGACACCAAAGCAGCCGGAGATTTAATTTCACCGATGTCCTATACAGCTATTTTTTTAGGTAACGCAGACTGCGCCATCTCCACGGAGAGGCGCAGGTCATTGTTGATCAAAATTGGGCCTAAGCTAGGGGAGTTGGCCACGTTGAAGGCGGGCCAAGTGGCACAAGGGGGGGCTCTGTTGCAACCTGTTCGTCAAAAAGCTAGGGAAGTTTGTTTCCACATTTAATTCACTGAACAAAGCCTAGTCAACCGTCAAGCGCATTTTTAATGCGCTTGTTTTCAGTGGGGCCGGCCGTGGTAGGGGGCACTCGCCTGGCCGTTCCTCCTACATTGCCTCTGGCAGGGGCTAACAATCTCAGCGCGGCCAGTGGCAGGATTCTTCGTGCTTCGGTGGCTTCTACACCACCCGAGGACGGGCACTCCTCAGAGGTCAGCTTAATGGACCCAGAGCAGGAGGAGGGAACCCCAATATGCACGTCTTGCAAACGCTTGGGGGGCCGTCTAGCGCAGTTTATCCACAACTGGCGAAACCTCGCGTCAGATGCCTGGGTTCTCCAAATGATGCCGGGGTTCCATATAGAGTTCCACGGGTCCCCTTTTCAAGCCACCCCTTCCCCTTCCCCGGGACCCATCTTTTTCTCCGGACAGGATACCACGCTTATACAGCGGGAGATCCCAGAGCTCTTCGACAAAGGGACAATTTGTCTTTCCACTGCACACCCACCTGGGTTTCTCAGCAATATGTTCCTGGTTCAAAAACAGGACGGGGGTCAGCGCCCGGTGATCAGTCTCCGGGAATTCAATGAGTGGCTGGTGTATCGCCATTTCAAGATGGATCTCATACATCTGCTTCGGGACCTCCTTCAACCCAAAAACTGGATGGTACGACTGGACCTCAAGGACTTTTACCTGGTGGTCCCCATCTTTCCACCACATAGGCGATTCCTCCAGTTCAGTGGCAGGGCCAACCTTTCAAGTTCACCTCGCTACCCTTCGGCCTGTCTTCGGCCGCTTGGTGTTTCACCAAGGTCCTCAAACCAGTGGTGGAACACTTGAGGGCATTTGGCGTTCGCATGATCGTATACCTGGACGTCATACTGATGATGGACCAATGTCCGGTGTCTCTGTCCCAACAACTCCAGAGGGCAGTGGAGCTTCTGCAATCCTTGGGGTTTGTTATCAATCAAACAATGTCGTCCCTAGTTCCTTCCCGGACAGTCACCTTCCTGAGGTTTGTGATCGACTCAATGGTATCCACTGTGAGCCTTCCTGCCAGGAAGATGGCAAAATTCGGCTCGAAGTACAAAGGATGCTGGCAAGGCCGAGAACCTCCCTCTGCCAGATTGCCAGGGTGGTATATCTGCTGTCATCCTCGGTTCAAACTGTTTTTCCGGGTCCCCTATACTTCCGGGTCCTGATGCAGCTAAAGGCTGCTCACTACCAGTTTGTTCCCCTGTCAGACTAGGCTCGGAAAGAACTCCATGGTGGCTCTCCCACATGGAGGCGTGGAACGACCACGCCATTTTCGAATTGCAGCCGGATCTGTTGATCGAGTCCGATGCCATCGGTTCAGGCTGGGGGGCTCCTTGTGGGAATTTTACCACCGGATCGTATGGTACGCTACAGAACAGGCCCTCCACTTCAACTGCCTGCAGCTGATGGCAGGTTCTTTCGCAGTCAGATGTTGGACCAAGGACCGTGTGCATTCTTGTGTCCTGTTGAAGATGGATAATGTAGCAGCAGTCTGCTAAATCAGTCACTTGGGGGGCACACGGACCAAAGCCCTTTCGGACCTGGCAAAGAACTTTTGGGATTACTGCCTGGAAAATCACATCTCCATGACAGTGGAGCACCTTCCGGGGTCAGCCAACCAGGTGGCAGATTGGCAGTCTCGTCACCTGGGGGATTCAAGCTTGAGGAAGCTTTTCCCAGACATGTTCCAGGTCCTCTCCTCCCTTTGGGGCCCATTCACGATCGACCTATTTGCATCCCGGCTCGACAATCAGCTTTCCCGGTACTTCAGTTGGAGACTGGACCCGGAAGTGGTAGCAACCAATGATTTTCTCTAGGTTTGGTCGATGGAGCGGGGTTATGCGTTTCCCCCCATTTTCTATGATCACACGCTTGACCACTCAGGTACGCAGCCAGCAGGCGGAACTGGTGGTGATTACCCCAGCGTGGAGGTCTCAAGTTTGGTTTCCAGTTCTGATGGAACCTTCTTGGGCTTCTCCAATCCGCCTACACCAGTTTCCTCATCTCCTGACCGATCCCTCCGGCAGCCTCCAGCTCATGGGGTGGAGGATTACAGGTCACGATGGCAAGTCCCGGGCCTATCGCGCGACACTGTGCTCCTCCTATCCAAGGCCTGGGCAGAAGGTACAGCCAAGCTGTGGATGGGTTGGTGTCAGCAACGGAGTCTGGATCCCATGGGTGCAGACATTGTCCGCATCTTCAATTTCTGTCATGACCCCCTAACCAGACTGTTATGGACCACAGAGCCTTTCTGAAGTGTGATCGTTGTGGATCACAGCCCTACACAGCATACCGCCAAAAAGAATCATTAATCACTAATGACTCTGCTAAATAGAGAAGACCTTTAACAATGGCTAAATGTAATGGCCAAAAGTAATTACTCATGACTCTGCTAAATGATTCTGCTACATAGAGAAATCCCATGTGATGCTGGTACTAGAATAAGTAACCATGTATGCCATATCAGCCTCTTTGTTTCTTTTGTCTTAAGTTGCAGCAGGATCGCGATCCGCGGTCTTTTGGTACATCGCGGCTGCAGTCCTTCACACAGCCTCTATAAAACCGACTGCACCCATCCGCTCCCTGCGGATTATTCCTTGGCGACGACGAGCGGGTGAAGTTCTCCATTCCTGTTGGCTACAGCTTGATTGAAGACCGTCACAAAGAGTTTCTTCTTTTCAGGTAGGAGACGGCGGCTCCTAATAGTGATTTATAGACTCTTGGCCAGAGTGCAGCGTACTTTTGAAATTATGGTAATGCGCACGTGAGAATGGAACGTTTCGTACGAAAGAAAACCATAGTAAAAGGCGCATAGAATTTTTGTGAACTATATATTGCTGTTTCCTCATATGATACTTGAATAAAAGCGCATGATTAAACAAGTATTCTGATTAACCAATAAAAAGCGCATTATTGAACAAGTAAACCAATGATGATTATATGATAATGAAACAATAAAAGGCGCATTACCCACGAGGAACACATAAATACTAATCAGTTAGAAGTTTTGAACTGTGAACTCTTTTAAGAGGCAAGCGTACTCTATGGCAAATTACTCTGCATCTTCTAGACTTTGTCGCATTGCGAACAGTATCCAGGAGAGTAAGCTATGCAAATTAACGGTAAAATCAAGAAGAAATTCCAAAGGTATCTACCTAAGAACAATATGGGATATTATTGAAAGCACCTGGTTTATTTCACCTTTTGAACTCCTTTATTTTCTTTTACAGGTAAAGACTGTTTATATATCATTTATGTGTATTGTGAAAGTAGCAAAGGAGCCAACCCTTATTTGTTGAATTGTCTTCGTTCAAGATCTCTCTCCCCGCAGTACCCTTCCTATTCCCTTCCCCTCGTCTGGCCACTTTGATCGTCTGGTGTATATTACTCAGAGCTGCAGGAAGGTGGGCTTCTTGAGGGTACTGCTCCTGAGGAACCAGACACCTTGTGACAGATATCCTGGCATCTTTGGCTGCGAAGGGTCTGGCCTACAGATCAGTCAATACGTTTTGATCTGCAATCTCTGCAGGTCACGCCGTGATTGCAGGTCTACCATTGGGAGAACACCCCCTAGTTTAGAAATTGCTTCGGGCATTAGACTGTCCCTTCCCCAGAACCGAGATAGTTGACTCTTTGGGACGTGAATAAGGTTTTGAAGCTCTTGTCTGATTGGCAAGGCAATAGATATCTTTCCAGAAAGCAGCTGTTGGCCAAACTGGCCATTTTTTGTATCTGATCTTCTGCAGGAGAGTGTCTGATGTACAGGCCCTAGACATTTCGGGAAGATCTTTTACTCGGAAGGAGTCACGTTCCATGTTACGAGATGCACCAAATGTAATTCCCAAGTGATCTCATACCCGGCCTTTCCAGCTGTGCCCAAACTGTGTGTTGTCAGATGCATCAAGGCTTACGAGGCTGCAGCGGCGGAGTTTCGTCCACACGGGGAGAGACAGCTTTTGATTGCCTTGAGGAAGCCTTTCAGGGCAGTCTCCTCTCCGACCATCGCCAGGTAGGTGCGATGGATAATGCACGAGGCGGGCATTGACACCAAGAGTTTCGGTGCTCACTCAATGCGGGCAATGGCCTCAAAAGCGTTTGCTTTGGAAACCCGCTTGGAGGGTATTCTGAACGCAGCTAAATGGTCATTGGACTCAACCTTTAAAAGGTTTTAATTCAAGCCAGTCTCCTGGTGGTGGTGGACAAGCTTTGAACTGGCATAATCCTCGCCTCCGGGTCCTGCCATAGCATGAAAGGTTTCCTAGCTATCGTAACGGAAAGTTTCATTTCTATTAAGGACTCGGAGGCGGGGATTAGCCTACCCTAGGAGGAATTAGGACCCACCCAGGTTCTTGGATCTGTTTACGTGAGTATTTAAGACATTTTCCGGTGATTAAGCCATGTTTCTTGCACGTTATGACTTGGTAATGTTCATGTTCTCTGGTGACGTTGATATGTTCTGCGGCATAGTGGAAACAACCTTTACAACGCGGTCATTACACCGCAATACCTTTACAACGCGGTCGTTAGTCCGCGATGCATTTACATCACAAGTCTTTACAACGAATTCCACTAGGGGCGCTGAGGTATTGGAAATGAATTCCAACACCTTCCCTACTGTTGCGCAAACTGGAGTAGGAATAGTAAATAATATCATTCCTAAGTCCAGCGCACCCCCTAGTGGAAGTTGTAACGACCGCGTTGTAATAGCACGCGATGTAATACATCGCATAGTAAAGTGCTATATTCGGCATAGTAGTTGCCAGAGTTAATGCGATGCTTTCTCTAACTTGCATTGATGGAGTCCTCCAAACAGGATTGTGGAATCTTCCAGAGTCGGCTTGGTCGCAGGAAGAAAGAGGGAGAGAGAAGATAGACATCGCCCTGTTGATGTGGCAGACATCCCCTGATTGGACTGAGACTTTGTTTGTGTTGACTTCTTTCCCGGGGTTTATGGGAAATTAAGTTTGTTGTCCAGTTAATGGCTGTTATTTGTAATAAATGAAGAAAGAAGGCATAATCCTCGCCTCTGAGTCCTTAATAGAATTGAAACTTTCTGTTACAACAGATAGGAAATATTTCATTTATGAGACAGCGTTACCTCTATTAACTTTTCCCACACAGGCAGAGGTCTTCAGCACTGGGGTGGACATCTTCGTATAGTTCGGTGTGGCCAAAAGTAAAAAAGTTTCTTAAACTTTAAAATATTCAGCAAAGATATTTTAATGTTAAATAATAATGTAAAATGGTTTAATCTTTTTTTGAAACCTAGAACAAATTTAAAAAAAAGTTAAAGCACTATTAACTTAAGTGTATTAAAATTAATTAAAATATGTCTAAATAATGTATAATTATTTATTTAAATATTTATTCGAAAATATCCCACCTACAGTAAGATGTTTATTTTTTATTTAATCTGTATTAACAATTGCTAAAAGTATGTAAAGAATGTAAGTCAGCACAACCTCTTGTGACCTGGGAAAACACTTAAATTCCTAGTGCTCATAAATTTGCAACGTAATCTGGCCATATTAAACTGCAAAAAAAAATATTATTTTTGATTGGCAATTACAAGCTTTTTCCAGAACTGATCAAAGTTAAAATGTGTGTGTTATTGCACTATACTACTCTCAGAATAACCAGACAATGGGGCACATACATCAAGAAATGCTTTTGCGAGTCCCAAATTGCGATTATTAAGGAATCGCAATTAGGGACTCGCAAAAGCCTATGCATGTAGAAATCGCTATTAAAATAGCAATTTCTAAACATTCCTTAATTGCGACTCGCAAATTGCGAGTCGCAATTAAGGAATAACTTCCCATTCATTCCTATGGGAATGAATGGGAAATTACATGCGCAATTTGCGAGTACCAATAGGTACTCGCAAATTGCGCATGTATTTCAAGAGTGCAAAGGTGTCAAAATGACACCCTGTTGCACCCTGAAATTGTGATGTGCACCCATGTTGCGCACACACATGCCCCAAGGGCATTTCTGTTTGTAACCTAAAACCTTGAAAAATGCACTTTGGTGCTTTTTTCAAGGTATTAGCAAAATACAGACCAGAGTAATTTCTCTGTATTTTGCGGCCCCAAATAGCGAATTCGCTATTTCTAAGGAGTACATGCATTGCATTTAAGGAATCGCAAACTGCAATTCCTTAAATGAAATCGCAATGAATTGCGATTCCTTAAATTGCGAGTGCCCAACACCTTGATGTATCGCAAAAGGCGTTTTTGCGGGCGCAAACGGCCGTTTTTTACAAATCGCACCGTTTGCACTCGCAAAAAACGTTGATGCATGTGCCTGAATGTGTCTAATGTGTCCATACATTCAGTGAAGAAAAAGGCCATTAGCTTGGGCTATTGTACATTGAATGCATTTCATGCATTGATTTCCTATTTTATTTTTATTTTGTTCAATGCGTTAGTAAGTCCCTTCGGCGCTGGATGGGAAGCTGTCTGTCGTCAGATCACCCATGACTGTGAAGACGAGACGAACAAAAGAGTTACGCAGGTTTGTCTTTATCAGATAAGACATTGTGTGAAAGGGTGTATTGTTGTCCCTATTAAGCATTTCTTCAAAAGTGGAATATATGTGTTATGTGTGTAAATTAGCTTTCAGTTTTCCTTCTTGCAGTCCCTTGCACTAAAACATTTGTCACAGTTCTGTTTTCTGTTTGTCTTAAGAGAATGTCGCCAAACTGTGGAACGCCCTTCCCCTTCATTTACGCCTAGAGTCCATCTTCTGGCCTTTCGGAAGCTTCTCAAAACATGGCTTTTCCAAAACCCACTCAGTAACCGTCATCTTCTGTCTGCTGCTGCTATTAGCGCTGGGATGCCTTAGGGTAGCTACGCGCTCTATACATATTAAGTAATAATAATGTCTTGTTTGTGCTGGTGTAAGTTGGCTCTGCTTTACCACCTTTTCTCTCAAGCAGTAACTTCTTTCTGACACTTTTCTGTCAACATTCAGGGAGGGTTTTTCTACATTTCTTCTGTAGAATATAATGGCTCTACTTTTCTTGTTCTTTTTTAAGTTTAGTGGGAAAATGGGGGGTGGGGGAGGACAGATGGTTCCAGGTGATTACACTGCCTTTCCTGAAGCCAGTATGAACTTAACAGTTGAGTGAAAAGTAATGATGTTGGGAGAGGGAGTATTTTAAAAGTTACCGTATAGTACTTCCTCCTGAGATGCACAAATCTTAATCCTCAGACTGTACTTTTCCTATGCTAGAACACTGCCTAGTCTACAGTGTAGTACAATGTTATGACATAGGAACAGTACAGTTTTAGGATTACGAGTCAAGGGGGTGCCTTCACTAAGACATGATTCCTTATAGGACACTGAAATAGAGGTAAGCAAGACTGGTCAAGAACAAATTGGACTGACGTGGAAGGAATGCCAGGCAAAACTGTTCACAGGGCCTCTCTGGTCCCATCAGCTGAAAATATATGGAATGCGTCTTGAGTAGTATGAGCAAGCTAAGAATACACAGAGGACTGTCCTCAGCACTCATGTTCGCTGCATCACCAGAGGGGACATTCACTAGCTTTCGTCACTGTCAGATCACTAATTTTTTTAATCTTTATTCCCCCCCAAAAAATTCATCTTCAAGCGAGTGCTTGAGGACCTAGCATTACAATGCAACTCAACATCGATGCTCCGCTCACTGTTGATACACCATTCAGTAATTAAGGCTCCTACTAGGACCGTAATTGTTCTTTGACAACTACATCTACCTGTATCTGATCTTCTCTGAGGAAGCTTCTACTTACTCCAGAATGTAGACAGAGATGTGTCTCCTCCTTACCTTGCAGGGTCTCAGAAATAAATTAGAAAAAAAGAATTTCATCAGCAGCAGCAGAATTTTACCTCTTAAAGGTCAATTTCTTCAGAACCTGACTGGGAGAATTTGTAGCCTAGCTGTCCAGGTCTCTTAACTTCATGAAAGTTAAACAATAATGGGGCGACCCTGTGTCCCTCAGAACCTGGGTATGGATAAGTAAACAAAAACAATGGTTCTGTCGGGTTTACCAATTATTTCTTAAAAAGACGCCTAGTGTTAATGTATTATTCTATAATCATAAACATAAGTATCTCAGTTATCCAGACAAAAATAAAACACACAACAAATAATAACACGCGTGACACAAATTGCTGTCTATTCACTCGTTTTATATAAATTAAATCATTCATATATATTTACACATTCGTAAACAAGGCTGTCAACACGAGGTAAAGTTTTGTAAATGATAAGTGATCAAGTGACATTTGTGCTCAGTGCTGGTGTTCAGTGCGCAATATATACAGAGTGTTTAAAATATATACATGGGGAAGAATAGGCCAGAATTTTGTGGAACAACAATGACTCTACTGTGTATTGAATATTCTTAATCACACAGAGCCTTGGTCAATCTGGACCATGCAAGGTCGTCGACGTTTCAACCCAAACTCAGCTCCATTAGGTAGTCAAGGCGGGTCTTCATCAGGACAAAGAACGAGGGTCAGGGGTGACAGCCCAAATATCACCAGAGTAATTCCTGGTTATTCATACATCTTTGTGGATCCTGGTAGTGAGATCCAAATTAATTAGACCAGGAGACGTAAATCAAGTAGAAGGTCCGAGCGGTGAGTCTCGGTGTTTTAGTGGTGACAGCAACGGCAGATTCAGTGCTGTCTAGCGGAGACAGGCAAGTGTCCTGTAAAACCACAACCATCCGTCTGACTCGGTTCCTCACCTATTAGCTCTTTCTAATTTTTGATGTGGAAGCAGTTAATAGCTGTCTTCACTCAGCTGCTAATACTTTTGGATTCCCGCTGATTCGGAAGGCCTGTAATGAGGAGCCATCAGTTCCTTTGTTTACCCATGCTCTCGCATCTGAAAAGAGAGCCTGCAAAAAGGTGGAGAGAGAGTGGCGCAAATCTTATCAGTCAGAGAAAAAGGAGACATATAAAGCCTCTTTGAGAAAATATCACGCCACAATTAAGTTAGCTAGAACATCTATTTTGAAGAAATAATTGCTTCTGCCGTTAATGTGTCACATGAAATGTTTAAAATTACTAAGAGGTTTTTGGCACCATAATCATGTACCAGTGGTATTTTGCCTTTCCAGGAGTTGTGCAACAAGCTTTTGGTGTTTTCTGAGGAGAAAATTACCAAAGTTCAGAACAATTTGGCAACGACACCTGCACTCGATGGCTGTGGGAATCACATGGGCATTGTGGCTGTCCCAGGCTTTGTTTGCTCTGCCGGTTAATTCCATCTCTCTGGAGGAATTCAAAGCCACAATCTTGGAGAGTAAATCTAGCTCCCCGGCTGATCCTTGTCCCCCTTCAATTCTGTTGGTTGAGGTGGTTAACCCAGTCTTTAGTAGGATCTTGATTACCTCGATATCGACAGCCACAGTACAGTCAGTCTGGAAACAGTCTAAATTGGTTCCATCCATCAAAAAGCCATCTGTGGACCCTAATATGTTGCCCAATTTTAAAGCTATATCGCTTCTTCCGGCAGAATCTAAAGTGCTTGAGAATCTGATAAATTAACAGCTTTCGGACTACCTGAAAACCCATAAGCCACTCCATTCAGGCCACTTGGGCTTTCTCCCTAAACATAGCACAGAGACTGCATTGCTAGAAGTGTCTGAAAACAACAATTAACACTTGCCAAAGTGTTAATGGACTCACTGATTTTTCTTGACCTCTGTACAGTGTTTGACACAATATCTCAAGTGATCCTCGTGCAACGCCTTGCCGACTTAGGTGTTGGGGGCTTGATTAATTAAAACGTTCCTGGAAAACATGGGACCGTCAGTGTGGCTGGCCCCTTTTGACCTGTATCTTCTCTCAGTCAGTTATTTAACATTTATATGATCCCGTTGGCTCTGCTGATGGAATCACATGGATTTAAGGTGGTTTCTTATGCTGATGATACCCAGCTACTTCTCTCTTTTGAGAGGGGGGCTTCATGCGGTCTTTGGCTGGCTGCGCACTAGTCAGTTACTGTGAAACACAGACAAGACCGTGATCTTACTGTTATGGTCTTTTCAGCCTAACTAGTAGCAGAGTTGTTGGCCTGAAATGGTGCCTCTTCCACCTCTGCCTGCAACGGTTGTGAAGGACCTGGAGTTGAGGTTTGACACTTTGCTCGCCTTCCAAAGGCGGGTATCCTCGGAGGTTGGCACATGCTTTGGGCTGTCGGAGTGGGAGTCCCAAGGTACTATATTAAAGCTGTAAGTATAACTAACATAGGCTATAATGGCACTGGGCCATGATTTTAATAGCATATCTATGTCCTTTTTTTTTAAAATGACCCAACTTTGAACTATAACCAACCAGGTCATAGCACCCTCTAGAGCATGGGTACTCACAAACATTTGCCATGGGGCCACAAAGTACGGTCTGTGGTGTGACCAAGGGCCACACTGATTCCAGCAGGGTGGTGGTAGTGGGTCTGGGTGGGTCAGGGATTGTGTAAGGAGGTCTAAAAAAGATTTAAATAAACGGGCAAGCATTTATTTGTAGGTTAATAAATGCTTGCCCGTTTATTTAACATTTCTTTCTGAATATTAGTGCTCAGCAACTAGACAGCAGCTGGTACTGTTCTAGAACTTTTCCAAGAAAGGCTGACTTCCTCAGATTCTCACCTCACATCCTGTGTGAAGGGAGTCTCCCTGAGCTCTGCTCAGTTTTCTCATCTAAAAAGCTATTTTCAGCTACTATTCTACTATGTCTTACAGAAAAGGTCTTTTTTGTCTATGCAAGACCTGTGGGAAGAAGAGAGTGCATGTGGATGACCCACATAAGGACTGCATTTATTTGCTTCATCCTAAACATGAGGCAAAAGAGTGCAAGATATGTCACAATTTCTCCTCAAATACTCTGATGGACAGAGAAGGGAGGCTCCTACTGTGGCTTCAGAAAGCAAAAGCCCATAAATCATCTTCTGAGGAGGATAGTGCCACCTCTTTTAGTTCTTACAAAAGGGATAGATCTCATGATGGAGTCTCAGATGATTCCAGAAAATCTGTGAAGACTTCTCACCAACCTCATAGCTCCAAGAAAAAGGAGAAGAAAAAACGTTCTCCGAAACATCCTTACCTGGCTCATCAATGGCATCTGCCAAGGATAGAGTTTGCCCTCATGCTTCCTCTGCTGAGGCAGAAATCCTCTTTCAAATCCCCCTCAACGACCCCTTCACTGTCGACACCGAGATAGTCAACGACCACCAGTGCCACCATTTCGTCGTTGAGACCGTTGACAGCGAAAATGACAACGACAGCTGCCATCAGCACTCCCATCTCGTCGACGAAGATTGAGGCATCGACAAAGTCCCTGTCAACGCCTCCATTGACACTTCTGTAGATGATGGTCCCATTGACGCTTCCGTTGATGACGGCCCCGTCGACGTTGTTCCTGTCGACGATTGCTCTGTCGACGGCAGTCCCGTCAACAGTGGCCCCATCGAACACGTCGACCACGATACCAGAGAAGGACACCTCATCCCTCCGACGACACTGCCTATGCCACCGTCGATGACGATTAAGATTTCTAAGGTTTCCAGAACCTTTCTGCATCCTAAAGTCACCTCACCCAGCAAAGTCTCTCGTCTGCCTCCAAGCCACCTGCTGAACATTGAGTAATCTCATGATGACAGTGGCCTGTTTGGTCCAGCTCACAGTCCATCAGAACTGAATGTTAAATGTCTGGAGGAAGATGAGTATTATGAAGAGGGAGGGCATTATTATCAACATAACTACCCTCCACCTCAAAGACATTTTGAGCCATTAGAATATTATTCTGAGCCTCCACCTCAGTGGGATACTGCACATTTCCAGCTTCTTTGATACAGGACCTCCAGGCCATGCTTGCAGATTACCGGAGGCGTTTTCTGCAACCCTCTCAACAGCAGCCTGGTGCTCCACCACAACCTGCCTTCCCTCTTGCTCCAGCACCTCTCCCTCTGCCAGCTACTCCTAGAATGACGCCTGAACCTCATGTGGCAGCGCCACCAAGAGATGATCCATCATCATCTGATGATGAAAGAGAAGAGGGTTAGATTCCTGACACGCAGCCGCCTTTGGATGACTGGGATGACTATGTCATACCAGCACCGTCCCCACCTCCGCACCACCCTTCCGATTCACTCCAGAAGATATCGGAGGTTTCCACAATCTGATGGACAGAGCAGCAATCACATTTCATCTTCCTATGTCAGTGAAGCAGTCTGACTGTTTCCTGTATGCTTATAAAGAACAGGCAAAAAATTGGTGCGCTCTATACCAATCGTGGTCTACATCTGGCAGGAAAGAGTCATGGTGATGAAGAACCCTGTCACAGTAGCACCTGACCTACCTCACACTGACAAAAAGTACAGTGCTCCTGAGGATTCCCCGTCATGTTTGACAGGACATCCCAAACCTGACTCATTGATTTCTCATGGTGGTATGCAACAGCTATTGGTTCTGTAGGGAAGTGCAATATTTATTTTTAACAAGCCTTATTTATCTCCTGATAGACTAGGGATTACCAATTAAATGGTGCGACACATCTGATTACTAAATGGAAACACAACAGACACAAAAGTGAAATTAGGCACGGTATATTATCAATCATATATCATGGAGCAACACAGATAATTAGATATCAAGGAAAACACACGACTGTCATGTAACATATACAATAACAAAAGTAAATATTC
The DNA here is from genome assembly GCA_963921515.1 of Calotriton arnoldi. Classification (NCBI taxonomy): domain Eukaryota; kingdom Metazoa; phylum Chordata; class Amphibia; order Caudata; family Salamandridae; genus Calotriton; species Calotriton arnoldi. Next base: position 2,957,246 of record CAWUFW010000543.1, on the reverse strand, counting down.
GACAAGGTGTACCAAACATCAAAAAAATTAAATTCACTGGACATTTAACAATTAAACATAAAATACACAAATAACTAATTTGGGTGTCCGCTAGAAACACATATGTATGTTCAGGCATATATCCTCATTTCTTGGATGTGAAGTATGCGACACAATGATACAGAAAACCTATTGATATCATCGACGTTTCGACCCGTTTATGTTGTGTGTTCATACCAAACATCACCATGGGTCTTCATCAGGACTAAGGAAATAACAGCTTGGTCAAGGTGTATATCAACATTATACTTGGTGCTATGTTCCAACAGTAAATGTTGTAGTGGATCAAACGAATCCGAGGTTAAAATGGTCCTTTAGTTTAGGGGGGATCTTATAAAAAATAGTAAGTACACCTCGGTAGTTTAGGTATGGTAATACATCCAATATAGGAGCAGAGCCAATGGTTAACCCCAGTCGGTCTTCATCAGGACTAAGGAAATAACAGCCTTGTCAAGGTGTATATCAGCATAATACTTGGCGTTATGTTCCAACAGTAAATGTTGTAGTGGATCAAACGAATCCGAGGTTAAAATGGTTCTTTATTTTGGGGGGGGACCTTATAAAAAATATTAAGTCCACCTCTGTAGTTTAGGTATGGTAATGATATCACAGCAAGTGGTCCAAGAAGGAGTCGAAATGCCACATAAATCTTCTAGAGCTCAGGGCGGTGTTCCTAGGCCTGAAAGCTTTCTTGCCTCGAATCCGGGGATCTTCAGTTCTTGTCCGGACGGATAACACTATCCCCATGTTCTATCTCCAGAAGCAACGTGGCATGAGATCTCAAGCACTTTCCCTCCAAGCCCACAGATTTGGGAGTCGCTTCTTGTCAACCACATCTCCTTACGAGTGGAACACGTGCCAGGAGTCCACAATAAGTGGGCAGACTCTCTCAGCAGGGTGTCCAAGCAATCCACGAATGGGAACTGAACGACCAGCAGTTGCAGGTGGTCTTTCAATCCTGGGGCTACCCAACATTAGATCTATTCGCTACGTACCTCAACAAAAAGTGCGCCTTTTGCACAAGTAGAACTCCTCAGCCGGGGTCGTGGGGAGACTCTTTTCTGTTCTCATGGACAAGGAAATTTGCCTACGCCTTCCCTCCATTTCCCCTCATTCCTCGAGTCCTTAATTAAATGAAGCAGGATCCGTGCCGGCTCATTCTCATTGCCCCCGGATGGGCAAGGCAATTCTTGTACACCGAGCTGCATCGCCTATCAGAGTGCACTCCGATTCTCTTTCCTCTGAGGGATGACCTTCTCTACATGGACAAGGGCCAATTGCTCCATCCTCAAATTCTCTCTCTTCATTTGTCAGCTTGGCTCCTCACTTCGCTGAATTTGGGAACTTAAACATACCCAAAGACTGCAAGGCAATATTGCAAAACTCTCAAGCTCCTTCCACGCTCAAGTGCTACTCTGCAAAATGGAAGAGATTTTGTGCATGGTGTATTGCTCATTCATTGCATTCACTTTCGGCTTCTCCGGAGCAAGTACTGCCCTATCTTTTGCACCTAGCCAAAGCGGGGCTCTCACATTCTTCCATAAAAGTCCACCTTGCGTCAATATCCAGATATAGACAACGCCTGGATCAATCTTCCTTGTTGTCTCATAGACTCATTAAAGAATTTATGAAGGGTCTCTTCAGGGCATATCCACCGGTTAAAACTCCACCAGTTCTGTGGCAACAAAATACAGTTCTGCCACAGTTGATGCTACCTCCATTTGAACCTGTGCACAAATGTGACTTAAAATTTCTTTCTTGGAAGGTGGCTTTTCTCTTAGCCATTACGTCAGCTACGCGTATCAGCGAAACCAAGCATTCACCATAAAAGAGCCAGATCTCCAGTTTCTGGCAAATAGAGTTTTACTACGAACTAATCCTTCATTCATACGTAAAGTGCCCTCCACTTATCTCAATGAACCTATAATCTTGCCTATGTTTTTCCAAATCCGTCCTCTGCGGCAGAGAGAGCTCTCCATTCTTTGGACATCAAATGTTGCATGAAGTTTTATTTGCAATGAACAAGGACTTTTTGTAATTCCTCTCCTTGCTAATACCATTCTCTGCACCCAGGAAGGGACACGCCTTAACTAGGGCCAGTATTGCTCAATGGGTTACTTCAGTGATTGTCTTCTCTCATAAAAAGGCTGACCATTCGTTGCCTGCAAAGGCGCAGGCTCATTCAACGAGGATCATTCAACGAGGAAGGTGGCAACTTCCTCAGCCCTGTTTGTGGGAGCATCTCTACCTGACATATGCAGGGCGGCAACGTGAGCGGGGACGCACACGTTAACGAAGCATTACTGCCTTGATGGTTGGAGGAAGCCAGGTATAGCTGTTGGACAGGTTTCACTTTGTCGCCTCTTTGCCTAAGGCATGCGGCTATTAGCCTCCTTATTTAATTGATTATGCCTATTTTGATATTTATTACTTGAATTATGTGAACTGTTATGTATGCATATTTTTTCATGGTTTTTTCTTCTTGCATTATGGTATTTTCTTGTGTTGTCATGGTGTGATAGTTCCCTTACCCACCGCCGATGTTGATTAATAATTGCTGGTATATGAGGGCGTAGCTTGCCTGGCTCCAAGACGGCCTCGCTGTAACGCTGCTCGGATAACCCGGCCCAAATATCCTGCATAATCCTGCAGATTCACCAATAATTGCCGGTGCCCGCTGCCTGCATTAACAACTCTTGGCACGACGACTGTCGTACGAACAGCGCCCGGAGCCCAACAGAATAGCAAGAAGGGGCTTAACACGCATGGGATCAGACGGAGGGGACGGCCTGCTGTAGGCGTAGGTACTCGGCTGCGGCAGGGGGTGTGAGCTCTGCGCTGCACCGGTGAGCGGGTGGGGCCGCAGAACGCAGTCTGTAGAGGTGCCCCACCCCCCAGAACAAGAAGCTTCCACAAGACCGACTGCGCTCCGTTGAGCACGTCCGGCGCCACCATCAGGCTGATAGCGACGAGGCCCCTCCCCCACCCATCGCGGTGAACTAGTGAAGCGAGACCAGCCTGCTGTAATTACTCCAAAGCGAGACACAGCGGGCGATGCAGGCACAGTGACGCATCCCGCTCCCCAACGGAACTTAGACCTGTCAAGTATCACGCACCAGGTGTGACACTCACGCATTTCAGTGCGGTGTTCCGCATCACCGCACTGAAATGCATTGTCACGCATTTTGCCGACTCGCCAGCTCGCGCCACCGGCGGCGCCTGTGGGCTCTACTGCTCCGAGGAGAGACGTGCTGCCACTGCCAGCAGCTGCTCTGGGCTGACAGTTCATAAAGTTAATCACCGGCGCGGCGGCATCAATCATGATCTGACTCTGCTCGAGAGCGAAATCGTGCCTCAGCCTGCCAGGTGCCTGGCTCTATATTCCTGCCGCGCGGCTTTGACACACACACTGCTCTTGCTGCCAATAACGGGGGGGGCGCCCTCTCAGCAGTAAATGCTACTGGCTCACACAGCCAGGCACTCACCAGGGCGTGATGGTAATGATGTGACCGGCTTGCGGCCGTCACGTCCGGAGGAAGTGAGCACAGAGAGGCAGAATCGGCGGGGGACTCAATTTGAGTCAGGGAGTCCGTCGTCCCCGCCGTGGCGTGCAGCACTGCTGTGTCTTAATGTTCTGGAGGCTGCAGTAAAATGTTCACATTAATGATTTTCCGCGCTGCCGCGGCGGCCGCTGGAGCCCAGAGCTTTCACTGAGCTGCTCTACTAGTCGAGTCTGAATGCCCAGGTGTCGGGGCCGCGGTTTGCCCCGGGAGTCAGTCATCGCGGCCACTATACGGCCCGTTAAACTGAAATGCCAAGGCTCGCCAGGTGAGTCAGACTGTTAATAAAAATGTGCTTAGTGGCATTCATACTTGCAATACTATATGACTCGCACTCCACTGTAGTTTTCGCGAGACAACGTAAACAGCGCCCTAGCACACTCCTAGGTTGCCGCCCGGCTAATTATGTCCCATCCTGAGGACCCCTCAATCAATGCCCCGTGCGCGGCTGTCCTAGAGTTGCGTGTGCCATGTACTGACTTAGGCATCTCATCTCATCTGTGCGCCAACCGGGCCGGACCGCTGCTAGGCTTTGGGGTAATTTTTACAGGCGGCCGGGACCTCTGCACTTCTGACCGCCACGGCACTATATTACACTGCATATTTGTGGGGCAGTTGATGACGCCACCTCTGCCCTGGTAAATCGGGACACCATTGATTGCGGCACTGGAATACCGGCCTCTCCCCCTTGCAGGCCGAGAGCAGCGTGTTGGTCTTCCTCATACCACAGTGTACAAGACTTCCCAATACTTGTACTCGATGGCACCACGAGACCCAGTTGGCTGCAAGGGCGGGAACAGTGGCTTTGTGCTAAGCAGGGAAATCGGGCCCCTCTACCAGGGCAGACTGAGCATTGATACTACTGCACTCATAGCGGGGGCCGCTGTCAAAGTGGTGGTAACAATTGACTGTTGTGAGAAAATGTCACTCATAGTCGTTGAAATGTCACTCATAATTATATTGAAATTATGAAAATGTCACACCTAGCAATCTGAAACCTTGGCAGCTATGCGGAAGGTGTTAAGCCCGACTGGCGGTGAGTGTAGCTCTAGGCGAGGCGTACTCCATTCTGGCCTTGGAAGCAAGAGACCCTCTGGGACAAGCACCAATCACTGCACTAACCCCATAAAACCTTGAACTGCCACAAACCCCATAATACCTTGAACTGCCACGAAAACGGGGGAATAACAGGATCTGAGCCCGCTATACACCTTTCAGTGGGGTCAGAAAGCAATCCGGGCGATACTCCTGGCAGACGTACACCAGGGACTCCCCTGGATTCGCCCACGGTCTCCAACAGGAAGGCACGCCTTGATACCAGGAAGAGTGCCTGAGCTGGTAGTTACATACATCGCCCCCAGCTCCTCAGCAGGTTGTGTGCTATAGAATATTCTGCCCTAACCTGGAAATATTTTCACCTGTCCTGCCGCCGCCAACTGCAGGTGTTGGGCCCTGTATTGAAGTGCGCACACTGCCTGCAGAGGACTGCTGCCCTAACCTGCAGAAAACATCGGCAAGACCGATAAGGTACAAACCAAACTGCAAACCCCCAGACAAAGAGACCCTGAAATGCAATCGGCAGACTCGGAACCTGAGACCTCGGAGTCTGCTACTGACCCGGATTTAAAACAAATACTTACAGCCATTCAAAAAAGTCTAATGAAGATTGATGGCAAGATCGATGCATTGACGTTCAAAATGGACCAAATGTCAGAAAGTATGGACAAGCATGCCGAAAGGCTAGATGGGATGGAGCAGAGGGTATCAACTGTAGAAGATTCCCTGGCTGCGGATGCGAGAAATAACCAAAAAATAGACGAACTCATCCTTGCCCTACAGCTTAAAACAGAGTATTTGGAATCGCGCTCGAGGAGGATTTGGAATTCGCATTGTCGGAGTGGCAGAATCCACCAATATTGACAACATGGAGAGGTACGTGGAAAATTCGCTTTGCACCTTGTTGGGAAGAGATACCTTCTCTGAAAATGTTCGTTGTGGAACGCACGCCCCGGTCCCTGGTGCCACGCCCGGTCCCAGGATCCAACCCAAGACCGATAATAGCACGCCTGCTGAACTACAGGGCTCGGGACACTTCGCTGCGCAAAGCATGAGAATTAAAATCCCTCCGGCATGAGGGCTCAGAAATCTTCCTATATCCGGATTTCACGCAACCAACGCAGGTCCAAGATGCCCTGCGGCTTTTTCAACCAGCCAAACGACAACTGTGGGAACTTCAGCTGGAGTACAGTATGCTGTATCCTGCCAAGTTGCGTTTCCTGGCGGAGGGCAGGGCCCATTACTTTACTGATCCAAAACAAGAGGCACATTTTCTTAAACAAAGGGGGAAATCAAGACCACAGCAGACCTACCCCCGGCAGAAAACTGCGAACAATGATCCCCTTCAGGATGAAAATGAATAATGACTTATGAAAAGGAGGCAGTGCGCCACAGACGACAACTACAGCTATATCGCATGGATAGCAGCCCTAAAAAGTACACAGATTTAAGTGAGATGCTCGCATTCGTCTACTCAGACAGAGGTGTTCCTCACACAAGGCTTCTGGTAGGACGGTTTGGGCTAAATTAAAAGTGGTGGTCTTGTGTCTGGATGCGGAGCGTGTGGACTGGGACAACCACTCCTGGAGCTCTAGGTAATACCGCTCTAGGAGTATTGCAAGCATGGAGACCATCTGATATGAACACATTATGCGGGCTCTGTGGGCGGGGTGGGGGAAGTCCCAATCAATAAGTTTCCAGTAGGCTTTGATGCTCATACTTTTACAGGGCCTGGTATGTACATCCGCCCCCATGTGTTCACCGCAATGTTCTAATTACAGGTTCGCTTTGATGCCCCTTATGGGCTCATGGAGAAAGGTGGGGGAGGGTCACAGTTCAGCCAAACAAGAGTTATATGCTAATGGCGTGGGAGGGACATCGTTGGGGGATGTGTTCTTGTTTATTAATGTTGAAAACAAGCACAAATATTGCTGGACTGACAGAGATTTGCACCCACATCAAAAGACCTTATATAGCAAGGTACAGGACAAGATATAGAGTTCCAACCAACCGCCACACAGGTACTGTTTCTTACCTGGAACGTTAGAGGACTTAATGATCAGCGCAAGGTCAGAAAGATTGTGGCATACCTTAGAAGGCACTCAGTACAGTTAGCGTTCCTACAAGAGACACATCTGGTAAACAACAGCAGCACGCTGACCCCACAGCCGCTGCAAGGCCAGTTCTGCACCGCGGGATTTACATCACGCGCGTGAGGGGTACTAATTCGGGAACAGCGAGGTGAAACTCCAGTTACAAGAAGTGTTTGCAGATCCAGGGGGTAGGTATATCATAGCTCGATGCAGAAATGGGCGGTGGGAGATGGTTCTGGTGGGGGGTATATGGTCCAAATTTCGACGACCCCCACTTTTACGAGTCATTGGGAACACGCCTAGCACATTGGAGCACGTTGCCTCAAATCTGGGGCGGCGACTTTAACTGCATATTAGACTCTACACTTGATCGTTCCAGAGGGCCCCCTCGGCACCCTTCGGCAGCTGCCTGAGCCATAAAGAACATGATAGGTGCACTTGACCTAGTCGACATATGGAGGCAGGGCAACCCGCAGGGGACCGGTTACACACACTACTCAGCAATGCATGGCATGCACACCCGGATAGACTATTGGTTAATATCCCAAGACTTAGCTACAAAGGTTCGAAGATGCGAGCCACTGCCACGCACCTACTCTGACCACTCGCCCATAGTACTCGACGTGGACATGGGAGGACTGGGGGCAGCCCCGTTTCCATGACGATTCCCCCCCTATTCCCTTCTAGACCGAGCATTTAAGTTGGAACTGGCTTCAGCTATAGAGGACTTCTTCACTCACAATGTGGGGTCAGTAGAGAGTTTTGCCATGGTTTGGGAGACATTTAAGGTCTTTATCAGAGGCATCACAATCTCCAAACACTCAGGGGTCTTACAATCTATACGAAATAGGCTTGCTCTTTTAGAAAAGGAACTAATGGCTCTAGAAGTCAGACACCTAGACACTGGAGATAACCGCTTTCTGGGGGAACTCAGAGCTAAAATAACTGAGTTTCAGGAGACAGCCAACAGCGAGTGATTATTATGGGCAAATACGCTATAGCCCGTGGTTATTCTGAAGGCGAGCGGCCCGGGGCGAACCTAGCGGCACTCATGTGTCGTAGGCATGATCTAAACAGGAGCATGACTTTTATGGATGAGCAAGGAGAGGTGGTGCAAGATGAGACTCGCATAGTGGGCAGGTTTCAGAGTTATTACGCAGACCTATATAGCTCGAAAGTTACCCCAGACAGTACGTTAATGTCAGATTATCTGGAGCATATTGCCATGACATGGCTCGCCAACGAGCATAGGGAGCACCTGATGTCTCCTCTGACTTTGGACGAAATAAAGGTAGCACTCACTAGCATGCAGGCCGGCAAAGCCCCGGGATCAGATGGCCTCACGGTCGCCTTTTATAAGGCATTTCACAATCTCTTAATACCCCACCTGATCACTCTCTTCGAGGAAATGGTGGAGGCAGGCACAATGCCCGCCACGATGCGCGAAGCTATGATTGTCACTCTTGCGCCGTTGTTACCAGGGTGGTCGGACGCGAACAGTCCGGGTTTGTTCCGAGCCAGAGTATTACATCCAATCTTCGCACTACCTTTGCAACTATGCAACAAATCAACCCTGAGGTCAAAGCCGCTGCTGTCTTCTTGGATGCAGAAAAGGCCTTCGATTCTGTCTGGTTCTCCAGTGCATAGGGGTGGGAGAGATATTTTTGTCCTTGGTGGACACTCTCTATAGGAACCCCGTTGCCAGAGTTCGTATTGGTAACACAGTATCACCACAGCTACAGATAACCAGGGGCACCAGGCAGGGATTCCCCTTTGTCACCATTGCTGTACGCCTTGATAGCGGAACCACTGGCATGTGCTATACGAGAGTATCCTGGTCACAGAGGCATTCGCTTTCCTGACTACAATCTCATCACATACGCAGATGACACGCTAATATATATACAGGATCCTGAAAAAAATCTTGCCCCTTTATTGAGAGAGGTGGTGAAATATGGAACCCTCTCAGGCCTCCGTGTCAACTGGGGTAAATCCATAGTGTTCCCTCTAACTCCTGCAATGCAGCCAGTACCTCTCGAGTTCCCTCTGAACTGGGCTACAGACTTGGTCCGGTATCTAGGGATACAAATACACACGGACCCCATGGTGGTCGTCAGAGACAACTATGGAAAAGCTCTACATAAACTTGAAGAAGATTGCAACCGTTGGATAAAACTTCCACTATCCTTAATCGGATGCATTGCCATCATGAAGATAGTAGTCATGCCTAGATTTCTTTTCCTGTTCCAGAACATTCCGATCCTATGGGGGCGATGCTTTTTCACCCCTCTTCGCTCAACCCTGATTAAACTAGCATGGGCCGGGAAACAACCAAGAGTTAAGTGGAGGATACTTACCATGCCTTATGACATGGGAGGGCTCAGCACTCCAGATCTCGAACTGTATTATAAAACAGCACAAAGCTCATTTGCTCATTACTGGATTCACGGCCCTTCGGAACTCCCATATCTATTTATAGAAAGAGATGTAGCTACTCCCCGCTGCCCCCCCCAGCCTTATTCTCTCCCCCGAAGAGACGGTGCGGCTGTTTTGACATGTTAAACACCACTGTTCATGCATGGTGGAGTCTGTTAGAGGAGCAGGCAGGCTCACTATTGTACTCACCCTATACTCCGCTGGATTGGTGCACATGGCTCAAGCTGGGGCGGGAGCATGGGGTGGTCATGGCTTTAAGGAAACTGAAGGTCTCTGTGATGGGAGACCTGTTTACCCCTGGTGCTGCAAAGAGCTGGGAAATGCTTAGTGCAGAGTCGGAAGCCCCAACAACCATGACGCGGTTTCACTTCTTTAGAGTCCGACACGAGCTGCGCGCTACTTTAGGAGAGGATATGCTAGAGCCCCCAGACATGCCTGCATTATCCTCCATATTTAAGGAGGAGGAGCCTATTAAACTAGTCACCAGACTCTACGCTGCTGCGCAGGAGGCACACAGGCCACTAATGACAGAGGCCAGACAGGAGTGGCAAAGGGAGCTGGGCATAAATATTGATGACGGAAGCTGGAGACATTGCTGTGAGATGAATAGAAAGGTATCACAAAATGGCTGACACAGATTAATACACTTCAAATACATCAATAGGACCTACTACACTCCGTAGAGACTTCACAGATATGGGCTTCAGAACACAGCAGCATGTCCTAGATGCGTAGAACAGACAGCAAACTTCATGCACGTCGCCGGGGGCTGCCCTGGGGTGTACGCCTTCTGGGAGGCGATATTTTGGGAACTAGAATGTATAGCGGACATTAAATTAGGGGTGGACCCATTCATGGCCCTATTGAGAAAGCACACCGCAAACTAATCTCAATGGGGTTGTTGTTAGTTAAGCGTCACATAGCTATGCGTTGGGCAAATGGCCCAGTACCCACAGTGGAAGTATGGCACAAAGACATAGCCTATTGCAACACGCAGTCAGAGGTGTACAATGAACTGCTCCCACTGCGGTGCAGACCCAAAAACATTTGGGGAAGTTACCGCACATACTTAATAGGGAAGGAGACAGGTGAAGCGGAGGGTAAAGGCGCCCAAGATACACAACATAGTCAGACGCAGACGTAATGTGGACTTATGCCCCATGACTGCTGACAGAGGAGAAGATCCCAATAACTGAGTGAGTCCTAGCTCCACTGTAACATACAGGCTGACCAACTGGAAATAGCAGACAATAAAGCAATGAAACACACTGTGTGAAGCAGTCGAAACAACTCATGTTAAGCACTTTAAAGTAATGTATTATAACTAGATGTCCATGCTGGAAAACACATGCTCGAACTTGTAATGTACTGATGTGTAACAATGGTATGTATATGAACAATGTCCAGACAACAGCACTGTATATGTTTATTCTCGCCAACAAACAAAATTATAATAATTGTTGGTATACTGCTAACTAGTGGGATTCAAGCATGCGAATCTATAAAAGATACAATACTGGAGAAAAAACAAGTTACTTACCTGTATACTGTGGTTATATATATATATATATACATATGCAAAAAAGAAGCAGAGAACTCAGGGTAGTTCTCAAGTTTAGGTGGAAAGCAGCTCCTGTATAGAGCACTCTCAACACCAGCGACACTCTAAATGTGCTCACCTCAAATGTCTGCTTTTCTATCAAAGTCTTTAAGCGAAAGATTAGCACAGTGCCATCCACGTCGAGATATAAAGGGACAAAGTCTTTTGCCATTTCTACAGCAAAGTCTTTAAGCTTAGGATTAGCACAGTGCTATCCATGCAGAGCTGTAAAATGACCAAAGCCTTTTACCACTCCAGGCACAGTATTACAGCTTTGGATTGGTAAAATACCATCCAACCCACCCTGAAATGAATAAAAGCAACCCTTGACATGTTTCGCTCTCATTAGTGCTCTTCAGAGAGGTATAGCTTTGTCCAGACACAAGGGAGCACCCAGTATAAGTCAAAACAAAACCCTTTCAGGCATAGAGTGACGCATAAATTATGCAAGAAGGAAGCATCTCAGCGTGGATGGCACTGTGCTAATCCTACGCTTAACCCCTTCCATGCTCATGACGGAATGGTTCCGTCATGAGCACAAGTTCCAGTGTGCTCATGACGGAAACATTCCGTCATGAGCACATGCTCAGAAAATCCCTCTGCTGCAGACAGCAGAGGGATTTCCCATTTGGTTTTTTTTGCCTGGGGAGGTGGGGAAGAGCTTCCCCAACCTCCCCAGGCCTCTTTTTGAATTTCGTTGCAATGATCGTCATTGCAACGAAAACGAAACTGAAACCTAGTTTCAGTTTCAGTGTTTCAGTGCTCGTGGGGCTATCTCAGCCCCCCGAGCACCGAAAAAGATGGGAGAGGTATCGTTGGAAAGGGAGAATCTCCCCTTACAATGGTACCCTTCCCTAGTGGATCCTGGCTTAGGGATCACCCCAGGGGCGATCCCCAAGCAGGGATCCACCCACTAGACACCAGGGAGGGGAGCAGCCCCTTGGGCAAGGGCCCTTGCTCCCCCATATTTGTTTGGGCACCACAGTCTTTCTGCCCCCTGGGGGGCAGATGGGAGTGGTAGCCCCCAATCTGCCACCCCGGGGGGGGGGGCAGAAAGCCCACTAGAAGCCAGGGATTATTTTTTTTTATTGACGTTGGGGTGGGGGCTGCCCAAAAAGGGCATGGCAATGCCCCCACGCCCCCTGGGAAATGTCAGTCTTTCTGCCCTTGCCTGTCGCAGGTACTTGGGCCTCCCACACGAGTGAGGCACCATTTTTATCGGGAGACCTGGGGGAACGCTGGGTGGTAGGAAATTTGTGTCAGCCCGGTGATGCCACAACTTTCCCATGCAAAAAGAACAATTGACGGACAGAATGCAGAACAATGTCATACATTCCCCCCAGTACAGAGATCTGGGCCTAAATCCATCGTTTTTTTGCTCACCATGCCTTTCCAGTTTGGACCCAGCCATATGCAAATCAGTCTTGACCCTGCACCCAATGGGAACAGTCCAGCCCGAACTGCCAGGCCAGGTCCTCCCTGGACTGGAAACAAGCATCCTAGGACCGGTTTCGGGGTTTCACCCCTCTTCAGCCAGGATAGCTTGACTCCAGTGGCATGGAGAGCACGGGACCCACGTCTGGGCATGCCTGTCCCACTCGGGGTGACAAATGCAAAAAGAACAATTGATGGACAGAATGCAGAACAATGTCATACATTCACCCCAGTACAGAGATCTGGGCCTAAATCCATCGTTTTTTTGCTCACCATGCCATTCCAGTTTGGACCCAGCCATATGCAAATCAGTCTTGACCCTGCACCCAATGGGAACAGTCCAGCCCGAACTGCCAGGCCAGGTCCTCCCTGGACTGGAAACAAGCATCCTAGGACCGGTTTCGAGGTTTCACCCTCTTCAGCCAGGATAGCTTGACAACAGTGGCATGGAGAGCACGGGACCCACGTCTGGGCATGCCCGTCCCACTCGGGGTGACAAATGCAAAAAGAACAATTGATGGACAGTATGCAGAACAATGTCATACATTCACCCCAGTACAGAGATCTGGGCCTAAATCCATCGTTTTTTTGCTCACCATGCCATTCCAGTTTGGACCCAGCCATATGCAAATCAGTCTTGACCCTGCACCCAATGGGAACAGTCCAGCCCGAACTGCCAGGCCAGGTCCTCCCTCGACTGGAAACAAGCATCCTAGGACCGGTTTCGGGGTTTCGCCCCTCTTCAGCCACGAAAAAGTGATTTTTTCAGCTAAAATTGAGGTTTGCAGGGGATTCTGGGTAAGAAAACGTTGGGGGATCCACACAAGCCATACCTCCCTGGAACCCGCCGGGTGTCTAGTTTTCAGAAATGTGTGGGTTTGGTAGGTTTCCCTAGCTGGCCGCCGAGCACGGGGCCAAAAACCCAGGTGACTCCCCTTGCAAAACCAGGTTGTTTTGTGATAGGCAATTTTGGTGTCGCCTCAATACGTTTTGGGCCCTTGCCTGTCGCGGGTACTTGGGCCTCCCACACGAGTGAGGCACCATTTTTACCGGGAGACCAGGGGGAACGCTGGGTGGTAGGAAATTTGTGTCAGCCCGGTGATGCCACAACTTTTCCACACAAAAATGTGTGGAAAAAGTGATTTTTTTCAGCTAAAATTAAGGTTTGCAGGGGATTCTGGGTAAGAACACGTTGGGGGATCCACGCAAGCCATACCTCCTGGAACCCCCGGTGTCTAGTTTTCAGAAATGTGTGGGTTTGGTAGGTTTCCGTAGCTGGCCGCCGAGCACAGGGCCAAAACCCAGGTGACCCCCTTGCAAAACCAGGTCGTTTTGTGATAGGCAATTTTGATGTCGCCTCAATACGTTTTGGGCCCTTGCCTGTCGCGGGTACTTGGGCCTCCCACACGAGTGAGGCACCATTTTTATCGGGAGACCTGGGGGAACGCTGGGTGGTAGGAAATTTGTGTCAGCCCAGTGATGCCACAACTTTCCAACACAAAAATGTGTGGAAAAAGTGATTTTTTCAGCTAAAATTGAGGTTTGCAGGGGATTCTTGGTAAGAAAACATTGGGGGGTCCACGCAAGCCATACCTCCCTGGCATCCCCCGGGTGTCTAGCTTTCAAAAATGTATAGGTTTGCTAGGTTTCCCTAGCTGGCCGCCGAGCACGGGGCCAAAAACCCAGGCGACCCCCCCTTGCAAAACAAGGTCGTTTTGTGATAGGCAATTTTGATGTCGCCTCAATACGTTTTGGGCCCTTGCCTGTCGCAGGGACTTGGGCCTCCCACACGACTGAGGCACCATTTTTATCGGGAGACCTGGGGGAACGCTGGGTGGTAGGAAATTTGTGTCAGCCCCGTGATGCCACAACTTTCCCACACAAAAATGTGTGGAAAAAGTGATTTTTTTCAGCTAAAATTGAGGTTTGCAGGGGAATGTGGGTAAGAAAACGTTGGGGGAGCCACACAAGCCATACCTCCCTGGAACCCCCCGGGTGTCTAGTTTTCAGAAATGTGTGGGTTTGGTAGGTTTCCCTAGCTGGCCGCCGAGCACGGGGCCAAAAACCCAGGTGACCCCCCCTTGCAAAACCAGGTCATTTTGTGATAGGCAATTTTGATGTCGCATCAATACGTTTTGGGCCCTTGCCTGTCGCGGGTACTTGGGCCTCCCACACGAGTGAGGCACCATTTTTATCAGGAGACCTGGGGAACGCTGGGTGGTAGGAAATTTGTGTCAGCCCGGTGATGCCACAACTTTCCCACACAAAAATGTGTGGAAAAAGTGATTTTTTTCAGCTAAAATTGAGGTTTGCAGGGGATTCTGGGTAAGAAAACGTTAGGGGGTCCACGCAAGCCATACCTCCCTGGAACCCCCAGGTGTCTAGTTTTCAGAAATGTGTGGGTTTGGTAGGTTTCCCTAGCTGGCCGCCGAGCACGGGGCCAAAACCCAGGTGACCCCCTTGCAAAACCAGGTCGTTTTGTGGTAGGCAATTTTGATGTCTCCTCAATAAGTTCTGGGCCCTTGCCTGTCGCGGGTACTTGGGCCTCCCACACGAGTGAGGCACCATTTTTATCGGGAGACCTGGGGGAACGCTGGGTGGTAGGCATTTTGTGTCAGCCCGGTGATCCCACAACTTTCCCTCACAAAAATGAGTGGAAAAAGTGATTTTTTTCAGCTAAATTTGAGGTTTGCAGGGGATTCTGGGTAAGAAACCGTTGGGGGATCCACGCAAGCCATACCTCCCTGGAATCCCCCGGTGTCTAGTTTTCAGAAATGTGTGGGTTTGGTAGGTTTCCCTAGCTGGCCGCCGAGCACGGGGCCAAAACCCAGGTGACCCCCTTGCAAAACCAGGTCGTTTTGTGATAGGCAATTTTGATGTCGCCTCAATACGTTTTGGGCCCTTGCCTGTCGCGGGTACTTGGGCCTCCCACACGAGTGAGGCACCATTTTTATCGGGAGACCTAGGGGAACGCTGGTTGGTAGGAAATTTGTGTCAGCCGGGTGATGCCACAACTTTCCCACACAAAAATGTGTGGAAAAAGTGATTTTTTCAGCTAAAATTGAGGTTTGGAAGGGATTCTGGGTAGGAAAACGTTAGGGGGTCCACGCAAGCCATACCTCCCTGGAACCCCCCGGGTGTCTAGTTTTCAGAAATGTGTGGGTTTGGTAGGTTTCCCTAGCTGGCCGCCGAGCACTGGGCCAAAAACCCAGGTGACCCCCCTTGCAAAACCAGGTCGTTTTGTGATAGGCAATTTTGATGTCGCCTCAATACGTTTTGGGCCCTTGCCTGTCGCGGGTACTTGGGCCTCCCACACGAGTGAGGCACCATTTTTATCGGGAGACCTAGGGGAACGCTGGGTGGTAGGAAATTTGTGTCAGCCCGGTGATGCCACAACTTTCCCACACAAAAATGTGTGGAAAAAGTGATTTTTTCAGCTAAATTTGAGGTTTGCAGGGGATTCTGGGTAAGAAACCGTTGGGGGATCCACGCAAGCCATACCTCCCTGGAACCCCCCCGGTGTCTAGTTTTCAGAAATGTGTGGGTTTGGTAGGTTTCCCTAGCTGGCCGCCGAGCACGGGGCCAAAAACCCAGGTGACCCCCCTTGCAAAACCAGGTCATTTTGTGATGGGCAATTTTGATGTCGCCTCAATACGTGTTGGGCCCTTGCCTGTCGCGGGTACTTGGGCCTCCCACACGATTGAGGCACCATTTTTATCGGGAGACCTAGGGGAACGCTGGTTGGTAGGAAATTTGTGTCAGCCCGGTGATGCCACAACTTTCCCACACAAAAATGTGTGGAAAAAGTGATTTTTTCTGCTAAAATTGAGGTTTGCAGGGGATTCTGGGTAAGAAAACGTTAGGGGGTCCACGCAAGCCATACCTCCCTGGAACACCCCGGGTGTCTAGTTTTCAGAAATGTGTGGGTTTGGTAGGTTTCCCTAGCTGGCCGCCGAGCACTGGGCCAAAAACCCAGGTGACCCCCCTTGCAAAACCAGGTCGTTTTGTGATAGGCAATTTTGATGTCGCCTCAATACGTTTTGGGCCCTTGCCTGTCGCGGCAACTTGGGCCTCCCACACGAGTGAGGCACCATTTTTATCGGGAGACCTAGGGGAACGCTGGGTGGTAGGAAATTTGTGTCAGCCCGGTGATGCCACAACTTTCCCACACTAAAATGTGTGGAAAAAGTGATTTTTTTCAGCTAAAATTGAGGTTTGCAGGGGATTCTGGGTAAGAAAACGTTGGGGGTTCCATGCAAGCCATACCTCCCTGGAACCCCCCGGGTGTCTAGTTTTCAGAAATGTGTGGGTTTGGTAGGTTTCCCTAGCTGGCCGCCGAGCACGGGGCCAAAAACCCAGGTGACCCCCCTTGCAAAACCAGGTCGTTTTGTGGTAGGCAATTTTGATGTCTCCTCAATACGTTTTGGGCCCTTGCCTGTCGCGGGTACTTGGGCCTCCCACACGAGTGAGGCACCATTTTTATCGGGAGACCTGGGGGAACGCTGGGTGGTAGGCATTTTGTGTCAGCCCGGTGATCCCACAACTTTCCCACACAAAAATGTGTGGAAAAAGTGATTTTTTCAGCTAAATTTGAGGTTTGCAGGGGATTCTGGGTAAGAAACCGTTGGGGGATCCACGCAAGCCATACCTCCCTGGAACCCCCCCGGTGTCTAGTTTTCAGAAATGTGTGGGTTTGGTAGGTTTCCCTAGCTGGCCGCCGAGCAAGGGGCCAAAAATCCAGGTGACCCCCCTTGCAAATCCAGGTCGTTTTGTGATAGGCAATTTTGATGTCGCCTCAATACGTTTTGGGCCCTTGCCTGTCGCGGGTACTTAGGCCTCCCACACGAGTGAGGCACCATTTTTATCGGGAGACCTGGGGGAACGCTGGGTGGTAGGAAATTTGTGTCAGCCCGGTGATGCCACAACTTTCCAACACAAAAATTTGTGGAAAAAGTGATTTTTTTCAGCTAAAAGTGAGGTTTGCAGGGGATTCTAGGTAAGAAAACGTTAGGGGATCCACGCAAGCCATACCTCCCTGGAACCCCCCGGGTGTCTAGTTTTCAGAAATGTATAGGTTTGCTAGGTTTCCCTAGGTGCTGGCAGAGCTAGGGTTCAAAAACTACAGCTAGGCACTTTGCAAAAAAAGGGTCATTTTTCACTGTGAAAATGTGGTGTGTCCACGTTGCGTTTTGGGCCGTTTCCTGTCGTGGGCACTAGCCCTACCCACACAAGTGAGGTACCATTTTTCTCGGAAGACTTTCGGGAACACAGGGTGGGTGGAATTTTGTGGATCCACGCAGATTCCAGAACTTTCCACCACAGAAATGTGAGGAAAATGTGGTTTTTGACAATTATTTAGGTTTGCAAGGGATTCTGGGTAACAGAACCTGTTGAGAGCCAGTCAAGTCACCCGATCCTGGATTCCCCTGGGTGTCTAGTTTCCAAAAATGTATAGGTTTGCTAGGTTTCCCTAGGTGCCGGCAGAGCTAGGGTACAAAAACTACAGCTAGGCACTTTGCAAAAAAAGGGTCATTTTTCACTGTGAAAATGTGGTGTGTCCACCTTGCGTTTTGGGCCGTTTCCTGTCGCGGGCACTAGGCCTACCCACACAAGTGAGGTACCATTTTTCTTGGAAGACTTTCGGGAACACGGGGTGGGTGGAATTTTGTGGATCCACGCAGATTCCAGAACTTTCAACCACAGAAATGTGAGGAAAATTTGTTTTTTTGGACAATTTTTTAGGTTTGCAAGGGATTCTGGGTAACAGAACCTGGTGAGAGCCAGTCAAGTCACCCCATCCTGGATTCCCCTGGGTGTCTAGTTTTCAAAAATGTATAGGTTTGCTATGTTTCCCTAGGTGCCGGCAGAGCTAAGGTTCAAAAACTACAGCTAGGCACTTTGTAAAAAAAGGGTCATTTTTCATTGTGAAAATGTGGTGCGTCCACCTTGCGTTTTGGGCCGTTTCCTGTCGCTGGCACTAGGCCTACCCACACAAGTGCAGTACCATTTTTCTCGGAAGACTTTGGGGAACGCGGGGTGCGTGGAATTTTATGGATCCGCGCAGATTCCAGAACTTTCACAGAAATGTGAGGAAAATGTGTTTTTTTGGACAATTTTTTAGGTTTGCAAGGGATTCTGGGTAACAGAACCTGGTGAAAGCCAGTCAAGTCACCCCATCCTGGATTTCCCTGGGTGTCTAGTTTTAAAAAATGTATAGGTTTGCTAGGTTTCCCTAGGTGCCGGCAGAGCTAGGGTTCAAAAACTACAGCTAGGCCCTTTGCAAAAAAAGGGTCATTTTTCATTGTGAAAATGTGGTGTGTCCACGTTGCGTTTTGAGCCGTTTCCTGTCGTGGGCACAAGGCCTAACCACACAAGTGAGGTACCATTTTTATCGGGAGACTTAGGGTAACACAGAATTGTAGAGCAACTGTTATTACCTATTGACTTTCGATGCATTTCTGCCTTCCAAATGAAAGACAAAGTGTAAAAAGAAGTCATTTTGAAAAATGACCTATAATTCTCATGCTATTATGGGTACTCCCAATTTCAGAAACGTGCAAATATCTACTGTTTCTAAACTCTATATTTTGTTCCAATTTCAGAAATATATAGGTGTCTTTCATACCGTTTTTTCCATGTATACATTTTCCCAAATGAATTGCTATATACCCGGTACATAATAAAAAACCATTGCAAGACGCTGCTCAGTTATTGGCTCTGGGTTCGTCGGGTTCTTGGTGAACCTACAAGTCCTATATATCCCCACAACCAGAAAGGTCCAGCGGATGTAACAGTATATTGCTTTCAAACAGCTGTCACAATTAGAAGAAGTTACAGGTGAAAACGTTGACACGAATGGCTGTTTTTTTCAACTAATTTTCAATATTTAACTGTTAGTTTCTATGAAGAAACCTTGAAGGATCTACACAAATGACCCCTTGCTGAATTCAGAATTTTGTCTACTTTTCTAAAATGTATAGCTTTCCAGGATCCATTATTGCTTTCATACCCATTTCTACCATTAACTGGAAAGAGGTTGAAAGCACAAAAAATAGCAAAAATAGGCTATGTCCCAGAAAAATGCCAAAACTGTGTAAAAAATGTTGGTTTTCTGACAAAGTCTGCTTGTCCCTGAAAGCTGGGAAGATGGTGATTTCAGCACCACAACCCCTTTTTTGATACCATTTGCAGGGAAAAAACCAGATGCTTTCATCTGTGGCCCTTTTTTCCCATTTTTCCCCCCCAAAAAAAAATGTTGCTGTATTTTGGCTAATTTCTGGGTCCCCTCCAGGGAAATACACAAACCCTGGGTACCTTTAGAATCCCCATGATGTTGGAAAAAAAGGACGCAAATTTGGCGTGGATACCTTATGTGGTCAAAAAGTTACAGGGGCCCAAGCGCGAACTACCCCAAATAGCCAAAAAAAGGCTTAGCACAGGGGGGGGAAAGGCCTAGCAGCGAAGGGTTTAAAGACTTTGATAGAAAAGCAGACATTTGAGGTGAGCACATTTAGAGTGTCGCTAGTGCTGAGAGTGCTCTATACAGGAGCTGCTTTCCACCTAAAGTTGAGAACTACCCAGAGTTCTCTGCTTCTTTTTTGCATAATGTATGCATCACTTTATGCCTGAAAGGGTTTTGTTTTGTTTTATATATATATATATATATATATCCAACAGTTAGGTAGCGCAGCACCCGAGCCACTTGCAACGGCGGGCCGTGGAAGGGTCGCAAACCCTTAATAACCAATCCAAGCGTTGTTCAAACAGTAAAAAGACAACACACCAGGGCCACCAAACTTGCTTCAGTGTGATTTATTCGGCAAAGTCACTCAACGCGTTTTGAAGCGTCCGCTTCTAGCTCACGAGTGGGCAAGAAGCGGACGCTTCAGACGCGTTGAGTGACTTTGCAATAAATCACACTGAAGCAAGTTTAGTCTGTGTGTTGTCTTTACTGTTTGAACAACTGATTGATATATATATATATATATATATATATATATATATATATATATATATATATATATATATATATATATATATACACACACACACACACACTTGTGCTCGAAATCTGAGGAGTGGTGACTCTCTGGGGAGGGTTACTCTAAGGTCTCTGCTGTGATTGGCTGGACTTTGGATGTTATAAAGAGAGGTTGAAAGGTTGCTAAACTGACTTTTCTTTTCTATGGAGGTCTATGGTAATGTATTCAGTACAGCTATTTCTACTGTTACCGCGGGACTCCCACCATGACAACGGGGAAGATTCAAGCATGTAAATCTATAAAAGATATCCATACTGAAGAACCTCAGTGTACAGGTAAGTAACTTGTTTTTTCACATGCGACCCACCCTCCTCTCCTGAGAAGCTCCCCTTCTCACTACGTATATTATTCCCTCTTGTGCTTGAATATCTGAGGAAGTCAGCCTGTCTCTGGAAGGTTCTAGAGAGTGCCATGACCTGATTTGTCATAGTTTAAAGTTAGTCATTTTTTAAGAAAAGACATAAATAGGCTGTTAAATTTATTGCCTAGTGCCATTATAGCCTATATTAGTTATACTTACTGCTTTTTTATAGTACTGTGGGACTCCCACTTCAATGACACAGAATGATTTAAGCATGTGAATCTATCCTGGATAACTGCAGTTACAGGTAAGTAACTTATTTTCTTTTCCTTCTTCCCCTGATTACTTGATCAGTAGATTACAGCCTGTCCAGAACGCGGCGGCGTATCTTATTCTTAAACTTCCCCGTTGGATGTCTATGTCTACTTACCTCCGATCGCTGAATTGGTTGTCAGTAAGGAAGACAAATATTTTCAAAACGTTAGTTCTGGCACATAGGGCCTACTTTTCTGTTGGCCTTCTGTGCTTGACGGCCAGGCTGCAATACAATTCTCCTTTAAGAATCGTGCGTTCTTCCATGTCTTCTCTTGTAGTGGTGTCTAAAGTTAGGCAGGTCAGAAAGGGAGATCACACTTACTGTTAGTAATTAGTACAAGGACACTCCTAGGAGCAGCTATGCGCTCTATAAATTAGCTCATTCATTCATTGATTCATCCAGTTGACGACCCTTGTCATCTCATCTGCCACCAGGCCTGTTACTGTGAGCTCCTGCTTCGTACTTCATTTGTTTGCATTGTGAACCTCTCTTTGATACCCTGAAGAATCCTGCTAGTGCTTTTGCAGTGTTCTGCTTTGTTTGCAGTGGCTGTACTGGTAATACCCAATCGTTGCAGGAAAGTGGACAAAGGTCGCAGCCAGCAATGGATCTTATTGAAGTAGAGCAGAACAGAAGGTTGAGCTTCCAGCTGAGTAAGAAATTCCACTTTTGCAACAATTGGCTTCCAGATCTCCAGCAAGAAAAAGGAAGGGTACTCCACCATCTTCTAAAAGCCCTTCTTCTGATGATCTGGACACGGATTGGACCCCGGCTGAGTCTGAGACATACAAGGAGAGACTCAGGAAAGGGAAAGTTCCTGAAAGCCTTACAATTATGGGAGGGGAGAGAATGACGAGCAAGTCACTGTAGAAGCTGTCCCAGAGGAGACAGACATTACCCCTCCTAGTATTCAACCTGCTCCGAGGGATGTACACCAGCGCCAGCTTCCATATTTGTTATTCCAAAGAAACCTTCATCCACTACTAGCTCAGTAGAAGTACGCACTGCAGATAGCCAATCGTCGACACACCCGTCTACCTCCAGAACTTCGGGCATTGACAGTGGCACCAGTGACCCACTGAAAAAGTACACATCCCCAGTTTGGGACTTCTTTATGGTTAGCAAGCAGGAGGACAACATTGCAATATGCTCCATTTGCAACGCTAGTGTTCGTCGAGGTAAGCTTGGTACACACTATGGTACTGGAGGCCAAGCAACCAATTTGAAAAATCATCAATCTGCTACCCTGAGCTGGCAATTTCTCCTCCCATTTACTGTTCCTTCCAGCTCTCTTATGCATCTCTCCACACTGTTCCTACAACTTCCAGACCTTGGTCTAATAACACTTACGCCAGTCTCCATATGCCCTCATCAAAATATCCTGCCTACATTCCTGGATTCCAAAATCATTTGACCACCTCTATGTACAAAAGGACCCTGCATGAACCAGTTCACCAGATGAGCTCAGTAATACTAATGCACACGACCCCCCTCCATCCCTCTATAGTCAATATCAGGGAGCTTTGTTCTGTCTCTATCCTCCCGAGGACTTTTATGTTAATATTCAAATTCTGCTTACTTGCTGGAAAAATTGTCAGTGAGTTACTTCTGCCAGTGAGTTACTTCTGCCAGTTGCAAACCCATAAAAGCAGGAGAGGACAAGGTAGTTAAACCAATGCTGAGGACAGTCCCTATGTCTGCCAGGGGAGTCTCCATTTGTACTCATGACCTGTGTGGTGCTATTCAACCAAGTACCTGTGTTGTAAATATTAGTAGTAAGTGGCAGAGGTTTTTCTGAAAGAAGCATAAGACATAAAATGTGTGATCTCAAAGTTGAGCGCTCCTCCACGAGAGAAAATAGCGCAGAGTCAAAAACCTGCAACACCTTACCCCCCTGCCCAAAACGTAATCGCAGATTCCTCCTCCTACATTTCCTTGAATGTAAGATATTGCAGGATGTAATAACTGCCACTGGGCCAGATCCGTTTTTTGGGAGTCAGACATACCAGATTTAAGGATTTACATTTTCAGACTTTACAAGGAGGACTGCGTTTGGTCCATTAAAGCGGAATATGTTGTTGCAACTCTTGTAATGGTGCTTGTAGGGTAGCAAGGTTAATCCGACCTTCTCCCCTTATAGGATGTCCCAATGTTATATCATGCTCCAGGAGAGTAGGGAGCACCTGTTTCAAAAAGGGGAAGAGGGTGTGAGGGATTACAAAGAGTGACACTTGTTTCCAGCAGAGTAGTTGTTTGAAGACCTGGACTGGACTCTCTAAAATACAGGATGGCACAGCATTGCAAGGGAACACTATGACTCCTTGTCAAGAGCGAAACATAACATAAGTCAAGTTCTATAACTGGTAAGTATTTTGGCAAAACTTTGATGCAGCTTACCCCCAGTGTGTGAGGGGGTGTCGCTGTAACTAGCCCCCAAGCAAATCTGTAACCTTGCAGAGGAACTGATGATGTCTTAGGCACCTCTCTTCTGGAAGAAGGTAGAATCATATCCGCCAAAGGAAAAAAGGAAATCCGAAGTCAAGCCCAAAAACCAGGTTCTAAGTCAGCAAAGCCTTTTCACAGAGGATAACAGAAGCACTTGCAAAAACTATAGCCAAGTCGAATTCCAAGGTCAGTCCAAGACAAAACAAGGCACAGTACAAGGAAAAGGAAGAAGAGAAATCGAGGGAACTAACAAAGGAGAAAAACAAAAAAGGTGAGGGAATGGAGTACTGGTGTGTGAAGAGCTGGAACAAACAATGTTGCCAGACCCGGTCATCAGCGTCCACTAAAACTTTACAGGGCTCTTCCCTCTCTGACCTGGATGTCAACTACCAGTCCTATGTTGGATGGAGCAGCGTGTTTTAGACCCGACAATGAAAGCAATTGTCCTCCATGACTGTAGTCACCACTGCCCGGTTTTGCATCTTCTCCATGTTTCACATTTCCTGATTCTCTTATGTGGTGTCTCACCTGGCATATACAACTTTCCCCACAGTCTAACATCAGTCCATTTTCTCAATCAAAGGCTAACTCATGGGAGCTTGACAAGACATACTTTTGTAAGCTTTCATTAGGTTTCCCTTTTCCACTAGGTAGAGAATTACGACTACACTAGAGGATGCTGTTGCCGTGGGCTACTTACTGATCATGCATTATCTTCTCCAAACTTCACACACAAGATTTACTTATGGGTCTGTTCGTCGTTACTGTTCGCTCGGTTTGGCGTCCCCGCTCCTGCTCCGGCCCGCCACCCATACAGGATTGAGGTCAATTGAGGGTGACCCCAGAGAGGTGGAAGGCGGCCACGGAGGGAGGGGGCGTGGTGGACGCTCGTCCCGGGTTACAAGGAGCCCGGAGCTCTGAGCCGGAAGTGCTGTCCGGGTCTGGTGAGCTGAGCTGAGCTGCACGAAGACGTCGGGAGGAGGGAGAGCCGCGGAGGAGCTGGTTCCGCCCTTGCTTTGTGCCGCAGGCACTTTTCCTACCGGGCCAGGAGCTAACAGCTGGTCCAGCATGGCGGAATCAGCGGTCTATCCTTCTAGCCCTTTCCAGCTCCCACTCAGGATTGCTCTTGCTCTGTGGCAGTCCGGCTCTGATCCACAGCAGCAGGAGGTAGGAGGCGGGGGCGTGATCGGGTAGAGGATCCTGAGAGCAACGGCGCAGCTGCCGGCTGCAAAAGTGAGAGCCGGGCGCCGCAGAAGCAGCCCAGCTAGGTCTGGGTGCGGCTTGCGGTGGCCCTGAAGCTCCTTCTCGGGCTTCTCCTCCTCCTCTCCCCCTACTGTCTCTGGGGGGCACCGGGCCTCTTGAGGGGTCTTTTGGACTCCTCACCCCTCTGCCGGCCTTCCCGTTTTCAGAAACTCCCAGGCACCTCGTGTGCTGGGGCCAGGGGTTCGAGACTGGAGGGCCCTTCGCATAACACAGAGGGTCATCAAGCACTAAGTTAAAGCACGGGATACAAGCTAAAATACTGGTCATTAGTAGCACAGCCATCCTACGATCTAGGAACGATCCAGGGACAACGCCCCGCCACGCCAGAGGCGGACGGGTGGACGGGCAGGTATGCAGACTCCGTGGTCTGCTCGCCACCTTGCCACCTTGCAGCTTCCTGCCACAGTTTTTCAGGGGGAGGTGCAGGATTGAGAAGACTCTGCCTCTCCTTGCAACACTTTAGCCGGAGAATGAGGTCAGAAAGAAAAAGGCGGTCAGTGACCACTTTAATTAACAACAGGAAAAGGAGTAACAAAATACTGGGTGAACCTAACAAGGGCCTGGCCATGGCAGTAGCCCACGATATTACGGACCGTTCCATTCTGGTGGCAATAGAAGGCGCTTCACCAGTAAAGACAATAAAAACTGGTTATCAACCTAAAATATATTCAAAATTCTCATTTGTGAAAGATGCAGGAGCTGTTCTAAATGCTAGTAATACCGAACTCAGGGGGCTTCCCTCCCCACTGCACCCAGAGGTTATAACCCAAACAGAAACAGCTGCAGTGACCATAACATCGTTATATGACAAGGATCAAAACAAGAAACAAGATGAGGCCACGAAAAGTACGAGTCACAGAGGGCAATGGCGCAGATGCAAGGCAAAAGGAGGAAAGGCAGGACCAGGCCACTGGTGCATTAAACAAATGCCTGAAAACAGAGAACGCAGCAGCAAGTTTGTTGACATCCCGCACAGACTTTGAAGGCGCCACACTTCCATATATGCAAGATCCTCCAAAGACCCAAGGCCCTAAGGACTTATGGACGCTAAGAATTCCGCTGGAGCCAAAAATTACAATCCTCTCTAATATGTACTCTAAGCCTCATCTGCCTGAAGAACTAAAATCTATCACGTAATGTGCAAGCAGCTCAGACAACGCTCTGAATAGTAATCTGAGAAGTAAGGGAGAAGGGCCCTGCCTGCCCACTCGCGCCGACCTTCTAGCCCAAGCTCATAATAACATCAAAGAGAAGCAACAAGAGAGCAAAAAAGAAGAAAAGGTGGAAAAGCCATCATGGCTACAGAGCCAGACTCAACTGACCTACAGCCAATGAACGTACAAGACAAAATGGATTGTGGCTCAGAGACAATAGTCAATAAACAACTAGAAAATCCAAAAGCCGAAGCAAGCAATGTATCATACCTTACCACAGAAGAGTGGGAAAAGCTGGTAGCCTCATACTCACCTGAGGCACCACTGGACAAAGATAACAAAACACAACGAAACACGAATCTGAGGACTCCCCAACTGAGCCAAAAAATGTATGGGCATCCCTCCTAAATACTATGCAGCTCTCAACTAAGGCAATGCAATACCACTCAGATAAAATGGACATTCAATTATCCCTTCATAACTTTCTGGCGATTCACGTCTCAAACATTGACAGCAAACTGACAGAGAGCCCAAGCCGATACTCAAATAATTCAACCTAGTTGCACTTGCTTCACTATCATAGATAAACTCTCAATTTACCATCACTGATGGGGGAGCTCCTTACCAATTTATAAAAGACAAGAAACATCGCAAGAACAGTAAATTCCACCAGCCAAGACAAAAACACTGGAAAATCAAACCCCAGCAGCCCAAGTGCAACGCCACAGCGGTACCTGGAGCAAGAACCCATTGACACGCTCCATAAGAGCAAAGGGTCCCTGGATCAACCCACCCTCGAGTTGAGCACAGGCTGTGCTCATGGAGAAGCGGGGCCCATCGGGGCAGAACTACATCAGGTAATAGGGGAACGAACTATCCTCGAGGAGAGTCTAGGCTTGGGACTTGATTATGTAGAGTCTACCAATAACTTACAACAACAAGAATTCGATCAAGTAGCCAGCGATGGTCATGGCTCAAAAGGGCAGCTTCAAGGTGATGAAGCAGCTGGCAACAAACGGCCGGGGGTGAAACATCGCCGGAAACAGAAGAGAAAGGGGAGGAACAAGAACACAACCATAATGACATACTTTCAGGCTGAGGTCAAGTCCCCAATAGGAGAATTAATAGCACAGAGGGCAAGCAGGGCATCAATATCCTCGCAGACCTTGCAGATCACGAAGTCTCCTCCCAACCAACAGAGTCTCACGAGTGATAATCACATAGGGAGGACAAATCTGAATGTCTGCAAGGGAAACCAGGTTGTCGTTACCAGAGAAGGTTCCAAAAACAGAAACACAGCGAACGCATCAAACACAGTAGGGATCGATAAACGCTTAACCCCGGTGCCGACAAAATCCCGGAATTATGAAGAATCGCAAGCCACAGGGTCTAATCACAGCAGTTACCGACAGGAGGAATCTAATATTATTCTGTTCATTCCGGATTATAAATCGAAAGGCAGAGGTGACATCTTGAACAGTGGAAATATCCTGCGATTATTAACCTCCATCAGTAACCTGGCAGAAGTGGACTCACGTGATCTGGAGTCCATAGAATTTGAAGACTTAAAAGCATCTGTCAGAGCAGGAGATAACAAAGACAACCTGGGCCACACAGGAAATAGCTGAGAAAATAATGAAGGAGAAAAGACAACTAAATGCCTGGGGAATCGACTAAAACTCCATCACAAAATCGGTTATCCGGAGCCTCTGCTACGAGATCTACAACAGCAAGAAGGAGGCATGCCCAGAAATACGATCAACGCAGGGAAAACCCAATTGGTGCTTAAAGGGGCTCGCAGCACAGAGACCAATAGTTGGAGCCCTAGGCAAGCAGGCGACAGCAACAGGTCAAATAACTGGTCCTTGATAGCAAGAACCATTAACACTCGGCCCAAGAATACATAACAAGGTATGAAACAACTTAAAAAAGGCTCCCAGTTAAGACTCTGCTCCTGGAACATAAATGGATGAGGATCTAAAATCCTGGACAAAGAGCTTCTGATGTATTTTCAACAATTTGATCTCATTCTACTCCAAGAAACATGGTCAGTCGAACCGTTTCAATTACAAGGCTACAAGTCGTATCACCTTCCGGCATGCGGAATTGCCAAATGTGGGCACTTAAAAGGAGTTCTCACAACTGATACCTCAATTAAGAGCATAAACACAGCTAAGGAACTGGCCATCAAAACAACAGCAACAAACGGAATAAAAGCAATTAAGATGGACATAGCAGGCCTCGACAACAATCAACAAATAATACTCGTAAATATTTATCTCCACCCACGCGATAAAAAAGCTGGTGCGAAACTGCTGGTAACTGAGCTGACGAGGCTATTCACAGAAGAGGTAACTCACAACCTCATAGTCTCAGGCGATTTCAACATGCACCTCTCAGGGCCTTATGACAGAGACAAATCAGTGGAAGAACAATTTTTGGCCTGAGGGATTCCACACCAGGAAGTCAGCAAGTGGGGCAAACAAACCAGGCCAGCCATAGAGCTTCTTAAAGACTTAGAAAATCTGAGCCTGGTTGCACTAAACGGACGTTTCCCGGGAGATCGCGCGCCAGCGGCAACTTTTCATAACGCCTTAACAAACACAACAATAGATCACACCTTTACCGCAATATCTCTGTTCAACAAAATAGCAGACTTCTGGATTGGTACATCAGATTCCAGGGACCACTTACCACAAGAGCTTATATTGGATGTACACGGGACAGCACCTACCCAGCCAGTAGGGGGCCCTAGGCATGGTGTATACTGCCAACTGCAAAAGAATTAAATGTAAAAGACGCAATCTGTAAAAAGTCTTGGCTGAGGCAAAAACCCTGTGGGAGGAAAACAAGTTGCCGAACAAAAACATCTTAATATGCTGGGCAAAATTCCCTAAAAGTCTCGGTGCGGTTCACTCAAAAGAAGAAGGGACAGGCGTAACAGCAGGAGTTAACGCTCAACAGAGGATACACACCACGCCATCTAGCATGAAAAGAAACCAACTCTCAATATCACTATTGACCCAATTAAGGCAAATAAAGAGAGAAATTAATAGAGCGGTACGAAACCTTCGTCAAACAGGGCCAGATGATTACCTTCAAAACAAATTAAGATTGCTAAAAATGAGCAAGAAGAAACTAATCTGGTTAGCAAATCGTGAGAAAGCAGAAACTGCTTGGGCCAAACTTCTACATGATGCAAAAGCCAATAACAGCGCCAGGTTTTGGTGCACAGTGAATAGCTTACAGAGCCCAAGGTCCCTTGAAACCAACTCTCACCTGACTGAAGAAGCCTGGGCTAACTATCTATGGCATGTTTTTAACAGCGTGCAGAATAACACCATACATGAAGCACAGGGGAGTAGAAGATCCTGGCCAGGTCAAGAAAAGCAAGCTGGGGAGATCAACTATTCCTTCTCGACTAAACGGATTGTGAAAAGAATTACGAAAGGCAGAGCAGAGGGAGCGCCAGGCACCAATGGTATAGCACCTATCTTATACATGCAAGACCCGGGTTATTGGGCGGCAACATTACTGCACTCTTCACTCATATTTTGGAAATCGAAAGAATACCAGACTCTTGGAAGGGATCAATTATTTACCCTATTCATAAGAAAGGCAGTAAAAATGAAGCGGAAAATTACAGGCTCGTTGCATTAATAGATAATTATGCCAAATACTACGCGGGCCTTCTACTGGAAGAACTCACAGACTGGGCATCCGAAACGGCATCAATTCCAATTAAGCAAACGGGCTTTCAATAACTTATGGGGACATCGACAAACATACTGGCCCTATTGCTTCTAATTGACGCAGTCAAAAACATCAATAAACCACTTTACGATTAGTTCATAGACTATACACCTGCCTTCGACAACATCGATAGGAAGAAACTCTGGTAAAACTTTCTAAAATGGAAATCAATACAAGAATCCTGCCTTAGCTGATCTTACTCCATACCGTTACAGGGGTACAAATAAAGTTGGGCGCCGGCGATTGCATATCCAGGAGAATACCAACAACCAAGGCGTTTTGGCGCCGACCCTGTTTAATCTATTCATGGCAGATCTCTCACCAGAACTTGATAATTGCAACCACCACGCCCCGAATCTTTGAGGCTTCACCCTCTCCAATCTGCTTTACGCCAATGACCTCGTACTGATCAGCCGTATGCCGATTGGCCTGCAACATTTGATAAACACTATGAGCAACTTCTCTACCTAGAATGGAATTAGTATAAACTTAGGCAAAACCAAAGTGATGGTAATAAACCAGAAAAAGAAAGCACACCGGTTTCGTTGGGAGTTGGGGGGACTCAGACTTGACATGGTAGAAGAATTTAAATACTTGGGCATAATACTGGCCAGTAAAGGCATGTTCCTCCAACAAAAAGCAGCCATAACAGGAAGAGGGACTGCATTAGCGGTCGCATTAAAAAACATCAAACATAAAATAACTGGCCCAAGTCTCACCCCCTTACTACAGGTGATTCGAGCGAGATTCCTCCCCCCTATCACCTATAGAAGCGAGTGCCTAAGAGAAAGAGATGCAGGCGTTCTGGACAGGACGGTGTCAAGGTCAATGAGAATAATATTCAATCTCCTGCAGTACACCTCGCCAGCAGAAATAAGATTAGAGTTTGGTTTACAAAACCAACAAATAGCATGCAAGGGTGCTTATGTCAAATGCTGGCACAAAATAACGGGAGCGGATTCAGGGACATTGAATGCATACTTATGGAACGAGCTAAATCAGAAAAAAGATAGTGCAGCCATGACTTACTTACAAGATTCAATAGACTGTTTGGTCTTAGAGGACCCTTGGGTTACCATTGGGTCCCATAAAAGCTTTAAAGAGCTGGTAAATGAAACGGTAACAATGATGTCTTTCGTGAAGGACAAAGATGCATTAAAAGAAATGGCACATGGATGGTTCATCATACAGAGCTATTCTAGATGCTCCCCCAACCATACTTAGGCTCTGGTTTTACTAGAGCAAAGAAGGAAAAATACCTGCATCTGAGGTTGTGCATTTTGCCATCAATACTGCATCTGCCCCCTTGGAAACGGACACAGTCAACAACACTGTGCAGATTATGTGGCGAGACAAAAGAAGATGTTCTACACCTGTTGTGTATATGTAAGTGCTTAGATAAGGGACGAAGAATCATATTAAAACCTGCCCTGAAAGGAAAACAGATAACAACATGCAGACAGGCAGTGAAAGCTTGCTTTGAAGGAGGGGATATCTAGCTAGCTTGCTGCCTGGTTCGATTCATGGGCGCAGCAGGAATAAAGCTAAATATCAGCACTTAGCCGTCTCATTGGACACAAATCCTTGGCCTCTGCTTCCGTTAAAATGAATTACAAAAACTGGATCATGAATAAAGGTCTCAATACGGATTGACTAATATAATTTAAAGTATACAATGAACTGCAGTCTCCGGCGTACGACAAAAAGTTTTAACATAGTCAATTCTTTATTTTGTCGGTTTTATACATAATGGCCTCAAACTATGGTCTTATGAATTTAATGAAAATGCAATACGGCCTCTTTATTGACCTGACTCATGGGTGTAGTAGGAATAAACTAAACACCGACCCCAAGCAGCCTTAGTGGATATAAACTCTTGCCAAAATGAACCACATAACTTTTAATATGGATAATTTGGATATTGCTGGTTCACATAATCAAATAATACAGTGAACCGCAATCCCTGGCACACGTCTAAGGATTTTATTATAGATAATTTATATATTGCTGTTTCGATATAACATGGCTTCATTTAAAGTCAAACTATGGTTTTATGAATTTGAAGAGGTTAAGACTATTCGACTATCAAATCATCCAGATAAACTCAAAAGCACTAACCAGAGTGCTTCTCGGATTAATTTTTACAAGCAATTATGCATTTATGGACTATGCGTCCCACTTACCAGTGATATTTTGAATGTGGTTGATTCAATTTTATTGTCTCCTAAATTTTAATACCTTTTTTCCATGTATTTTATGCAATGTTTTTTATTAACTAAGCATATAATAAATAAACTTCTACCTACCTTATGTGTCTGGGATTTCCTATGACTACATACATATCACTGTATTCCAATTGTACGGACCCACATCCTGTTTCTTTCTATGATAGAAAAGGGGAAACTGAGCTCTGTGAAATATTTGCTACAGTGAAGACACCTACAATGTTCGATTCTGTTGATGATAGACTTCAAAGCCAAGCGTCCCTTTTACCTTTTCAAGGCTAACCCACAATACCTTCCCAATTGCAAAGACAGGATAAGAAATTATTTTTATTGCAGGGCTTACATTAATGCTGTGATTGCAGATTTAGTGCCTGTTGGCTGCTGTTGGCTGAGGCAGGGAAGTCTCGAGGGAATCTTGACAGCTCTCAGCTGACCCAATTCTCCTTCTCCAACATGCTTTTGTTGGAGAAGGGGATACGGCAGTAACACGCCTCAGTGTTATTTGGTACAGTTCTCCTGCCCTTGCAAGCCAAGGGACGTGAGGTGGACTCTGTGGTAGCCAGTGCTTAATTTGAGAGGGTGGTTTTCGGTGCTCAGCGCTGGCACTTCATTGGTTTCTAGTGCTGGCACCGGCACTTAGTTGTCAACACCACACTTCTGACAGTCTGCTACATGGTGGTGCTGCTCATCTAATTTAGAGAAAAGCAGAACAACGGTTGTTTATGAATACAATATACATAAATAATTACTACTACCTGCCGCCTCAGCCATTCCTTTAGCTTTGGGGCGCTGGAATAATCTTAACTGTCGCACTTGCAGGTGAGAGAGATGATTAGTAGTTGTTTTGGTACTGCCATTGGCAGCGATTTCAGGGGCAATGAGAAGTGCAAGCTTTAGTGGCCTCATGGCCAGGGCCCTGACACTTATTATTTTACAAATTCTCCAGTATTGGATCTTTCATAGATTCACATGCTTGAATCATCCCCGTCGTCGTAGTGGGAGTCCTACGGTATACATATAAAAGCAGTAGATAATTCAAGAATAGGCTACAATGCAATAAACAGTCACTGCAATAGCCTATCCATAATTTTTAAAAAAAAGAACCCAACTTAAGCAGCAGCCAATCGGGCGACGGCACCCTCAAGAACAATCCCAAGAGAAGCTAGGTTCCTCAGATTTTCTACCTCACGTCGTGTGAAAGGGAGTTTTCCTGAGCTCTGCTCAGTTTTCTCTTCAAAATTCCAGATTTCTACTCAAAATGTCGGATTCTTCAAAGAAAGGTCTCTTTAGGTCGTGTGGATCATGTGGTAAGAAGAGACTGCATGCTGAATATCCACATAAAAACTGTATTTACTGCCTCTACCCTCAACATAAGGTAAAAGCCTGCAAACTTTGTAGGACTTTTTCAACAAAAACCCTTAAAGACGGAGAGGATAGGTTATTGATTTGGCTTCAGAACCTTAAACATAAATCTGACGTCGTCTCTGAGGATGAGGAGAGCTCTACCTCACTGGCTTCTCAGGAAACATTCAAAAGGTGAGAGAGACCTCTTGAATCTCCTGCAGTTTCCAAGAAAAAGGCTTCTAAAACGTCTTGTCAGGAAGATGCAGGCACCTCACTAAAAGGAAAGCGTTCATTTCCTACTCAGGAGAAAATCCATAAAGAGGAAAAACAATCTAACAGTCTCATGAAAGATTATATCGCTGACGGCGTTCACATCTGACTCACCGTCGACACAGAAATCACCTTATGGGCATGTTTCTTGGGCCTCATCGTCGAAAAAATCTACATCGTCGACGACGGACACGCCGATGGCTTCAACACCGCCGACGACCTCATCGTTGACGGCAACTCGGACGACGAAGACGACAACCTTCTCGTCGGCGCCCTCGTCAACGACAATGGTGGTTCAGTCGACAACCTCCTCGTCTACAACCACGTCGACGACGACATCGTCTACAATTCAGACTTCGGCTTCTTCATCCGCTCCTGTCATGTCCTCGTCGACAACGCAGACTCTGCTACCGTCGTCGAGGCTGACGACGCTGATGACGCCGCCTGGTCGTAAGCATCCATTAACGTTGCAGCTCATGCCTATGTATCCGTCGACGACACCGCCGGCGAGGCATTTTTTGCAGAATCCTGCAATAGTTTCACCTTTGCCACCTTCAACCTTTTTAGAGGAATCTGACGATGATGGGATGTTTGGCCCTGCTCACAGTCCTTCACAGCTTCATGTAAAATATCAATATGAAGATGATGATGAATACGAAGGTTACTATTAGCAAGATTATCACCCTCCTCATGCAAAAATTCAATCTATGGAGCCTGTTAATGAGCCTATGGTCCACCTTCCTGTGGCCTGGTTCAGGACCTTCAAGACTTGTTGCATGATTACCACAAACGTTTTTCTACAGCAGCTATTCCTCCACCACTGCCTGTCTCTTCTCCTTCACGTACCTACGAGCCTTTGCATACGGCTTCCCCTGCGAGGGATACTGTTTTGCCACAACAACATCAGGACACTTCTGATGAGGGAGAAATCGAAGACAGTCAACCTCAAAAAGAAGGGCAAATAGTTGATGAATAGGAGGACTATGTTATATCAACACCTGCTTCTCCTCAAACTGTAGAGTCTCCACCAGAAGATATTGGTGGCTTACACACGCTAATAGAAAGAGCAGATTCACGTTTCCAATTGTCTTTGACAGTCAAGCAATCTGACTGCTTTCTCTATGATTTCAAAGATCTATCCAGAAAGACTGTCAGATCTATACCCATTGTAGATCACATCTGGGAGGAAGGTGTAAAAGTAATGAGGACACCCGGCACTGTTATCCCGGTCTTTCCCAGGATTGACAAGAAGTATAAAGCTCCCGATAATGCTCCAGCTTGTCTGGTAGGACATCCCAAGCCGGATTCCGTTATCACACAAGCCGCCCAACGGAGATCAAGAAACCCCTTAGCGCCCATTACTGCATTGCCTGATAAGGAGGGAAGGCGCCTCGATAACATTGGTAAAAGATTTA